>JAQPPZ010002550.1:3657500-4907500 GCA_028583015.1 Wollemia nobilis
AAAGAGGAAAGCTTTGGGATTGGATATCTATAAATTTTAAGTGTATCCTCTGGGTTAGAGTTGGGGCTTTTAATATGGTCAAGGATAGAGAAGATAACCTATGAAGGCAGCCATTTGCCGAAAAAGGAATGAATTGTTTTTCTGGTATAGACTTAAAACCTCTCTCAAGGTCTCTTATCTTGTTGTCAATTGGGTAAAATTTTGGAAAAACCGCTACAAAGATCCCTCTTCTCTCTCTCCCCTCCCAGATTAGCTCAAAAGGTAGGCCGAACTCCAAAAAAATTGCTAAGGCAGATATGCCTCATGTTCGCCCAGAATCCCAGCGAACCCCAGGTTCGCCCCCTACCCACGGTGAACTTCACATTCGGCACCATATGCGGCAAACCGCGGCTTGAGTCCCAGCTAGCTCCAAGAATAGACAGGCAGAAAAAGCCTTAAGTTCGCCAATTTTTCAGCGACCCCCAGGTTCGGTCCCTAGACAAGGCGAACTTCAGTTTAGGACTTCAAGTTAAGCGAACCTCGGCTAAAGGCAATATTGATCCAAAGTTCACCCAAACTCTTAGCGAACCTCAGGTTCGCCCCCCTGATTCAGCGAACTTCAGCTTCAGGCCCTGTTTGGGGCGAACTTCATCACAACTAGCCGCTAAAGGGATACTCCAGTAGGGAAGAGAGGTAGGTGAGAATTTAAGACGCCCCATCCTATCCAGACGGCACTGCCATACCGGGAAGACCCCTGGATACAAACCCTACCAACCGCAGTAAGGTGATAGTCTCAGCAGTAAAACTCGTCCGGAGCCATACCTTGTAACTACAAGTAAGGGTGCGCCATATTCCTCTGATGTACTGTCATCTGATGAAAGGACAAATCTCAGCTGTCCCAACTGACTTTTAGGGTTTGAGCATTAATGTAATGGGGGGAAAATACTTCTATAAAAGCCACTGAGCGCAATGTAATCAGGGGGGGAACAATTTGCTAAAGAGTTGTTGTACTTGGACTCTTGCTTCAATATTAAGACTCCTAGTTCTAATTCTAGACTCTCTCCTTGTGTATGATGCCTTCTATGCTTATTTCTGTTAATTCTATTTCTTCATTTGCATACAGTAAATTTTGAAGTTTGGATTTAAGTGTGTGAATTAAGAACGAAGTCTGGAATTGTTGAAGGATACATATCAGTGCGTGTTCAGTTTTAATTTCTGCTATGTTCCTAATATTGATTGCTGCTGGTTTAAGTAGAAGTTAGTAATTGTGCTTCCTGTTCTTCCCCTTGAAACTATCTGCATTTCCCATTTCTTCCAGTTATTTATTTCTTTCAGTAATTTCCCAATCACTTTCCAGTTCCCTAATCTAAAACCCAGTGTAGTGCAGTATAGGAGCCAGCCTTCTCTGGATATTGGCACGGAAGGCATCCCTTCCTTCTGGCCTTTCAATCTGTTGGGCGGGTCTAGGGCGCGTAAGATATACCAAATCCTTTCCTATGGCAAATCCGTAACCAACAGTTTTTTCTGGCACGCCCGGTGGGACGCAATCGTTCCACCTTGTAAACAGTACTGAGAACTGATGTTCATCTTGGTACTTAAAAATCTGAACATTTGGCGACTCTGCTGAACTCATACACCTCCAAGTCGCGAAGACCAGTACTAGAAGATCCACGCCTTCATGCGTACAATATGGAGGGTTAGGAACGCAGAAGAAGCTGAGTTCTTCGAACTCGATATCAGTGCTCTAGGAGAGCACCCCAGAGTAGTTCCGCCAAGAGCGCCGCAAGCAGCTGTAGCTGACTCACGAACTCCGACTCCAGACAGTGCTACAACCAACTTGCCGCCGCTTTACACATACACATGGCGCAGCAGCAGCAACAACAACAGCAAGCTGCCCCTAGGCTGTTCCCATCCTAGAACTCTGCAGGACCTTTGAACCTGACAGGACAAGCCCAGATTCCCCCAGCGGACCCGCGGCTTTGAAGTCCATACCCATGTACGATGGTACTAGGAAAACGGCCTATTAGCACATTTAGGACATCGCTTCCCTGGCCGCCCTCCACGGTATCACATAAGAAAATGTCATGGTCAGGCTATTAGTTTTGTCCCTTCGGGGAAAGCTCCTCTACTAGTATAGGTCTTTGCCGGCTGGCACCATCACTGGGTGGGATCAACTGGCAGGACAGCTAATTAGAGGGTTCAATGAATCAGCAAACCCATTCTCCTTGCTTCACCAGTTCACTTCCATTCAACAGCATCCGCAGGAGGAGATAGCCGATTTCAACATCAGGTTCACTCAAACCTGGCAGAGGGTTCCCGACGGCCTCCGACCAACCGCCGAGCAAGCGGCATTTTACTATCTCAGGGCTTTCCATTCAGATATCAACATGAACATTAGGTTCTCTAATGTCACCACCTTTCCTGAACTGTACGAGCAAGCACAAAAGGCGGAGATTGACTTGATTGCCATTGGCAAACTCCTGCCAAAAGTAACAATGCCTATTTCTCCCGACTTACCTCAATCACAGTACCCCAGTGTCGTTGCTCCACCGCCTCCTGCACCTTCCACGTGCCTGATTCCATCCTGGAATCCGAATCCTGCACCGGCTTTCCCTCAATTTCCCGCTCCTCAAAGTGCCATTCCCCGCCCCTCAGGCGCCACAACTTCCAGCACCTTCGCAATATCCAGCTTTACCTCCTCCACAATATCCTGCACTGCCCCCTCCGCCAATGCCACCATTGCCTATACCGACATTACTAGCGCTTGCAGCTGTCGATGTACAGACCAAGTTATTGCAGGAGGTACAGTCCCTCAACTCTGCCTTCAGAACAATGTTAAACGATATGACTGTCTTAAAGAGGAGACAAGCTGAGCAGTTCCAGCCAAGGAGATATCCGCCCTTGGCGATTACAAGAGATCAAGTCGCTCTAGTTGCAAGGTCTCCCGCAAGGAATGCGACAGTTCTGGATCATGAAGAGGCGAGTACATCAGATCATGTGTTCTGGTGTTCCACTTGCAACAACCCACATGGAGAGGACACATGCATGGTCACGCAACAGTATCGCGCTAAGTATGAACCCGTAAAGGAATCAACTGTACCCGCTATCTCAATGTATAACGTGGTCAAGGAGTTGAAGAAATCTTCCGCCAGGTTGAGCCTCTACGACACCCTGCAGCTTCTTGGACAGCTAGACTTGTTGCACGAGTCCCTTAAATCCACAAAGGGAGAGAAGCCGACTCAGACCGTGCCGGCTCAATCTCTGAGCACCTCGGATACTGGCAAGAACAGACCGCCCCCATTTTATCTGTCCCTTCGAATGGAAGGATGGATTGTACACAATTGCATAATCGATTCAGTGCAGCGACCACTGTCATGCCCAAAGCCGTGTGCGAAGTGATGGGCATGGAATATACACGAAGCAGCCTAGGCGTTCTTCAACTCGATGGGACTCCTGTGAAGACAGTGGGGGTTATCAAGGATATTCCAATTCAACTGCATAAGATGCCTCATATCGTGGTGATTCAAGAGGTCGTGGTTGTTGATTTGGAGCCATATTTTAGCATGTGCCTCTCACGGGAGTTCACCGCGAAACTGGGAGGTTACCTCTCTTTGGACTACTCTCACCTTGAAGTTTCGTTCAAAGGGAGGAAAATAAAGATTTATAATGAGAAACCCTCCAGTTACCACATTGAGAAGATAGCCGAAGAGGAGCAACATAATGAATCTGTCCATCTAATGACAGAAGAGCTGGAAGCGGAAGACCTGATGGAGGAATCCTCGGACGAGCTTCGGACAGAAGATGAGTTCTCCCTGACTGACTTTAATGCCATGATTGAGTCAGAGATAGGATGTTATTCTATCACCAAGCCTAAGAAAGCAAAAGAGGCAGTGCAGGAAAGCAAAGACCCTGCACCGGATGAGCTGTGGAAGCTTTTCTTTGATGGTGCCCGATGTAAAAATGGCGCTAGGGCAGGTGTTCTCTTGGTCTCACCCTCTGGAGAACAGAAAGACTACTGCTACAGACTCGCTTGGAGTTGCACCAACAATGCAACAGAGTACGAAGCCCTGTGCCTAGGGTTGAAAAAAGCGGAAAGGTTGGGGATCAAGCAGTTACAAATTTTTGGAGACTCGGAGTTAGTCTGCAAGCAGATCACCAACAAGTGCGTCTCAAAAAAGCATTACCTTAAGGCGCACCGCAACAGGGTATGGGACCTGATGGAGTCTTTCGAGTCACTAAATGTCCAAGCCATCTCGCGGGAAAAAAATAAGCACGCAGACGTCTTAGCGTCTATAGGAGACAGATACTCCCCAAATGATGACATGATGCAGAAGCCTAAGGCGGTAAGAACCATCTACAGGCCCTCTGTGCCTGATAAGGACACCCACTGGCAGGTGTTTGACAACGACGAGCAAATCGTCAATTTTTTAATTCATGAAGCAAGTACAATCGAGAGTAGAGACCCTGATGATGAGGAATATGAGGGGTTGATACAGTTAAAAAACAACCATGTCTCGAGGGGTTTAATTTTTGAAGGCACCGTGCTGGTTAACCCCGACTATTCCAAGGATTTCATACTATACGCAGTCGGCGAACCTGAGAGCTACACGGCAATATTAACACAGAAAGGAGAAGATGGCGAGGAACGCTCGATCGCTTTCTTAAGCCAGGTAATCCAGCCACATGAGGAAAAGTACAACTTCATCGAGCGTCAGGTACACGCAGTCATGAGGTCTCTAAGGAAATTTCGACACTTTGTCTCCCAAAGCAAGACGACAGTATACGTTATCCACCCGGACGTGAGAAATTTCATTATTCAAGGAGAGATGGGTAACAAGAGAGCTGGTTGGGTCAACAAAATTCAGGAATTTGACATTGAGGTTCGGCCCACCAAGCTGATCCGCGATCGTGCATTATCACTTGCAAGGAGTGTCGCCGCCGAAGTGACAACCTGCCAGTGGAGGACCCGGTATTAGAAGGTAACTTTGCTAATCAGTCTGTGGACGACGATGACTGGACAAATGACATAATATAGTACTTCAACACTGGGAAATGCCCAAACCGCCTTAACGCCTCTCAGAGGAGAAGATTCAGGCTGCAGTCTCGCAGATATGTGTTGTGCCCAAAGGGGCTATTTTTCAGGAATATTGATGGTGTTCTCCTGAGATGTGTCAGGGGTTCCGAGAAAGAGAAAATCTTCGATGAATTCCATTTCGGAATATCGGGGGGCCACTTCGCAGGAAGGCCTACAGCCTTGAAGATAATCAGAGCGGGCTACTATTGGCCCACAATTTTTGCAAATGCTTTTGCAGTTTGCCGGAGATGTGAAAAATGTCAAAGGTACGCTGGCCGAAATAAGAATGCTCCTATGCCCCTTCAACCGATCCAAGTTGAAGCACCTTTCCAGCAGTGGGGTTTAGATTTCATCGGAGTGATATCACCAAACTCTTCGGCAAGGCATAAATTCATATTGATTGCCACGGATTACTTCACCCGATGGGCCGAAGCAATCCCGACAAAGCACGCCGACCAGGAAACAGTCATTGCCTTCCTGGAAAGTTTGATAACCCGTTTCGGGATCCCAGAGGCAATCGTGACTGATAACTGTTAGCGCATATCATTTAGCTTGTATTAGGGCTATTACATTCATGGGCATTAGAAAGCGCGCCTCCTATTCTATTAAGGAGGTTACAGCAAAGAGGTTGGTTGGTTAACCAACTAGCTGTTTGCATATTGTATATATCGCATTTCAATCAATGAAGCATTGTCGTTTGCGTTATTCCTTGGCAAGTTTCAACATGGTACCAGAGTTAGGTGGCGAGACCGAGGCGGTGGGCATGGAGACCAAGCAGACCTGAAATCGAGGTGGCACGGACAGCTCAGACCCGAGACTAGTTCCGAGACCAGGCGGCACCGACATCGCACAGAGGACCCCGCGCAGACCTGAGACCAGTCCCGAGATCAGGCGGCACCGACACTGCGCAGACCCGAGACCAGGCTCGCAGACCGAGACTGACACGTGGCAGGGAAGCTGACTCAGACGCTGACAAGGACACATGGCAGGAAAGCCGACTCAGACGCTAGCAGGAAAGTTGACTCAGACGCTGACAAGGACACGGGAGACACGTGGCAAGAAAGCTGACTCAGAGGTTGATGATGTGGCAAGCTGGGATTGGCTCGGTGGCAAAAGGAGGGCGAAGTTTTGATTGCTCGAAGGCTATCGAAACAACTATCTTCGCAAACAATATAAAAAGCCCATTATAATTTTTCCCTCATGCATGTGGGATAAAGGTGGTGGTTTTTTTATTTTTTTCTTTGTTCGCAAGACAGAGTGTATCCATCTATGGCGTCCTTCCTTCCCCTTCCACGGTGAGCCCTAGCGCAGGCGGTAACCCTGCTTGACACTAAGCCCGCTCGCAGCAGAGTTTCTGAGTTCCAATCCCGTGCAGGAAAGCTTAAGTGTTGTTATCTCCACTGCAAGGTTCGCAGAGCAGTTAAGAGGCACGCTGGTATCTTCATTTCCACCATGCGCTGTGTAGCTGAGGTGGTTCGGCATCTTTCCTCGGCGGGTGAGGTCGGGGGTTCCAACCGCACCGACCATAGTAAAACACAAATTTAAAAAAAAAAAAAAACGTTGTCGCAGTGTTTTTAAGAAGCACGTCGTGCCTTCCCATCTCACGTAGGCTGTATAGCCGAGGTGGCTCGGTCTCTTTCCTCGGCGGTTGAAGTCGAGGGTTCCAACCCCACCGACCATGGTCAAACAATTGTTTTTTGACAAAGTTGCTAACAAAACCAAGACGCTAAAAAAAATTGTTGTTCAAAGTTCCTCCACAACAAAAGTTGCTCGAAAAATTGCTGACAAAAAAAAAAAAAAAAAAAAACACAAAAGTTGCTAGAAGTTGACCACACATGTAACTTTTTTTGCTCGTCAGTTTCTTTTTTCACACAAGGGCTATTTTTTTACACCAAGCAGACGGTAGGGCCCTTCCTCTCTAGTTTTTTTTTGGAGGGATAAGTTGCTTTGTGCCTATTTGAACTGGAAAGGATTTTTTTTTCCCCATTGTTTATTTTGCCAAAACAAGGGGGGATCAAAGTACATTTCTTTCTTGCAAAATTCTAAAACAAAGGGGGAAATAAGGAACTTTCACAATGGCCACTATTCACAAATATCTCTCAGATTCACAGTTGCTGAAAGGTCCTAACTTTGTTCCATGGAAGACAAAGATGAGAGCCATTCTTCAGGTGGAAGATTTATGGGATGTAGTGACTGGCACTACAAAACGCCCTCAAACAACAGGAACAGATCAAGAAGCTTGGGATAAGAAGGACAAGAAAGGTCTCATGTTTCTCCTGCTTGCTACTACAGATGAGGTCCAACCTCATATCTGTGATGCCAAAACCAGTCAGGAAGCTTGGGATGCTTTGATTATTGTGTATGAAGGAAAGAATCAGTCCACTATTCTACACCTTCAAACTCAACTACATACCCTCAGTATGAATTCTGGGGAGACAGTTGATCTATTCCTTTGCAGAGTGGCGGAACTGAAAGCCAAATTGAATGCTATGGGAAAACCAGTGGATGATGATATCTTGAACTCTGTCATCTTGAGAGCATTGCCAGATTCCTATAAGATGTTGATCACTTCCCTCAACGTTTCTGGTAGACAAGTATCTTTTGTGGAGTTGGTAAATTTGCTTCAGACTGAGGAGGCAAATCAGGTTCAGAAAGATGAGGTGCCAGATAATGCCCTTTCCACCCAACAAAGGGGTAAGAAACAAGGACAGTCTCAAAAAGGGGGTCCTTCTTCCAAAGGAAAAGGGAAACAAAATCAGCAGAAGGATAAATATTGCAAGATTTGTGATATGAATAACCATGACACCAACAGGTGTTGGTTCAAAAACAAGCAACAAAATGATCAACCTCATAGGAAGAAAGGGAAAGAGAAACAAAAATATAAAAAGAAACATAAGCAACCTAAGGGACATGTTGCTTATGCTGACTCCAACTCAGACTCAGATTCCTCTGCGTTCGATTCAGATTCCGACTCTAAAAGAGCACACAAGGTGCTCATGACCCATACTTCATCTTCCCAGATAGATGATGTATGGTATATTGATTCAGGAGCTAGTAAGCACATGACTGGAGACAAATCATGGTTTGAAACATTTGAGGAGAAAGAGGGAAAGCCAGTCACCATTGCTGACGATCAAGTCTACCAAGTAAAGGGTGAAGGGAATGTTTCTGTCACTCTTCCAGATGGTAGATGTCAGATAGAGAAGGTCCTCTATGTCCCCGGATTAGCCAATAATCTGTTGTCTGTTCCTCAGATGTTGGATAGAAAAATGGATGTTGTGTTCCGAGTTGTGAAAGGCAAGAAGAGATGTTTTATAACCCAAAAAGGTAAACATGTCGCAACCGGTTCCTACAAGCATGGCTTGTTCATTCTAGATGCTCTTTCAACACCTCATGTTGCTCTGGCTGCAACTACAAAGGAGGCCACTTCTCTCTGGCATAGAAGATATGGGCATCTCAGTTCAGGATATTTGCTCGAATTGAGCAAATATGAGATGGTGAGAGGACTTCCTCATCTCTCCTCCATCTTACCAGTTTGCTCGGATTGCTTAGTAGGGAAGCAACACCGGGTACCTTTTGAATCTAGCTCTTCCAGAGCTAAGAAACCTTTGGAGTTGGTACACACCGATCTGTGCGGTCCTATGCCAACCAGTTATGGTGGAAAGAAGTACTTTCAATTGTTCGTTGATGATTACTCCCGAAAGATGTGGGTTTTCTTCCTCCAATTGAAATCAGAGGCATTTTCATACTTTCAACAATTCAAGAAACTTGTTGAAAAAGAGTCTGGATGTTTCATCAAATCCCTCCGCTCAGATCGAGGGGGAATATACTTCCAAAGAGTTTTCATCATTCCTGAAAGAACATGGGATAAAGCAACAACTGACAACAACTTATACACCACAACAAAATGGTGTTGCTGAGAGGAGAAATCGCTCCATTGTGGAAATGGTCCGATGTATGATAAAAGGAGCACATCTTGAAGATCAATATTGGGCAGAAGCAGTAAATACAACATCATACCTCCTGAATAGAGCACCCACAAGGGCTCTACAAGGCAAAACTCCACAAGAAGCATGGAGTGGTAAGAAACCCTCCATTTCTCATCTAAGAGTGTTTGGATGTAAAGCCTTCATGCATATCCCAAAACAGAGAAGGAAGAAGTTAGATGAGAAGACCTTGCAATGTATCTTTCTTGGTTATGATGAGCATTCAAAGGGATATCGCTTGATAGATCCTATAACCAAGAAAACACATATAAGTAGAGATGTAGTATTTGATGAAGCTTTCACATCAAATAATACCTCTACAGCAGTATATCATGAGGATGATGAGCCTAAGAAAGAGGTTTCACCCCCTCAGAAAAAGATTCCAAAATGGTATACCAGCACTTTGAGAGATTCCAAATTGACCTCACTTCCAGATCTAACTCTAGATCGACCATGTACTCGCAGTATCACTCAGCAGAAGAAGGCAGAAGCATCATCTTCAGAAGTTGATGAACTTTGTCACCAGTTTGATGAACTATCCGTAGATGCAACAGAAGATAGAGAAATGGATATAGAAGATGAAAGGGTTTATCTGACAACATTGGATGAAAATGAACCCACAACTGCTCAAGAAGCTCTTAGTAAGCCTCAATGGAAGGCTGCTATGGAAGCAGAGCATACATCTCTCATGAAAAATCACACATGGAAGCTAGTAAATCTGCCTTCAGGAAAGAAGCCCATTGGTTGTAAGTGGGTATTCAAAGTAAAGTATAAGGCAGATGGTACAATTGATAAGCATAAAGCCCGTCTTGTTGCAAAGGGCTATGCTCAAAAAGAAGGCATAGATTATGAAGAGACTTTTGCCCCTACTGCAAAAATGACTACCATTCGAGTTTTGTGTGCCATGGCAGCTCAGTTTGGGTGGAAGTTGCATCAAATGGATGTAAAAAGTGCCTTTCTTAATGGTGATCTACAAGAAGAAGTATACATGACCCAACCTGAAGGATTTGTTGTTAAAGGGCAAGAACAAAAAGTTTGTAAGTTGATCAAATCCTTGTATGGGCTAAAACAAGCTCCTCGAGCTTGGTACATCAAAATTGATAGTCACCTATTGCAACATGGATTCCAACGAAGTCCGTCAGATGTGAATCTCTATATAAAGAACAATGGTTCTGACATAGTGATTCTGGTGCTATATGTAGATGATTTGATCATAACAGGTAGTTCAGACAGTATGATTGATACAATGAAAAATGATCTAAAGACATCTTTTGAAATGACAGATCTGGGGCTTCTGCACTACTGTCTTGGTTTAGAAGTAACTCAAAAGAAACATCATATCAGAGTTACACAGAAGAAATATGCCAAGACTTTGATTGATAAATATCGCATGACTAACTGTAAGTCAAAAGCTACTCCAATGGAAGCAGGACTTAAGTTATCTAGATATGATCAATCTCCAAAGGTAGATGGCACTCTCTATCATCAATTGATCGGGAGTCTTATATACCTAACCAATACCAGGCCTGATCTCAGTTTTGTTGTGGGGTATCTTTCACGGTTCATGCAGGAACCCAAGGTAAGTCATTGGAAAGCAGCAAAAAGAGTTCTACATTATGTCCGTGGTACAACAGATTTTGGCTTGGAATACAAAAAGAATAACAAGTTTTATCTACAAGGATACACGGACTCCGACTATGCTGGATCCATTGATGATCGGAAATCAACTTCTGGATATATCTTTCATCTTGGATCTGGTCCTGTCTCTTGGCATAGCAAAAAGCAGCAGGTGGTTGCTATTTCTTCTACAGAGGCAGAATATCGCGCAGCTAGTGGAGCAGTCTACGAGATAATATGGCTACGTCGCATTCTTACAAATATGGGTCTTCCAAAGAATCTTCCACTACATTTGTTTTGCGACAATCAAGGTGTTTTGAACCTTGTCAAGAATCCCATTTTTCATGATCGCACCAAACACATTGACACTCGTTGTCACTTTATTCGCGATGAAGTTCCAAAGCATCATATACAACTCCAATACATCCCTACTAAAGAGCAAGTTGCAGATATTTTCACCAAAGCACTTGGACGAGTCAAGTTCGAAGTATTTCGCAAAGCTCTCTGCATTTGCCATTAATGTAATAAGGGGGGATGTTAGCGCACATCATATAGCTTGTTATAGGGCAATATTATTCATGGGTGGGCTATTACATTAATGGTCATTAAGCATGCTCCTCCTATTTGGTTAAGGAGGTTCCAACAAAGAAGTTGGTTGGTTACCCAACCAACTATTTTGCTATTGTATATATATGTCAATTCAATCAATATGAAGTCACTTGTTTTGCGTTATTCCTTGGCAGGTTTCAACAATAACGGCCCGGGGTTCATAGGTGCCAAGCTCAGCGAGTTCACTTGCAGGTATGGGATTTATTTGAAAGCCTCATCTAACTACTACCCGCAAGGCAATGGCTTAGCCGAGTCGACAAACAAAAACTTGATGAGAATTTTGAAAAGGACCCTGGAAAAAAACAAGAGGACGTGGCACCTGCTCCTAGATCAGGCACTGTGGGCCAATCGCATTTCCATAAAAAAATCCATCAAACCAACATTGTACACATTGGTATACGGGAAAGAGGCGGTCTTGCCTACGCATGTTGAGATGCCGGCACTCTGGATGTTGGATGATGAAAAGGAAGAGTTTGATCCTATGGAGGCTAGGCTGGCTCAATTGCTACAACTAGAAGAAGACAGGGAGAAAGCTTACGAAGCTTTCATGAAGCATACTAAGAGCACTAAGAGCTGGTTTGAAAAAAGAACCACTGCCCGCGCCTTCCAAGTTGGAGACCTCGTGCTGAAATGGAATGCGTGGAAAGCGAAACCGGGGAATCATGACAAATTTGATGCCTTCTGGGAAGGCCCCTTCCAAATTTCCCGAGTTAACCAGACAAACACTTTCATCCTACAAGACACGGAGGGCCATACTCTGCCCATCCTGGTCAATGGCCTTCACCTGAAGGTTTATCATCAGTTAAAAGCATCAGAAAAGTCGCCTGTGTACATAGTTTTATTTCTGCTGATTTGTTTATGTTTTCAAATGTAAATATGTTTTTTTTTTTTTTGCTTTTAAGCAAGGTTTGCGCTCCGCAGTTGAGCATTTTTTTACCTCCGGAGTTTAACTAGAGAAGATCTAGGTTTCCTGGCAGAAAGAAAGTCTTTTTGACAAAGTCTGTAAACAGAGCTCGAGTTCGCTCCCCTTAGCAAAAAGCCAGTCTTTTCATTTTCAGGAGCAAACCACGGCCCCTCAGGCGCAAAGGGAGGAACGTATCCTCTTCGTACAAATTACAAAAAATTTCTAAATTTGAGCGTCGAGCAGAGGCTGAAACAGAGGTTCGGGCATCATTTAACGCAAAACTGAAGTTCGGGCGAGGTTGTAAGCAAAAATACGATGGCAAAGGTTAATGTTTCGCTAAGGCATTGCCTTCAGCTATGGTTCACTAGTTTAAAGAGCAGAACGAAGTTCGGGCAACTTTTGACGCGAAACCCGAGTTCGTGCGGAATTCGAGTGTGACGCAAAGGCGCAAGTTTAAGTTCAAGGATGCTGAAGTTCGGGCAAGGTTTGAGATGAAGACGTGACGGTAAAAAAGAAAAAACTAATATTTTTCCTAAGGCACTGCAAGGCTATGGTTCGCCTGATTTCAAAGCAAACCTAAGGTTCGGGTGACTTTCGAAGCGAAACCAAGGTTTGTTCGAAGAAAGCGAGCTTGAGACACGAGGTTGAAAAGGCAGAAATTTCGCTAAGGTAAAAAAAACAGGCCGAAGTTCGTTTGTTTTTCGAAGCAAGCCGAAGATCGGGTAGTATCTAATGCGAACCTGAGGTTCACACGGAGTTATAGCGGGAGATAGCAAACAACGCCGAGGTTCGGGCAACTTCGAAACAAGAATGAAGTTCGGGCCACGCTCGGGACGAACCTAGGGTTCGCTCGGAGCCAAGGTGAAACACGAACACGCCAAAGTTTGGGTAAGGTCAAAGCGAAGCCCGGGTTCGCACGGAATTCGAGCGAGGCGCAGAATGGTTTAAAATATGGGCGTAACAAAGTTCAAGACTGGAAAATATGCTAACTCCAGAAAAATCAAAGCGCAAGGATCCCAGTTTGGGCGCCTTTTTCCCCGAACCTTGGTCTCGCCAAAAAATTTCGCGAACCATGAGCCAACCGTTAAAAAAAAAAAGGGGGGGTATTGAGACACGTGAGACGCGGCGGCACCCATTCCAAGACGCGGGTTTTAAATGAAACCAGCAGCACGCGTCCCAAAGCTGGCCGTTTAGGAAATAAGACAGCGCCTTGGGATCACAAAACGAGTCTATGTTTTCAAGGAGGATTTCGTCCCATGGAAGCTCCCAACTTTGAAAAAAGGACACGGTCACCCATGAAGAGAAATTGTTTCTACCCACCTTCGGCTCCAAGCATTTACTCCAGGCCTGCGCCATTAATGGAGTGGTTAGCGCCCAGAGCCATAAAAAGAGCAATACTTTGGTTTGCTCATTTATTTTAACATCTGAAATTCACCCTGCGTCGTATTAAAAGTTCTGAGCAAAATTATTCACCTCTGACCAGCCACGCACATATGTGTTCCCGCAATTCACCATGGGCAGAACGAGTGCCGAGGAAAGGGCAAATATGCCCAAAGAAGAAGGTGATAAAAAACGTAGGGCAGAGGGCGAGAAGAGAAAGAAATAAAAAAGGAGAAGAAACAGAAGGAACAAAAATATAAACCAGATGACGCAAGGGAGTCGGGGAAAGAATCAGGATCAATAAAAGAAGTGACTCCCCCACCCGTTGACAATTTGGCGAAAATAAGAGATGGTATCATCTCTAAAAGCATCAAGCAACTGCGGCAGGCGATTGACGAGAGGCTGGTGAAAGTTTCTTCTGACAGCGCAAAGACTGCGACATACTACTCCAACCTCTATTGGTTCTTATGCCCTCCTGTACACAATTGTCCGGAGCTGGTGTGCACCGTTGCCAAGTACTACAACCCACTGACCAGACAGGTCCAGGATAGAGAAAGAAACGTTCTGTTTGAATTTTTTCCGACAATGTCCAAGTTGCCTTTGCTCCCGGGAAGCTGTCGCCCACGGATTACACCATCAGGATGATTAACACGGATGAGCAGACTAACAGTTACCAGGCTACTCCACAGATGCGGAGGTTTATGGAGTCTCAGTTGAAGGAGCCATTGCCAGTAAACCGGTGGCCAAAGATGCCCATGTCCTTGAGACAATTCAAAAGCCCCGATATCTACTCGATGCTGGCATGGGTGTTCGGGCTCTCCACTGACACAATTGTATAGCCGTACCAGGTTGCCCTGGCAGAATGCATAACGCACGGGAAGTTCTATACTCCTAGCGAAATGAATCCAAACACGAAGCCAGTATTCTTCGACTAGGCGGACTGGATAGTGCGCAGCCTACATTCTCGGCTGCTAGATATGAGAAAAGGGAAAGCCCAGTCTTTTAGACAATGTTCGTTCCTGGTCTGGCTGTTTTTCTACTATATGCATGACAAATTCAAAATGATTCCCACCAGTCGCACCGACGGAGAGGGGAAAACATTGCCTGTGTACCAGTGGACTCAAGTGTTGTCAAAGAAGGAGTCCTACTATGTTTTTCATCAGACGTTCCTTGGCCCTGCCTTGGAACTTATCTATGGCTCTTACCCTCGTGTCCCCCCTACAATGAGAAATAAAATGGTGCAGCGCGAGTGGGGTGATACCTTTAAGCTCATGCAGGGTTTCATCATTCGCATATTCGAGTTTGATGGTAAACCCTTTTTGCTACCATATCACACCATGGAGTATCTGTTCTTACTGGAAATCGCTCGGTAGAGTGATTACGTAGATGAAGCCTACGGCCATGGAAGGAGATGGGGGCATGTATATGATTTCCCATTCAAATGGGTCGACATTGAAGTCAACGCCGTCGGGCAAAATGTATTCCTCGCTACCACGCTCAATGATTTTGGCCTGATCGAATTGCCCCAACGGTGGAGATATGACCCCCTGAATAGAGTCAGAGATTTCCTTGGGTTAAAAAACTTTCACACCTGCCCACGTCCAGAGGTCATGGAACAACGTAACAATCCGACAGGGCTTGACCTCGAGTGGCACGTAGAGGGGATGCAGTCTCTTCCGCCGTGGCATGATTTCTATGCCATAGAGGCAGAATACAGTCCATCACAGAACCCAGCACATGGTCATAGCTCTAGAGTCTTCAAGAAGATGGAGAGCAAACTGAAGGATTTGGGTTGGACCTCAGAAAAAATCTCAGCCTGGTGGGTCATGAGGGTCCACATTCGGAAAGAGACATCTGACAAAACCCTCGTGGGTGACAACCAGTTCTCGACGCTGTTTGACGAACATTTTGACACGTGGCAGCCCACCCGATTTAAGGACCTCGTGCCTCGAGGAGCAAGCCTCGGAAAAGTAGAAATCCCACCAAAACGGCTGAAACTGCCACTTGAGCAAGGTGCAAGACCCGGTCATACTGATAAAGATGGTCAGACTGTTGAGCAGAGTGCACTGTCGTCAGCCGAGAAGCAGGATAGGCCATTAAAGAGACCAGCTAAGGACACGCAGGCGTCACTTTCTAAGAAGAAAAAGCCCCGGGTCGTGATAACGCATAAATCTGCCAAGACCTCTTCGGAGAAGCCTGCCGACCTAGGCACGAGCACGTCTACCCCCACCGTTGCCCCACAGCAGGAGGTTGTATTGCAGCAGGAGGTTGCACCAACAGTCCACCTGAAAGAAATTTTCAACATCGAAGAGGACACCCCGCTTAAGGAGGAAGAGTGGGCAGGCCAAAGCCCTATAACGCAGCTTTTTGCCACATCGGCTCTCATCGTGGAGCACGCAGGTACGCACTCTCTTTTCTCTCATCCTTCCTCTGAACCACCAGCTACAGCACTTCCCAACGTTGAAACCCTAGCAGCTACCTTGCCCTTAGGCAGTGAATCCGTGTCTACCCTATCCCCAGTGGTATCCCATCCTTTGATCGAAGAAGTTCAACCTGTTACCTCCCCCCGACTTGTATCCTCAACATTTGGCTCATATGCCTCTGTCCCCAACGCATTCGAGGCCTCTGCGTCCCTCCAACTAGGTGCTGCTAGTCAAGGCCCACCATCACTCCTAGATCCCGCACCTACAGAAACCCTAGTTGGGAACCCACCTTCGAACCCTGATAATCCGCCAGCTGCCATTCAGACTGCAACACCCCCTCTAGTCACCGAAGTCCCAATCTCCACCATCCCCGACCTGTCCGCAGAGTCCCTTCCTCAACAGGACCTGTTTCTGCTCACGCCCATGTTCGAAAGGATGGAACCCTTGGAGCAGGAGCTGGAAATGATAGAAGATCGCCCTGCATCAAAGACATCAGGAAAAGAAAAGCGCGAGCCCCTGCTGGAATTGAGAAACGCGTCGTGTTCGACCCTCAGAGGATGGAACTACATAAAATAAAGATCCCGAAGGTACAGAAACCCTTGGAGGAAATGACGCCTGCAGACTACACTTACCAGCGCACCGTCAAGGACTTGAAGACAGTCGATGTGGGGGATGAGGTGGGGGACATTCAGCTCAAGGCAAGCACAATCCACATGCACCATGAGCACATAAAGGAGCGCTGCTTTGAGGTAGAAAATGAGCATGAAACTGGAGGAAAACCTGGCGCGAGTACAGTCCCAGCTGGAGAAATCAAAAGCTGAAGCAGAGCAACTGAGACAGCGAGTGGCGGCCTTGGAGCAAGAAGTGACCGAACATAAAAATGTTGTCGAGCGCCATCTCAAGGAAAGAGAGGAAGAAGAGGACAAGATAAACAAATTAGAAGCGCAAGTCCATGAAGTACAACAGCAGCTTGAAAAAAAAGACATGCAGATAGAAGTCTTCACGAGGGACCGAGTGAAGGAAGTTCGCGTCGGCTTGTTGAAGAATTTTCGAACTAGAACCTCAAGGTCCTTGTCCGTCCTCATGTTTATCTGCGAGGCCAAGCAAGCGTCTGCCTAGGGTAGGCCTGTTGTGGAGGAAGTAGAATGTGAAATAGAGCGCTGGCTCAGTCTGGCCATAAAAGTTGAATCTTACGAGCGCAAGGACCTCTGAATTCCTCCAATGATGCGGACTGCTCAAGAATGGGCCATCACAAGGTCTACTTTGCACACTTTCTTTGCCAAGCTGAAAAAATCCAGGGTAGACAGGAGACTGCTAGATGAATTTGAACAACAAAAGAACATCTGCCTGGCACATTTCCAAAGCCTTATGCAGTTCGGCCTCTCCAGCTTCACAAACAATGATGGGAACTGCCTGCCTATTGCTACATTTTGCTAAGTCGTAAAATTTTGAAAAATTGCTGCACTTTTCTTTATGATTGAATCCTCTCCTTTCCTCCTTTCCAAGCATCAGTTGGGGCAGTCCTCAGGGTTGCACTCAAGAGCAGCTGGTCTCGAGTTTGCCCGGATCATCAGCGATGCCTTGCTTCGGGAAGAAAGCACAGCGAAGCGCGAAAAGATGTCAAAACATTTCTAAGGAAGGTTAAGTCTCAGGTTCGCTCTTCTGCTGAGCGACTACCGAACTCGCCTCTCCACATGCGCGATTCTCGGCCTCGCTCATATCCCAAGCAAGAAGTATTGGAAAAATCCTAAGGCACAAGACCTCCCCGAGTTCGCTCCCCTGTCAAGCGACTCCCAGCCTCGCTTGCTTCCCCAGCGAACCCCGACGTCGACGATGTTCCAAACAGATGGTATCTTGCGACCCCTAGTTTCGCCCTAGTTTGCAGCGATCGCCAGCGAGTTCCAAAACATCAAAAACGGCTAAGGCATTAGGCTCCCCAGTGTCGCTCCCCAATACTACGAACCCCGGAATCGGTTCGGTCTATGAGTGACCCACAGCATAAGGTGCCTCCCGAGTTTGCTCCGGCTGTCCGGCGATCCCCGACCTCGCTAAATCGCTGAGCGATTCTCAGCGTCACGTTCTCCCTCAAGCGAGAAGTGGTTAAAAAGGAAAAAGGGTTAAGCTCAGCCTCTCATGGCGTCGCCCCCCTCCGTGTGCGACTTCCAATTTCGTCGCTATCCTGCTGTGACTCCCAGCCTCGCCTGCTTCCCCAGCGAACCCCGGCGTCGCATCGTTTTCGGCAATCGGCAACAGGGTATAAAGTTTGGCTAAGTCATATGAGCATTCCCAGGCTCGCTCTCTTTCTGGGCGACTCCCGTCATCGCTCCTCTCCCCGAGCGATTCCTGGCCTCGCTCTAGCGCCGGGCGATTCTCAGCGTTGTCAGCATCCGGAAATGTCGGCAAAAATCCAAGTCTTGGAGGTTCTCCCAGGTTCGCTCGAGGCGAGCTCTTTTAGGTTCGTTCAGGCACTGAGCGATTCTCAATATTGCTCTTCTGTAGCGGCGATTGTCAGCCTCAAGCTGGGCATGAGCGACTCGGGGCTGGGACAGCAGAATTTCAAATGGACTCAGGAGGCAGGGTAGGTGGGCGGTTAAAGAGCGTTGATGGCACACAGATCCAGGTTTCGGCCCATGTCAGGTCCCTTAAGCACTCCAAGGGGTAAACCGCACCTGCTGCATTGATGAGACATGCCTCCTCAACTGCAAGGGCAGTCCGGAGCCATTCCAGACACGGGTGAGCTGTACTCCAGGTACGCTGACAGCTAATAGAAGTTAAATCCCAACTGCTCTGGCAGTTTTGGGGATCTCAGCATCAATGTAATGGGGGGAAATTTCTGCTATAAAAGGCAATTCAATTCAATGTAATAAGGGGGGAACATATTGCTAAAAAACTGTTGTATTCAAGCTCTTGCATCAATATTAAGAATTCTTGGCTCCGACTCTGTGTCTTCTTTGTATGCTGCCTTCTGTGATTATTTCTGCTAATGTCATTTATTTTTCTGATTGTTGTAATTCTGCTATCTGGACTTAAGCATTGGATGATAAGTGGATCTGAAATTCTCATAAAGGATACATAGGGAAGTAAATGCAGTGTTGGTTTCTATTTCATTCTTTGTATTGATAGTTGCTGGTTTGTGTAGAGATTGGTGATTGTGATGCTTGTTCTTCCCCACTGTTACTGCTATGCCATTTACATTTCTTTCTGCAATTTTCAAATCTCTTTCTAGTTCTCTTATCTAAAAACCCCAATTAGAATAGAATAGGAGCCAGCCTTCTCCGAAGATTGGCACGGAAGGCATCTCTTCCTTCCGGCCTTTCAAGGATGGTCCAGATCTAGGGCGCAAACATAAACCAAATCCTTTCCTAGGGCAGATTTGTGACCAATAGTTTTCTGGCACGCTCAGTGGGACGCAAACGTTCTACCTTAAAAGCAATATTGAAGAAGCGATGTTCGCTTCAGTGCTGTCGAACCTGAACATCTGGCAACTCTGCTAAAACTCGGACACCTCCAAGAAGAGCCCGAATACTACGAGCTTGACATCTACGCCTTCGAAGAGCGTCCTAGGCTAGTCAGGCCGAATATTCCCCTAGACGAAGCATCATCGCAAGAAGTTGTCGTTGCTGAACAAGATCCGGCTTCAGATTGCATCGCGACCAGTTGTCCTCTGAATCCTCTGAACTCTTCGGACCATTAAGACGTTCTAGTTTCGCCTGACGTGCAGTTAGGCGCCTCGGGAGCCCCTGTTCAGCCGAACCTGCTGCTGCTACCGCCATTGCCGCCTCCTAATAAGCCAAACCCAAACACGAATATGGCAAACCCACCACCAAATCAGAATTAGCAGCAGAACCAACAACAAAATCAACCGCCGAATCCACCCAGGTTGTTTGCAGCCTGGAACCACTCGGGGCCTTTGAACCTGGCAGCGCAAGATCAGATCCCTGCTATAGCACTCAAGGCCATCCCTACCTATGACGGCACGGGAAAAACGGCGCAAGAACATGTCGAGGACATTGCCGCTCTAGCTACCATTCATGGCATCACCGAAGAAAACATCATGGTGAGGTTGCTGGTCTTGTCCCTCAGAGGGAAGCTCCTGTATTGGTATAGATCCTTGCCGCCCGACACAATTGCTACATGGGACCAGCTGGCGGAAAGGCTGATACAAGGGTTTAATGAATCGGCGGACCCTTACTCTCTGCTCCATCAGTTCACAACCATCCAGAGACATCCACAGGAGGAGGTTCATGATTTCAACGTAAGATTTGCTCGGACCTGGCAGAGAGTCCTTGATGGCCTGCGGCCTACTCTTGATCAAGCTGCATTCTACTTCCTTAGAGCGTTCAACTCAGACCTCAATATGAATATCAGATGCTCTGGCGTCAACACTTTCCTAGATCTGTATACGCAGGCCCAGAAGGCCGAGGCTGATTTGAAGAAATCGACAATGCCCATCTACCCCGATTTGCCTCAGTACCAATACCCCAGCACATCCACTCAATTCCCTCCTGTGCCTTCCATGTATCCAGTTCCCTCGTGGAATCCGAGCCAAACGCCCAGTTTTCCGCAGATTCCCGCTCCCCCAGCTCCACAGCTTCCTCCGCCCCCGCAAAATCCGGCTTTGCCTCCGCCTATAGCACCACTGCAGTTACCTGCCCCTCCGGCTGTTGACCCGCAGACCAAGGTTCTAAAAGAGCTGGAGTCGCTTAATTCCACCGTAAGAACGTTGTCCAATGATATGGCAGTGATGAAAAAAAAATAGGCTCAACATGAATTCCTTCCAAGAAGACCCTATCCTCCTCCGACGCTTACAAGAGACCAAGCGGCTCAAGTCGGTAGACCTCCTGCGAGGAATGTCGCTATCAGTGAAGAGCCGAGCACTTCAGACTACGTGCACTGGTGCTCCACCTGCAATGACCCGCATGGGGAGGATACTTGTATGGTACACCAGCACTATGCTCAAACACTGGTGGGCAACGCGCCTGGCGACCAATTCAACATGATTAGGGAAGCAGACCGTAACCTCATGATCCCCGACGACGAGCAAGTTTCAATTCTTACCAGAGATGGCAAGAAACCGATCGAGGTGGATGTGGCTCAAATGGAGCCTTTGAAGGTGTACACCCGACGAGAAAAGGAGCAGCCTTCGACAAAAGCTCCTGACAAAGTCCCCTTGCCCCCGCCAGCGAAAGAGAAACCATTGCCCGCGAAAGCTCCACCATCGCAACCTCAGGGTGAAACCAGGGAGCAGGCAAGGGAGAAGCTCAAGTACCCGTCATTGACAAAGCGGCAGAGAGTTGAAGCCACGCAGCAGTACCGCACCAAGTACGAGGCTGCGAAAGAAACAAAGGTATCCACCACTTTGGCTTACAACATTGTTGACGAACTAAAGAAGACTTCGGCCAAGATAAGCCTATACGATGCTCTGCAACTCCCCGGGCAGGTGGATTTGCTGCAGGAGTCGCTTAAATCTGTCAAAGAAAGCCGACGCAATCTGTGCTAGCTCAGACTTTGACCACTTTGGTCACGGGAAAAGATAGGCCACCTCCGTTCTACTTGTCTCTTTGGATGGAAGGGTGTGTAGTGCACAATTGCATGATTGATTCCGGTGCATCGACCACCATCATGCCAAGGGCAGTTTGCGAGGAGATAGGCACGGAATACACACGAAGCAGTCAAGGTGTTCTTCAATTGGATGGCACTTGTGAAAACAGTTGGCGTCATTAAAGATATTCCCATCTAGCTCTACAAGGCGCCTCAGATTGTTGTGATACAGGAAGTTGTGGTCGTTGACCTGGAGCCGTACTTTGGCATGTGCCTCTCAAGGGAGTTCACCGCTAAGCTGGGCGGTTACCTTTCTCTCGACTACTCACATATGGAGGTCCCCTTCAAGGAGAGTAAAGTGAATATTTATAATGAAAAACCCTCCACCTTCATCATTGAAAAGGTGCCCGAAGAGGTGGACCTAGTAGAGGAAACCCTAGACGAGTTGCGGGTGGAGGATGAGTTCTCCTTGACTGATTTTAACGCCATGATTGAGTCAGAAATAGGCTGCTATTCCATCACCCAGCCCGAGAAGCTAAAGGAGACAATGCGGGAGAATAAAGACCCTGCCCCAAATGAGCTATGGAAACTGTACTTCGATGGCGCCTGATGCAAAAATGGTGTCGAGGTAGGGGTTCTTCTGGTTTTGCCCACTGGAGAACAAAAGGATTACTGCTACAGGCTGGCCTGGAGTTGCACCAACAACGCTGCGGAATATGAAGCTCTATGTTTAGGGTTAAAAAAGGCTGAGAAGTTGGGGATCAAGCAGCTATAGATCTTTGGAGATTCAGAATTAGTATGCAAGCAAATCACTAACAGGTGCGTCTCAAAAAAGCACTATCTCAAGGCGTGGTCTGGGACCTGCTGGAATCCTTTGGGGCACTTAATGTTCAAGCTATCTCCCGAGAAAAGAACAAGCACACAGATGTCTTAGCGTTTATTGGAGCCAGATACTCCCCGGCTGATGACATGATGCAGAAGCCTAAGGCGGTAAGAACCATTTACAGGCCTCTGTGCCTGATAGGAACACCCACTAGCAGGTGTTCGACTGCAACGAACAAATCTATTTTTTGGTTCATGAGGCAAGCACAATCGAAGGTAGAGACCCTGATGACGAGGAATATGAAGGGTTGATACAGTTAAAGAATAACCATGTCCCGAGGGGACTAATTACTTTGGAAAGTTTGTTTGATCAGAAGGACAGGGCCATCTCTCACAGGATCAAAGTGGATGTTAAACAATACAAATATCTGGAGCTCGAACCTGGAAAGGTGATTAAGGTTGGGACAGACTGTACTGTTGAAGAACTGGAGCAGATTCGAGCCCTCTTCAAAAGGTACCCTAATATTGTTGCTTGGTGTTATCAAGACCTAAAGGGGTACAACAAAGAAATCATACAGCATACCATAGAGCTGGAAGAAGGGGTCAGACCCTGTAGACAAAAACAGAGGCCGATCAATCCCAAGATTGAAGTGCTGATGAGGGCAAAGCTCCTCAAGATGCTTGAAGCGAAGATTATTTTATCCGATAAAGCACTCTTCCAGGGTTGCCAACTTGGTTCCTGTTAGAAAGAAGAACGGAGACATCCGCTTGTGCGTTGATTTCCGAAACCTGAACCAGGCCTCTTTGAAGGATCATTACCCGCTTCCACAGATCGATCAGATCCTCCATGTGGTGGTCGGAGCACAACGTTTCTCCCTCTTGGACAGCTTCTCTGGATATAACCAGATTTGGGTAAGGGATGAAGATCAACATAAGACGGCGTTCACCACCAAATGGGGGTCGTTCGCCTATCAGCGTATGCCCTTTGGCCTCTCGAATGCAGGGGCCACCTTCTAGAGAGCCATGGATCTGGCATTCGGCAAACTGTTGAACAAAGTTATCGTCATCTATTTGGATGATATGACTGTGTTTTCACACAGGAGAGAAGAGCATGCCACTCACCTGCAGCAAGTGTTCGAGAGATGTCGGGAGTTCGGCATATCTATTAACCCGAAGAAATCCGTCTTTGCGGTGAAGGAGGGGAAGCTACTAGGCCATGTTATTTCCGAAAGGGGGCTTGCTGTAGATCCTGACAGAGCGGAGGCCCTCCTCAAACTTCTGCTCCTGGCAAACAAGAAAAGCCTGCAGTCCTTCGGCCAAATCAACTTCGTGAGGAAGTTCGTGCCTGATTTCGCCTAAGTCATCAAGCCAATGGCCAAACTTCTAAATAAAAACGCCGAGTTCGTCTAGACAGAGGGGAAGAAGGCGTTCGAAGAGATTAAGGCTAGGATCGCCCAAGCACCTGTGCTGGTTAACCCGGACTATTCCAAAGATTTCATCCTTTATGCAGTCGGGGAACCTGAAAGCTATGCAACAGTCCTAACACAAAAGAGAGATGACGGCGAAGAGCGCCCAATAGCTTTCTTGAGCCAGGTGATATAGCCACACGAGGAAAGATACAACTTCATCGAACGCCAGGTGCACGCAATAATTAGGTCTCTCAAGAAGTTTCGACACTTTGTCTACCAAAGCAAGATGACGGTGTTTGTTGTCCATCCACATATAAGAAATTTTATCATCCAAGGGGAGATGGGCAACAAGAGGGCTGGCTGGGTCACCAAGATCCAGGAATTTGACATTGAGATCTGACCCACGAAGTTGATCTGCGGTCGGGCATTATGCCAGGAACTTGCTAAAAGTGCCGCTGCAGAAGTGACGGCCTGCCAATGGGATGACCCGGTGTCAAAAGGGAACTTCTCCAATCAGTCTGCGGAGGACAATGATTGGACAGACGACTTAATATGGTACTTCAATACAGGAAGATGCCCAGACCGTCTTAATGCCTCGCAGAGGAGGCTCAAGATCCAGGCCCGCAAGTATGTGTTGCGCCCAGAGAGGCTGTTTTTCAGAAACATAGACGAAGTCCTCTTAAGGTGTATTAAGGGGAGTGAGAAAGAAAAGATCCTCGATGAATTCCACTCCAGAATATCGGGGGCCACTTGGCTGGGAGGCCGATGGCCTTGAAAATAATCAGAGCGGGCTATTATTGGCCCACACTTTTCGCTGATGCATTCTCAGCTAGTAGAAAATGCGACAGGTGCCAGAAGTATGCTGGCAGGAACAAGAATACCCCAATGCCCCTGCACCTAATCCAAGTTGAAGCACCGTTCCAACAATGGGGTTCAGACTTCATCGGGGTTATCTCGCCAAATTCCTCAACAAGGCACTAATACATACTGACTGCCACAGATTACTTCACCTGGTGGGTTAAGGTAGTCCCAACGAAGCACGCTGATCAGGAAGTGGTAATCGCCTTCTTAGAAAAATTGATTACCCGATTTGGGGTCCCCGATGCAATAATGACTGATAATGGCCCAGGCTTCATAGGCGCCAGACTCAGCGAGTTCGCCAGCAAGTATGGAATCTATTTGAAAGCTTCTTCCAACTACTACCCGCAGGGGAATGGTCTAGCAGAATCTACTAATAAAAACTTGCTGAAAATTCTGAAGAGGACCTTGGAGAGCAATAAGCGGACATGGCATCTGCTCCTTGATCAAGAACTATGGGCAGATCGCACTTCCATAAATAAATCCATAAAAACATTCCCGTATGCATTGGTATATGGAAAAGAGGCAGTCTTGCCTACACACGTGGAAATGCCAGCACTCTGGATGCTAGACAACGAGAGGGAGGACCTCGACCCTATGGACGCTCGACTGGCCCAGTTACTGCAACTGGAAGAAGACAGGGAGAAAGCTTATGAGGCTTTCATTAAGCACACAAAGAGCACCAAAAATTGGTTTCAGAAAAGAACCACGGCCCGTGTCTTCCAGATCGGGGATCTGGTGCTGAAATGGAATTCATGGAAGGCAAAACCGGGAAATCAAGACAAATTCGATGCCTTCTGGGAAGGCCCCTTTCAGATTGCTCGGGTTAATCAGTTGAATTCATTCATACTACAAGATATGGAGGGCCATGCTCTCCCCATACCGGTCAATGGCCTACATTTGAAGGCCTATCATCACTAAGAAGCATCGTGAAACTTCCCCATGTATATAGTTTTACTTCTGCTGTTTTGTTTTGTCTTTTCTGAATGTAAATACGTTTTCTTGCTTTAAGCTCAAGTGTTCGGCTCTCTAGTTGAGCAATTTTTGTTCCAAGAAGTGCAGAATCAGGTTTCCCAAAAAGAGAAGTCCCCAATCAACAGCTGAAGACGCCAGGGTTTGCAGAAATTCCTTCCCAAAGGTGAGATTTGCTCATGGAAAGGGGGAGAATGAGGTCAAGGATGATGTTCGCACAAAGATTAAGAAAGGGCTGGGGTTCGCTCCAGTTTTCAGCGAGGACGAGGTTCGTCCAAGGTCCAAAGCGAAACCAGGATATAGGCCTAGCTCGAAGCGAGAAAGAAATCCGCGCGAGGCCCAAAGAAAATCAAAATCCCGCTAAGGCACCACATAGAAGTCGCGAGTTGTGCAATCAGGGGCGGGGAAAAAAGTAAGGTTTTCTAAAGTTTTCCCGAGTAAGGCAGCAAGAACGGGCTTCGCTAGAGTTTCGAGCGAGCTGTGGATGGATCCCGAAATGCAAAGTCCCCATCTTGCTAAGGTTAGCATGGCCGGAGGTTCCAGACGACGATTGACGCACCAAGGGCCCAAGCGCGAAAGGAGAGTCAGGACACGGTTCGCTCAGGTTTCGAGCAAGTTCAAGAATCACGCAGGTTTTAGAGCGAGAAAAATCAGGGGCGAGGCGCGACGGCGAGGGGAGAACGAGGGTTGAAAATTTTTCTAACCCCCTATGATGCCAAGGTTCGCTCGAATCTCAAACGAGTCCGGGAATCTCCCGAGATCTTGAGCAAAGCCCGGAATCGTTCAACCCCTGAGCGAGACCCAGCCGACTCAGAAGGCCAAAAAATCTTGCTGTCTAAAATTACCGCCAAGGTTCGCTTCGCCCTCGCCCGAGGAGAGCATCGCTCGCAGTTCTCGGAGAAGACGAGAATTGCCCGACCCCCAAGCGAACTGCAGAAAATATTGTGCTCCGGACAAGGATTTGAAAAGGACGAGGTTCGCTCAAGTCGTGGTCCGAGAACAGGCTTCGCGTTAATTTGCAACGAGTACCGAACGAAGTTCACCCTGAATTTCGAGCGAGATCAGGACCGGGAAAAATATTGGGCGATGCCGAGGTTTGTATTGATGTCTAGCAATGACAAGTTTTGGGTAGCTCCAGGGGTGAACCCAGGCCCAAGACAGAAGAAAACGGAGTTCTCTAGGTTCGCTCGAAGCCCGAAGGTCGCTCATTGCCCGAGCGAGGACCAGAATCGCCCGGGGTTTCGAGCGACTTCAAGAGCAAGAATATTGACGTTGTTTGCTCACCTCCCGAGCAAGCGCTGAAGTTCGCCCACTAACGAAGTGAGCGCCGGAGTTCGCCCGAATTTCGAGCGAAGCCGGGACTCGCCTGAATTTTTAAGCGAACCTCGCCCCATGCGTCAATCCACCACAACGAACCTCGAAATGCGAAAAAAAAAGGGGGCGGCGACAGGTTGTACTCCCGAGACGCACATTATAAATGAGGTACCTGCACGCATTTTTAAGTGGATCGTTAGAGAATAGGGACAAAGCCTCAGGATCGATGATCGAGGTGTTTTCCGCCTTCAAGGAAGATCTTGCGCATGCCACCAAGAAATAACGGACCCCAAGTACTCACCATTAATGGCGAAATCACTCCCCACTCCCATAAAAGGTGTGGCCCCAGTTCGCTCGTTACTCAACTTAGAACTCACTCTGAGCCGCACCAAAAGCAGAGTACAGAGCAATTTACCAGCAAACAGTAGCTCGCCTGAATTCCCTTGCAAATCGTCATGGGCAAGAAGAGTGCCAAAGAGAAGGGTAAGGTGCCCAAGGAAGGGGCTTCGGGAGGTTTAGAGAGTGGTAAGAAGCAGAAGGGACAAGGTGGTAAAGAAAAGAAAGAACAGACGCAAAAACCAGAGGCAGCATCAGGGCCGAAGGCAAAATCAGGACCAACAAAGGCAGTAATTTGCCTACTTGTGGATAATTGGGCAAAGTACAGAGATGGTACCTTCTCCCAAAGCATCGGGCAACTACGGCGCACCATCGACGAAAGGCGGGAGAAAGTTTCCTCCGCGAGTCCCAAGGCTGCAGCTTACTATTCCCACCTGTACTGGTTCTTATGCCTGCCCGTGCACAATTGTCCAGAGCTGGTGGCTACTGTCACCCAGTACTATAACCCAAAAACCAAACAAGTCCGGGACAGAGAAGGGAAGGTCCTGTTTTCACTTTTTTCTGACATTGTCCAGATGGCCTTCGCTCCTACTCAGTTGCCGGACACATATTATACAATCAGGTCCATCAACCTTGATGAACAATCTGACAGATATCTGAACCTACAGATGCAGCGCTTTATGGAATCCCAGATGCGGGACACGATACCGGCCAAACAGTGGCTAAAACTACCTATGTCCCTAAGGCATTTCAAGAGCACAAACATGTACATGATGCTATCCTGGGTTTTGGGACTCACCACAGATGTCGTAGTTTTCCCCTACCAGGCCGCCCTTGCAGAGTGTATTTTGCATGGGGAATTCTACGCCCCCAGTGCCATGGAGCCAAATACAAAGCCAGTGTTCTTTAACTGGGCAGACTGGATAGCGCACAGTTTGCATTTGCGACTGCGGGACCTGATAGAGGAAAAGTCCCAGTCCTTTAGACAGAGCTCGTTCCTGGCCTGGCTCTTCCTCTTTCACATGAACAGCAAACTAGAGTGGGTCCCCATCCAACGCACAGATGAGAAGGGCGCGCCACTGCCAGTATACGAATGGACTCGGGTGGTGTTGAAAAGAGAATCCTATTATAAGTTCAATCAGGCGTTCCTTGGCCCTGCCTTGGAGCTCATTCATGGCTCCTGCCCGCGCATTCCCCATAGGATGAGAGACGATGTAGTGCGGCGCAACATGGGTGACACCTTCCAGCTTACCCAGGGCTTTGTAATCAGATTTTTCGGGTTTACAGGTAAACCCTTCCTCCTCCCCTATTACACCACAGAATACGTGTTCGCACTGGAGCTAGCACGGCAGACCGACTACACATCAGAATTACGGCCAGGGGAGGAAATGGGGACATTTTCGAGTTCCCGTTCAAATGGGGAGAAATTGAGGTCAATGTCACCGGGCAGAATGAGTTCTTCGCAGCCACGCTTCTAGGCTTCAGCTTAGTCGAGCTTCCCCAGCGGTGGAGATATGACCCCCTGAACGTGTTGAAAGATTTCGTTGAGATGAAGAGTTTCCACGCCTGCCCTCCCAGTCTCCACTACCCCTCATCTGTTCGCAGAATCTATGCCTCAGCAAGATCTGCCTTTGATCACACCCATGTTTGGAGGAATGGAACAAACTAGAAATGGTGGAGGGTCGCCCCGCAACAGACAGCCTAGCTCAGGCTAAGTAGAGCTCCTTCAAGTGGATTAAGAATATCTAGAAAAGAAAGGCCGAGGAGCCTGCCGGAGTAGAGAAACGCACCAGGTTTGACCTGGAGAAAATGGTGTTGCATACAGAGAAAAGGGTTCCGAAGGTCCAGAAACCCCTGAAAGATATGACGCCTAAGGACTACATCTACCATCAAGTGATCAAAGACTTGAATACGGTCAATGTAGAGAATGAGGTAGGGGCGATCCAACTCAAGGCGAGCACAGTTTACGTGCATCATCAGCAGCTGAAGGAACACTACTATGCAATAGAGAATGAGAATCTGAAGTTGCAAGAGACCATAGCAAAGATGCAAGCCTAGCTGGACGACTCCAAGAATGAATCTGAGCAGCTGAGGCGTCGACGAAGAGTGTGGGCCATTAGTAGCCTGCCCTGATTATTTTTAAAGCAGTTGTTCTCCCTGCGAAGTGGCCTCCTGATAAACCTGAGTGGAATTCACCAAGGACCCTTTTCTTATCGTCCTCCCTTATACATCTTAGAAGGACACCATCAATGTTTCGGTAGAACAGGCCCTCGGGGCGTAAAACATAGTGAAGGGTCCGCAGCCTGAAGTGTCTTCGCTGCGAAGCATTCAAATGTGAAGGACACCTCCCAGTGTTGAAGTGTTCAACTATTTCACTGACCCAGTCTCTTTCATCCATCACTCGGTTTGCGAAGCTTTCTCCTGCTATCAAATCATCCCATTGGCAGGTTGTTACTTCGGCCGCTACACTCTGCGCAAGCTCTTGGCACAGCGCGCGACCGCGAACCAACTTTGTGGGTCAAATTTCAATATCAAATTACTGTATTTTGTTGACCCAACCAGCCCTTTTGCTGCCCAACTCTCCTTGGATAATGAAGTTCCGCACATCTGGATGGATAAAAAACACTGTAACCCGACTTTGGGAGACAAAATGTTTGAATTTTCTCAGGGATTTCATGATGGCGTGCACTTGTCGTTCTATGAAGTTGTATTTCTCCTCGTGTGGGTGTATCACTTGACTTAAAAACGCAATAGGGCGCTCCTCGCCATCTTCCCCCTTTTGTGTCAAGCCTGCGGGGTAACTCAAGGTTCCCCTCCTGCATACAGGATGAAATCCTTACTATAGTCAGGGTTAGTCAGAACGGGTGCCCGAGCGATTCGGGCCTTGATTTCTTCAAATGCCACTCTTCTATTGTCAGTTCATTTGAACTCAGCATCCTTTTTCAAAAGCTCGAACATCGGCTTGATGATTTGAGCGAAGTCCGGGACAAACTTCCTTACGAAGCTTATTTGGCCGAAGGACTGCAGCCCTTTCTTATTCATCGGGAGTGGGAGTTTTAAGAGAGCCTCAACCCTGTCGGGGTCTATTGCGAGACCTTTCTCTGATATAAGATGTCCCAGTAAATTCCCTTCATTTACTGCAAAGATGGACTTCTTCGGATTGATTGAAATGCCAAATTCTCGGCATTTTTCGAATATTTGCTGCAAGTGCGAAGGATGATCCTCTCTTTTCCGAGAAAAGACAGTCATGTTTTCTAAATAGATGACGATAACCTTATTCAACAATTCGCCAAATGCTAGGTCCATAGCCCTCTGAAAAGTAGCTCCTGCATTTGAAAGGCCGAATGGCATCCGCTGGTAAGCGAACGTCCCCCACTTAGTAGTAAATGTCGTTTTGTGTTGGTCTTCATCTCTAACCAAAATATGGTTATATCCAGAAAAACCATCAAGTAGGGAGAAACGCTGGGCTTCAGCTACTGAGTGCAAAATTTGATCAATCTGCGGGAGAGGGTAGTGGTCTTTCAGCGAACCCTGATTTAGATTGCGTAAGTCTACACATAGCCGAATGTCACCATTTTTCTTCCTGACGGGAACTAAGTTCGCTACCCAAGAAGAGTGCTTTATGGGATAAATGATCTTGGCTTCAAGCATTTTCAGAAATTCGGCTTTCATCGCGGCTTCAATCTTCGGGTTGACCGGTCTTTGCCTCTGTCTAAAAGGTTTGACCCCTTCTTGCAACTCGATTGTATGTTGAACCAGTCTTCGGTCATAACCCTTTAGGTCTTGGTAAGACCATGCCACTATATCTAGATACCTCCTGCACAAAGATCGGATTTGTTCTAACTCGGCTGTGGTACAATCTATTCCAACTTTTATCACTTTCCTGAATTCAAGCTCTAGATCTTGATGTTGCCTAGCATCAACTTTGATTCTGTGGGAGACTGCTCTGTCATTCTGATCGAACAGGATCTCCAGAGTGATCAATCCTCTTGGAACATGGTTATTTTTTAACTGGACCAGTCCTTCATATTCCTTGTCCTTCATATTCCTTGTCTTTCAGGTTTCTTCCCTCGACAGTGGTTGCTTCTTGGACCAGGAAGTTAACAATTTGTTCATCATTGTCGAAAACTTGCCAATGCATGTCCCTATCCGGCACATAGGGCCTATAAATCATCCTTACGGCCTTTGGCTTGTGCATCATGTCGTCAGCTGGAGAATACCTAGCCGCGATGGAGGCCAAGACATCGGCGTGCCTATTTTTCTCTCGTGGGATGGACTGCAGATTGAGTGATTCGAAATGCTCAAACATGTCCCATACTCTATTGCGGTAGGCTTTAAGATAGTGCTTCTTGGAGATGCACTTGTTGGTGACCTGATTGCATACCAATTTTGAATCTCCGAAAATCTTGAGATGTTTTAAGCCTAACTTTCCTGCTTTCTTCAATCCTAGGCATAGGGCTTCATACTCTGCTGCATTGTTGGTGCAGCTCCAAACCAATCTGTAGCAATATTCCTTCTGCTCTCCAGACGATGATACTAAAAGTATCCCTACCCCAGATCCGTTTTTGCATCGGGCTCCGTCAAAGAATAATTGCCATAATTCTTCTTGGGCAGGTGTCTTATCTTTTGGCTTTATGTGTTTCTCTGGCTCTGTGATGGTGTAACATCCTATTTCTGTCTCTATCATGGCATTGAAATCTGTCAATGAAAATTCATCTTCAGAATTTAGCCGTGCAAGGGATTCCTCTACTAAGTCCACTTGTTCTACTCCTTCTGCTATCGCATGGACAAGATCATTGCATTCTTCTTCGGTCATCTTCTGTATGAGAAACGTAGAAGGTTTCTCGTTGTAAATTTTGACTTTCCTTCCCTTGAACGGGATCTCTAAATGCGAATAGTCCATGGACAGGTATCCCCCTAGCTTTGTTGTGAATTCCCTTGAAAGGCACATGCTAAAATAGCGCTCCAGATCTACGACTATCACCTCCTGTATTGCCACAATTTGGGGTACCTTGTGCAGCCGAATAGGTATATGCTTGATTACGTCGACCGTTTTCACAGGAGTACCGTCCATTTGGAGCACACCGGGGCTGCTTCGCGTGTACTCCATTTCTATTTCTTTGCAGACCGCCTTAGGCATGACTGTCGTTGCTGCCCTTGAATCAATCATACAATTGTGGACGATGTGCCCTTCCATTTGTAAGGATAGGTAGAATGGAGGAGGCCTGTTCTTTCCCGTTATGGACGTGGACATGGTTTGCACTATGGCGGGCGGCGTTGACTTCGCAGCTTTTGCGGACTTCAAGGACTCCTACAACAGGTCCACTTGTCTTGGCAGCTGCAAAGCGTCATATAGGCTAATCTTGGCGGGTGTCCTTTTTAATTCATCCACGATGTTATACCCTATGAGGGCATGCACTTCGGGCTCCCTTTTGGCTTCGTACTTTGTATGATATTGCTCCGTGGCTTCGACTCTTTGCCGCTTAGTCAATGAAGGGTACTTAAGCTTTTCCCTAGCCTGTTCTTTGGTTTCGGCCTGAGGCGGGGCTGCAGAGGCTTGTTGGTTCTTTTCTTTTGCTGGCATGGGAAGCGAAACTTTGTCTGGGGCCTTAATAGGTTACTGCTCTTTTGGGCGGCAATTATACACCTTCAAGGGAGCCATTTGAGTTGCATCCACCTCTATTGGCCTTTTTCCTTCCTTACTAAGAACTGAAATTTGTTCTTCTTCGCCCACCACCAGGTTCTAATCTGCTTGCCTTATCATATTGACTTGGCCACTAGGATTGCTCCCCGACAGTGTCTGCACATAATGCTGATGCAACATACAGGTATTCTACTCTGTGGGTCGTTGCATGTGGAGCACCAAAGGCACAGTGGTCGAAGTGCTTGTTCCTTCGTCGATCAAAACATTTCTTGCCGAAGACTTCCCTGGTTGAACCACTTGATCTTTGGTGAGCGTTGGTGGGGGGTAAGACCTTCTTGGAAGGAATTCCTATTGCGCTTGTTTCTTTTTCATGATAATCATATCATTGGACAAAGTCTGCACCGTGGAGTTCAAAGATTGAACTTCCTGCAGTATTTTCGCTTGCATATCTTCAGCTTTGGGGGCCGGTGGCAATGGAGCCATCGTTGGTATTGGAGGCAAGGCAGGGTATTGGGGTGGTGCCGGTAACGTGGGAAATGCCAAAGGGACAGTAGGCTGTCGTGCTGAAAATTCAGGGAAATGCACTTGTGGGGTAACGATTTGGGTTACAACAGGGTTAGGGTTCCATGATGAGATGGGATATACAGAGGTTGAGGAGGTTTGCAAAGTAGTGGCGCTTAGGTACTGTGTTTATGGAAATTCCGGGAATATAGGCATCGGCATCCTTTGGGGAAGCTTCCCTACGGCTATCAAATCCATTTCCGCTTTCTGGGCCAGCTCATATAGTTTGGGGAAAGTATTCACATTCGAATACCTTACCATTACACTGATATCTGGTTTAAAGGCCCTAAGGTAGTAGTTTGCTGCAGCTTCGCTGGTTGGCCGATGTCCAGCGGGTACTCTTTGCCAAGTCCGAGCAAACCTCACATTGAAATTTGCAATCTCCTCCTATGGGTGCCTCTGAATTGTTGTGAACTGATGCAAGAGGGAGGAGGGATTGGCAGACTCATTGAAACCTCTCATCTGTTGTCCAACTAACTGGTCCCAACTCGTTATAGTGCCAGGCGGTAGCGATCTATACCAATAGAGGAGTTTTCCTCGAAGAGACAAAATCAGGAGCTTCACCATGACTCTTTCTTCCATAATGTCATGAATCGTTGCCAAAGAAACTATATCTTGAATGTGTTCCAAAGTTGTCTTCCCCGTGTCGTCAAAGGTAGGGATATTCTTCATTGCAGCCGGCGGAACCTGCCCTTGTCCCGCTAAGTTTAATGGTCCGGAGGAGTTCCATGCTGGGAACAATCTGGGCGGTTGTTGCTGTGGCGGCAGCTGCTGCTGCTGTTGCTGTTGTTGTGCCATGCTGGTGCCTGGGTTCAGAAAAACAAGAGTTCCGGAAGTTCCTTGTTGATGGTTGACCAAAAGGGAGACACTCGGATGATCAGGGGAGTTAGGAGGATTGGGAGGAAGACTAGTTGCTGTGTTGTCCGAAGTTAGGCCTTCTTCGTCAAAAGCAGCCTCTTGTGAAGACGCTCCACGTAATAGCAGTTCGGGTGTCACTAACTTAGGGAGTTCCCCAAAGGCATCAACATCAAGTTCAAAAAACTCAGTTTCTTCCCCACTATTCCTAACTCTATATCTTGTTTGTATGAAGGCACAGATTTTTTAGTATCGGTCTCAACGACTTTGAGATTTCCAAGTTGAACAGAGTCGCCAGATGCTAGAGTCTTTTTGGTAATGAGATGAGCATCTGCTCTCACTACCACTCACAAGGTGAGACTGACCGGGTCCCACCGTGCGTGCCAGAAACTGTTGGTCACAAATCTGCCACAGGAAAGGATTTTGTACATATACGCGCCCTAGACCTGGACCAACATTGAAAGGTCGGAGGGAAGAGATGTCCTCCGTGCCAATCTCCGGAGAAAGGCCGGCTCCTGAACTAAACTACTCGGTATTTTTAAGACGAGTGCAAGAAAGAAATAAAAGGGGATAGGGTAAGAAGTGAGAACAATTTTGGTGAGAAAGAACCAGCAGCACGATTATCAACAAATACCTTGAAACAGTAGCAATAAATATAAAGAACGAAACTAAAATAAACACTGCGCTATCTTCCCTATGTATCCTCTGGAAAAGTTCCAAGGTTCAAGTATCTTCCTATGCCTAAATCTAGAATTCAGAATTACAGCAATTAGGAAACACAAGAACTTGATAGAAACCACTATCCACAAGCAGCATAAAAAGAATCTAACGCAATATTAAATCTCTTACGTAACCCTCTAAATGATTCCAAGGTTCAATCCCTCATTACACACCTAAATCCAGAACGCAGAATTACAACATGCGAACGAAGAGAAAGAATAACAAAAATCAACACAGAAAGTAGCATTCATGAGAGAAATGGAGCTCAAAGTCTTCAATATCTATTGCAGAAATCAAGATATAGCAATTCTGTAGCAAAAGTTCCCCCCCTTTTCCATTACAATTCATGGGTTTTATAGAGTTCCCGACCCTCTGAGCCATCAATGCACAAAATCCAAAAGTACGCCCTCGAAAACTTGAGAAATCTACCTTCACTCCTCCCGTGACCGAGCTCTCACATCTGTTTCTATATTTAGCAGTTACAACCGCATTAGCCGAGGAAATCTGCATTAATGGGCCGCCTGACTTGTCCTGAATCTCCGGGTGCGGTGCTCGAGTGGCTGCTAGGTCCGTCGAGTTCTCCTGCGACTGATATTTCCTTTTCCATTGCCAAAATGAGTCCCGGGTCTTTCAGGCAAGTAAAAATGCATTTATGAAACACTCGATTGCCTCGAAAAGATACCCGGCCTTGGTGTGTGTGCGCTGGAGAGCTTCGCCAAATTCCGGTCCGGGGACCTACTTTGCGACGGATGTGAGCCAAAGCGGGATTGACCTCTCTGCATGGGTGCTTCGCAGCGAAGGGATCTTCAAAAACAGCTTCGCAAAGACTTAGTGCCGAAGCAGATCTACTTCTTCAAATCATGGCTCCCAATCTCTCATCGCTTCGCCGAGAAAATTGCTTCGCAAATAGATGCTTCGCTGATGGATTAAAAGAATGCTTCGCTGCGAAGCTTTTTCAAAATGGTCGTTCGAGGGTTTTCGGCCGAAGTATAATTTTGCCGTAGAATATTTCTCCGACTTCTCCAAGGTAGCTAGGCTCCTAATGAAGGGGCTTCGCGCGACAATTGGCCGAAGTGGGTGCTTCACAGCATTTCCAGGCGAAGCAAGATCTTGCTAGAAAAACAGTTCGCCAAGGAAAGGGACCGAAGCGGGTGCTTCGCTGAGATTTCAGCGAAGCAGTTTTCATAGTTTGTAATTTTCTCCTTCGCTGCTCTACTGCTTTGCAAAAACGGGGCCCGAAGCTAGTCTCATAGAAGCTTCGCTTGCGAAGCTCTTTTCATGCCTTAGAAAATTTTGGGCATGTATTTCATTTTCCTGTTTTCTCCTTGCGAAGCTATTGGCGAAGCTTCTATACAAATAGTTTATTACACAAAGGGGGCAAAAATGATAGCCAAAATTGCTAGAGTGTTGTTTACAACAAAAAGAAAGAAAACAAACCAAGAAATCATCACAGAATTTTGGATTTTACTACCCCTCCAAGCAATGTGACAAAATCGTCAACAATAACCATCCAAGCTGCAATCCCTATGAAAACTGGAATCTGAAACATGAAAATCCCCCTGCCATGGCACCACTGTACAGTCGACATCTGTAATCTCTCCTGGATCCCAATCCATATTCTATCACCAGTGTTGCTCCTTGGGCCAACGAGTGTCTTCCACTCCCTCATAGACACTCTTAGATTATCAGGACCAATAGGGAATCTGACATTCCCACTACCTGAAGAATACTACTGGGCTAACCTGCACTTAGGTGGAATACTGTTCGGCCACAATTCCTTTCCTGCATAAAATCCACTGCTATCTCTGCAAAACTCCAATTTTCCTTCTGACGAAGGGGGTAACCCATAGCCAAGTGAAGTATGAAGTCTATCAAAATAGTCTTTTGGCTCACTACTATGTGTCATCAAAAACATGGTCCACTCATCTATAAGAGAGTTGAAATCAAAATGATGTACATACCTCACAATACCGTCCATATGAACTTCACCAACTAAAACCCTGTGAAGCTCTGAACAATGCTCTTTCTCTTTGAGTTCTTGAAAGGCCTTATCTGCAAACTGTAAGGCTTGATCCCTGTTAGATAGCAACCTCAAATAATCATATTTTATCACCTCTAATGCCTGCTTAATAGCCTGCAAATCGGTAACAGTAGCTCCAACTGTCAAATTATGTCTCTCCCCGAGCTGGGCTGCCTGTAAGAGGCACTTGACAAACTCGTGTGTCCTATCCAAGTGAGTTAATGTCTGAACAATCTGCTCCTCTCGTGACTCGTAATCGGTCCTTCCAACCTTGCAATGGATTGGAATCAGCATCACACAACAAACTTTCAGATTTTCCATCCCACTTACAATGATCAAAATCAGCCTCCTTCACAATACTGCAATCCCCAGCCCTTTCTTATTCATCGGGAGTGGGAGTTTTAAGAGAGCCTCAACCCTGTCGGGGTCTATTGCGAGACCTTTCTCTGATATAAGATGTCCCAGTAAATTCCCTTCATTTACTGCAAAGATGGACTTCTTCGGATTGATTGAAATGCCAAATTCTCGGCATTTTTCGAATATTTGCTGCAAGTGCGAAGGATGATCCTCTCTTTTCCGAGAAAAGACAGTCATGTCATCTAAATAGATGACGATAACCTTATTCAACAATTCGCAAAATGCTAGGTCCATAGCCCTCTGAAAAGTAGCTCCTGCGTTTGAAAGGCCGAATGGCATCCGCTGGTAAGCGAACGTCCCCCACTTAGTAGTAAATGTCGTTTTGTGTTGGTCTTCATCTATAAACCAAATATGGTTATATCCTGAAAAACCATCAAGTAGGGAGAAACGCTGGGCTCCAACTACTGAGTGCAAAATTTGATCAATCTGCGGGAGAGGGTAGTGGTCTTTCAGCGAACCCTGATTTAGATTGCGAAAGTCTACACATAGCCGAATGTCACCATTTTTCTTCCTGACGGGAACTAAGTTCGCTACCCAAGAAGAGTGCTTTATGGGATAAATGATCTTGGCTTCAAGCATTTTCATAAATTCGGCTTTCATCAGGGCTTCGATCTTCGGGTTGACTGGTCTTGGCCTCTGTCTAAAAGATTTGACCCCTTCTTGCAGCTCGATTGTATGTTGAACCAGTCTTCGGTCATAACCTTTTAGGTCTTGGTAAGACCATGCCACTATATCTGGATACCTCCTGCACAAAGATCGGATTTGTTCTAACTCGGCTGTGGTACATCTATTCCAACTTTTATCACTTTCCCGAATTCAAGCTCTAGATCTTGATGTTGCCTAGCATCAACTTTGATTCTGTGGGAGACTGCTCTGTCATTCTGATCGAACAGGCTCTAGAGAGTGATCAATCCTCTTGGAACATGGTTATTTTTTAACTGGACCAGTCCTTCATATTCCTTGTCCTTCATATTCCTTGTCTTTCAGGTTTCTTCCCTCGACAGTGGTTGCTTCTTGGACCAGGAAGTTAACAATTTGTTCATCATTGTCGAAAACTTGCCAATGCATGTCCCTATCCGGCACAGAGGGCCTATAAATCATCCTTACGGCCTTTGGCTTGTGCACCATGTCGTCAGCTGGAGAATACCTAGCCGCGATGGAGGCCAAGACATCGGCGTGCCTATTTTTCTCTCGTGAGATGGACTGCAGATTGAGTGATTCGAATTGCTCAAACAGGTCCCATACTCTATTGCGGTAGGCTTTAAGATAGTGCTTCTTGGAGATGCACTTGTTGGTGACCTGATTGCAGACCAATTTTGAATCTCCGAAAATCTTGAGATGTTTTAAGCCTAACTTTCCTGCTTTCTTCAATCCTAGGCATAGGGCTTCATACTCTGTCGCATTGTTGGTGCAACTCCAAACCAATCTGTAGCAATATTCCTTCTGCTCTCCAGACGGTGATACTAAAAGTATCCCTACCCCGGATCCGTTTTTGCATCGGGCTCCGTCAAAGAATAATTGCCATAATTCTTCTTGGGCAGGTGTCTTATATTTTGGCTTTATGTGTTTCTCTGGCTCTGTGATGGTGTAACATCCTATTTCTGTCTCTATCATGGCATTGAAATCTGTCAATGAAAATTCATCTTCAGAATTTAGCCGTGCAAGGGATTCCTCTACTAAGTCCACTTGTTCTACTCCTCCTGCTATCGCATGGACAAGATCATTACATTCTTCTTCGGTCATCTCCTGTATGAGAAACGTAGAAGGTTTCTCGTAAATTTTGACTTTCCTTCCCTTGAACGGGATCTCTAAATGCGAATAGTCCATGGACAGGTATCCCCCCAGCTTTGTTGTGAATTCCCTTGAAAGGCACATGCTAAAATAGCGCTCCAGATCTACGATTATCACCTCCTGTATTGCCACAATTTGGGGTACCTTGTGCAGCCGAATAGGTATATGCTTGATTACGACGACCGTTTTCACAGGAGTACCGTCCATTTGGAGCACACCGGGGCTGCTTCGCTTGTACTCCATTTCTATTTCTTCGCAGACCGCCTTAGGCATGACTGTCGTTGCTGCCCTTGAATCAATCATACAATTGTGGACGATGTGCCCTTCCATTTGTAAGGATAGGTAGAATGGAGGAGGCATGTTCTTTCCTGTTATGGACGTGGACAGGGTTTGCACTATGGCGGGCGGCGTTGACTTCGCAGCTTTTGCGGACTTCAAGGACTCCTGCAACAGGTCCACTTGTCCTGGTAGATGCAAAGCGTCATATAGGCTAATCTTGGCAGGGGTCCTTTTTAATTCATCCACGATGTTATACCCTATGAGGGCATGCGCTTTAGGCTCCCTTTTGGCTTCGTACTTTGTGCGATATTGCTCCGTGGCTTTGACTCTTTGCCGCTTAGTCAATGAAGGGAACTTAAGCTTTTCCCTAGCCTGTTCTTTGGTTTCGGCCTGAGGCGGGGCTGCGGAGGCTTGTTGGTTCTTTTCTTTTGCTGGCATGGAAGCGAAACTTTGTCTGGGGCCTTAACAGGTTGCTGCTCTTTTGTGCGGCGATTATACACCTTCAAGGGAGCCATTTGAGCTGCATCCACCTCTATTGGCCTTTTTCCTTCCTTACTAAGAACTGAAATTTGTTCTTCTTCGCCCACCACCAGGTTCTAATCTGCTTGCTTTATCATATTGACTTGGCCACTAGGATTGCTCCCCGACAGTGTTTGCACATAATGCTGATGCAGCATACAGGTATTCTACTCATGTGGGTCGTTGCATGTGGAGCACCAGTGCACAGTGTCAGAAGTGCTTGTTCCTTCGTCGATCCCAACATTTCTTGCCGAAGACTTCCCTGGTTGAACCACTTGATCTTTGGTGAGCGTTGATGGGGGGTAAGACCTTCTTGGAAGGAATTCCTATTGCGCTTGTTTCTTTTTCATGATAATCATATCATTGGACAAATTCTGCACCGTGGAGTTCAAAGATTGAACTTCCTGCAGTATTTTCGCTTGCATATCTTCAGCTTTGGGGGCTGGTGGCAATGGAGCCATCGTTGGTATTGAAGGCAAGGCAGGGTATTGGGGTGGTGCTGGTAACGCGGGAAATGCCGAAGGGACAATAGGCTGTCGTGCGGAAAATTCAGGGAAATGCACTTGTGGGGTAACGATTTGGGTTACAACGGGGTTAGGGTTCCATGATGAGATGGGATATACAGAGGTTGAGGAGGTTTGCAAAGTAGTGGCGCTCAGGTACTGTGTTTGCGGAAATTCCAGGAATATAGGCATCGACATCCTTTGGGGAAGCTTCCCTACGGCTATCAAATCCATTTCCGCTTTTTGGGCCAGCTCATATAGTTCGGGGAAAGTATTCACATTCGAATACCTTACCATTACACTGATATCTGGATTAAAGGCCCTAAGGTAGTAGTATGTTGCAGCTTCGCTGGTTGGCCGAAGTCCAACGGGTACTCTTTGCCAAGTCCGAGCGAACCTCACATTGAAATCTGCAATCTCCTCCTATGGGTGCCTCTGAATTGTTGTGAACTGATGCAAGAGGGAGGAGGGATTGGCAGACTCATTGAAACCTCTCATATGTTGTCCAGCTAACTGGTCCCAACTCGTTATAGTGCCAGGCGGTAGCGATCTATACCAATAGAGGAGTTTTCCTCGAAGAGACAAAATCAGGAGCTTCACCATGACTCTTTCTTCCGTAATGTCATGAATCGTTGCCAGAGAAACTATATCTTGAATGTGTTCCAAAGTTGTCTTCCCCGTGTCATCAAAGGTAGGGATCTTCTTCATTGCAGCCGACGGAACCTGCCCTTGTCCCGCTAAGTTTAATGGTCCGGAGGAGTTCCATGCCGGGAACAATCTGGGCGGTTGTTGTTGTGGCGGCAGTTGCTGCTGCCGTCGCTGTTGCTGTTGTTGTGCCATGCTGGTGCCTGGGTTCGGAAAAACAGGAGTTCCCGAATTTCCTTGTTGATGGTTGACCGAAAGGGAGACACTCGGATGATCAGGGGAGTTAGGAGGATTGGGAGGAAGACTAGCTGCTGTGTTGTCCGAAGTTAGGCCTTCTTTGTCAAAAGCAGCCTCTTGTGAAGACGCTCCACGTAACAGCAGTTCGGGTGTCACTAACCTAAGGCGTTCCCCGAAGGCGTCAACATCAAGTTCAAAAAACTCAGTTTCTTCCCCACTATTCCTAACTCTATATCTTGTTTGTATGAAGGCACAGATTTTTTAGTATCGGTCTCAATGACTTTGAGATTTCCAGGTTGAACAGAGTCGCCAGATGCTAGAGTCTTTTTGGTAATGAGATGGGCATCTGCTCTCACTACCACTCACAAGGTGAGACTGACCGGGCCCCACCGGGCGTGCCAGAAACTATTGGTCACAAATCTGCCACAGGAAAGGATTTTGTACGTATACGCGCCCTAGACCTGGACCAACATTGAAAGGCCGGAGGGAAGAGATGCCCTCCGTGCCAATCTCCGGAGAAAGGCCGGCTCCTGAACTAAACTACTCGGTATTTTTAAGACAAGAGTGCAGGAAAGAAATAAAAGGGGATAGGGTAAGAAGTGAGAACAATTTTGGTGGGAAAGAACCAACAACACGATTATCAACAAATACCTTGAAACAACAACAATAAATATAAAGAACGAAACTAAAATAAACACTGCGCTATCTTCCCTATGTATCCTCTGGAAAAGTTCCAGGGTTCAAGTATCTTCCTATGCCTAAATCCAGAATTCAGAATTACAGCAATTAGGAAACACAAGAACTTGATAGAAACCACTATCCACAAGCAGCATAAAAAGAATCTAACGCAATATTAAATCTCTTACGTAACCCTCTGAATGATTCCAAGGTTCAATCCCTCATTACACACCTAAATCCAGAACGCAGAATTACAGTATGCGAACGAAGAGAAAGAATAACAGAAATCAACACAGAAAGTAGCATTCATGAGAGAAATGGAGCTCAAAGTCTTCAATATCTATTGCAGAAATCAAGATACAGCAATTCTCTAGCAAAAGTTCCCCCCCTTTTCCATTACAATTCATGGGTTTTTATAGAGGACCCGACCCTCTGAGCCATCAATGCACAAAATCCAAAAGTACGCCCTCGAAAACCTGAGAAATCTGCCTTCGCTCCTCCCGTGACCGAGCTCTCACATCTGTTTCTATATTTAGCAGTTACGGCCGCATTAGCCGAGGAAATCTGCATTAATGGGCCGCCTGACTCGTCCTGAATCTCCGGGTGCGGTGCTCGAGTGGCTGCTAGGTCCGTCGGGTTCTCCTCCTGCGACTGATATTTCCTTTTCCATTGCCAAAATGAGTCCCGGGTCTTTCGGGCAAGTAAAAATGCATTTATGAAACACTCGATTGCCTCGAAAAGATACCCGGCCTTGGTGTGTGTGCCCTGGAGAGCTTCGCCAAATTCCGGTTCGGGGACCTACTTTGCGACGGATGTGAGCCCAAGCGGGATTGACCTCTCTGCATGGGTGCTTCACAGCGAAGGGACCTTCAAAAACAGCTTCGCAAAGACTTAGTGCCGAAGCAGATCTACTTCTTCAAATCATGGCTCCCAATCTCTCATCGCTTCGCCGGGAAAATTGCTTCGCAAATAGATGCTTCGCTGATGGACTAAAAGAATGCTTCGCTGCAAAGCTTTTTCAAAATGGTCGTTCGGGGGTTTTCGGCCGAAGTAGAATTTTGCCTTAGAATATTTCTCCGACTTCTCCAAGGCAGCTAGGCTCCTAGTGAAGGGGCTTCGCGCGACAATTGGCCGAAGCGGGTGCTTCGCAGCATTTCCAGGCGAAGCAAGATCTTGCTGGAAAAACAGTTCGCCAAGGAAAGGGGCCGAAGCGGGTGCTTCGCTGAGATTTCGGTGAAGCAGTTTTCATACTTTGTAATTTTCTCCTTCGCTGCTCTACTGCTTCGCAAAAACGGGGCCCGAAGCTAGTCTCATAGAAGCTTCGCTTGCGAAGCTCTTTTCATGCCTTAGAAAATTTTGGGCATGTATTTCATTTTCCTGTTTTCTCCTTGCGAAGCTATGGGCGAAGCTTCTATACATATAGTTTATTTACACAAAGGGGGCAAAAATGATAGCCAAAATTGCTAGAGTGTTGTTTACAACAAAAAGAAAGAAAACAAACCAAGAAATCATCACAGAATTTTGGATTTTACTACCCCTCCAAGCAATGTGACAAAATCGTCAACAATAACCATCCAAGCTGCAATCCTTGTGAGAACCGGAATCTGAAACATGAAAATCCCCCTGCCATGGCACCACTGTACAGTCGACATCTGTAATCTCTCCTGGATCCCAATCCATATTCTATCACCAGTGTTGCTCCTTGGGCCAACGAGTGTCTTCCACTCCCTCATAGACACTCTTAGATTATCAGGACCAATAGGGAATCTGACATTCCCACTACCTGAAGAATACTGTTGGGCTAACCTGCACATAGGTGGAATACTGTTCGGCCACAATTCCTTTCCTGCATAAAATCCACTGCTATCTCTGCAAAACTCCAATTTTCCTTCTGACGAAGGGGGTAAGCCATAGCCAAGTGAAGTATGAAGTCTATCAAAACAGTCTTTCGGCTCACTACTATGTGTCATCAAAAACATGGTCCACTCATCTATAAGAGAGTTGAAATCAAAATGATGTACATACCTCACAATACCGTCCATATGAACTTCACCAACTAAAACCCTGTGAAGCTCTGAACAATGCTCTTTCTCTTTGAGTTCTTGAAAGGCCTTATCTGCAAACTGTAAGGCTTGATCCCTGTCAGATAGCAACCTCAAATAATCATATTTTATCACCTCTAATGCCTGCTTAATAGCCTGCAAATCGGTAACAGTAGCTCCAACTGTCAACTTTTGTCTCTCCCCGAGTTGGGCTGCTGCCTGTAAGAGGCACTTGACAAACTCGTGTGTCCTATCCAAGTGAGTTAATGTCTGAACAATCTGCTCCTCTGTGACTCGTAATCGGTCCTTCCAACCTTGCAATGGATTGGAATCAGCATCACACAACAAACTTTCAGATTTGCTATCCCACGCACAATGATCAAAATCAGCCTCCTTCACAATACTGCAATCCCCAATTACATACTCCGAAGTTCTGACAGATTTGTCCTCATCCTCAGAATCAACAATTGCATGAATACTATCATTTGTTGTTGATTTGACAATATCAAAATCAGCATGCTCACCATCTTTTGATGACGAATGCCTAATTCTCCATTCGTCGAAGCACAGGATGAATTAACTTCATCTTCATTATTTTTGTCATTTTGTTCTTCCCTACAAGTTTCTTGACTAGAAGGCATGATCATAATCTGATTTTTACTCATCTCATCGACTAGGTCAGTCTCATGCTCAAGTGGAAATTCATCAACAGATGCATCTTCTTCTAAATCTGCCATAGTCTCCAACTCCTCGGAGAAATCACCATCCAACAGTTTGTTAATTCTTTCCATTTCGGTTTTAAGCGAAGAATCCTCTTCATTCATAATCATTTCCTCATCAAATATGGGATCTCCGGACACTTCATTATGAAAGATGCCATCATGCATTAATGAATTGATGATAAGAAAATCACAAGATTCATCATACCTTATATTAAAGATTTCACAATCCACACTAGATTTTTCTAAGTGCATATCCAAAACTGTTGTGCTGTCTTCCTCATCATCACCAACATCATTCTGGTTCCCTGTTATGCATGAATCCTGATATGAAGCATCTTTCTCAAACTCTAAGATTTCAACTTTACTGCTGTCCTCTTCTGCACTTGGCTGCTTTAAGTCATTCTCTTTATCGTCTTCGCAATTGTGACCAAGTGACCATTCCCTTTTGCAAGTGAAACATCGCCCTTCTCTCCTCAACTGATTTTTGCTTCCGTGAGGAAGTCCTGTAACCTGCAGATCACTCGGTTTCCTTTCCTTTCCTATTAACTATTGTTTACCCTTGTCAATCTTCTTTGGGACAGCAAAATCAACTTTATTAGCCGCATAATTAGCTGCAGTTTTAGGATCTTGTAAAGTATTTTGTTCAACTTCAACTTTCTTCGGCAACTTTATGAATGAAAAATCAACCTTATCCTGAGGAAAAACTGAAGGTAGAGAAATTTGCATCATTGCAGTTAATTGATCGATGGATTTTTGTATCTCACTCGGAGTCCTATCCCAATCACGCTATCTCCTAGACCAATCATTATAAGACTCCATGAATCTGAAATTTAATTACGCTTCCACAGTCGCGGAATAGACTTGCTCTGATACCACTGTAATGTCCCCCTTGGTTGGGACTCGTTAAAAAATTTTTGATCTAAATCTTATTGCGGATATAAAACTTGAAGAACGAGAACAAATTCCAACAATATAACCCAAATTGCAAAATATACAAAATGCATTGATTGAGAAATAACTTGCAATTTCTTTTCAGATTTCTCCAAGTGTGAATCCTGTGTGAATTCACCAACAGAGAACTGGGGTTTCGTCCAGCTCCAAAAATCTGAGGGGTTTCGTCCTCAGCCACACCGTTGGGGTTTCCGTCCCTTCGGAGAAGAAGTCTCACCCACTGGCCTCAAACTCCAGAGAAAATAACCAAAATCCATAATATCATGAAATGAGACCAAGCCACCGAATAAATAGACTCCTCCACAACAAACTCCCTTTGCACGCTCAATGTGGGATAAATCATGAAACATAACTCTTTTTTAAGTCCCACGTCCCCTTTTAATAAAATAAGGTTTTAAACTATATAAAGTATTTAAATAATTTTACTTTATATAATTAAACCTTCTCACATTAAAAACTTGGCCTTTTGATTATCCGATCCGCAAACTGAGGATAGATACGGACACCCATTTCGGTGAAGAATATCACTGCACCGTCCGTTTTGTCCGAAACCCTAAAAACTAATTTACTAAAAATAGTAAGTCAAGGCTCTGTCCATCCGATTCAACATCTCAGAGTGGATTCGAATACCCATTTCGCTCAATTATCCGCTCCCAGAACTCCAATTAGGCTCCCCTGCAATCTGCCCTAGCCTACGAGAACCCGTGAGTAGGCTAAACCACTGCATCTAACTGCTTAGAAAGGGGACATTACACAGATCCAGGTTTCGGCCCATGTCAGGTCCCTTAAGCACTCCAAGGGGTAAACCGCACTTGCTGCATTGATGAGACATGCCTCCTCAACTGCAAGGGCAGTCCGGAGCCATTCCAGACACAGGTGAGCCGTACTCCAGGTACGCTGACAGCTGACAGAAGTTAAATCCCAACTGCTCTGGCAGTTTTGGGGATCTCAGCATCAATGTAATGGGGGGAAATTTCTGCTATAAAAGGCAGTCCAGTTCAATGTAACAAGGGGGGAACATATTGCTAAAAAACTGTTGTATTCAAGCTCTTGCATCAATATTAAGAATTCTTGGCTCCGACTTTGTCTCTTCTTTGTATGCTGCCTTCTGTGATTATTTCTGCTAATGTCATTTATTTTTCTGATTGCTGTAATTTTGCTATCTGGATTTAAGCATTGGATGATAAGTGGATCTGAAATTCTCATAAAGGATACATAGGGAAGTAAATGCAGTGTTGGTTTCTGTTTCATTCTTTGCATTGATAGTTGCTGGTTTGTGTAGGGATTGGTGATTGTGTTGCTTGTTCTTCCCCACTGTTACTGCTATGCCATTTACATTTCTTTCTGCAATTTTCAAATCTCTTTCCAGTTCCCTTATCTAAAAACCCCAGTTATAATAGAATAGGAGACGGCCTTCTCCAGAGATTAGCACGGAAGGCATCTCTTCCTTCCGGCCTTTCAACGTTGGTCCAGGTCTAGGGCGCATACGTAATCCAAATCCTTTCCTAGGGCAGATTTGTGACCAACACTGCTCAGGGACGAACTCAAGCAAGCCTGGAGCACTTTCAAGGAGGATACGTCTGAAATTGATGGTTGGGCGGACCCTATTCTGGAGACGTAGGTGGTCCAGCTAATATCCCGGTTCTGCCAAATTAATGCCTGCCTAGTTGATCTGAGTCAGAGAGTTGACCAGGTTGATATGCACCAGATCGAAAGTTTCAAACGCTTGGTAAAAGAGCTTCATGATCGAGAACCATTCCAGGAGGAAATCTGGACTCAGGTTAGGGCCACCTTTGAGCTCAACCGTGACCGCCTTGCCACTCCGACGCCCAATCAGGAACCTGAAAAGGAGGGAGAAAGTGAAGAACAGGAGCATAGCGAAGAAGAAGCAGAAGGAGAGAAAGAGGAGGAAGAACCCTCAGACAGCACCGGGAAATCAGAGGAGGACGCGAGGGGTGACTCCGAACCCAAAGGATAAAGGCATGGATCCTTGCATTGAGGCGAGCTCAATACCCCGCGAGCCACCAAGAATGTTGTCAATTTTGCCACATTTTGCATGAGGAGTAAAATTTTGGAAAAACCGCTACAAAGATCCCTCTTCTCTCTCTCTCCTCCCAGATTAGCTCAAAAGGTAGGCCGAACTCCAAAAAATTTGCTAAGGCAGATATGCCTCATGTTCGTCCAGAATCCCAGCGAACCCCAGGTTCGCCCCCTACCAACGGCGAACTTCACATTCGGCACCATATGCGCCAAACCGCGGCTTGAGTCCCAGCTAGCTCCAAGAATAGACTAAGGCATAAAAAGCCTTACGTTCGCCAATTTTTCAACGAACCCCAGGTTCGGTCCCTAGACAAGGCGAACTTCAGTTTAGGACTTCAAGTTAAGCAAACCTCGGCTAAAGGCTCAGTTGACTCCAAAAATTGCTAAGGCAATATTGATCCGAAGTTTGCCCAAACTCTCAACGAACCTCAGGTTCGCCCTCCAGATTCAACGAACTTCAGCTTCAGGCCCTGTTTTGGGCGAACTTCATCACAGCCAGCCGCTAAAGGGACACTCCAGTAGGGAAGAGAGGTAGGTGAGAATTTAAGACGCCCCATCCTATCGCATTGCCATACCGAGAAGACTCCTGGAGACAAACCCTACCAACCACAATAAGGTGATAGTCAGTCTCAGCAGTAAAACTCGTCCGGAGCCATACCTCATAACTACAAGTACGGGTGTGCCATGTTCCTCCGATGTACTGTCATCTGACGAAAGGTCAAATCTCAGCTGTCCCAGCTGACTTTTAGGGTTTGAGCATTAATGTAATGGGGGGAAAATTCTTCTATAAAATCCACTAGGGGCAATGTAATATGGGGGGGGAACAATTTGCTAAAGAGCTGCTGTACTTGGACTTTTGCTTCAATATTAAGAATCCTGGTTCTAATTCTGGACTCTCTCCCTGTGTATGATGTCTTCTATGCTTATTTCTGTTAATTCTATTTCTTCATTTGCATACAGCAAATTCTGAAGTCTGGATTTAAGTGTGTGAATTAAGAACAAAGTCTGGAATTGTTGAAGGATACATATCAGTGTGTGTTTAGTTTTAATTTCTGCTATGTTCATAATATTGATTGCTGCTGGTTTAAGTAGAAGTTAGTAATTGTGCTGCCTGTTCTTCCCCTTGAAACTATCTGCATTTCCCATTTCTTTCAGTTATTTATTTCTTTCAGTAATTTCCCAATCCCTTTCCTGTTCCCTAATCTAAAACCCAAGCGTAGTGTAGTATAGGAGCCAGCCTTCTCTAGAGATTGGCACGGAAGGCATCCTTCCTTCCGGCCTTTCAATCTGTTGGGCGGGTCTAGGACGCGTAAGATAGACCAAATCGTTTCCTGTGGCAGATCCGTAACCAACATATCCCTTGCGGAGGACCACTGACAGTGGTATCTGAATTCATGGTGTCATAACCAATGGCATAGAGAAAGGATATATTCATAACTCCATAAATTTATTTTTAATAGGAAAACTCGAATCTTTGATGATCATGGAGGTAATGTTGTTTCAGTATTGCCTTCTACTTTTTCTAATCACCATCCAACTGAAACATTTATTGATTTTGAAAGCTCTCCCATTTACAAATCCAATTAGTTGCAGGGATTTTTTTTTTGTCCAGGGGGTTGGGGGCGAGCTTATGAAGACCTCCTCTAATTGTCAGTATAAAAATCAGATTTGGCAAAGCTATATTAATTCAGCCAGGGATTTCATAATACTGTATGGAAGGAGATAGAGGGTCTAAGTATTCCTTTATTTTTCTTAAAGAAAAGAAATCTAAACTGTACAAAGACACCGTCCAATCAAATCAAGGATGTGTAAGGATCAGGATCAAAAATCAAAACCTTTGTTGAAGAATATATACTAGATAAACTTTTGTATAGTTGGGAACGGATGCACTGGGCTAAGCCCACTGGCCAGAAACTCTGCAGGGCTTAAATGGACTTTGAGAAGGTTTATAATAGAATTATAAAAGCCTTAGTTTTTTGGGATGGGCTTATTAGAACGATTTTCATGTTGATCTAGGATGCTTCGGAGTTTGTATATCTTATGGGGGATCAATCTGACCTTGTGTTCATCCTTGTTTGTGATGGTTGTTGTAGCAATCCACAGCCTTTAAGAAGACTCTTCCATTGGAAATCCAGTGCAGGGTATTTACCTACCCAATAGAGAGCGACTAGTAGAATCTGCTGGCTCTTAAAAGGCTCTTCAATTGGAAATCCAGTGCAGGATATGTATTTATCTTATAGTGTGCAACTAATAGAAGTTCGGTTTGTTGATTATACTTTTTGTTTCCTGTCATCGATCAACAGACTTTTGTTAATATGATGAATAAATTAGACCTTTATTGTTCAGAATCTAGTTCAAAATTTATGACCCAATCCCTTCTTTTTGTGTGGATCTGTAAGTGCCAGATTGGGTCCTTCTCAAGGGCAGAAAATGATTAGGACTTCCCAAATTATAAGTGCTTGGGTATCTTCTTGTTGGACATTTGCACTAAAACACTCTTTTTTATGTGGACCTGGTTTATGGAAAAAAATTCCAAAAACATATAGAAATGACAAAAGAATCTTTTGTCTTCAGTTGGTAGATTTCAAGTATGCCAACAGGTATTTTCTTAAATTTAAATGCTGTGGTCCCTAATCATAAGCATGAGAGAGTTGATTTAGTAATCTTGATCAATAAGAAATGACCATCTTATTTGATAGGCCAAGGGGTTTCTCATTTCAACAGGCCTGCTTAGGCTGTAAATGAAATTAAGAATTTGTATGTGGAAAGAGGCATGATTTGGGATTGGATATCTGTAAATTTTAAGTGTATCCTCTGGGTTAGAGCTAGGGCTTTTAATATGGTCAAGGATAGAGAAGATAATCAATGAAGGCAGACATTTGCTGAAAAAGGAATGAATTGTTTTCCTGGTATAGACTTAAACCCTCTCTCAAGGTCTCTGACAATGGTATATGATTTCATGGTGTCATAACCAAAGGCATAGAGAAAGGATTTATTCATAACTCCATAAATTTCTTTTTAATAGGAAAACTCAAATCTTTGATGACAGTGGAGGTAATGTTGTTTCGGTATTGCCTTCTACTTTTTCTAATCCCCATCCAACTGAAGCAGTTATTGATTTTGAAAGCTCTCCTGTTTACAAATCCAATTAGTTGTAGGGATTTTGTTTTTGTCAAGGGGGTTGGGGGGTAAGCTCATTAAGACGACCTCTGATTGTCAGTCTAAAAATCAGATTTGGCAAAGCTATATTAATTCAGCCGGGGATTTCATAATATTGTATGGAAGGAGATAGAGGTTCTAAGTATTCCTTTATTTTTCTTAAATAACAGTACAAAGACACCATCCAATCAAATCAAGGATGTGTAAGGACCGGGACCAGAAATCAAAACCTTTCTATTAATGCTATAGAACTCTGTTTACCTCCTTGGGACATAATAATGAGGTTGATAAATAGAGGACAATCTGTGCAAAAATTGTTACTAGAGAAGTATCAACATTATACAACGGAGCGATGGATGTACCTATCTTTATTGAGGTGAAGTTTACAATTATGACTACAAAGAATGACGAGGACCAAGGGTTTGATTGGTTTCCCAATAGTAGAGAAACTGGGATTTGGCAAAACCTTGGCAAGACCAATTTTGACTTGTACTCGGGACACACGATAAAAGACTTGAAAAATGCTCAGAAAAAAAGTGGCCAAAAAAACTACATCAATAAGGCCTTTTGCTGATGTCAACTAGTTTCTGTTGAATCCTTAGTTTCTTTCTAAGTTTTGAGTTTTTCCATAAGTTCTACAAAAGCTTGGCAATTCTAGAAAAAAAAAGAAAAGGGGGCCTGGCATGTCAATTGGGGAAAACTTATTTTCCCCAACTTGGCTCACAACTCGACAAGTAAAAAAATCCATTGAATTATATAAATCTAACATTTGGCTCACAACAGGTCCGAGGTGTAGACCAATTGTTTCATCCAAACCCCATAAGGGGGGCGGAGGTCGAAGGTTCAAATTTCGGGCTTCGCCGGACTAAATGCTTGTCCCTTTCCTGGTGCTTTCAGCGGCGTAAAAGGTTTAAAATGATTGTGGCATGGCGGTTATAGGGATGGACTGCGCGAAGATCTGTGTGGCGGCTTCTAGGGCGGACAGCGCAGAATACTGTGGTGGCCATAAAAGCTGGACAGCCTGCCCGGATTCGTGGCGGCTACCAATTCCACCATGTATAAAAAAAAAACATTTGGCTCACAACTCTACAAGTATTAAAAAAAAAATCCATAGGACATTTGCACTAAAACACTCTTTTAAAAAAGATGTGGACCTGGATTATGGATAAAATTTCCAAAAAGGCATGGTAATGACAATAGAATCTTGTGTCCTTAGCTGGTAGATTTCAAGTGCACCAACAGGTATCTTCTTAGATTTATATGTTGTGGTCCCAAACCATGAGCATGAGAGAGTTGATTTAGTAATCTTGATCAATAACAAATGACCATCTTGTTTGATAGGCCAAGGGGTTTCTCATTTCAACAGACCTGTTTGGGCTGTAAATGAAATTAAGAATTCATATGTAGAAAGAGGCAAGCTTTGGGATTGGATATCTGTAAATTTTAAGAGTATCCTCTGGGTTAGAGCTGGGGCTTTTAGAGCAGCCATTTTCTGAAAAAGGAATGAATTGTTTTCCTGGTATAGACTTAAGCCCTCTCTCAAGGTCTCTGATCCCTTGTGGAGGACCACTGACAATGGTATATGATTTCATGGTGTCATAACCAAAGAAATGGAGAAAGGATTTATTCATAACTCCATAAATTTCTTTTTAATAGGAAAACTCAAGTTTTTGATGACAGTTAAGGTAATGTTGTTTCAGTACTGCCTTCTACTTTTTCTAACCACCATCCAACTGAAGCAGTTATTGCTTTTGAAGGCTCTCCTGTTTACAAATCCAATTAGTTGCAAGGATATTTTTTTGGGGGTCCAGGGGGTTGGGGCGCAAGCTTAATAAGACCAACTCTTGTCAGTCTAAAAATCAGATTTGGCAAAGCTATATTAATTCAGCCAGGGATTCATAATATTGTGTGGAAGGAGATACAGGGTCTAAGCATTCCTTTATTTTTCTTAAAGAAAAGAAATCTGAATGGTACAAAGACACCATCCAATCAAATCAAGAATATATAAGGACCAGGACCAGAAATCAAAACCTTTCGATTAATTCCATAGAACTCTGTTTACCTCCTTGGGACATAATAATGAGGTCAATAAAAATATGACAATCTGAGGAAAAATTGTTCCTAGAGAAGTAGCAACATTATACAATGGAGCTCTGGATGCACCTATCTCTATTGAGGTGAAGTTTGCAATTATGACTACGAAGAATGACAAGGATCAAGGGTCTGATTGGTTTCCCAATAGTAAAGAAACTGGGATTTGGTGAAATATCGGCAAGACCAATTTTGACTTGTACTCAGGACATGACAAAAGACTTAAAAATGCTCAGAAAAAAAATTGTCCAAAAAATCTACATCAATGAGGCCTTTTGCTGATGCCAACTAGTTTTTGCTGAATCCTTAGTTTCTTGAAGAGTCTTGAGTTTTCTCACGAGTTCTAAAAAAGCTTGGCAATTTTAGAAAAAAAAGGGCCTGGCAAGTCAATTGGGGAAAACACATTTTCCCTGACTTGGCTCACAACTCAACAAGTATTTTAAAATAATTCCATTGAATTATATAAATCTAACATTGATCTTTTGAGTCAGGATTTATTGGATCTCTACAATGAGGCCATCCAGTTGGGATCTTTGGGTCCTGCAAATGATAGCGAGCTTATTAATTTCATTCCTAAGTAGGGTGAGAGAACTTTGGATTGTAATTAAAGACCAATTACCTTGTTAAATGTCTCTTATAAGATTCTAGGCAAAATATTAGCATTAGATCCGGTCTGCTATTAATAACAACAAATCTTCAGCTGCTAAATTATATTAGAGGATTTTGCATAACCCCAATGCTCTTTGGGCCAAGAATCTGCATGCTAAATATGCTGAGAACAAAAGTCCTGAAGACCTTGTTCGCTATCAATTGCCTTCCAAAGGTTCTCCCATTTTAGCAGTTCTTAAGACTGGTGAGGATTTGATAAAGAAAAAATTATTTTGGATCATTCATAATGGTCAGCAGGCAAATTTTTGGACAGATTCTTGGGATGGTCACAAGCCTTTGATAACTCAGTTTCCCAATTGGAGGCCTTGGATGGAGGAGCTTCACCAAGCTAATTGGATAAAGGTGGCTAATTATTGTCGGTACCATACTAGTAATTCAGAGGTTGGTAGATATTGGATCCCTATTGAGGATTGGCCTATTCAAATCCCAGAAAGGCAAAGACAAGATATCTAGTGCATCCTTCATATGAAATATCTCTCTTGGTCCCATGATAAAGATTGTTTTGGATGGAACAACACTACTAAGGGTGAGCATTCAGTTGCTCAAGGTTATTTGGCCTTATGCCATAATAATCCCAACCAATCATCTGACATCTTTTCTCAATTGTGGGCTCAAAAGCTCTGGCCTAAGGTGAGGTTCTTTACTTGGCTTTTATTGCATCGCAGGGTGCTTACTGGGGAGAATCTTATGAAGCGTGGTTTTCATGGCCCTTTTAGATGTGAAATGTGTGAAGAGAATGTGGAAACTCTCAGCCATCTTTTTATTGAGTGTACTTTACCCTCTGAGCTTTGGAGGAGAATGGCCACTTTACTTAGCTTATAGTGGTTCAATTTTTTTATTTTTGCTCAACTTTGGAGGGATTGGCCTAATCAAGAGGGTGTTGATCATTTTATTAGGCAATTAGTTTGGATGGGTTCTACCATTCTTCTTTGAAATATATGGAATAAAAAGAACAACCGGATTTTTTATGAAGGAAGGATATTCACTATATCTGGATAAAGACCATTGCCAACTTAGTTCAATCAGTCCATCAGCTCCTTAATCCCCCCCAAAACTCCCACCAAAGATGGGATCAAGTGATGCAAAGATTGAAGATTAACTCTTCTAAGAGAAACCAGCTTAAAGAGAATGTGAGTAATTGCAAGATGGATAGAACAAGGAATTGGCAACCTCCTCCTAAGGATTTTGGAAAAGTCAATACTGATGAAGCCTCTAGAGGGAACCCTGGAAAAGCTAGTGCGGGAGGAATTGGTAGACTTTCAGATGGCTCCCTGGTTTTTACTTTTGCTGAGAATTTGGGTATTTTATCCAATAACCTTGCTGAGGGGTATGGTATCCTTAGAGGCCTTCAAGAGGCTACTAAGGTTGGATGGGAAAAGGTACTAGTTAAGTCTGACTCTCAACTCATGATTAATCTTTTGAAGACTCCTAAGAATCATAAGGTTGATTGGAGAATAAAAAAGAATTATTAATAAGATTCAGTTAATCCAGATGGGATTTTTGAAAGTTGATTACAATCATGTGGTCAGAGATCATAACAAGAGTGTTGATGCTTTAGCTAATTGGCCTTTAGACAAAGGTGATCTTAATTGCTACGGCCACCCTCCAAGATGGTGGGCTTCACAAATAAGGGAAGCTCTCCTTTCTATCATTTCTTTGGATAGCTCCAGTTTTGAAGGTACCTAGTTTCTTCTTGCTTTATTTTTGCTTCTCTTTAGTTCGGTCAGGGTATTTTAGTTCCCTAGCTCAAACTAATCTTTCTTTTGTTTCCTCTGTTGATTCTTGCCTTAATAGTCTTTTGGTCTAGAAAGGTCATTGTTGTGTTCTATTTTTTCTTTTTTCTTTTCTATTTATGTGCGTGTTTTTTTTTTTGTGTTGTTTTGTTTTTGTGTTGTTTTTTGTTGTTCTTGTGTTTTTTGTTGTTGTTCTTGTGTTTTTGATGTTCTTGTGCTTGTGTTTCTGTATGTTTGTGTTAATTGGTGTTTTTGTGTTTTGGTGTGTGAGTGTTTTCTATGTTTTTATTTTTCTCTGTTGTCTATTGTTGGTTGTTTATTTTATTTTATTTATTATTTTTTAGGTTTTGGTTGTTTTTGTAGCATTTTGTTGTTTTTTGTTATGTTGTTCTTGTGTTTTTTCTGTGTGGTTCATGTTGTGTTTTTTTATCTTATTGTGTGTTTGGTTGTGCTTTATCTTTTTGACACACTCAAGGAGCATGTTTTTTTATTTTTTGTTTTTTTAATCTTTTTGTGTGTTTGTGTTTGTGTGTTCTTGTTTTTTGTTGTTTCAGGTTTGCTCCTTGAGTATGTCAAAGGTGGTAGGCCAGGTGCGAGCCCTAGGCGATTTTGGCGGAAGAGATATCCCTGCCTCCTTGGGTCTTACCCGAAAGTGGCATCCCTTCTAGGATGTTTTCCACAAAAAAAATAAATAAATAAATATTAGCATTAGATGTTAATAGGCTTCTTCCAAAAGTTGCATGTGAGACACAAACAAACTTTGTTGAAGAAACTATTGGTCAAATATTTGCCTAATCAACAAAATTGCGTTTGTGCGCCCTAGACACGGCCAACATTGAAAGACCAGAGAAAAGAAATGTCCTCCGTGTCAATCTCCAGAGAGGGTTGGCTCCCTTACTAATCCTAAACTGGTTGAAGACTAGAGTTGCAGGTGGAAAGAAATGGAAATATGGCCACATGCCGACTGTGTAGGATGGGAATAGACTGATAGCAAGAATCCACACCAAGCAATGAAAGCATGCAACAGATAAAGAAACAACAGAATTTACTTAAAACTTCGCACAAATAATCCTTCAAATTGGCACTCTAGCACTCACTCCTCTCATCAGCAATATTCAAATTCAACTTGCAGAATTTAAATTCAACAGCAAATAAAAAATTCGGGATAAAAAGAAATGCGTAAATCAAAAGACAATAATGCACCAAGTCATTTGCAAATCCAAGAGCTCTATATGTCTATTACTGTAGAGAACTTGAAGAGTTTTCTTGCAGGATATCTATTTTTTCCAACCCCTTACAATGAAATTTTTCTTAGTATTTATAGAGGTTTGCGCCTCTTTCATTGAATACATCAAATGACCCAATGTCCATAGATCAGAGACATAATGAGTCACTTGAAAACGGTTTGAGATGATAGCATTCAGGCACCGTAGCATTAAATTTGAGTCACCTCCATCTTCTTGGAAATCAAACACGAACTTTAACAATTCACTCCATATTCAATTTGCTTTGGAGAGGTTGTAAAACCTTCGAGAAGATGTTCTTGATAATGACAAAAATCTTCCACTTCGTCACCAACATTAAATTGTAGCAGTTACTCGAAGCAAATCTTCAACTAGAAAAATCAATCTTTAAAATTGCCGAAGATGATGGCAATTAATAATTAAAATCTGCCTCATTTGATTTGACTCACACCTCTGCTTCACATTTTATCTTTGGGTGTCGCAAGGAATTTGCTTTTGCAATGAAAATATTTTCACCCAAAAATATTCATAAAATTTCGCCGCTTTCACTTTGAAAAATTAATCACAATTGCTCAAAAATAAGCAACATTTGTTTTCAAAATACCTTCGTCGCATTTATGAAGACGTTCGCTCATTAAAAATTCCGGTCTCTTGAACCTTATCTCTCCATGTCGTTCGCCTCAAAAAAACTTCGAACGAACCCATAGCCATTTTAATTAAAAGCGACCATAACATTAAAATTGTGTTCGCCCCACTAAGGGGCGAACACTACGTTCGCTCTTTTTAAAGGGCGAACGCGAAGCGTTCATATTTTTTAACTTGGGTGCACTATTTCCTTTCGGGGGTGCGTTCGCCTCAATGAAGAGGCGAACGCGACGTTCGCTCCTCCATTGGGACGAACGTGTTTCGCATCCGTACTTGCCGAATTTCTCTCTTCTTTTTTATTTTCTTTTAAATAAAATATCTTCTTCGATTTCGCGGCCTTCTTTATCTTGTTGCTGCTCATTCTCTGAGGCAAAATTATTTTTAATTTTTCAACTACTGCTGGTAACTTCAACAAAGTGAATCCAAAGTAGATTTCCAAGTCATGTTTTGGGGGTTAATTTATTTTGCAAAATGAAAATTTGCAAAGAATTGAAAAAAACTAAAAAAAATAACTGAGTTAAAAAAAAATCAATCATAAATGTCTTTGGATTACAATAAAAAAATATGGCATGTTGCAAAATGCCAACATTTCTGGCGGCTCTTACGGTATCCAACTCGTATGGATGCAAACAATCCCAGGCCTTAGTCCATTGGGCGATCACAAGTCTTCTTACTGTTGTTCACAAATCTGCCACAGGAAAGGATTTTGGCAATTATACGCGCCCTAGACCTAGACCAACATTGAAAGGCCGGAGGGAAGAGATGCCCTCCGTGCCAATCTCCGAAGAAAGGCTGGCTCCTTTACTAAACTACTAATTTTTTTAAAGATGAGAGTACAGGAAAGAGATAAAAAGAGTAAAGGTGCTAGAAAGAAATAAAGGGAGTAAGGGAAAGAATATCAATGAATTTTCAGAGGGAAAGAACCAGCAGCACGATTACTAGCTAATACCTTGAAGTAGTAGCAATAAATACAAAGAATAAAACATGAATAAACACCATGCTAACTTCCCTATGTATCCTTTGGAAGAGTTCCAGGATTCAACTACTTTTCTACGCCTAAATCCAGATTTCAGAATTACAGCAATAAGGAAAATATATGAATGTAGCAGAAACCACTAACCACAGGCAGCATACAAAGAATTTAACGCAGTATTTTCTCCCCTATGTATCCTTCAGGAAAATTCCAGGGTCCAATCCCCAATCACACACCTAAATCTCGGATGCAAAATTACAGTATGCAAATGAAGAAATAGGATAACAGAAATAATCACAGAAGGCAGCATACAAGAGAGAAATTGAGCCCAAAGTCTTTAATATCGATTGCAAAAATCAAGTTACAACAGCTTTCTAGCAAAAGTTCCCCCCCTTCTTTTCATTACAATTCATGGGTTTTTATAGAGGACCCGGCCCTCTGAGCCATCAATGCACAAAATACAGAAGTACGCCCTCGAAAATTTGAGAAATCTGCCTTCGCTCCTCCCGTGACTGAGCTCTCACATCTGTTTCTATATTTTGCAGTTACGGCCGCATTAGCCGGGGAAATCTGCATTAATGGGCCGCCTGACTCGTCCTGAATCTCCGGGTGCGGTGCTCGAGTGGGTGCTAGGTCCGTCGGGTTCTCCTCCTGCGACTGATATCTCCTTTTCAATTGCCAAAAATGAGTCCCGGGTCTTTCGGGCAAGTAAAAATGCATTTATGAAATACTCGATTGCCTCGAAAAGATACCCGGCCTTGGTGTGTGTGCCATGGAGAGCTTCGCCAAATTCCAGTTCGGGGACCTACTTTGCGACGGATGTGAGTCGAAGTGGGACTGACCTCTCTGCATGGGTGCTTCGCGCGAAGGGACCTTCAAAAACAGCTTCGCAAAGACTCAGTGTCGAAGCAGATCTACTTCTTCAAAACATGGCTCCCAATCTCTCATCGCTTCGCCGGGAAAATTGCTTCGCAAATGGATGCTTCGCCGATGGACTAAAAGAATGCTTCGCTGCGAAGCTTTTTCAAAATGGCCGTTCGGGGGTTTTTCGGCCGAAGTAGAATTTTTCCTTAGGATATTTCTCCGACTTCTCCAAGGCAGCTAGGCTCCTAGTGAGGGGGCTTCGCATGACAATTGGCCGAAGCAGGTGCTTCGTAGCATTTCCAGGTGAAGCAAGATCTTGCTGGAAAAATAGTTCGCCAAGAAAAGGGGCCGAAATGGGTGCTTTGCTGAGATTTCGGCAAAGCAGTTTTCATACTTGTAATTTTCTCCTTCGCTGCTCTACTGCTTCGCAAGAACGGGGCCCGAAGCTAGTCTCATAGAAGCTTCGCTTGTGAAGCTCTTTTCATGCCTTAGAATATTTTCAGGAACAACCAGCCTTCGGAGGGGGAAGCTTCGCACTTGAGTCGCTCGAAGCAGGTGCTTCGGGAAGATTTTGAGCGAAGTAGATTTTCCTGAGGGGTGGTTCGCCAAAAGGGACGGCCGAAGCAGGTGCTTCGCTAGCATTTCTGCGAAGTAATTTTCCACACTTAGGAATTTTTTGGCGTTTTACTTTACATTGTATGCTTCGCAAAACTTCGGCCCGAAGCTAGTCTTGTGGGAGCTTCGCTTGCGAAGCTCTTTCTGTGCCTTAGAAAATTTGGCTTGCACCTATGTTTTTCCTGTTTGTTGTTTGCGAAGCTCCTTTTTCTTGCTATACTATGGGCGAAGCTCTTTCAAATTCAGTTATTTACAAGGGGGATTCAAAAAATGACAGCCAAAATTGCTGTAACACTACTATCAACAAAAATAATGAAAACTATATCAAGAAAATCAATATCATCAAATTTCACTACCCCTTCAGAAGCAATGTGACAAAACTTGTCCACATTCTTGGCGGCTCGCGGGGCATTTAGCTTGTCTGAATGCAGAGATCCCAGGCCTTTATCCATTGGGCAACAGAGTCATCCCCGTTGTCCTCTTCTGAGTGCTCACTGGTGGCGGTAAACTCCTCCTCCAACCTCTCTGGGGCCCTGTCCTTTCTTCTCAGCTCTCCTCTTGCCCATCCTGGTCGTACAATTGCCCAAGGACTCGATCTACAAATGACAACGCCTTTATGGAATTGAACTACTAGGCCAGGTGAGGCTAAAAACGGTACCTGAAAACTGCTATCTCTTTGGAGCGCAAAAAAGAAACACACAAACTAAACTAAAAACAGAAAACTGTACTTAAGCTCCTAAGCAACACTTAGTGCCCTCGGCACTTTATTTACCAGTCGGGCTATTTACAGTATTTACACAAAAGTTTGCGACATGATTGGCATGCCGCCACCACAAACCTAGCTTCGGGTGCCTATCCGGTGCACTTGCAATGTCCGGACCAGATCCGATTGTACTTTAGTCGATGTTTGAAGTCCGGCTGGCCTCCCGAAGTTTGCCAGGTTGCGAACAAGATGCAACATGGCAAGCTGTCATGGATACCAGTACTCATACAGTTAGTGAATAATGTGGCAGAGAGATTTGCCACATGGGAGCCTTCTTCGAGTACTGGTTGCAGTAATGGCTGGCCCCAATACCACCACTTTAGAGAGTCCATTGGCTGTGGGCTCTCGAGTACGGGCTCCTCCAGCCCCTTGATGCGACAACAAGACTTTTTCGACGATAGACTTTCTGCCAGGATCTCCTCAGGATCAACCTCTTGATGAGGCATGCTTGTTGGGTTCTGGCTGAATACTTGCGTGCTATGCCCTGGGACACAAAAAGGGTGCAAAAATGTGCCCTCTTTGCTCTCAGGTTTTGCCACTTGAGCTTGTTCCCCTTCTTGGCCCATCTCTTGATGGAAACTGCAAGCAACCATATTATTCATTGTTGGGGCAGTGCTTGCATATTCCCATCGTTGGCCTTGGATGAGATCTACCTCTTGAGCTCCACACAACTGCATTTCAGGTCTCTGCACAGTATGAGGGATCTGTCATGGTGAATACTGCGCAGGACAGGAGTAGCAACCATCGGAGAAAGTGATGGAGTTTCTCCCCATTGCCACTTTCGTGATAGGAGCAGAAGTTGCTTTGCTTGTACTGCTTCCTCAAAGATTAGAGGGAATCTATGTTCACCTGATTGCAGCAAGAGGAGGCTTATGTCCGGGTGGAAAGCCCGAACATAGAAGAGGTGGGCCTAGGCGGGTGTCGGCTAAATCTCCCCTGGAATTCTCTTCCAACTTCTGCAGAATCGAACATTGAAGTCTGTGATGCTCTCCAGAGGTGCTCTCGTGATGGTGGAGAGGTGCATCAAGAGCTGGACGGGATCTTGAGAGCCGTCAAATGTGTTGATGATCGCTCTCATGAGCAGATGCTCTTACGCCCGAGCAATTTGTACCACTGCAGCGCCCTTCCTTCCAGAGACAAGACTAGAAGTCTGATCATGACATCTTCGTGGGTTATGCCATGGAGGGTCGCTAGAGCAGCAACATCTTCAAGGTGCTCTCGGGCCATTCCCTTGGTGACATTGTATTTTGTCAAGGTTTTCAGGGCACTTTTGAGAATCTCATGCCAACTTTGGAGATTCAGAGGGCCAGGATCATCCCAACTAGGATGGCACACCTTTGCCATTATAGCAGTGGTCTGAAGAGATCACGGTCTTCGCCACTAAGTCGGAGTCGCCAGGTGAACATTCTTTTCTCCGCTTGTGAGGTCAAGGCTGTTCACCAAACCTTGATTCCTCCGGGGTGTCTTCTTTCAGGTCTAAAAGGCGCCTACGATCAAGAACTCTGGATCTTCAGCTTAACAGAGCCGCCAGGAGATTTTGCCAGATGAAGGCAAGCCAGAGATTCACCAAACTCGAGCTTCCTTAAAATATGGAGACTGTTCGTCCCACCGGGCGTGCCAGAAATTGTTGGTCACAAATCTGCCACGGGAAAGGATTTTGGCAACTATACGCGCCCTAGACCTGGACCAACATTGAAATGTCGGAGGGAAGAGATGCCCTCCATGCCAATCTCCGGAGAAAGGCCGACTCCTTTACTAAACTACTAATTTTTTTAAAGATTAGAGTACAGGAAAGAGATAAAAAGAGTAAAGGTGCTAGAAAGAAATAAAGAGAGTAAGGGAAAGAATATCAATGAATTTTCAGAGGGAAAGAACCAGCAGCATGATTACTAGCTAATACCTTGAAGTAGCGGCAATAAATACAAAGAATAAAACATGAATAAACACCATGCTAACTTCCCTATGTATCCTCTGGAAGAGTTCCAGGATTCAACTACTTTCCTACGCCTAAATCCAGATTTCAGAATTACAGCAATTAGGAAAATATATGAATGTAGCAGAAACCACAAACCACAGGCAGCATACAAAGAATTTAACGCAATATTTTCTCCCCTATGTATCCTTCACAAAAATTCCAGGGTCCAATCCCCAATCACACACCTAAATCCAGGATGCAGAATTACAATATGCAAATGAAGAAATGGGATAACAGAAATAATCACAGAAGGCAGCATACAAGAGAGAAATTGAGCCCAAAGTCTTTAATATCGATTGCAAAACTCAAGTTACAATAGCTTTCTAGCAAAATTTCCCCCCTTTCTTTTCATTACAATTCATGGGTTTTTATAAGAGGACCCGACCCTCTGAGCTGACTGAGCTCTCACATCTGTTTCTATATTTTGCAGTTACGGCCGCATTAGCCGGGGAAATCTGCATTAATGGGCCGCCTGGCTCGTCCTAAATCTCCGGGTGCGGTGCTCGAGTGGGTGCTAGGTCCGTCGGGTTCTCCTCCTGCGACTGATATCTCCTTTTCAATTGCCAAAAATGAGTCCCGGGTCTTTCGGGCAAGTAAAAATGCATTTATGAAATACTCGATTGCCTCGAAAAGATACCCGGCCTTGGTGTGTGTGCCATGGAGAGCTTCGCCAAATTCCAGTTCGGGGACCTACTTTGCGACGGATGTGAGCCGAAGTGGGACTGACCTCTCTGCATGGGTGCTTCGCGCGAAGGGACCTTCAAAAACAGCTTCGCAAAGACTCAGTGTCGAAGCAGATCTACTTCTTCAAAACATGGCTCCCAATCTCTCATCGTTTCGCCGGGAAAATTGCTTCGCAAATGGATGCTTCGCTGATGGACTAAAAGAATGCTTCACTGCGAAGCTTTTTCAAAATGGCCGTTCGAGGGTTTTTCGGCCGAAGTAGAATTTTTCCTTAGGATATTTCTCCGACTTCTCCAAGGCAGCTAGGCTCCTAGTGAGGGGGCTTCGCATGACAATTGGCCAAAGCAGGTGCTTCGCAACATTTCCAGGCGAAGCAAGATCTTGCTGGAAAAACAGTTCGCCAAGAAAAGGGGCCGAAGCGGGTGCTTCGCTGAGATTTCGGCGAAGCAGTTTTCATACTTGTAATTTTCTCCTTCGCTGCTCTACTGCTTCGCAAGAACGGGGCCCGAAGCTAGTCTCATAGAAGCTTCGCTTGCGAAGCTCTTTTCATGCCTTAGAATATTTTCAGGAACAACCAGCCTTCGGAGGGGGAAGCTTCGCACTTGAGTCGCTCGAAGCAGGTGCTTCGGGAAGATTTTGAGCGAAGTAGATTTTCCTGAGGGGTGGTTCGCCAAAAGGGACGGCCGAAGCAGGTGCTTCGCTAGCATTTCTGCGAAGTAATTTTCCACACTTAGGAATTTTTTGGCGTTTTACTTTACATTGTATGCTTCGCAAAACTTCGGCTGTCTGCTGTTTGCGAAGCTCCTTTTTCTTGCTATACTATGGGCGAAGCTCTTTCAAATTCAGTTATTTACAAGGGGGATTCAAAAAATAACAGCCAAAATTGCTGTAACACTACTATCAACAATGTGACAAAACTTGTCAACACTTACTAGCCTCTCTAGCTGATGTCTTTGATGTAGATGCCTTTTTGCTCCTCTCCTCCTGTACTTTCTCGATGGCTTCAGCTTCAGCTGCTACACGGAGTACTTCAGCTCTCTTTGCTTCCTTAGTTGCTTTCGCTGCTGCCTCCTTTTCTGCCGCTGCTTGTTCCTCTTGTTCCTTGAGGCTTTCAGAAGTAACCTCATATACTGTAACTACTGCTTGCCAAGCTTTGGTAGTGAACAAAGGAGTGCTCAGGGACTCATATACAAAACACAAATTTTGAATATCTTCCAAACTCAGGCGCCTTGCTCGCTCGGCTAACTCAAAAAGAGAAAGCTCCATACATGTGTACTTTTGCATGAAAGGCAAGACCTGAACATCTGTGATTGGCTCTTCCCAGGCATCAATCTTCGAAGTATCTTCAACAAACTGCTTCCATGCTGCTTCCAATTGTGTTTGTGGAAGAGGTTCACCCTGTTCATCAATAAATTCTGGAAAACCCATGTCACGTAGAGCGTTAAGATGAGTCATTGAAACAGGATGTTCCCGCTCTATGGCATTTAGAATTTTTCGACCCTCTGGCATTAGATCCATCTGCTGAAAATAACTGCGCAGTGTGACTTTTGCAGCTGATCAGGAATGATCCATCTCGCTCAGAGGTTTCACATTCATGGTGGAATTTGCCAAGGCCTGTATTTTTACTGCCATCTCCAGATGGGGCGACAGTAACTCCTCTGTGTCATCAATTATTTGTTGTCCCATTTATATTTGAATACGAGCCGCCCACAGATAGTGCAACACTCGAACTGCTTCTGGAGCTAGTTTCTCACAACTTTGTGTGGAGCGAAGACGCATTTCCTTGATGTTATCACGAGAAAAACCTGCAGCCTGCGCAGCTTTCTCTGCCAACTGACTCTGGACAGCTTCAAGCATCTGGCAAAGATTGTGCATCTCAATGCGTACTGCATCTCTCTCTTTCAGGTGCACTCCAACTTGTCGCTTCAAATGCTCATTTTCTGTAGCAGTTTTTTCCTCTACTGCTCTACTTTTAGCCAAGGCATTCTCTAGTTCAATGATCCTGTCGGCCTGATCAAAATACTTTTGTTTATAGTGCTCACCATGAAGGGAAACTAAACTCATGTCCACATGAATGTTGCCCATCTTTTCCACAGGATCAATCTTCGTGAGGACTTTTGTGATGGTCTCAGAAATAAGTTCGCTTGACAACAATTCTCCTTGCGGTTTCTGAACCAATGGAGTAATCTTGGTGATATGAGCCTCCATTGCAACAGGATCAAAAGCGACCTCTTTAAGGACGTTCCGGTTCGAGAGCTTCCTTTCTCCGTCTGCTTTTCAACCATTGGGATGAACTCAAGTGTGCTCGGTTGATTTTCTCTACATCTGACTGCTTGGATGCCACCTGAATGTCAGGCAAAGATTGTAATTCCAAAAACGGGGTGAAGGGAATGAGGGCTTCAAAGCGGTTAGGTTGTGAAACTGACGTGGTGGTTAGAAGTGGTGGAATAGAAACGGTGGAATGGACGGGTAAACTGGTTTTAACTGCAGTTACACTCACCCTGGAAGGAGCCTACGTACTTACAGCTTCGGTAGAAATGGCAAAAGTGATAGATGGGGATGAACGTGAAAATGGATTCGGTCCTGATGCATATGAACTAAAAGAAAGGGAGGACGAAGAAAAGGGGACAGAAGGAGCAGCAGTGACTTCGGGAAGGGAAGGTGGAAGAAGTGTAAGGGAAACTAAGGGAATACCGAAAGGTGGAGAAATGGACTCAGAAACTAATGGAAGTGCTTCTGACGTAGTCACTACTTGCTCCAAAAGAGAAGAAGAAAGGAAAGAAGACGTACCTTCGGGCGCAAGCGCCGCATGATATGGTGATAAAGGGGACTACGCAAAATCTTCTTCTTGCTACTCCAGTGCTTCCTCTTCAGTATTGATTTGGGCCTCCACGACCTTCTCTTGGGGTGATTCCAACGGTTGGTCTTCCTCGTCCTTGGACCATCGGAAATATTTGTGCCCCCTTTGTTGGAACCTCAATCACCATGGGAGCATTAACAACCGTCGCCGAAACAACGGAAGTTACAGCAGTCATAGTAACTGCAATATCACCTAAAGAAATAGTGATGGCACCAATCCTTGGTTTCTTTGCCGCCTTGGGAAATGATGGCACCTGTTGTACATCACGCTTCTTTGGCTTTGGTGTTTCTTCTATCTTCTGCTTTGCCCACTGAGATCTCCGCTGAAACACATTGTTGTTCCTCTCTTTCAGGTGTTTCTTCTATGATCAACAGATGTTGTTCTTCTATGTTGCTTTCACCACTTTCTAACTGTTGAAAACTATACGGCAAAATATTGGCGAAAGCAACTGGCTGGTATGAATCGACATATTCATCATAAACCACTAAAAAGGCATCATCAAGCTTGAGCCCGTAAGCAATCGTAGGTTTTCCACGGTGAACTCTCATTATCCACCAGTTCATTATCTTTTCTTCGGACCAATCGGGTTCACTGGCTTTAACCTGGTCGAACAAGCCTGGCGGAGGGGCTTGAGACCTGTACTCTACCTCTTGCTCATAGCAATCATGCCAAGGGGGAAGTGTAGCCATCTTCTCAATATGTCAATTCATATTCGGCCCATTAAAATTATTTCGATTGCGTTCAATGGCCAACCGAGGGCAACAATAAAATGATTTCATCTTGACGAGTTCTTTAAATTTGCCCAAGGGATCATACTTCCAACGTTGCGACAACTCTATCAGCCCCAGATCTTGCAAAGCAACAATGAGAAGCCGATTCTATCCAATTTGATTCGCTACTATGCCACTAAACTGAAATGGCATATTGCATGTAGTCTTCTTTCCGCGCCCAGCTCCATATACATCATTCACGTAATCTGATTGGCACACTACTTCTATAGCAAAAACATGCTCTGTAGCGAAATGCGGTAACAAAAATGGCTTACTCGTGAAACCAAAAATTCTCACGACCACACCTTAGGTAAGCAGAAAAATGTCACCCTTTTCTTGAGTAATCACTATCTCTCAATTCCCGCGGCACTCTTTCACAGGTACCGCAAAACAACTCAATTGTCGGTCCCAAAAACAAACTGTTAAAGCTATAAAAGGATTTTTTTTTCAATAAATCGGAAGTCCACTTATAAATAGGTAAAGGCTCATCCTTTTCATTTGTAGTTGAAACAGCAATAAAAGGAAAACGACGCTGCAGTTGGAAGAAGAAAAACCATACCGAAAATGAAGTATGCTTAAAAGATTCATCTGCTCCGGTCTGCAACTTCTCCAATTGTGAATTTAATCTTGGTGAAATATAATCAGCCCAATCAAAGAAAATATGAACGCTTCGCGTTCACCCTTTAAAAAGAGCAAACGTAGTGTTCGCCCCTTAGTGGGGCGAACACGATTTTAATGTTATGGTTGCTTTCAATTAAAATGGCTACGGTTAGTTCGAAGTTTTTTTTGAGGCGAACGGCATGGAGAGATAAGGTTCAAGCGATCGGAATTTTTAATGAGCGAACGTCCTCATAAATGCAGCGAAGGTATTTTGAAAACAAATGTTGCTTATTTTTGAGCAATTGTGATTATTTTTTCAAAGTGAAAGCGGTGAAATTTTATGAATATTTTTGGGTGAAAATATTTTCATTGCGAAAGCAAATTCCTTGCGACACCCAAAGATAAAATGTGAAGCAGAGGTGTGAGTCAAATCAAATGAGGCAGATTTTAATTATTAATTGCCATCATCTTCGGCAATTTTAAAGATTGATTTTTCTAGTTGAAGATTTGCTTCGAGTAACTGCTACAATTTAATGTTGGTGATGAAGTGGAAGATTTTTGTCATTTTCAAGAACATCTTCTAGGTTTTACTCCCTCTCCAAAACAAATTGAATATGAAGTGAATTGTTAAAGCTCGTGTTTGATTTCCAAGAAGATGGAGGTGATTCAAATTTAATGCTACGGTGCCTGAATGCTATCATCTCAAACCGTTTTCAGGATCGTGGCTACCGAAAGAAGATTTCCAAGAAATGATGACTCATTATGTCTCTGATCTATGGACATTGGGTCATTTGATGTATTCAATGAAAGAGGCGCAAACCTCTATAAATACTAAGAAAAATTTCATTGTAAGGGGTGGGAAAAAATAGACATCCTGCTAGAAAACTCTTCGAGTTCTCTACAGTAATAGACATACAGAGCTCTTGGATTTGCAAATGACTTGGTGCATTATTGTCTTTTGATTTACGTATTTCTTTTTACTCCCGGATTCTTTATTTCCTGTTGAATTTAAATTCTGCAAGTTGAATTTGAATATTGTTGATGTGAGGAGTGAGTGCTAGAGTGCCAATTTGAAGGATTATGTGCGAAGTTTTAAGTAAATTCTGTTGTTTCTTTATCTGTTGCATGCTATTCATTGCTTGGTGTGGATTCTTGCTATCAATCTATTCCCATCCTACACAGTCGGCCTGTGGCCATATTTCCATTTCTTTCCGCCTGCAACTCTAGTCTTCAACCAGTTTAGGATTAGTAAGGGAGCCAACCCTCTCTGGAGATTGACACGGAGGACATTTCTTTCCTCTGGTCTTTCAATGTTGGCCGTGTCTAGGGCGCACAAATGCAGTTTTGTTGATTAGGCAGATATTTGACCAACAAAAACCTATATACTAGATGTCATACCCCACCTGTTAGAATATTAATGTGTACTTTGTCTGCATATTATGACATGTGTCCTTGACACTTGTCATGTTCTCATATAGGCCTCATGCCTATATATTGTAACTTATTCTTGTATCAATAATATATCACATCTCATCTCTTTCAATCCCAACATTTGGTATCAAAGCCCAGGCGCTCTCCTGTCCTTGTGAGTTTGAGGGGTCATGGAAACCCCCCCCTCATTTTTTTTCCCTCATTTTCCCCATTTTTTTAAACCAGGAAGTATGCTCTCCATCCTTGGATGGATCAGAAACCAGAAGTTTAAGAAAAATTCATGGCTGCAAATTTTTCTTAGTGTTTTATTAGGGAAATTAAGATTTTCTTTTATGTATCTGTCCGCAAAAGTAGTTTCTCGATAGATAAACGAAAAACGTGATACTAGGTGAGCTATTGGTTTTTTTTAGAGATTCTAGTTGCGGAGTTTGCCGCTGTTTCAGCCAGGCTATTTTTTTTCTCGTGATTGTTTTAATCTACCCTACGGATTGTTTTTTTATCCGACGTCAAAATTGGTGCAGGTGGACTATTGTTTTTTGCAGGAGTTTTTGAACTGGTTCGTTGTTTCCAGGAAGAAGCTATTTTTTTTCTCAGAGGCATTGGTGTCCTCAGTCTACAATCAAAAAAAAAAAAAGGGGGCTCGCGCAGCATCTCCTCCGTTGCTATTCGGATGAATCCTGCGAGCAAAAAGAAAGCTCAGATCACACATGGAGTAGAACATTTAGTTTTGTGATGGTGTTCAGCCACGATCGTGAAATTTGTTCTGCAGCAATTGACATTGATGGGGGCAGATTTCAAAACGCTCACAGAGCGCCACCACCGCAGCAGTGCTAGATCTGCAGGCAGCTATAGCTAGATCATACAAGGACAATCATCTTACGAGGCAGCAGTGCAAGCAATGGCAACGAGCTGGTGAGTTACGAGCAAATTTTCTGGCAGTCAAGATTGAGCGCAGCGTTTCGCACGAGATGGGCTTGCCTGATGGCAAGAGTCATGATGCAGTACAGCAATATGCACTTACACTGGATGGCCTTTCCCCTGTTTGCATATATCATGGTCGTCACCGTCGTTGGCGAGGCTTCGCTCGGAGAAGCGCAGCGATCTGCAATTTCTGTGATGATGGGAATCGTTCACGGAGCTTTTCCCACAATTTTTGTGATGTGGCTCATTAAACCCGAGAGTTTTTCTGCCTGGTTGACAATTGCGTGAATTGTCGTAAGCAGTTTCGTGATCACGTACTTGAAGAGGAGTCATATTACGTCGAAGCAAGTGGCGTGCGCTCAGGTGGTGATGATCTATGTTTCTGCGTTTTCGATGCGAGAAAGTTTGGACCCCGTCATGTACCTGCTCCGTGTTGCAAGGAGCACTGCTCTCGAAACTGCCTGTGCCTTTTAGACGATTGCCAAAGTATTTAAATGCAAAAGGGGACGGTAATCTATTTTTTGAGAGGCTGTAATTTTTTTCTTGCGATTTGACGTACTTGTGTTTTTCGTGTGGATTTGTCACACGACTGGTGGTATAATGGAATGGTAAGGAGGACACAAAGCCTATTGTTTTGCTAAGCGGCGCCCTCAGAAGTGATGGTCGTTGTTCCCATTTACGTAGTTAGTTGTATGCGACGCTGCCCGACTATGTGATACCAGTCGTCGTAAAACAGATAATCTCGGTCCCGTTTTTTTGTGAAATTTACCATCAGCTTGCCCTACGGATGAAGATTTCGCACGATTGGAGCTGCCGCGATCCGTGAGGTGGTTGAAAATGGCGAAGTCTACATTCTTTTCCCCTTCCGCCACCTGTTTCTGTTTCTTCTTGCTGTCAAAATTGGACGTTGCCATTGTGGATGACCATGCGTAAGTTGGAAAAAAACCAGAGATACATCCCGACTGATTTGCTATGATGATTTGGCAATGAGTTGCCAAAGATAGTTGTTTGTGTGCATGCCTCGTGGATGCTTGTTCCACGCGACCTGTCCTATGGCCGCACCATCGCGCTGCAGTCCCCCGTGCATGTTGTTGTGCGCTGGGCCCATGCCCTCATTGCACTGATTGAGAATAATTGTTTGCGCGCTGGGCCATTTTTTAAATATTTCTCCACCTGGGAAGTGGGAAGTGGGGTCTTTTTCCCCACAATGGCGGACATCCATTTTTTTAAAATGTAATGTAAGGGCGGGCTTAAAGTGGAGGAACCACTTTATTTTTCTATTGTATGGGGACTTAGAATGATAATGCCCATTTGTATTGGCTGAGAGTATGGCCTCGGACCATTTTTTTTTAATGCTTTTCCACATGGAGGGTAAAAGTGGAAGGGCCACATGACCCCATTTATTGTATTTTTCAAAATTTCAAAGACAAATGGCCCATGTAATTTCTCCTGCGAGGGAAAATTGAACTCTGTTTTTTTTATCCCGCCAGAGAGCGATGTCGCCTGAGTGCGATGCCAGGAGAAATTCCTGATGCTTGTTGTTGATGGCTTCTTTATTTTGCTGCCTAGAGAGGCAAGTTGTTTTTCCCAAGATGAAGGCCCTATTCACACCCGAAAATAGGGGTATTTATAGTCATCGGAAGGGTTTTTCCAAGACGAACACATTGGTGCTGTCCAATTTCCAATTTGAAGTTGTTCCATATGTCTTTTTTGACCTTGAAATATGTTGTATCATGGAGTGCACTCTCAGTTGAACCCGACACTCCCAAGGCAAATTGTATGTGATCCTAGTATCTAGTTACCTTCTCTATATAACCTGGCGGATGCAGCGGGTGGTCACCCATGCATTCCGGTAGGATGACGAGGTCACTATAAGGACACCTACTCTAAGGACTACAGACATAGACACCCTAGACTCTATCCGAGGATTTTTCCGGATCAACTTCTGAAGACTACAGACATAGACAATTCAGAAGATTCTATTCTCTTCTTTCTTCTTCTCCTCCACATTTGGATTCTATGGCTCATTTTATTGTATTGAGTGCATTTTCGGCAGAGACCGACACTCTTATATGGCTGTAATTATTTTGTATTAAGGTGCATTTTCGGTATATTCGAAGTTCGGCGGAGCCTGACGCCTTCTAGACGAGATTCACCATGAGGGGGGATATGATATCCATGGTGAACACAGTTAGTAGTGACCTACGAGAGGTAGGCAACAAAACTAAGTAAGAGGCTGACCCTAAGGCACCAAAGACGAGGTTGACCTACAGAGGCAACAGACCCGAGGAAGTGGCTCAGGGTCGGCCACTTCCTCGAGTTTGTTGCCTCTGTAGGTCAGCCTCGTCTTTGGTACCTCAAGGTCAGCCTCTTACTTAGGTATGTTACCTTTGTAGGTCACTACTAACTGTGTTCACCATGGATATCATATCCCCCCTCATGGTGAATCTCGTCTAGAAGGTGTCGGGCTCCGCCGAACTTCGGATATACCGAAAATGCACCTTAATACAAAAGAATTAGAGCCATATAAGAGTGTTGGTCTCTGCCGAAAATGCACTCAATACAATAAAATGAGCCATAGAATCCAAATGTGGAGAAGAAGAAGAAAGAAGATAATAGAATCTTCTTAAGTTTCTATTGTAGTCTTCAGAAGTTGATCCGGAAAAGTCCTCGAATAGAGTCTAGGGTGTCTATGTCTGTAGTCCCTAGAGTAGGTGTCTTTATGGTGACCTCCTCATCCTACCGGAATGCAAATGGGCAGACATTAATACAGCAACGATCCTTTCGCCATTTTTTTAGAACCCCTCCTCTTCATGCAACTCAGCCACGTGTTTCCTCACGTTCCAAATCATGGGTGGTAGTCACGACCTTCTGTTAATCTATTTCTGTAACCTGTTGTTATTGTGCTCGCCCCCAGATTCGATATTGGTCCATCGGATTTCGTGATTACACCAGCAGTAGACGCGAGGAGTTGTTTCGCGTATGTAAAGCTTTGCACACCATTTGTTGTTTTTCCACCACAACCACGAAACTGGATAGAGAGAGCCACGACGGCCTCAATAGGTTGTTCGCAAGATGAAGGATAAGTATTTAAGCTCAAGAATGTCGTGGATTTTTTTGTGGAATGAAAGACCAATTTAAAGCGAAAGGATCGCCCTTGTAAGCGTATGGTGTGCAAAACCACGACTCATGTCTAATATCTCATGTCATGTCTGGACGTTATTTTTCGGTAGCTGATCGCGCTATCAATGGTGGCATTGATGGGATTCAGGCCGGCAAATATTTTGGCGGCAATGGCCCTTCGCCTCCGCTCTCTTTTCTTGTTGTTCTTGCGCTCGCTCCAGATGGGCAGACGGGCACTTGGAGATAAACCTGCAGCGGAAGAAAAATCTCTGCAACACTGGCAGATTGTTCCTCCTGACTGCGCCAGAACAACCAGTGTGTGAGTAATGGAGTCGGAGTGCTCGATCTGATCTCAAACGATTATGCCTACATGACCTTACTCGTTGGAGCGCGCCAAGGAGACCGCCATCAATCGTGGTAAATCAGATGTCTTCGTCTGCTTTAATTTTTTTGGGAGGTGATATGTGCCGAGAACGGGAGCGCTAATTTCTAGATGATGTGCACATTTTCCAGCGGGATCATGTAGACCCTGCGCAGGACCTCGCCGATAGAGTCGCTGGTGGCGACGTGGTGAACATACGAGGGGACGAATTTCTGCTTTTGACGTCTTGTGATGCGCCTTGACTTGTATTCTGTAACATGTGTGCCACATTTTTCCGCTTGACGCTCCTGCTGTGCTCATAACCCGCGGCCATCCGCCCCACTTGCAATCTCGCATGCCCTTTGAAGCCCAAGTGGGGCATTTTTTTTTAGTCAGCAATCTTCAAAAAATTTAATGCTTTTATTTTCTCTTAATGACATAGAGATGGATGGTCAAGATTACCTAGGATGCCATCATATGATTGCTTTGATTTTGCTGACAAGAAGACCTTAGCTGTCAACACAAAATTAATAGTTTTCGGAGATAACTGGATTTGTCGTATGGAGGTATAGTCTTTTGACACATATTTGGTCAAGGAATTTTACAACGGCTTTTCCTCGCTGTCTTTTTGGTTCAAGCAGAAACAGTGAGATTGCAATTGTTGCAGGAGGATGTGATAGATATGGAGGTACTCTTAAGTCTGTTGAACTTTACAATTTAGAGCTGGGGAGATGGGAAACATTGTCAGAAATGCATTTTCCCCATGTCTCAACCGTCGTTGGAGGGTTAGGCGGGCCCATTTTGGGATCCTTCCCCCCTCGTAACTCTCGGTCATTTTTAAATTTCTTTGATTGTAATCTGAACATAAAATGGCCCCCAATTGTTGTTTATTCTAATGCATTTTATCCCACATGACAAATGAAGCGGGAGTGCAGCAAATTCAAATGACCTATGTAATTTCTTTTTTCCATATGGGGAGTGGAAGGCCTACATGGCCACTTTATTGTAATTCAAAAATTGACAACCCACATGGCAATGTAATTCCCCTGCGAGGGAAAATTAAGATGTTTTTTATTCCGCCTAAGAGCGGTGCTGCCAAAGGCGATGCCAAGAATATTCCTGATGTTTAGAAAGATGCTGCTGTTTTTTCCACAAGATGAAGGCCCCATTAACACCCAAATATAGGTGTATTTATAGTCGTCGGAAAGGTTTTTTCAAGATGGACACATTGGAAATTTCATTTTTTGCAGTCCTATATGCATTTTTTAGCCTCAAATATTGTTGTATCATGGAGTGCACTCTCGGTTGAACCCGACACTCCCAAGGCAAATTGTATGTGATCCTAGTACCTAGTCACCTTCTCTATAGCACCTAGCGGATGCAGCGGCTGGTTACCCATGCATTCCGGTAGGATGAGGAGGTCACCATAAGGACACCTACTCTAGGGACTACAGAATCTTGACACCCTAGACTCTATTCGAGGACTTTTCCGGATCAACTTCTGAAGACTATAGACATAGACACTTCAGAAGATTCTATTCTCTTATTTCTTCTTCTCCACATTTGGATTCTATAGCTCATTTTATTGTATTGAGTGCATTTTCGGCAGAGACCGACACTCTTATATGGCTCTAATTCTTTTGTATTAAGGTGCATTTTCAATATATCCGAAGATCGACGAAACCCGACACCTTCTAGACGAGATTCACCATGAGGGGGAATATGATATCCATGGTGAACACAGTTAGTAGTGACCTACAGAGGCAACAGACCTAAGTAAGAGGCTAACCCTGAGGCACCAAAGACGAGGCTGACCTACAGAGGCAACAGACCCAAGTGGCTGACCCTGAGGCAACAGACCTAGATATACACCAATGATCTAGAGTTATTGTTCATAGTAGAGCCAAGCGCAAAGAGCACGAGCCTAGACCAAATTATGTAATAAAGGAGGATGTTAGGGTTCTATTTTTAGAAAAGTACACATTAAGGGGGGATGTTAGAATATTAATGTGTACTTTGTCTGCATGTTATGACATGTGTCCTTGACACTTGTCATGTTTTCATATAGGCCTCGTGCCTATATATTGTAACTTATTCTTGTATCAATAATATATCACATCTCATCTCTTTCAGTCCAACACCACCTTGGGCAAGACTTTTGCCCAAGAGACTACGATTTTAAATAAATAACAGAATATTTATCTTCAATAATAAAATACTATTATTTTAAATAAATAAAAGAATATTTATAATAAAAGACTATTATATTTATTTTAAAAGGTTATTATTTTAAAATAAATAACAGAATATTTATTTATTAATAAATAATAAAAGATTATTATTTTAAAAAGACAAGAATATTTTTTAAATAAGAAATGAATGTTCATTCGAATAACAAAAGGAACGTATATTTGGAATGGAAAGGAGATATTTTTGAGAAAGAATATTATATTGAAAATATCTTTGTTGGCAGCCGATTATGAAGATGGGGCCTTCAATGCGGGCAAGTGGGCATTTATGTTAAAAGAGGACTTAGCCTTGGTAGATGGAAGGAGGAATTGAATAAGAAGGTTGGGCAGTGAAGGGAGGCAATCAAGGGGGGAGAAAAAGGATGAGAAGGACACTTAGAGGTAATTTGGGGGAGAATTGGAGGCCAAGAGCAGGCACGGAAGAAGGGATCTTGGGAGGGAAGCATGAGGAATAAAAAAGGAGGAAGACACCTGGAGGCAATCAGGTAGGAGCTTTTGATAATATGGTCTTACTTTCCTTCTATATGCTAGTTATGAATATGCTATATTTATGATTAAGAATTCCTTTGAAGCTCTGTGATTATCTTCGTGCATTCATTTGGGGAAGGTTTTAAAAGATGGTATATTTAATGATACTCCATAAGCTGGATTTTAGATAGCTTAGACCATCCTTTGGAGTATTAATTAATCCGATTTCAAGACTGTAATCGGCCTGAACACCTCTTTTAAACTATAGTTTCTTCAGGATCAAATTTTAGGAGGCGACTATTGACTATAGTCGGCCTTGATTGTGTTGAACCTGAAGGCCTCGAACCAACCTTGACGGTAGGGAACTCGATTCGAACTTGATCTTTTTTGAAACCTCAACACTTAAGAGTTGCAGATCCAAAAGTGTGAATTTCTGCCATTTAAGTCTTGGTCTTTGTTGTTGTGTTCAGCGCAGTTTTTGTATGTAGCAGGAGATGATTAATCTAGTACCTCTACCTTGCTATCAGGTGGATGATTTGTGGTTTGTAAGACTTTGACATAAGCGGATTCGGCCTGTAAATGCCCTGTATCGCATTTTTAAAACCGCCACCACTTTTAATATTGTGCCACCCCAAAATTTTGAAAGGTCTAAAGTTTAAACTTTAGGTTAGCTTTTATTGAAAGTCATATTGGACATAATGCGATTGGTTTGTGTGGTTCAAACTGAAACAGTTTAACCAAGTTTTTATTAAAAGTCATTTTAGGAATGTTAAATGATTTATAGAACCGGTTGAATAATGAAAGTATGTTTCATTGAATGTTTTTATATTTAAAAGAATATAGAACCGGTTAAATAATGAAAGTATGTTTCATTGAATTATTTATATTTAAATGAATAATGAAAGTATGTTTCATTGAATGATTTATAGAACCGGTTGAATAATGAAAGTACGTTTCATTGAATGAAGTATGCTTCATTGAATCGTTTAAATGATTCAATGAAACATATTTTCATTATTCAACCGGTTCTATATTCTTCTAAATATAAAAACATTCAATGAAACATACTTCAATATTCAACCGGTTCAATGAAGCATACTTTCATTATTTAAATGATTCAATGAAACATACTTTCATTATTCAGCCGGTTCAATGAAGCATACTTTCATTATTTAAATGATTCAATGAAAGATTCTTTCATTATTCAACCGGTTCTATATTCTTTTAAATATAAAAACATTCAATGAAACATATTTTCACTATTCAGTCGGTTCAATGAAGCATACTTTCATTATTTAAAATGATTCAATGAAGCATACTTTCATTATTCAACCGGTTCTATATTCTTTTAAATACAAAAACATTCAATGAAACATACTTTCATTATTCAATTGGTTCTATAAATCATTCAATGAAACATACTTTCATTATTAACCAGTTCCATAAGTCATTTAAATATAAATAATTCAATGAAGCATACTTTTATTATTCAAACGGTTCTATATTCTTTTAAATATAAAAACATTCAATGAAATATACTTTCATTATTCAACCGGTTCTATATTCTTTTAAATATAAAAACATTCAATGAAACATACTTTCATTATTCAGCCGATTCTATAAATCATTCAATGAAACATACTTTAATTATTCAACTGATTCTATATTCTTTTAAATATAAAAACATTCAATGAAACATACTTTCATTATTCACTATAAAATTTAAATCATTCAATGAAACATACTTTCATTATTCAGCCAGTTTTATAAATCCTTTAAATATAAATAATTCAATGAAGCATACTTTCATTATTCAACCAGTTCTATATTCTTTTAAATATAAAAACATTCAATAAAATGAAACATACTTTCATTATATTTTTGTCTTCCTGGGGGTTGCCCCCTAAGGGGCCTGGCAAATGGTCTGGTGCTTTAACGATCAACAAATCAGAAGGCTGAAGGAGCGTCGAAGGCTGGAGGCCGAAGGAGCGTGAAAGGCTAAATGATGGGTTGATCTTTGGACTGTCAAGGCTAAAGGAGCATGGAAGGTTGGGTTGGTTGAAGGAGCGTGGAAGGTTGGGCTAGCTGAAGGAGCTATAGCGAAAGGCTGGGATGTTGGGTGGAAGGTTGGGATGGCTGAAGGAACGTGGAAGGCTGATAAGGCTGAAGGAGCATGGAAGGCTGGGCTGGCTGAAGGAGCTGCAACGGAAGGCTGGGATGCTGAGTGGAAGGTTGGGAAGGCTGAAGGAGTGTGGAAGGCTGCTTACAATGAGAAAAACGAAATTGCAAAGTGCGAAGGATTAGGGTTTTTTCCTGAAATCTCATCTTTTAGGAGCCATATATTTGTGAAGAGTTATTCGATTCAACTGATTCTTGGACCAACTTGTGCAGAATTTGAATAGCTTTAAAATAAGTGGTCATATTCAAAATCCGAACAATATTGAGGGAGATATGATCCTATGAAGTCAACCATTCGGAACAAGGGTAGTGACGATTTTTCAAGTCGCAAAAAACGAAATTGCAAAGTGCAAAGGATTAGGGTTTTTTCTTGAAAAACGTCTCATCTTTTAGGAGCCATATCTTCGCGAAGAGTTATCCAATTCAGTTGATTCTTGGACCAACTTGTGCACAATTTGAATAGCTTTAAAATGAGTGGTCATATGCAAAAATTTGAGCAACATTGAGGGAGATACGACACTGTGAATCAACCATTCGAAACAAGGGCAGTGACGATTTTTCAAGTCGTGAAAAACAAAATTGCAAATATTTGCCAACTAGGGTTCGAACGATGGGAAGAGCAATGAAGGGCTATGACTTCAGCGAGGAAGGAAACTAGCAATTCAGATTTGGTAAAGCGGACTATGATAGTGAGATGTTTTGGAAATATTACTCTACTAAGATGCAAGGCATAGATAGTAGAGGTGAAATTTTGGCATTGTGAAGGCTGCTATAGGAAAATGTCAAGAAAGATGCTAAATTCTGGAGTAATTGTATTCATACAGAAATTTGAAAAGATCCAAAAAATGAAAATCAAGAATTCAAACATTTTATGTAAAATGATGTATGTTTCTAGCTATAGCATCTCAATTAAGATGAGAAGTGTATCTATTTGTAAACTCTCAAGCTCTAAAGAAGAGAGATGTAATTTGTCAAGGGTAGAGGACCCGAGTACAACCCCTTGTTATCCAACAAAAAAAAAACATACTTTAGTTATTCAGCCAGTTCTATAAATCATTTCACATTCCCAAAATGACTTTTACTAAAAACTTGGTTAAACTGCTTCAGTTTGAACCATGCAAACCAATCGCGTTATGCCCAATATGATTTTCAATAAAAACTAACCTAAAGTTTAAACTTTTGAGGAATGATAGGGATTATTTTATTCACATTGCTTGTAATAAGCCGATAAATAATGTTTTACTTAACATCGTACAATAGTTAATGGCATTTATTGATCCCTATCAGTTTGGGTCTTGAAGGCCTGAGATGGAAGGTATTGCTTTGGCCTCTAAGTGGATACTCAGGTCATTTGTTGGGAATGAACCATGTGAAGTTGTAGTTAGAAAGAACATTTTAAAAGAATTTCCAAATGATACAAAAAGTTGGTAGGACCTGAACTGGGTGGATCTTGTGTTTTGGCACTTTCCAAGCACTATTCTTGATTCATCTTTCCTTCCATTTGGAAAGTTTGGATGGTAATGAGCAACTATAATTGTTTCCCCGTGTTTCCTTGTAACAGCAAAAAATGTCAGGCTTTTTGCTTTACCTAGAGGAACTTGTATTCTGATCCAACTCCCTTAGCCAAAATCAGAGGAGGTTCTTCTCTTTTTTGGCATAAGAGGGAAGCTAGGATTTTTGGAGGTTTGGTCTTCAATCATAACCAGACAGAATGGGATATGTCAAAGAGCAGGCCAGAATAAAAAGGGGACATTTACATACCTTAGAGGTGCCTTAGCTTGTCTTCGTCAGGATATTAAATATGAAAGGGAACATCAAGCAGGCCATGAGTTAAGATGAAATAATGGTTTGTCTTCTTAGAGTCTTCCCCCAAGGAGCCTTATACAATGCTTGTCAATAAATATCACGCTTGTATTTTTCTTGATGACTTGTGGAAGTAGAGTTTCTCTACAGGAAATAATCAACAGTTTTTGCCATTTGCTGGTCTTCTTGTAATAAGCCCAAAAATGCTTTGCTTCAGGTGGATGTTTTTATGAACGAAGTTGGCAGTTGGTTCTTTTCTAAACAAAACTAGCGTGCAGGCAGCAGGTTGTTTCTGTTTGTAGCTTAGATGGGTCTGAGTTTTATTTTTTTGCCTTTTACATAATGTGTTTGGTTTGCTGTTTTTAATCCTTTTTGCCAAAAGAAATATTGGATAGAGGGTTATTCGGTCTAGACTTATTAATAGCTGTATGTGTGGGAAAAAATTAATGCTTAATCTAGAAAAGCACATGTAAAGAGTTGAAGAAAATAAGGAAAACAATTCTAAAAATAAAAAGGCAATTGGAAAAATACAAGTGTATGCAGAAGTGTAAAAGAGAATTCTATAAACAGAAAATAATTATTTGGGATAATTATTATTAGCAGTATCATGATTAGATCCATCAGTTGACTTATCCACCCATCCTTGGGTGGATTATCCAACATGTGTATCATCCATAATTAGATTAAATTGTATGTAATGAAGTGAGATGGCGGCAAAGCCTATGTGATGTAGTGAAGAATATTGTATGGAGTTAGATTTCAGCAAATCTGTCACAATGGTTATTAATTCAATGGAATAGTTGAGTGATACAATTACACCCAAATTGGGTGTATGGATTGTATTGTGAAATATCTTTTATGTTGTGTATGAATGAATTTACATGCTTTTGCAGTTGTGAGATAATTTATATGCTTCCGCAATGTTTCATGAGAGAGGAATTTGATTAACAGTCTTCGACCCGACCATAGTTGAGAAAATTGGAATCGAATTGGAATCAGCATGGAAAAAGAAATAGGAAAAATCAGGAATCAGAAAAGAAAGGGGAAAAATCAACCAAAAAAAAACTGAAAAAATGCAATTTTTCATTGAAAAAAAAGATTTTTTTATGCATATCACAATTTTTTGGAAAAAAATGGCAAAATTCGTCAATAATTTGCAAAAATTGGGATTATAATGTGATTTGAATCACAACCTTACCAAATCGGAAAAAATTCAGATCAGGTCGGGATTAAAACAGGATTGGTATTAGAGCATTGATGCAAAGAAACTATAGCATGTTCAATCCGACAATTGGTATTAAAGCATTGATACAGAGAAGCTATAGCATGTTCGATCCTGATGATACAGCTGATATGTTCCAAGCTATTCTTTTGTTATGGCTTTTCTACTGATGTCCTCCAAATGTTTGGGCCAAAAAAAGGCACATGTATTTTGGGAAGGAAAGAAACATTTTTGACTTCAATACAAAAATCATCTTCTTTTACATCTCTACACAAGTTGCTCAGCAGCTACAGGTGCCTAATGAGGATGTCCAACAATTTCGTCATCGAGGTCTTTTTCCTGACAGAGCTAGACTTGGAAGGGGATGGGGTGGATTCCCCAGACTGGAAGACACTTTTAGGGAGCAAAAAGGCAGAGAGGGGCATGCTCTGCAGATTTTCAATTATACTGAGCAGGATGTTAGGGACAATGGTGGAGATTACTATGAGCAAGATTTGCCTCCAGTTTACTTAATCTATTCACCCAACCCCACCCCACCCCCGCCCCCCGAAACAATCACCTATCAGACTTACAATGACAGATAAGGTTAGAAATATTATCTTCCCTAGTTCCTCATCTGACAAGGATGAAGCTATGGATTTTGAATAGCAGGATCAGAAAGGTTCTACAGGAGTCTGGAGATCAGAGAAACCACCAGGAAGGAAGCAAGAAACCCTGCTATTTAGAGGCCATGATAATGACAGTTGACAGTTCGGACCTGTGATGAATTTCAAGCTTATGTTTATGCTTCTTATTCTACAAATCAGGTCCCTTCAATTGCCAACATACAAGAGGATTCTGCAGGTATTATTGTCAATTTTTCCTTCTAATTTAAGTCTAGGTAATTGATAAACCAGAAGTCTAACATAGAAAATTTTGATGCTTTTAATGTCATATTCTTATGTCAATTGGCTGTTGACAATTTGCAAAAGCCACCAGTACATAAGGGTAAGAGTAATCTTGATGTTAATAATGGGAAGCTCTAGTCCTTCAAACCTAAGAAACCTCCTGATAAGTCAGTCTGTGAAGATTCTTCTCTTTATGTTGTGTCCAATGATTTCCATGGGATTAAGGAAGAATGTTTTTGACATCAGAACTTTCAAGCTTCAAAGAAGTGCAGTCAATCTTATTCAGTTGTGAGTCCATGCAATGATAAGTCCTGTCAGTCAAGGTCCTCTCTAAATTTAGTCTTATTCAAGAACATTGTGATGTGTCTCAAAATCCTTATAAAAAAGTATATAGTACAGTTGAATTGATGAATGGATCTCAACAATGCGGCTTTGTGAATTTCTGCAGTACTATAAAGGATGCTAAGGGTCAGGGATGCTGATGGAGATCAATAGTTCAAAAGTATGTGACCCATGCCAATAGAATTTCTGCTCTCAAGAAAACAGGTCTAAAAGGATTCCAAGATTTTTAAGATCGAGACACTTTTTGTTAACACCCTTTTGGTTATGTAGTCAAAAGAAGATGTATCTTGGCATTTGATAAATGGGTCTCTGTTGTAGTAGTTTGTGAGTGTTGGAATGTATCTCAGCATCTCTATGTGATCGTATCAAGGATGCATGTATCAAGAATGCATATATCAAGTCTGGCTACAAATTATGAGCTGTGCTTTGTAACCCCAATAGGGTCTCATGTTAAACTTTATTAGATTATTTCATTTCAAAAAAGCAAGTATATGATGAAGTGTACTATAAATACGTAGCAGGAAAATATGTATCTTTAGGCCAGCAAGCATATCTCTGAGGAACGGGAGGAAATAACCTAGACAGATCGCCCAATTACATATAGGAATTGTAAAATTCTATTCTACCTTTGAAATTGATATATACTTTATAGTAAACTGAGCACTACAGACTGATGTAAAAAAAAAATTCAAGCAAAAACACTCTGCATCGTGAATGAGTTTAGACCCCCTTTGGAAACAACAATTCGGTCGCTACTAAATCAAATTAATCAAATAAGGCACAAGAACCCAAAATATATATATATATATATAAACTCTACGATCAACGGCTTCAATCTAGCAGGCCATGGTCTAGTGGCTGGGTAGAGTGATTGCTATAAAGATGACCTCATTGAAACCCCATGGTGTGCAAGTCCCACATAATCTTTGTGGAATAGAAACTCCTTGGACATGGCCTCTAAATCCAAAAGTGTTCTAAATTTGATGGTACATTCTCTATGAGATGTGTAGCAGGTGAGCGCTACAAATGCACGTGAATATCAAATGTTATGGCACCATCTAGCCTACTGCACAACAGTCTAAGATTATGACTGTAGAATGTTAAGCATACCAAGCTTCATCTTCATAAGTTTCAGGAAGGGTTGTACAGTAGGTTAGAGGGCACCATAACATTTGATATTCCTGAGCATTGGTAATGCCCGTGACAGTATTCTTAACAAGAGAATTCCAATCAATCTTCTGGCTCGCACATTTTGAAACTTCTTGTAGGGGAGTCAGCACTGTTGTAACACTATACCTGTAGATCAACATAAAGTAGGCTTCTCTCAATTTTTATAGAGAGAAAAAAAACACCAAAGCTAAATTAACCCAAAGGTAGAGATAAGGCAACATAAACAGCACACAGATCCAAACCCTAAAAAATCCCAGCCCTTGGCTCTTTGTATTAATCTACTCTTAAAGAAAAAAACTAAATAGAACTTCATCACACAGTATACCGAGAATTTCATCGCTTAGAAGCTCTGCGAAGTCCCCCTCTATTATTGTGCCCTGGCGCTTCATTGGTACTACATCTTGAGCCGATCGTTATAGAGTAATGTTTATGGAGGGTTCTAGCATAAAAATATGTCCTCGTAGCCAGATAAACCTCTAGCAAAAGTCAAAGATCAAGCTCTTTTTTTTTTTAATTTATATCATGGAATTAGTAGCATCCATTAATTTAGGATAGGTTGTCTTTGGTTTTTTATTTTTTTATTTTCGCAAGGCATTTATTCAATTAAGAATGTAGTTGTGTGTTGGAGAAACACTATTTATTTATTTATTTTTATTTTTTCTTTTATTGTGTAAAGAATCTTTATAAACCATTTTATAAAGATAAAGTTAATTCCAACTATTCAAAGGTAAAGCACTTCGTTGCTACTCTCCAGTGAACCTATCTTTTTTTAAATGTATCCTTTAACATTTATTACATAGACTTATATTTGTAGGATATTGTGCTCGTATAACTATTCAATTTAATATATATATATAACATTGTTATTAATTATTCAATTTAATTAAAAGTTTAATAAATTATTTTTTATTATTTAATAAAAATTTAATATTTTTAAATTAATAAAATAAAATAAAAATTGGTTGAGTGTAAGAAACCCCTACAACCAACGTATAGGCTCGGCAAGCTCCTTCTAACCATGACCCCTCCTAAAGCCGAGAGTTATGCTTATCAATAGGGAATTTAACACACCCACCACACACCCACCCCCTCACACACTCGTCCACGCCGCGGTTTGAACCTTGGACCTCCCGAAGAAGAGCCAAAGCCCGAACCATTGCGTTGTCCCCCTGGGACAATTAATAAAATAAATTTGATAAAAATTTCAATTATACTAGTAATGTCATGGACATTTAAACAAAGATCCTCTCCATGAGGACATTAGAGGAGGCATATAGTTCATGCATTGAACTTTGTAAGTATTAGAAAGTATTGAATGAATATATGCATTAAATGTGTTTTTTTTAGTGCAAGAACAATAGAACTCAACATTCCTAAGTATTATAGTAGAAAGTGTACTATAAGAGAGAGATTTTCTCTCTCAAATTTCAACATCGTCTTAAAATATTTCAAGACAGAAGCTTAGATAGAGCTATGAATATGATGTAATAAAGGTGGGTATGTTAGGAGTTATTACATTGTAGTCCATGTGAAGTGGCATGTGGTATAACCACATATTAAAAGGTTTATGCATGTACTATAGGACAAAGGTAGTTGTAAGTTTAGTTAAAGGTTTGTTATGCTTAAAATAGACATTCTATATATTTAAATATCTACCATATCATTATACAAATCATCGAAGCATTACCCTATCAAAAGCTTTTACCAAATCAAATTTAATTATCATTGTTTGTTGTTTCCTTGAATTGACTAAATGAAGTGCTTCTTGAGCAACACCAATAGCTTCATGGATTTGTCTAACCAAAATATTTTTTTGAGAGGGTGTCTAAAAAAACCTTTTAACATCCTAGTAATAATCTTGGAGATGATTTGTAGAGAGTATTATACAAGGATATAGGCCTATACTCCCCAAAGGATTTTGAGTTATCGTTCTTATAAATCGAGGCCAAAAAATTTGTATTGGTATACTCTTGTACCTACCCAAAAGTCCTTGATTCCTCAACCACCTTTAAAAGGTCTTCTTCCAATAGCTCATAAAAAACCCACGTAAAAGTCAATGGACTAACCATATGGTCTTGGACTCTTCTCTTCTTGGAAAGATTTAACTATTATGTATAGCTCCTCGGTAACTTCTATCATCAAAGCCTCTTTGACTTCATGACTAACTATCTCAATTAGATAAAGTGTTAGCTTGATGATTTCTTCTATATTGGCATTGTTGGGTTCTTAATACATTTTCTTAAATTAGGATACTCCAAATTCAACTATATATTGAAACCTTCTCATATTTCTTCCATCCTCCCCTTTCTTCTCCCAGATGGTATTTATCATCTTTCTTTTTTTAGCATACTTTTGAAAGAATTTTGTATTCTCACCCCCCTGCTCTAGCCAAAGTGCTATACTTTTCATTATCCACTTCGCATCTTCCCATTCTAGCAGTTCCCTCTTCTTTTATTCCAACTCCTCAACCTGAAAATTCTCCTTAGTTGAAAAAATCTCATTGCCTTCATGACAGTACAACTGATTTTATTTAAATTCTATGTCAACTATCTTTGCCTCTACTTCCCATTATTTACCTTTGGTCCATGTGATTGTAGCAGATTTGATTCTTCTCAATGTTTTAGAAAATTGAAACATAGTTGTTTGTTCTATTGTTGGGTCAACATGTCTCCACTTATCTTTTACTAAATTTATAAATTCCTTGTCTTCCAACCAAATAACATTGAACCTAAAAGGAGATGTTGGTTTCTATTGACCTTTTTCTAACTGAAATAAATTGATGAATTATCAAATCCCCAACCATGATTTATCCAAGACCTCAGTCTTTTTGCTTCAACTACGAGGTTTTCAAACACTAAGAATTATCCAACCTTTTAGAATACCCTATCTTTCAGTTCTTTGATTCCTCCAAATAGGAGCTAATTTAATGTGTTCTATTATACAACCTTGCATTCTAGATTTTTTGTAGGAAAAATTCAGCCAAGGGATCAATTTTGGCCTCTTCTCCCCATATTTAAGTTCTTTTAATTAAATTTAAGTCCCCTCCCACTAATACATTTCCTTTTTTTTTAAATTATTGTATAAAGAATTCTTCCAAAACTTCCTTCTACCATCGTAAGGACCTTACAAATTGACTATAGAAACCATATTTCTTACCTCCATGGAATGCAAGTTTATAATTACACCTACCTCAATTATACCTTGTCAACTAGTTGGGAGGAGGAATTCCATCCTATTACATTTTCCCCTGATCTTTTGTTTGGTTCTATACCTTTAAAGTTCCAATTTGATAAGAGAGAGGTGAGGATGGCTATTGTTTTTTTTGCATCTAGCATAGTCTTCTAGATTAAAATTATATATAGCTTATGAAGTTTAAATAAACACTTTAGGGTATTTTTTAATAAGGGGCCCTGAGCCCTCTAACATTTAAATATGGTATGATCATTGATTCCCTTCCCCCTAGGGTTGTTCTACTCTAGGAACCCCAAATATGGATTTTTTTTTACTAGATAAAAGTTCCTTCTCAACCTTTTTTGTGTAATAATTAAAGTAGGAATTCCTTCCTATAGTAAAATCTTAAGATTGAAAGTCTCAAGACCCAAGCCCCCTAATACCTGACCATACCTAGTATCTCTTTTACCTTTTATCAGGGTTCTTAGGCCATATCTACCAAAATATGTGCTTGTATTATGGTGATGTAGAGAACTTAGCAGGGAAGAGAACCTACTAGGGTTGTTAAGCTCTTCTTGCTTCCTTGGTCTAAAATATCTTTGTCTAAAGAGGGTAAGAACTCAGTAAGTTTTACATCCTTTCTCCTCTACTTATTCTAAGCCATTGATATAAAGAGGTTGTAGAGTCCCCCTTAGATTTAAAACCCTTCCCTCCTCCTTCTTTTGACCATAAGATTTCTCCTCCTTGACTTTACAAAATAAAGGAACAACACCTCCCTCTTGCAATGTTCTATTGAAACTATGGCCTATCAAGACATCCATATAAGGTCTCAACCTAAGACAAAAATGATATAGCAAGTTTATAATTATTAGAATTCAATCCCCCATACCTATAAAAGGGTAAGATTAGATCTAAGATTTGATGGATACTTGATAAAATACCTCCATACACTATGTTAGTCATAGATATGGCCTCCCTTCCTTCATTTGAAACTTTCCTATTGCAAGTGCTTGAAGATAACTCTTTCTCCTTTTTCTAGACATTGATTATAGGAAACATTTCTTTAAATAATTCAAGAGTCTTGGTTAGGTCCTCCTCTATCTATGCTTTAACATCGCTACCTCTAAAATTTTTAGACTAGAAGAACTTCCAACTTTCTTTTGTATAGTATCTTGCCCTATGATCTCTTCCATTTCACAATCTACCTTAAGATGGCCATAATGAGGATAATTACTACATCAAAACGACACCCCAATGTAGTCAAGCTTTTGTAAATACATCCAATTTCTTGACACAAACTCCATGTTTTTTGACAACCCTAAACTAAGATCAAGCTCCTTTAAGATATGAACTACCATTTTTGGATACCGTTTAAGTTTTTCGTATCTACTCCAAGGGAAACCCCCAAGGAGTTCCCAATCTCATGCAACATTCTTTCATTCCAGAATTCAAGGGGTGAAGAGGGTCCTTTGACCCAAATGTGTTGGGTATGAGTCCTCTTAGAGCATCGATCAAACCTAGGAATCCAAAATTTTAGATTTATAACATTGAAATCCCAACTCCATCTTCTATTTTTTTATGGTTATAGCATCTTGTGCCTTTTGGAAGATAAAAACCATTCAACCTTTTGTCATCACATAATATGTAGGAATATAGCCTAAAACCTCCAACAAAGTAACCTTGATTCATTATCACAAAGTTTTCAGTTTCATGGAGTGGCCCATAAATCTATCTATGAAAGCCTCATCCTTTAATGACAAAAGATAATCTAGCATCAAATCCTCACCTACAACCATTTAGACTAGTTTATTTCATAATTTAATAAAGTGATTTTTCTTTCTTTTCCTTTTTTGTTTAGATTTTTATCTCCCAATCTAGTCAAACTACCCTTTAGTGTTTCCTCTAGTACATTTGATGACACTTGCCCTTCTCCATTGCCTCCCTTATATGACCTATGACTATATTTGAAGTTGTTTGGGCCTTTGGGCATGGGTCTAAGTTGAGTCCTCCATGTACCTTGTCCCCCTTATGCTAGATGTCAAAAGGTTCGTCCTTAGAAAAATTTTAAGATCTTTGTATATTCCTCAAGCTCTTCATTGTAGTCCACTACATCCTCTTCATACATCATCAACTTTGTTATCCTTCCATTGTTAGTGATCAGTGAGTTAAGTTTGCACTGGTTTAGAGTTCATGTTGAATTATTTTTTGAAATTTATATCTTGCCCTCTCCTTCTTGGCCCTACTAACTAAAACCTAGTAATGAGCAACTCATTAATTTGAGTGCAAAAATTATTATTTTTTGTTGGATCTTAATGACCACCCTTTGTTGCACTTATGTCAATTATATGAATCTCTCTCTCTATGTGTGTGCACACATAATGGTTATATGTGATTGATGGGATCCTTCCATATTACATCATGACCACATTGTCGTATTACAATAACATTTTGACAATTACACATTTATTGCTTGGTAAAATTTAGACCATGGTATCTACCTTGAAAGTTGACAACTTTAACTAATTAAATACCTTCCATTTGATCATAAATATATATTTTAATTTTTTAAATTCATATGTGGCTTCTATTGGGGTCCACTCCCATAAAAACACCAAAATATTATTTTTTTGTTAGGTTAATTAAAGCATATCCAACTTGTCCTTTTATCGAAGATATTCTTCATTTCCTTTTCTATCATATATATCATTCATCTTCCTCAAAGTGCTATATTTTTGCAATTATATCCTTGATATCATTTCATTAAGAGATAATATCTCGCTCAACCACTTGTCTTTTGAAATTTAAATTTCACCAAGACATGTTAGAATTCACAATACTTTATAGAAATATTTTAAAATGGCATTCGCCACAATCATGTGAAGAAAAAGAAAGAAGAGTGAAATAGAAGAGCATATAGATAAAAAATACAAAATGAGATAAACAAGAAGAATAAATAGAAGTAATATGAGATGGGTCCCCATAAGCACTCATACAATCTCATATATCACAAATTGATACAATGGATCAGTCATTGGGGGGTATTTATACTAATACTAAATCCCTAATTATATGCTAACATCAAGCCAATATAACTTTTTTTTTGCTTGATAATAAGGGGTTGTACTCGGGTCCCCCACCCTTGATGAATTACATCTCTCTTCTTTAGAGCTTGAGAGTTTACAAATAGATACCCTTCTCATCTCAATTGAGATGCTATAGCTAGAAACCTACATCATTTTACATAAAATGTCTAAATACTTGATTTTCATTTTTTGGATCTTTTCAAATCTCTGTATGAATACAATTACTCGAGAATTTAGCATCTTTCTTGACATTTTCCTATAGCAGCCTTCACAATGCCAAAACTTCACCTCTACTATCTATGCCTTGCATCTTAGTAGAGTAATATTTCCAAAACATCGCACTATCATAGTCCACTTTATCAAATATGTATTGCTAGTTTCCTTCCTGAAACACACAAAAATTAGAATAAATAGTCTAAATGAAAACACATTATTGTTATGAGGGGAGGAAAATGAAGAGAGGATTCCTGGGAGTGATGGCGAGCGAATTTCTAAAATTCGAATATTCGATGAGGGGGAAGCAGAGAGGTGTCAGTAAGGGACCAAGGAGCGGATCGAGAGCGCACGCAAGTGGCACCAATGATGGATAGACCAACCAAGAGAATGGGAGTGAAACATAAGCTAAATCTGATTTGAGGGTTTCAGAAGATGTGAATGGTGCCTGTGGGAGGAAATATCCTCCAGATAAAGCATTGACGGGAAGTAGGAAAACTCACTAAGTATAATTCACAGAAGCACTCAAGAGAAATCCCAAACCCTTGCTAGTTGCACCATGCACCTTTATCCCTCAAGGTTGCGATGTCATTCTGCTAGAAGAAGTCATTGAAGGGTACATTAACCTCAACTCCTTCCTAGTTGGGAATTTTGTAGGCGAAAGGTCCTATATGGACGCTATCCGTTGATGGGCGACGATAAAATGGAAAACCAAGGGTTTCTTGGAACTGATAGCCATGTCTAAAGGTTTCTTCATGATACAACTCAATAACCAAGAGGATGCATATCATATTCTATCAGGGGGACCATGGTTTTTCAGAAGAAGGAGTATTTTCCTTCGTAAGTGGGGAGTAGACTTCGATCCAAATACCCAAAATATCAATTTTGCTCCCATTTGGATCCAGCTCCCAAACTTACCCTATCACTTTTGGCATGAGGATGTGCTTTAGGAGATTTCCTGAGTGATTGAGGATCTCATCACTATCGATCCTACAACACATACCCGATCATGACTGACGTAGGCCCGTAGCTGTGTTAATGAAAACTTGGAGACCCAGCTCTTAGACCATGTGAATCTGATCTACAAGTCCTACCGTCAATGCCAACCATTGGAGTATGAGAATAAACCCTCGTTCTGCACTAAATGCCACTCTCAATGGCATCTTCGAAGCTAGTGCTTGACACTAAAACCTGTGTAGAATGACTACCAAAAATCGCTACGCCCACCCAACAAAGAAGACCAGCAAATGAAAGATAAAGCAGATTCATGCTAAGACCTCAAAGGAAAGTAGCATGCTCCCCCTCCTCCAATCGAGAACACAAGTAAGGCAAGTACCCTATTTGCTTTTTCCAATAGGTTTAGTTTACTCAACAATACCAACCTCAATGCAAATAATGATGAGTGTTATCAAGAGGAAATATCTGGATCAAACCAGCCAAATCAACCATCTCCAAAGGCAAACCTTCCTTAGCTAACCCAATTTTTTTCCCCAACCCTGTGCCCTAATTCCCCATCGGCCAGTGCCCCCGAGCCCCAGGGCACATCAACCAATATCCCCTATCCCCTAACCCATTGCCCAACTCTCCCCCACCCAACAGGTTTGGATCGTTCCATTCCCCATCTGAAACCCATGGCGACGAGGCCAATAGCCCTAAGTCATCCCATGAATCCCCAGAGGCTTGGAGCCCTAAACAAACCATGAGCTTTAAAAAATCCCAAATAGATGTTGGAGGTGACAAAAAGAAGGGCAAAACCTCTGGTGCAGACCTTAGGAGCAGAGACACAACATAAGACATACCCGAGGACACTCAACAAACTCTCTTTTAGGAACTGGGAATTTCCAATAGAGAAGAATCAAAGAGATCCAAACCTCCTACGCAACAAAGCAAAGGAGGCAACAAAACTTCCAAAAGTTCCAAATGAGAATCCTCTTCTGGAATGCGAGAGGGTTAAATGGGGCAACAAAACAAAGACTTGCTACTTCTATGTGTAAGGATTCAAATCCCACAATTTTTTTAATTCAAGAAACCAAATTAGGCACGCAATGCTTGCCTAAAGTTGCCAAGGTTATTTGGAGAAAATGTGAGTTTTATTTTAGCCCTACCTTTGGAACCTCGGGCGACCTCCTTTGTGCAGAGGAAATATTGCACACTAGTACTATCAATCACGTCACTAGAGTAGTAGAGCACCTCAAAGATGCAGCTAACATGATGAAGGAGGTGGGTGTCATCCTTTCTAACATCACCAATGATTTCCAGGAGCTCTCGACTGTTATCAGGGTCCTGCTTACTGCCAAGCAGGAGGATGAGGAAGAGTCCTAGTATGTTTGAGGTGGTGGTAGTTGGTAGATGGTTTTTCTATGGCTATTTTAACCTTTGATCATTTATTGCTTCCCCTCTTCAAGGGTTTTGCCCTCATAACTGTTTTATTTTTCTCTATCAATTTTTATGGTTAGTTTGTTGCAAGGTTTTCCAGACTGTAAATCTTCTTAACATCTATCCTTGTGTTGATGGAATGAGTCAAATTTTATATTGTTGGCATACCAACTACCTTATGTAATAGAAATTGGGCCCTTCAACCCGACAAGTAAATAATTTTTTTTACCTACAAAAAAAATGCATTATTGTTACAAAATAAAACAAATATTACCGATGGAAAACATTAAAGTAAATCGTAATCATTAATTGATTTAAGCAATCAACATTGTTGTCAGCTTCAACTAATTTTTCTACTTCCTCTAACCATGGAAAGGAGAATTTAACTTCATGATCCTCAATCAAAAACCCTTTATTGGCTAGCTTATTTGCACATTTGTTTCCTTCCCTTAATATATGTGTAAACTTGATTTCTTCAAACTCTTTAGCAAGATCTTGAATTTCCACAATTATCTCTTATATGTTCCATGGAGCCTTTGCTTTCCTCAAAATTACATTTATTACTATGAGAGAATCACCTTCCATTCACAGTCTATTCCATTTCATTTATTTACATATTTTTGACCATTCTAAAGCTACCCAAGCTTGAACTTCATTATTCATCTTAAATCCACTATTGAAAGCATAATGAGACAAAATATCTCCTCTATTATCTCTAATTATTCCTCCTGTTGGTCTTGGATTTCCTTTAGATGCTCCATCAAAATTCAATTTAACCCACTCCACACCTGGTGGTTTCCATTTTATATTCTTTACCTTATTTTTTCTTCTCTTGTACCCAACATCATAATTTTATTTAACGACTTGATTCCATCTATCAAGAATCCCTGCATCTAAATTAGGGATTGGTTGAGTTGATAGGGTTGGTTTAGAATCCTCTATGGCTAAACATATATTCTTTTTCATTACCTCTAAATTGCTTTCCTTTCCTTTAAATATTCTTCTATTCCTTTCTAGCCATATAGTCCAAAGTATTGTATCTTTTGATATATCCCATATTGTGTGTAAAACCCCACTTTTATAAGTGCTCTACCATTGCTTTAACCAATATTAAATTATGCTATTCATCACCATGCATTTACCAAACATATTAAGAATCCATTGCCATAGATTCCAGACTATTGAGCAATGTCCCAAGAGATGGTCAATACTCTCCTCCTTATTACAAAAAACACATTGAGAGGGACCATGAAAACCCCTTTTCATAAGGTTATCCCAGGATAAAATTCTTCTATGACCTACTAGCCAAACAAACATTTTGACTTTAGGAATGCTTGGGCTATCCCAAATATCTCTCCATAATCTAGTGATATTATTATTATGTTGGTGTTGAACATTATATCCATTTCTTGTTGTGTATTCTCTTGAGCTATTCAACTCCCAAATCAATTTATCCTTGGCACCCCTTGGAATAATCGTAGTTGTTATCTTTCTATTAAAATAATCTTCTTTCCATTTTTATCTTCCTTCTCAATCCTTGTAAAAAATGTTTGAAACCCTATCACCGTATTTGTCTTGAAGCAATCTCATCCAAGGTTTCAAAACTAGATCTAAATTGAGTGGTTTTTTATCACACCAAGTATCCATCCAAATAGAAAATTTTTCTCCAATTCCCACCATCCATCTTAAACCTTTAATCATAATATCAATAGATTTTATAAACTATTCCAAAGATCAAAACCATTTGGAAGAGAGAATGAAGAATTAGACTTGGGTCATTGGGATCAACATACTTAAGAATTAGACTTGGGTCATTGGGATCAACATACTTACTTAGAAGAATTATTGCCCATTGTCTTTGACTCTCTTTGTACAATCTCCAGATAACTTTTCCCCTAAGAGCTAAGTTTGCATCTGTAAGAGCTCTTAAACCAAGATCTCCCCTAGTTTTGTCATCACTCAACTTGCTTTATTTCACCAAAGGAAATTTTCTTTTATCATGTAAACCTCACCATAAAAAGGATCGCATAATAAAGATTAAACTTTTTTCAAATAATTTTGGCATATAGAATACAATGACATATAATATGTTGGAATGGCTTGTAAGACTGACTTAATTAACTGCGCTCTTCCTGCTGATGATAACCATCTACCTTCCCAAGCTGGAAGTTTATTTTGAACTTTACTAATAATTGGATTTCATAAATCTATCCTCATTCTTCCCTCAAATAAAGGCATACCTAGATAAGTTGTTGGAAATTTGCCTCCTCCATTTGAAGTAATCTACAAATTCTTGCTTTGATATTAGCAGGAGTGTTAAGGAAGTAAATTTTGGATTTAGACCTATTAATTTTTTGCCCTTAAGCTCTTTCGTACTCTTATTCAAAGCTTCAGCGTCATTTATCCTTGCCATTTTAAAAAGGGTTGTATCATCTACAAACTATTGATGGGTGATGTTATTGATGTTATTACTAACCTTATGTCTACTTATAAGTCCATATTTGTAAGCCTTATTTAATTTCCTACTCAAACCTTCTGCCATAATAATGAAAAAATAAGGAGATAGATGATCTCCTTGTCTAAGGCCTCTCTTGCATTTAAAATATTCTATCACTAACCCATTGACCAACATTGAATAAAAAACTATAGAGACACAAGCTTTAATTCATCTAACCCATTTCTTCCCAAAACCAAACTTATCTAAAACTGCAAAAATAAAATCCCATTTAACCCTATCATAGGATTTACTCATATCAAGTTTTAAGATCATAGTTTTCTCTCCTCTTGAAGCTGCTGAATGTATGACTTCATGAGCTACTATAATCCCATCCATAATTTGTTTTTTTTTCACAAATCCTCCTTGCTCTTCTAAAATAATTTTTTTCTAATAATGGCCTTAATTTATTTGCCATCACTTTTGAAATAATCTTATAAGCCATATTACATAGTCTTATGGGTCTAAAAGAATCAAACAATTCATCATCCTTCTTTTTTTGGAATTAGGGTAAGATAAGTTACATTTATTTTAGAAGGAATGTATTGTTTTACCCTATACTATTCCACTGCCACCAATGAATAATCCTTCACTATATCCCAATTATGTTGGTAAAAAGTTGCAGAGAGCCCATATGGACCTGGGGATTTATCCTTATTAAAAGAGAAAAGAGCTAAATGAACTTCTTCTAGAGTATTAGGCTCCATCAGTTTCCTATTGTCTTGATTTGTTATAACTGAAGGAATATCTTGAAGAAGTTTATCATTAAGAATTTTGGTCTCCTCTGAACCTACAATATTTTGATAAAACGACTTTGCTTCTTTTCTAATTTCACTCTGATCTTCAACACAAACCCTTTCTATTGATTTAATTTTACTAATTCTAGAAGATGATCTATGTACTATAGCCATCCTATGAAAAAACTTTGTTATTTTATCTCCTTCTTTTAACCAAGTTTGCCTTGATTTTAATCTCCAAAATTTCTCTTCCTTACTCAAAATATTATGATATTCACTAAGCAACTCCTTTTCCTCTGAGCTTGTATTATTTTCATCACCTTTTTGGAATTTTGAAAGTTTATCTTTTAGTTCTTCTTTCTTCTCAAAAATATTTCCAAAGGTATTCTTGTTCCATTCTTTTAATCTAGATGCCATAACTTTAATTTGGTTTGGAAGAGCATACAAACCACCATTACCTAAAGAATTCCATGTTTGAGCTATCATATCAACAAATTGAGGATGGTCTTCCCACATCTACCATATTTAAAATATGATATTTTTTTAATTCACTTACCACCATTTTAACTCTTATTGGCCAGTGATATGAACCAATCCTTATTAAGGTATTAATTTTAGCACAAGTTCCTTCATCTACCCAATGATATGAGAGAATGCATCTATCTAATTTATCTACTATTAGGTTTTGGCCTCTCCTTTTGTTGGTCCAAGTATAGTTGTCTTCTTCAAACTCAACTTCCCATACATTGTTGTTTTGAATAAAAGCTGAGAAATATTTCATACTTTGGGTCAATTTCCTAATTCTCCAAAATTTTCATTCAGCTTGATTATGGCATAAAATGATCATGAATCAGGTTTCTTGGTATTTACTTCTCATAAAGGCTTCAATCTCACTCCAAAATTCTAATCCTGACTGAGTTGTAGATCCATAGACATTGATAAGGATGAAGTGAATATCTGCAAAATAGCAAGTGACTAAAGAGGTTATCCAATGCCTAGTTTGATAAATGGTTACACACGAGGTTCTAGAAGGATTTCAACAAGTTAGAATTCCCCCTAATGCTCCTTCATAATTCATAGCATCCAATTCACATCTTGCCCAAACTACTTTCATAGTTTTTGAAACTTCTTCTTTTGTCATTTTAGTTTCCTGGATATAGAGAATATAAGGTTTATTACTTAAACATAGGCCCCTAATACACCTATGCTTTGAGGGGGCATTAGCACCCATTATATTTTATGAGATGAAAATCATGTCTCATTAGGGGCTTTTGGTCCCTCTTGTGTATTACCAATATCATTTTGTTGCTTGATAAAAAGAAATTCAACCAACTTAGTTTGTATTCATGTATCTGTGTTAGCTCTTGCTTCCCTGGATCTTGCTTGATAATTTAAGGGTTTTCCTCTTTTTGCCTTACCTATATCAGGAGTAGGTCTTATTATTCTATTCCTCAATATTCTTTCATAATTTTATTTTTTAACATATTTATCCTCTCCTGGCTCTATTATAGAAGCTTTTGACTTATCCTACTTATTTTCTGGTATTTTTTTATTAATGACAGAGGTATTAACTTCTAAAACTATATTTTATTTACCAATTATTTTCTCCTAAATGGTGCATGGTACTTCAAGAGAGTCTTCAAAATCTGATGAGATACATTCCTTAGGTTCATCAAGAATGTTCTTCCTTAAATTAGGATCATACTGAATAGATGGTTCCTTGCTAATATGTTGAAATTGTTGTACTATGTCCTCTAAGTTTTGATCTACTTTTTTTCATAGGCTAAAGCCTCAAAATAATTAGAATTTCTTCCAATATCATTTCTTATTGGTCTCCACTGTTCATTTTATTTTATTTTTCTAGATCTATTTTTTGGAAGTTGAAAACCATCTTTATCCATAACCATTTGTAAATTTCTCTTACGATTTTCTACAAATGATTCTGATAGGCTCTTCTTAGGGCATGATCTCTCAATATGCCCCACATCATGACATATTCTACATATAAAAGATATTTTTTCATAATATATAGTTTGGATGTACATCTTATCCCCATACTTAAGAATGATTGATTCTGGTAAAGCTTTACTTATATCAATCATGACTAATATTCAAGCATAAATAGCCAAAAATCCATATTTTGGTGTATATGAAATCTCAAGGAATTCTCCTAAAGTGTTGCTTATTGCCTTGAAAGTATCTATTTCCCAAAATTCAATGGGTAACCCAAATATCCTAACCCAGACTAGCACTAGGGATAGATTTATATTTTCAGGTGAAAAACCTTCATACCGACGGGTAAGGAAGAACCCTACTCTTCCCATAAACCAAGGACCCCCTTTTAGGATTATTTCTCTTTCTTCCCTAGAACAAAAAATGGCTAGGAAGAAACCTTTGGGAATAAATGATAGAATCACTCTTGGAGACTTCCAACTCATATCAATCTATTTTCTCAAGGTTGAAACCCCTGGTCAATACCCATTAAATTTACCAAAAACTACCATATCTTGGAGCAATTGTTGGAAATTTGAGTGATTTTATGTTGTCATTGATGTCACATGGATCATTGATGTCACATGGATCACATTGAGTTTTGGTGGCCAAAGCATTTCATAAATAAGCATTTATGATATTTTGGAGAGCATGGATATATACAGGGTTTTTGTGAAAACCAAGGCAGGCAAAATAAAAGGTTTTATTTAAAACCATGGATGGCAGATTTGAAATGGGTTTTTCTTAAAACCCAGGTTGGCTTTTTGTTTCATCGAAAAAGGTGCCCCGGTGATGGAGATATTTAATTTTAAATATTTAAGTTTAAATTTTAAATTATTTAAAATTAAAATTTAAAATTTAATTTATAGCATCGACGTCAAAGAAAGGAAAAGGCATAAAACTAATATTTAAATTATAGCGCCGACGTCAAAGGAAAGGAGGAGGACATATATATATATATATATATATATATATATATATATATATATGCCCAAAGTTTCGATTTATTTCTCTAAGCGCTCGATTTGATATTTGGATTCGAATGGTAAAAGAGCCTGCGCATCGTGTGTCGAAGTGTGTGTGAAAAGGGTTTTAAAAGGCTTACGATTTTCGCGTTCGTTGAAGAGACTATTGTGGAGTAAAGCCAAACGTATAGGCCTCCTTGGCCTAGTGGTTCATGTGTTGTGTGTGAAGCAGGAGGTCCTGCATTCGATTCTTGCTGGAGGTGTTTTGTTGTGTTGAAACGCGTGAAGCGCGTTTTGTTTTCGAAGGGCGTAGATATTCATGGCATAAGGTTTTGTTGTGTGCTCCTTTTGAGCACGTGAGGGCATGTGGCCCAACGACAGGTTGGTTGTGGTTAAGGCACTGAGCAAGGAAGGTCACGAGATCGAATCCCGTCAGGGACAGAGGCAAGTTAATAATTTTTAGATATATTTTATTTTTCTAAAGTTGCCCTAGGAGGAATAAGGGTTATGATGCATGTTTAAAAAGGAGAGATTTTTGGTGATTTATTTTTTAGAAGTATATCATATTATATATCGTTGGAAAGCTTATTCCGAGGGCTATTTGATTAACTTGCTTAGAGGGAGAAATAAGGTGTGTGTAAAGAGATATTTCTGATTTTGTAAAGAGGTTCAAAAGTGAAGGTTGCTTTGTTCTTTTTCAAAAGAGATTAATTCATTTATGAAGTGACATGGTGTATGTTATTGAGTAGGAGTAATAAGGTGTTATTTGGATGTTATTGTTGTGTTATTAATCAAGATCTCTAACCCTTGTTGAAAGTTGAAAAAGAAAGTGTGTTGAGTGAGACAGATTTTGTGGACAACCAAAAGGCTTCTTCATCTTCATAAAAGGTATGGGCACATTCTCCTATTGATTGTTTATGGTGGTTGATTTCTGAAATATCATTGGAGAGAAAAGGATTAATTGTGGTTTCCTTTTCGAAAGTAGTTGGTTGAATGCTTCAAGGTTTTCTGGGTTGAGAGTTGCTATTAAACCTTGTTTTATAAGCATTGTTGTTGAAGCCATTAGTTGTGTGAAAAACCTGAGATAGGGTTTGAGAAGAACATGAGTATCATTGTTATGTGAAGAATGTTTTATTAGCATTGTTGTTGAAGCCCATTGGTTATGCAAAGAACTTGAACTTGAGAAGAACATGAGTATCATTGTTATGTGAAGAATGTTTTATTAGCATTGTTGTTGAAGCCCATTGGTTATGCAAAGAACTTGAACTTGAGAAGAACATGAGTATCATTGTTATGTGAGATTTGTGGTTGAGCATTATTGGAAACATTTGAGTTGGTTGATACATGCTTGGACTAGGGTTTGTAAGAAAGAGTTGTTCCTTGTGGTAGTTGGTTGAGAAGAGTTGTTTGAGCCTAGTCAAGTGATTGTGTGAAGTGGTTGTTCAAGTTCCATGAAACAAACTATTCTATATTCTGGATTTGAGTTGAGATTGAGATTTGAGGATAGAACATATTGAGTCTCTAACAATTATCTTTATGCTTCTATAATATTGATTTGAGTTGAGATTGAGATTTGAGGATAGAACATATTGAGTCTCTAACAATTCTCTTTATGCTTCTATAAGATTGATTTGAGTTGAGATTGGATTTGAGTATAGAACATATTGAGTCTCTAACAATTCTCTTTATGCTTCTATGAGATTGAATTATTGAGCAAGTTCTTGGTGAGCTTGCTAGAGTATATTTGGGCAAGTTCTTGGTGAGCTTGCTAGTGCAGATTTGGGCAAGTTCTTGGTGAGCTTGCTAGTGCAAATTTGGGCAAGTTCTTGGTGAGCTTGCTTGAGCAGATTTGGACAAGTTCTGTGTGAGCTTGTTGAGCAGATTTGGACAAGTTTTGTGTGAGCTTGTTGAGCATATTTGGACAAGTTCTATGTGAGCTTGTTGAGAAGGTTTTGAGTGAGCCTATTGAGCAGGTTCTGAGTGAGCCTATTGATAGAGATTTGGAGGTGATAGAGTACAGAGGATAGAGTCTCAATGGATAGAGATCCAATAACCAGCACAATTGAAGATAGATCTGAGTGAGGAGTCTTCAAGTGGAGAGAGATCCACCAGTCAAGTAGCGAGAGAGAGACAAAGTCTTCTAGAAGATCACTAGCCAGAGCAGAAGGGGAAAGAGTTCTCCTGTGGAAGAGATCCATGAACTTGAGATTAGGGGATCAACATCTCCTTTGGACAGAGATCCATAAACATTGTAATTGGGAAGGATTCCCAAAGAGATTGATTGAGAAAGTTTTAGTAAAATATTTTCTCCGTGGAGTAGCCCACATTGGGTGAACCATGTAAACTGTGGTGTCTCTATTGTGTATGGTGTTTTGTGCATTGCTTGATTACTACTATTGATATTGTTATCTATACACTGCATAATATTGAATTGAAAAGAAAAGTAAAAAGTGGTCTTATACTGTTCACCCCCCTCTCAGTATAAGCTTGTGTTCTTCAATTGGTATCAGAGTGGGTTCCTTTAGAAAGGCTAACAACTTGAGGGCAGATTCTACAAGAACATAGATGGCTTCACAGAATGGATCATCTACAAATAAGGCTCCACTATTTGATGATAACAATTATGCTTTCTGGAGCATGAGAATGAAGAACTACTTGATATCACAAGGATATGAGGTATGGCAGATGGTTGCAAAAGAGTATAAGGTTGAAGGTGATCCCGAGGTAGATAAGACTATCAAGGAATTGGTTGAGATCAATGCAAGGGCAATGAATTGTATTCTGAGTGGGCTACGTGAGATAGATTTTGCAAAGGTCATGGTATGTAATTCAGCAAATGAAATGTGGACCAAGTTGCGGAATACCTATGAAGGAGATTCCAAGGTAAAGTTGGCAAAACTACAAACTCATAGAAAAATATTTGAGGAATTGAAAATGGAAGATTCTGAAGATATTGCATAGTTTTTACTTTGAGTTGATGAGATTGCTAACACCATGAGAGGTCTAGGATTTGAGATGAAAGAATCAGATGTTACTCAAAAGGTTTTGAGATCACTTCCCATGAAGTATGATGCAAAGGTTTCAGCAATAGAAGAAACAATGGATATCAACAAGCTAACAATGGAAGAACTACAAGGAACTCTCACAACTTATGAGATGAGGAGAAGTAAGCATCAAGTTCCAATAAAAGAAATTGCATTCAAGGCTTCAGAGAAAAAGAAAGGGAAAGTTCTAGAGACAGATAGAGATTCAGATAATGATGAGGAAGCTAACTTCATCAAAAGGAAAAAGGACTTAAGAAATTACAGGGATATGAAGAAAGTCAGATGCTACAAGTGTGGTGATTTTGGTCACTATGCATACAAGTGTCCACATGAAGAAAATAGTGATGATGAAAAATAGGGTCACAGAAGAAAAGAATATGGAAAGCATAAGCATGACAAAGATGACAGATACAAGCAAAGCAAGTATGAGAAGAAGAAAAGTTTTCATAAGACAAAGAAAACCTTCTACATTGTAGAAGCAAGTGATAGCTCAGATCACAATGATAGAGACAAGTCAAATGATGAAAAGGAAGAACATCTATTCCTAGGAATAGAAGATGAAAGAGAACAATGCTTTGTGTGTGGTCAAAGAGATCACAGATCAGGATATTGCAATGGCTTCAGTGATAGTGAAGATGAGATGACACATCAAGGAAACAGGTATGGTCAAAGAAATCTTGAGAGTTTGTTTGCTATAGAATATTATAATGATCTTAGTGACAGTGAAGATGAAGAAGGGTTTTTCTATGGGATAAAAGAAATAGAAGAAGTCTCACTTTTGGTAATAGAAAAAGAAGAGGATGAGCCAAGAAAACAAAAAATAGAAGTCAAAAGGCTAAAAGAAGAAATTAGGAATCTTGAAAACAAGATTCGAAGAGATGTAAAAATTAGAGTAGAACAACTTCAGAAAATCAATGATCTAAGAGATGAGCTTCAAAATGCAAAAAGGATAGAGGAAAGGATGAATGAAGAATTAAGGACAATAATGACAAGACATGACACATTAAATGAAAAGGTTCAAAAAGGAGTGGAAACTTATTTTAAAGTTGTATCTTATTTCCAAGAAAAGTCACACTCAAAAGGAAAGGAAGTTCTAAAATATGAAAGCAAGGAAGCACCTAAGATTTATGAAGAAAGTTCCAAAGTTCCTATGGCTCCAAACATCCAGTTTGGATCTTGTTTTGAGATAGGTGAATCAAGTTCAAAAGGAAAAGAAATTCTTGAAGAGGAAAGCAAGGAAGAAATTAAGGAAGAGGATTTAGATGCTACAAAGAACATTCAAGGATACAATGCACAAGTCAAATATGATTACAAGGATAATGATCAAGAAAGGTATGAGGAACCAAGGCATGAACAAAGGGATTTTCAAGGACATTATTTTTCTTGTAATGGATTTGGACACAGGGCTATACACTGCAGGATCCATGGATCAAAGAAGTTTGATTTTGCTAGAAGAAACTTCAAAGGAAGAAGGTATGGTTTTCAGGGACATTGCTTCTTATGCAACAGGATTGGTCATAGAGCTTCTCAGTGCAAAGAAAATGAGCAACATGGTTTTGGTTTTAGAGCTACACAAATCAGAAGTCATGGTCATAATGGTCATGAAAACAGAACTTCACAATACAGGGTTCAAGAAAGGAATGGATATGGAAATTATTTCAAGAAAGAATTCAGGATATGGGCACCATCCAAAGGCTACAATATCAAGTGTTTTAATTGCAATAACTTTGGACATATTGCAAAATGGTGTAGGACTCAATTCCAAACAAGTTCAAGACAAGAAGGTCAAGCAGTTTCAAGGCAAGAAGGTCAAATAGGTTCAAGACAAGAAGATCAAGTAATTCATCAAGAGAAGGATATCAAAAAAATATGGAAGGAAGTTGACAGAGGAAAGAAATAATGTAATATGGGAGTAAATGTACTCCCACCCCAAAATTAATCACCTCAATAGAGAAGGTGGTGAGGGGGCTAAGCTTAAGAGTCATATCTTTTAGCCCCATAGGTGTCCCTTTTGCCATTGATGTCAAAGGGGGAGAGATTTGAGTAAGGGGGAGAGCATTGAGTTAGGGGAGAAGCCTCCAAAGAGAGCATTGAGTTAGGGGAGCAGCCTCCAAAGAGAGCATTGAGTTAGGGGGAGCAGCCTCCATAGAGAGTATTGAGTCGGGGGAGCAACTTTGATTCTCAGAGATGGTTTTTGCAGTGATTGTGGTGATTTACAATAGAGGTGTTGCCATCAATGACAAAGGGGGAGATTGTTGGAAATTTGAGTGATTTTATGTTGTCATTGATGTCACATGGATCATTGATGTCACATGGATCACATTGAGTTTTGGTGGCCAAAGCATTTCATAAATAAGCATTTATGATATTTTGGAGAGCATGGATATATACAGGGTTTTTGTGAAAACCAAGGTAGGCAAAATAAAAGGTTTTATTTAAAACCATGGATGGCAGATTTGAAATGGGTTTTTCTTAAAACCCAGGTTGGCTTTTTGTTTCATCAAAAAATGTGCCCCGGTGATGGAGATATTTAATTTTAAATATTTAAGTTTAAATTTTAAATTATTTAAAATTAAAATTAAAATTTAATTTATAGCGCCGACGTCAAAGAAAGGAAAAGGCATAAAACTAATATTTAAATTATAGCGCCGACGTCAAAGGAAAGGAGGAGGACATATATATATATATATATATATATATATATGCCCAAAGTTTCGATTTATTTCTCTAAGCGCTCGATTTGATATTTGGATTCGAATGGTAAAAGAGCTTGCACATCGTGTGTCGAAGTGTGTGTGAAAAGGGTTTTAAAAGGCTTACGATTTTTGCATTCATTGAAGAGACTATTGTGGAGTAAAGCCAAATGTATAGGCCTCCTTGGCCTAGTGGTTCATGCATTGTGTGTGAAGTAGGAGGTCCTACGTTCGATTCTTGCTAGAGGTGTTTTGTTGTGTTGAAACGCGTGAAGCGCGTTTTGTTTTCGAAGGGCATAGATATTCGTGGCATAAGGTTTTGTTGTGTGCTCCTTTTGAGCACGTGAGGGCATGTGGCCCAATGGAAGGTTGGTTGTGGTTAAGGCACTGAGCAAGGAAGGTCACGAGATCGAATCCCGTCAGGGACAGAGGCAAGTTAATAATTTTTAGATATATTTTATTTTTCTAAAGTTGCCCTAGGAGGAATAAGGGTTATGATGCATGTTTAAAAAAGGAGAGATTTTTGGTGATTTAATTTTTAGAAGTATATCATATTATATATCATTGGAAAGCTTATTTCGAGGGCTATTTGATTAACTTGCTTAGAGGGAGAAATAAGGTGTGTGTAAAGAGATATTTCTGATTTTGTAAAGAGGTTCAAAAGTGAAGGTTGCTTTGTTCTTTTTCAAAAGAGATTAATTCATTTATGAAGTGACATGGTGTATGTTATTGAGTAGGAGTAATAAGGTGTTATTTGGATGTTATTGTTGTGTTATTAATCAAGATCTCTAACCCTTGTTGAAAGTTGAAAAAGAAAGTGTGTTGAGTGAGACAGATTTTGTGGACAACCAAAAGGCTTCTTCATCTTCATAAAAGGTATGGGCACATTCTCCTATTGATTGTTTATGGTGGTTGATTTCTGAAATATCATTGGAGAGAAAAGGATTAATTGTGGTTTCCTTTTTGAAAGTAGTTGGTTGAATGCTTCAAGGTTTTCTGGGTTGAGAGTTGCTATTAAACCTTGTTTTATAAGCATTGTTGTTGAAGCCATTAGTTGTGTGAAAAACCTGAGATAGGGTTTGAGAAGAACATGAGTATCATTGTTATGTGAAGAATGTTTTATTAGCATTGTTGTTGAAGCCCATTGGTTATGCAAAGAACTTGAACTTGAGAAGAACATGAGTATCATTGTTATGTGAAGAATATTTTATTAGCATTGTTGTTGAAGCCCATTGGTTATGCAAAGAACTTGAACTTGAGAAGAACATGAGTATCATTGTTATGTGAGATTTGTGGTTGAGCATTGTTGGAAACATTTGAGTTGGTTGATACATGCTTGGACTAGGGTTTGTAAGAAAGAGTTGTTCCTTGTGGTAGTTGGTTGAGAAGAGTTGTTTGAGCCTAGTCAAGTGATTGTGTGAAGTGGTTGTTCAAGTTCCATGAAACAAACTATTCTATATTCTGGATTTGAGTTGAGATTGAGATTTGAGGATAGAACATATTGAGTCTCTAACAATTCTCTTTATGCTTCTATAAGATTGATTTGAGTTGAGATTGAGATTTGAGGATAGAACATATTGAGTCTCTAACAATTCTCTTTATGCTTCTATAAGATTGATTTGAGTTGAGATTGGATTTGAGTATAGAACATATTGAGTCTCTAACAATTCTCTTTATGCTTCTATGAGATTGAATTATTGAGCAAGTTCTTGGTGAGCTTGCTAGAGTAGATTTGGGCAAGTTCTTGGTGAGCTTGCTAGTGCAGATTTGGGCAAGTTCTTGGTGAGCTTGCTTGAGCAGATTTGGACAAGTTCTGTGTGAGCTTGTTGAGCAGATTTGGACAAGTTCTGTGTGAGCTTGTTGAGAAGATTTGGACAAGTTTTGTGTGAGCTTGTTGAGTAGGTTTTGAGTGAGCTTATTGAGCAGGTTCTGAGTGAGCCTATTGAGCAGGTTCTGAGTGAGCCTATTGATAGAGCTTTGGAGGTGATAGAGTACAGAGGATAGAGTCTCAGTGGATAGAGATCCAACAACCAACACAATTGAAGATAGATCTGAGTGAGGAGTCTTCAAGTGGAGAGAGATCCACCAATTAGTGCAGCAGAGAGACAGAGTCTTCTAGAAGATCACTAGCCAGAGCAGAAGGGGAAAGAGTTCTCCTGTGGAAGAGATCCATGAACTTGAGATTAGGGGATCAACATCTCCTTTGGACAGAGATCCATAAACATTGTAATTGGGAAGGATTCCCAAAGAAATTGATTGAGAAAGTTTTAGTAAAATATTTTCTCCGTGGAGTAGCCCACATTGGGTGAACCACGTAAACTGTGGTGTCTCTATTGTGTATGGTGTTTTGTGCATTGCTTGATTACTGCTATTGATATTGTTGTCTATACACTGCATAATATTGAATTGAAAAGAAAAGTAAAAAGTGGTCTTATACTGTTCACCCCCCTCTCAGTATAAGCTTGTGTTCTTCACAATGAGGATCTCTCTGAGGTGCGTTCACTAACCTCTACCACTAGGGATGATTCTAAGGATTTAACTATAAATAAATCCATGGAAAGGAAACTAAAAATCAAAATCTAATGAAATTTATCAGAAAGTCCTATAGCAAATATAATATTTGATAAAAACTTAGAAAATTTTCATGCACATAAATAAAGGGAAAAAAGAACTTAGTTGAAAAATTATTTGTCTAGATAGAATTCCTTGCCTTGCTGAAGTCCTAGCCCTTCATTTCTCTTCCCATCATTCGAACCCTAGTTGGCAAATATTTACAATTTCACTTTTCGTGACTTGAAAATTTGTCACTGCCCTTGTTCTGAATGGTTGACTTCACAGGGTCATATCTCCCTCAATATTGCTTGGATGTTTACATATGACCACTCATGTTAAAGATATTTAAATTCTGCACAAGTTAGTCTAAGAATCAGCTGAATCGAATAACTCTTCATGAAGATATGGCTCCTAAAATATGAGATATTTTTTAGGAAAAAACCCTAATCCTTTGCACTTTGCAATTTCATTTTTCATGACTTGAAAAATTGTCACTACCCTTGTTCCGAATGGTTGACTTCATAGGGTTGTATTTCCTCAATATTGCTTAAATTTTTGCATATGACCATTCATTTTAAATCTATTCAAATTCTGCACAAGTTGGTCCAATAATCAGCTGAATCGGATAACTCTTCGTGAAGATATGGCTCCTAAAAGATGAGATATTTTTCAAGAAAAAACCCTAATCCTTCACACTTTACAATTTTTTTTTATGACTTATTCAAGTCGATATAACTTGACTTGAAGGTGAGATTATAATATAATAAGTGTATTAAATCCTTTGACCAATGTTAAACATATAGGTGGTTTAACCAAATTTTCTAAGGGTCAAGACAAAATTGTTTGCAGGCTTACATAAAGATGCCCATAGGCTTGCATAGAAGAATGCACATGGGATTACATAGAAGTATTCCCATAGGCTTACATAAAGAATGCTTATAGGCTTACATAGAGAATACCTAAAGACTTACATAGCACTTGCTCATATGTTACATCAAGAGTACCTGTAGGCGTCGACCTTGGCTTTATAAGATCAAATTACAAATATTGTAACACCCCCAAAATTTTAAATGAGGGTCCAAGAAAAGAAGACATTGAATATGGTACATATCCCCTCATAATGAATGCTTCAATGGGCTAATGAATCCCACTATCTTCTCTTGCTAAAGTTATATAAACTAGATCAACCTCTCTATGAGCATGAAGTCATGACTTCATATCCTAGATCAAAATGTTATGCTTCCCATAAGAAGATCTTCAACATGTAATATGGTGACCATAATCTACCCTCCAATCTCAAGAGAAAGTAATTGAATCATGAAGTAACACAACTATTGTCATATACTTGTCTGGTGTTGGTGTATGTTTACACTTTGGGCACCTAATATTATAATTCGATTATGATGTAACATTTACTTTTATTATAAGTAGGAATTAGTAGCTTGGGTTTCTTCTTTAATGTGGTCTAACCCTTGAGCATTAGAGTTAAGGTACGTAAAATTTTATATAATAAAATGGGTCTAGAGTATAATGTATCATACTTTTCTCAAATTATATTATAGCTTTACTTCCAAGTATGCTTCCTCAAAGAGGCCTATCATATCTATTCCACTTGATTAATATAAGTTTGTTGTAATTCTAATTAGTTATTTTCTTAAGGATTTGTATTATTTTAATTTTATGGTTCAACATTTCTATTAATTCTTGCATTGCTATTGTGGTTATATTTTTTTTAATCTTAAGGTTCCTAATAAGTGGTATCATAGCTCTTCTTAGGGTTGTGTTCTACAACAGTAGCAATTGTTCTTATCCTTTCATCCATTTTTCTATTTTGTATTTTTCACTATGCTCATTTTCCATTAAAGTATCTTTTAAAAAACACATTTTTGTTGTTTTCGGTGGATTAGGTTAGAAACCCTAAGTCAAGTTTTTTAAAATATCATGAAGGAATTATTATTTTTGGCTAAGCTAGAGTGCCCATAAAGCATCTAGTGAAGTGAGGGGTGCTCGAACTCCAATATCTAGGCCTTAGACAACATCATATATGGCTATGAGCTCCCATGTACCCTTGAGTATATAGGGAGACCCTCTAGGAATGAGAGAAACCTTCACTCATAGGAAGATATTGGCTATTTGAGTTTTATGGTGCACCAACAAGAAGTTAGCCTAGGAAGTTATTCTCACAGTACCCTTGGAAATGGATAGTTGGCTATGGGTATGGTGGAACCCCCTATAGTTAGAGCTTTAATATATTGTGTTGGATACTAATCACGGATGAGATTGTATATCATATATCCCATGAAATTAGACACACCTTAACTTAAGTTATCCTTATTAAAACCTTGTTTAAAGTCCTTTCCTAGTCAAAACCAAAACTAAATTTCAGCATACTGTAGAAGAGACTACTCCAATCATAGTCTGACAATGCAGAGAATATCTAGTGTAATAGTATAAATAATATACAATTTGATAGTACAAAAAATATATAAACTGATAGTACAAATAATAAATAGTTTATAGTCATAATAATTAGTTGTCAATTGTTAATTTGATACTGTAGCGAATGATTAGTTTAATAGTCAAAGCAGTTAGTTATTAGTAGTTTGCCAATGGAGTAGTTAGTTGTCAATAGTGAGAAAAAGAGTACAAAATTTAAAATTCATCATTTTGTAGTATAGTCTATTTTGACCCTTTCTTTGAGCTGATTGTTTTGATGTATAACTCTAATAAAAAATTTTGGAGACCCTAAAGTGATAAAATATCAAGTGCAATTAGAGCTCCTAAAGAGCTAGAGCAATTAGGCAACTAGATGAAACAAAGGGAAAAACATCAATAAAATATCCTATAGGCATTATCCAAACTAGACAAATTGGATAAAATTAATGACCTCAAGATTCGTTAAGCAGGCCTAAATGCAAAAAAAAAATCTTTGTAGGAAAACACTAAGGAGTCAAGAGGTAATTCCAAGAGCAGAGCATGAAATACCTTGTCTTTCAATACAATTCAAAAAATGCCCAAGCTAGAATTTCTAAAATTTGATGGAGAGGACCCATCTAATTGGTTGTATTGGGCTAAACAATATTTTCTCTTTATGCCACTCCACATAATCAAAGGTTTGTAATTGCATCTTTCAACCTAGAATATGAAGTAGTTCAAAGGTACCAATGGTTGGAGATTATGCATCTACAACTAAATTGGATTAAATTGCTTACTTGTTTTGGATCCAATGAGTATGAAGATTTCACTAGATCCCTCACCAAGTTAAGACAAATGACATCTATCCATGATTACAAGACAATTTGAAAAGTTGGCAAATCACACTAGGGGATTGAGTGCCAAGTTTTTTCAAAGTTGTTTTATTAGTGGATTAAAATAAGATATCTCTGATAAAGTGAAAATATTCAAGCCAAAAAACATGATGGTAGATATAGAATTGGCTAGGCTTATTGAAGATAAATTCACAACACAAACATATACTTTTAAACATCCACAAGCTTGAACCTTGTTTCCATCCTAGACATCATCAAACTCAAGAGATAAATGTCTCACCCAAGAAGAAATGGAGGCATGTAGGGTAAAGGGACTATATTTTAACTATGATGATAAATATTCTTTGGGCCACAAGTGTGTACAACAAAAACTATATTTACTCAATGTGGGAAAACCTTCCACTAGGGAACCACATGACGAAGGGGAGGACCATAGAGAAGAAGATCAACTTGAGGAGCTTTAATCAATAGAGGACCAACCACCTAAAATTTTTGTACATGCATTAGCTGAGATTTCTACTCCTCAAATCATGAAAGTGGTAGGGAATTCAAGGGCCAAAAACTTATAATCCTCATTGATTTTGGTAGTACCCATAATTTTATTGATCTTCAGGTAGCTAAAAAAGAATTTTGTTACATATACTCTTGCAATTCATTTGAAGTCATGGTTACCAATGGGGTGCTATATCATGAAAAGGAAAATGTAATGTAAAGGCGATGATGGACGAATACAACCTTAGGGTAGATATATTTTTTCTTCCTTTGGGGATTTGTGATGTTATGTTTTGAACTCAATGACTTTGTTCCCTGGGCTTGACGGTATGGGAATTTTCTAAGATATGGATGCAATACACCAAACATGGGAAGTAATACACTCTCTATAGCATGACCATGGGTCCTACCTATCTCATCAAACCACATTGAATAGAAATTTTTTTGAAGAATTCATCTAGAGGGGTGGTGGCACAACTATTTGCACTATAGGCCCAAATATCAATGATATAGTTCAACTAACTATAGGTGCATCCATGATCATGCCATTAAGCTTGTCCTATAAATATTACTACCAAACATTCATCCTTCTCAGTAGCCCTATATGCAAAAGACTAAAATTAAAAATATGGTGTAGGAGTTATTATCAACAAGGTTCCTTCGATCAACCCATGTTCTTCGCTAGTACTATTGGTTTGTAAGAAAGATGGGTCTTGGTGGTTATGTTTGGATTTTCAAGAACTAAACAAAATTACCATCAAGGAAAAATTTTCCATTCCCATAATTAATGAGTTACTAGATGAACTCCATGGTGCTTGCTTCTTCTCAAAGTTGGATCTTCGTCTAGGTTATCATTAGATCAGATTGTGAGAAGAAGATATTCCAAAGACAACATTCCTCACTCATGGAGTCCTAAACATTTCTCATCATGCCATTTGGTCTTATCAATGTGTTGTTCATCTTTTAGAGTCTCATGAATGCAATATTTCAACCCCTTCTACATAAATTTATTTTGATTCTTTTTATGATATTTTGATTTGCAATATAGGTAGAATACTTTCAACATTTAGACTAGATACTACAATTCTTGGTTGAGAATCAACTATGTGCCAAATGATCAAAATGTTCTTTTGGGATGTAGGAAGTGGAATACCTGGATCATATAGTTCTAGAGTAAGGGGTTAAGGTGGATCCTAAAAATATTATTGCTACACAAGAATGACCTAAACCACACACTCTCAAAAGTATTTGGGGTTTATTAGGCATCACTAGTTATTATAAAAAAAATATTTATTATTTATGGAAGGATTGCATCTTCTTTGATGGATGTGTTATGGAAGAACTCATTTCTATGGTTAGAACCTGCCAAGCATACCTTTCTATGACTCAAACTAGATATGCTCTCTTCTCCCATGTTGGCTATGCCTAATTTCTCCGAGCCATTTGAGGTTGAAAGTGATGCCTCGAGAAGTGGAATTGGTGTAGTGATTATGCAAGAAGGGTGTCCATTGACCTTCACTAGTAAGGCACTATCAAGAAAAAACCTAGGAAAATCAACTTATGAGAAGGAGATGATGGTGATCTTACATGATGTCAACCAATGGAGGCTAATATTTTTACATCAAAATAGACCACTAAAGACTTAATTACTTTCTTGAGCAATGCGTATGTATGTCTAAAGTATGTATGTCTAAACAACAAAAATGGGTTATCAAACTACTAGGGTATGACTATGAAATTATTTATAATAAGGGTAAGAAAAATGTAGTTGTTGATGCACTATCCCACCAATATGAGGATCAGGGTATGTTATGTGCCATATCTACTCTACTTCCTAAATAAACCCATTGGCTTCAAGGATAAGTGACCCAATATTCCAAATTGCAATCATTAATTCAATAACTTCAAACAAATACTAACTCTTGTCCAAGATATACATGGGATTGACAACATCTATGATACTAGGGTTATCTTGTTACCCCTAAAAAATTACCACTCTTTGAGTCTATGCTATAAGAAATGCATACTTCATCAACTATAGGATATTTAGGCTTCTTAAATATATGAATGGGATAAATATATATTTTTCTAGATAGGGATGAAAAAGGATATCAAGACCTTTTTTGCACAATGTGACACTTGTTAGCATGTTAAGGGTGAAACTATTCATGCACTAGGCATAATCCAACCTCTTCCTATTTTGGAGACTATTTGAACAAATATTTCTATGGATTATTCTGAAGGGCTCCCAAAGTCTAGGAAAAAAATAGTTATTATCATGATGGTGGATTTTCTCTCTAAGTATGTTCATTTTTGTCCTCTAGCCAACCTTACAACACCTCAATATATTCCTTGATTCTATTCTTACCTTCATAGAATGCCCTAGTCCATCATACCCAATCATGACCCTGCATTCATTAGTCATTTTTTATAGACCATATGGACATGCTATAGATCATATGGAAGATCTTGGACAGAATCCAAGATAGAGCAGTGGTTCTAACCACTCAATTTGGGCTCCTTGGCTTAATCAGTCTGAACCACAGCCCAGACCTACGGTTTACAGCTGAACCACAACTGAGACATGCGGTTTGCAGTCTAGACCGTAGTTGTGACTTTTGATCTTAACTGAAGTTCAGTTGGCCTTCAATCCGAGCCAAATTGGTTGAAACGACCATTGGATCTAGAAGAATGTGGTTAGAGGGTGGAAGCTTCCATTCCAACTGTCCTAACCACCCCTTATTGATCTTGGCTTCTCTAGGAAGCCACCCCTAGCCCTTGGGTAGTCCTATAAGTACCCCTCAGAATTAGGGCAAATGAAAAGAGAGAGCATTGGATATTTGAGCAGTGGATCTCTGTCAAATTGTACACTCAACCGAGTATGCTAAGAGAGATCTATTGCACTTATCCCCCACCTACTTGCCAAGATTCATGATGAATTGCATTATGGATGCCCTAAGAGTCTAGAAGAGCCAAGAAACGCAAATTCGAGAAAACGAAGGCCTGTCACGGTGATTTGACCGCCAAACCTGTCAGAAGGACATCGAAAGTGACCCTTGAACATCAATTGGACAAGGAGGTGAAGCCCACTACCATTATAATTGAGGGTAAGCCTATCAGAGTGCTAACCTCGACTGTCAACCATGGTTTATAGTATAGACCGCGCACCAGAGCTACGGTTTGCAGTAGAGGTATAACTACCTTCCTAATTTCATTTATGTCTGGCTAATTAGGTTAGATTAGTTGTTTTCATGGTTAAAATACATTTTAGCAGACTTTTGATCATAGATTTAGGTTAGTTTAGCTTCTTTATGTTTATGCTTCAATTAGGACTTAAAGGCTTTCTTTATGCATGTTTATGCTTCACTTTTCATATCTGATCCATGCATAGTGTAGCTACTATTTTACTTTATGCTATTACATGAATCTTGATCCACTTTGCATAGCTTAGAAGCACCTTTTATACTTTCTTGATTATGCATGTTAATGGTGTCATTATGCATTTTACCTAAAAGGGCCTCATCATGAGAGGTTGCCTATCTTTTTGACATTCTTGTTGTTTATTGACCGCAAGGAATAGTTTCAAAGGAGAGCAAACCATCAAGTTCCTTCCCCATTGCGAAGAAGAGGGAACCTCCACCCTAGAGCAGTTCGTGCCATTTTGAGAGGCATTTGGAAATCACACCTACCCTTAAGAGGGAAAAAAATTGAGCACTCCTATTGTAATATTGTATCAAAATGAATATCCCTAAGAGGGACGTACTTGTAATTGGGTTTTGACTTCAAATATAATGGAATAAAGTGTTTTATTTCTTGTTTCATTTGTTGTCAATTTTGTTTACTTGTATGCATGTTATATCTTTACCATTTATCGCAATAGGAGCCGCAATCGGGTGTGACCCTTTTTGGTGGTTACAGAGGCGATCATGGTGGTACCCCACATTTTTAGGATCTTAATGTGTTTTGTTGGCTTTTGTATTTATAGGTACAGATTGTAGCTATTAGCTGTGGCCCAACAACTAAACTGTAGGTACAAGGCACGGTTCACAGTCAAAATCGTAGGTCAGACCTGTGGTTTCTTGCTGATAACACAAAAAACCAATTCTAGAATTCTAGATAGTGCAGGACATGAGGTAGGTCCTTTTTCCAGCCCTCTGTCACTTTTCTATTTTCTATGTTTTTACAGTAGGTCAATTTCGAATGCAAATTAGGAAAGCAACTAAAAGAAAATGGTAAATCAATTGTCCTAGTTTGCTTTTCGTATTTTTGCTTTCACTAGAAAGGCGCTGCTAGGAACAACGAACCTCTGATTGTAGTCCACCCTAGGCTACAATGTGCTTGATAAATATGTGTTGATGGTTTGCATGTGTGAGGCCCGATTAGTGGCCATTTAGCATCGTAATGTGCATAGTCCTAAAGAGCATCTAGAGTAGCTTGCATTTTCAAAATTTAAAACATCTTTCATTTGCATAGCATTTAGAAAATGAGCATGCATGCTATATGATGCATTTCTTTTATGTACATTAAAAATAATGACACACACCACAAAAAACTTAAATGCTAGTGAGTTGGGCTTGACATCTAACCACTACTAGGGTTCAACGACGGTGGGCGTAACTTCCATCTGTTGACCCAAATCCTACAAACCCTTGATATATAGACCAATACCAGATCTAAGAACCATATGTAGCCTAAAAAATTTGTATGTACTCCTCTTCGAAGGGTATAATGCTAACTGGGTGAGATTGGGTGAGGATCTAGAAGGATCTGTTCTCCTTGTCTGGATGTGGGCTTCATTACCACACACGGGGTATTTACGCGATTTGGAGTTCATAGCCAAGTTGTTGAGCTACGAGCATATAGGTGAAATCCTTTAAACCAAGAATAAAATCCAACAAGTTTTACAAAAAGAGTTTCTACAACTGATACAACACATTGAAAACACATCAAACAATGTAGGGCTCAACTTTTAAAATATAAAGGAGATAATCACATTGTTTACTTTGTATGCTTATTTATTGCTTAATTCATCAATATAAGGCCCTCCTTGAGGCCACAATTTTTAGTAAGAGAGGAAACCTCTAGAGTATTTTTTAGTCGGTTCATCATGATGACTATGCATGATAGAGCTCAATCATGAGCTAATGAGTCGGAGAGTTCATGGAGGGGCTCGAAATGCTCTCGATATTATCTTTAGGATATTTCAAACCTCGTATGCCTCCTTGCTAGGCATCACACTCATTGTGCACCTGAGGATCCAATCCTCCAAGCGTGACCTCTTGAGAGTTGTCGTGAGCTCCCTTCATCATGCAGGGGGTTCACCCATACAAATCATGGGGTTTCTTCACATATGGTGAGGATCCAAGTCCCTAGGTCTCCATCTAAGGAAATACAGAGTTATGGATTGTACTCCACGAGTTAGCCCTATAGGGAATCTGAGTCTCATGCAACCCATGAGAGACGACTACTCCAAGACCAATTGGAGGAAGTGCACCGTCAGCATAAGCACCTAGAGCATGAGTCTGTAGAGAGAAAAAGAGTGTGTCAACAAAGGTTGGATGAAATCCAACATCGAGAAGAGAGGATTTACCAATAAAAAGCACATGAGGAACAATCATGTGAGGTAATTCTCGAAAAGAAGCTCATACCTAGAATGTTCAGGCAACAAGTCAACATGACGCACCCAGTGCATCGTCAAGAGTTACCACTTAAGCCAGTAGATAGCCATGATTTTAGACAGATAGACATGCCTAGGGTTATCGAAGAAAAAAAAAAAGAGTCATCTAGGGATCACATGCGTAAGCATGAGGTCGAGAGTAGTCATGTCTGACAAGTGAGCAGTGTCAAGGCTCGATGGTCGTCATAATACTTGGGGCATATACAGTCTATTCCACCATATAAGGAACCTGTGATTACTTTCCATAAATAAGAAGTCAAACCTGTTCCTATCCGAGAATTTGATCCTCCATTGCATATCATAGCGAGGATACAATAGATTATGTATAAGCGAGTGTTGGTGGATACATGATCATCGATTAATATCATTACCATCGTAGCTTTCAAACATCTCAAAATTCCACTTTCTCACATCAAGGAAATAAATTTCATATTGCAAGCCTTTAATGATGTGGGATCCCCTACAGTATGCACAATAGTCCTCCCCATCGAGGTGGGACAAAAGATCATTCCTACATTGTGCTATGTTTTAGAGGAATCAAGACAGTATAATTTGTTGCTTGGTAGATCATGGATAAGAGCCATGGAGTGTGTACCATCAATAGTGCATCAGTGCATTAAGTACACCCATGGAGGTGAAGTTCATGTAGTTGAAGTTGACCTAGATCCCTTCAAATATTAGAAGCTTGAGGATAATCTGTAGGAACCAAGTGAGACGTCTACACATCTACAAGCTAAATTGGATGAGCCTATCCAAAGTGTGGATGCAACCTCGCATACGATGTTGGAATTGCCATCCCCACCGCTGTCACCTATGGAGTCACCTACAATCCCTGCACTCCCAACACCACTTAGCAAGGAAGGATTAATGAATGCCCTTACGGAGTTGCTCACAACTGCTTTAGAGGTATCATTGGAAGATCTTCATACTCCTATCAAGGAGAAAGAACCTAGCATGATCATAGAGGTACCTGAGTGTATCACACCCTATTCATCCATCATGTCGCCAGATAGTTCTTATGAGGAATATGGTGAATACGAAGAGCTTATAGAGGCTAGTATTATGATGCTACCCACCATAGAGTCCACTGAGGACTTGGGTCAGCTTTTCATTGAGTCTCCACTTGCGAATCCTATCCCAGAGACATCGTATGAGCATAAGGAAGTTTTAGTTATCATGACTGAAATAGAACATCCTTAGTATGTTGAAAAATTACCTATGATACATGCAATTGTAGAGTTTTCTCACGAGTTTGTGGGGATGGTCGACATTAGGAAAGATGATCAAGTGATTCTTAATCACATAAAGCAAGAGATGGGGCAACCCAGTGGTGTTTTCACACCGCCAAGGCCAAAATTTTTGAGATTAGTCACTCCTAACTCATTTATCATGGCACCATATCGAGAGCACAAACGAGTAGGTTCCTCACATCAGATTGGGGGTACTGAAAGTGACACAGTTCAACACAACAAAGTGAAATAAGAGCTTGAGCTGAGTCATATGCATGAGCATGTGGATAACATTAGCGAAATGTATCATCAAGAAGCATCCACATCAATGCAAGTGAAGGAAATAGGTGATTTGCAATTACCTAATGGATCCATAGCATCTGCTTTTCTATTTCCTTCAAATGACAAAGGTATTTCGAATCAGTCTCTAGAAATACACATGAATTCTTCATCAGTCTTGCAATCTATTTTAAGCTGTCTAGAATGGATGGAGCATCGAATGGATGAGCAATATAAGTCATTGCATTTTATTAAGAGCTAGATTGAAAATCTAGAATTACAAAAGCAACCCTTGCCTGAGGACGAATCGCTTCCTGTGCAAGTGTAGGAAAAGCCTCAACGAAAGCAAAAGCCCATGCGACCAACCCAACCATTAGATTATCAAAGAAAACCAATGAGGGGCAACAGCCCAAAATAGTCGCAGCATAATGGGACTCCGTTACAAGAGTCTATGTCTGATATCTTTCAGAAGCTACAAGAGTCTAAGGTCATCACCTTGCCTAATGTCATTCCTTCAAACCCAAATAGAGCTAAACCTACGGGTTATAGGGAGCATCACTACTATCTCTACCACCGAATATAGGGTCATGGCATTCGAGATTGTCATGAATTTAGTGGTGTAAAATATGATAGATAAGGGGGTTTACCAAGTGGATGGTTCTCTTAGAGTGCCCCAATATGATGAAGTGGAGGTTATGCCTCTTCAAAAGCGACCTCAAAGTCGTCAGTCGCCTCGTAGACCTAATAGGCTAGTGCAACGAGTAGTTTCATTTCAGATGACTACTCTAACTTTGTTTCAAAAGTTACATGAGGCACATGCATTCATATTACTTGAAGTTAAGTATAGGGCATTCAAAACTGGGTCACCTAATAGAGGTTCCTTTTGTGTGTACCATCGAGCGCATGGAAATGACATTCGGAGTTGCCAGTCATTTAAGAGGGTCATCAAAGACCTAGTCGAACGAGATGAGATTCATGAGGATGGCTCTCTCGTTCACCTGTGACAAAGCATAGGCACACTGGTGAGGTCCAATATTCACCTGGGAGAGTTGAGTTCTATCACTCTTGTTGAACAAGCTGATTACTCTTCAGTAAATAGCATGCATGTTGGGGGTCTTCAAGGTAGCATACCTTTCCCACTAGCCATGCCACATTCGATAAGGATACATGAGGAATCTAGAGGTATTGCACCTCCCTCACCATTGTCGAATGGCAAACTCATTGGGGGTATATAAGGCAATGTGCCCTTCCCAAAAGGCTCCAAGAGTTACTGAAAACCGCTTGGTCAAGTCAATCAAAAAGGCTCTGAGAGTTGATTGTAACTGCTCGATCATCCTAAAAAGCTCCAAACATTTTCATTAGTGGTTTGGTTAAATTTAAAAAGCTCCAAAGGCATCTGTAAGCCCTTTGGTCAAATGCAAAAGGCACCAAGAGTTTCTGAAAAACTTCTTGGTCAACCCCAAAGGCTCCAAGGATTCTCAAAATCGCTTGGTCATCCCAAAACGCCCCAAAGGTACCCATAATCCCTTTGGTCAATCCTAAAAGCTCCAAGGATTCCTAAAAATTGCTTGGTTAATCTAAAGGCTCCAGAGGCATGTACTCACCGTTTGGTCAATTATGAGGCTCAAAACCCATAAAAATTATAAAATCAATAAAATAAAAAAAAAATGGTAAAGCATAAAATCCAAAAACATTTGCATTTGCATTTGAATTTTGCATTTTTATTTTGCATTCACTCATGCATCCATTGCATTATTGCATTGCATATAGGCATTCGTCATCCGTTGCATTCCATAATAGAAGGCGTTGTGTTTGTCAGTCTTAAAAACAACACCACGTTTGTATTTAAATCATGCATCTTTGCATTTATCATGATCCATCATTCATGTGAGTAATTGTGTTTTTCAACACAACCTATAATGTTGCTATGGAGATATACTAGGTTTTTTTGATCACTCAACCATACCTAGTAGTCTTATCAAGATTTGGTAGAAAGATTGCTTTGCTTTTGTAGCTAAGGTTCAGTTAGTATAGCCATTAGCATATTAAAAGCCTATAACTAATCAACAAATTTAAACAATCCTAACAAGGACTAGGGGAAGATGAAATCCATGAAACAAGATCGGGTATCTTGAAGCGAAAAGAGTTATTCTTGCTTATCCCTCTATGCGGACGGTATGAAAAATATTGGTAGTTGGCAAAAGGACAAGTTAGTTCCCTATTCAGAATCCCTTGCTTATAATAAAATGAGCATATCCTAAAGAGATATCCCATATCAATTCTCATGATTGATACCCTAGATCGATATCATAGATCGACTCCCCAGAGTGATATCCCATATTGATATCATAAGATTGATATTCTCAATCGATATGCCAATTTTTTTTTTTCCAAGTAAATCTCCCCAAAGGAAAGTTTTTGAAGAAGATTATTAAATGTAAATACCGAAAAGTGAAGATCAGAAAACAAGCTTAAATCAAATTTCAAAGTGAAGTTCAAAAGTGAAGATCAAATGAAGATCATAAATCAAAAGTTCGAGCGGAGATCAAATCAAGATCCAAAATCCACTTCGAAGAGAGATCAAATGAAGATCCAAAGATAGTTCAAAAAGAATATGGAATCGACTCCCTTGCTTCACTACATATGATTAAGTATCCCAAAAATTGAAGGATAGAAAAGAATGAGCCTGAATCCCTGGAATTATCAGCACTACTATACCTTATGCATGACGAAATGTCTGACGCATTAGCATCTCGCTTATGAACAAGACCAATGTTTGAATGTGGAAGAGATAGCTTCAGGTGTCCTGCATTGCCTAGTGGCTTAGTCCAACTTAAATCTAAACTTGAGATTGGATAAGATATTTGTGGAACCCCTATCTTAAAAATGGGCTGAAAGAATCCCGCTTGACATTGGGGAACGCTCGTGTCTTATCTTAAAAAATCATTTGCACACACAGGGATAATGAACAATTAGGGTCTATCCTAGCAAAATTATTTTATATTAGAAGTCTAGTGTGGTTAGTATGCAACTTTTGATAAGTTTATTAGGGTGTTTGAGTCTCATGGAAAACCTCAATTTTTTTTTCCCATAGCAACAAAGTGTCAAAAATGACAACCATATAAATCATGAAGTTTTAAAGTATTAAACCCATGATACATCATTATAAAAAGCACAATCAAGATATAGTATAGATACCAGATGAATATTAGCAATAATATTTAGACGACCACTGACTATATTGTGCATATTTTTCAAAATTGCAAAGGAAAATCGAATGGCACATTATATCATTCGTATCATAAAACATTGCATACTATTGCATTTCATATATGGGTGATTAATGGATTACATTCTTATCTTAAGGATTTTCAATTACATTCATGATTTTTATATATTATGTGGCGTCATCTATTAGATTGATAAACATATTTGCATTTATTCCTTATGTTTTTAAGTGATTAAAGCATACAGGTTCATTTACATTAGATTAGCATCGTGTAAATAAAGCATTACATACATTAATGCATGAGAAGAAAGCAATATCAAATACACGTTAAGACAAAAACATCGCATCCATATGCATCCATCAAAAAGCACATCTAAGCATCTAAGATCACTGCATATCATCATCATAAATCAAATAGCTATCTAGTGGATGTCATCCATACATCACATCATATAGCATCAACATAACATAAGCATTGAATCCATGTGCATCATATAAACATAAAATTAAAAATAAATGAGAACATAATAATGAGCCATAATAATGATCATATCATATAAATATGTGTGTCTTAGAGTACACGGGGAGTACAAAAATACCCGTAGGCTACAAACATGTAGGTCCTCGATCTTACACCAGAAATGAGATACATCAAAAATGTGTCCTGTAGTAGTAGAACTCTAGCTCTGTTCGACTCCCCCTGTACCAGAGCTCTCACCTCTTCCCTCAGTACTATGCTTAGGAGTCTGCTCTGCCTGCTACCCTGCTGACTGCTATGGATCCTGTTGCGAGCCCTGAGTACCACCTAACCCGAAGAGACATAGAACTCATCCAAATACCCCTTGAGCGATGGGCACCTCTGTCCTTTGGGACCTATTATTGGACATTGCAGTAAACTGCCTTGCCTCCTTGGTCCTGGTATGACTGTTGCCACCATGTGTAATGGAGGACCTATGTGTCCTCTTGCTCTGATGGGTGCGATGGCTCGAGCTAGCAGTGGACTGTCCTGTAGTCCGAGACCTAGTTTGCTGGGACTCTACATCATATGGATCCTCAGGAACCTTTGTGCCCAACATCTTAATGTAGCCCACCAGTTGGTCTACCCAAGAAACCCTGGATGTGTACCTCTCATTGAAACTCATAAGTAAACCCTGTAGGCATTGTATATCTGCCATAGAATCTTGACCACCTGGTAGTACTACTGCTGGTGTTGTTGGAGACCCCATAATCAACTGAGAGGGTGGAGGAACCCCCCTCTGTGCCCTGAGTAGATCTCACTCTACTACAGTCGCATCCCTTTGTACCTCTTCCAAGTCACGAGCATGGGTGAGCTCGCCAACTTGGGTCTCTATTGTAGTATCTCGGGTGGTCAGGCTAGCAATCTACTAGTCTACCTATGTCAGTCGACGGTCTCTCTTTGTCAGTTGTGCTTGCAGATTAGTGATAGGAGTATCACACTCCCTCTGTTGTGTCTGGAATCTATCGAGTTGACTCTGCAAGTCAGCCACCTATACTAAGAGTAGCCCCTCTGCACTGTCAAGAGGGACCTCACCCTCCTCTAGAGCCTCTTCCTCAGGATCAATCTCAAGAGCCTCCTCAGTAGTAGCCTCTACACCCCAACCACCCTTTGTTTGTTGGCATATCCTACACCTGTTAGGATCCACCTCTGCTCTTGCATAATCTGTAGTGCAGTCCAAAGGCCTTGTACCATACCAGAAAAACATAGATCACCATCTGTCATACTCTAGAGTGGTTGTTGCTATGTCAACCCCAGTCTCTTGGAAGTCGTCTGGAGCATCACCTAGTGCTGGAGGTTGGATCCACGATATATTCCCCTCCAAAGCTAGGCATCTATAGGTGAACGAGATCTTCCAGATGTCCTACACCATGCCGAACTATTGTAGGATGCAAGAGAAGAACTGAAACTCTCTAATCTAGACCTTTTGGCTAAGTAGCTATCTATCCCGACGAGCCCATCGAAGCCTCTCATCGATCTTAGGCCAGTCAAGACAATCCATGTAGGGCCACCACTAGATATCGTCTGACCTGAGTGCTACAAATTAGATAATGTAATGTTGGGTCTCGTTAGCATGAGTCTTGCTACGAAAGCCCTCCTCCTCTCGAGGCCAACAGGTAGCATAGCACTGATGCTCATCATCAATGTCTGTAATGTGCAAGGGCAGCTCCCTAGGATGCTCTACTCTAATATGCTGCTAGTCCTAGATCTGCAAAAGTAGACTACAACTGATGCCCTTACAGCTATGCTTAGTAATCTGATATAGTTCTCGATAGAGCTGAGCTAGTAGTGTGCTCCCCCAGGCTAGGATCAATGGTCTACGGATAGAGCTCTATACTACTCTACATACAATAGCTAGAAGGTTTCAGGGAATCCTCATGCTCGAAGAGTCTGGAAGCACATATTGCACCACCAGGTGCATGAAAATGGCTTTGCACATAGAGAAGATGTTCTTCCCCTGCCAGTAGCTGATGTGGACCCCTTCGTCGCCGATGGCACCCTGAGCCTCCTCACTTCGAGCACCGAAGATAGCATCGAATACGGACTCCTTAGCCCTAGAGGTGGAGCATATGATGGCCTCGCCATCAATGGGGATCTTGAAGATCCTATAGACGTCCTCTAGTGTGACTATCATTTCACCTGTAGGTAGGTGAAATGTGTTGGTCCGCATATTCCAGTGATGGGCCAACGTAGTCAGATAGGATTGATCTACCCTAATGGTGGGTAGATCTAGAACATAGTCGAAGTCAACATCTCTGAACCACTCTCGCTCACCATCAGTGAGCTCTCCATGGAGAGTCTTTAGAATGTCAGGCTCTCGCGCTCTAGAGGTCAATCTCTGGAATAAATAGCATAAAATAAGGAAAAAACTAACTAAAACAAGAAAAAACATTTAAAAATTGATCTAAAAATCATCAAAAATAGTAAAAATAGATAAAAGTGCAAAAACATGTCATCATGCAAGCCTACAAATCAAATTTGTCAATTAGACAGGTCAAAAATGCACTAAATGATATTAATTACCTCTAAAATTCTAGAAAAATTAAAAAATTTGCAAAATTTTCCTAAAGTTAGCGAACCGAGGGTCAACCCTACAGTCCACATGCGGTCAAAATTTGACCGTTGAAATTTTGAATGTTGACCGCAGCTGGTAGCTACAGTCCCCAATTGACCAATTGGGAACCGCAGTTGGTACCTGCGATCTTAGATCGAAGTTCGAGCTGGTGCGGTATCGTGGCCAAAAATGCAAAAAATAAATAAACCTAAGCTATCCTAGCCTAAAATGAGGTTCATTGCCAGCAGTTTAGTGAAATTGATTTACCGATTACTTAATTGGGTTCATTTTACTGGTAATGGATGTGAGGTATTGGTTTTTGAGTTACCTTGACCTCCCCTCATCCTTCGCAGTTAGAAGACGCTTGCCTGCTCCCTACCATCGTGCTGTAGTCGGTATGCGGGTAAAATGTGCTAGGTTGCAGGTCAGTTTAGTCAGCTGTCACTGTTAGAGCTCCAGTTGTAGGTCCCTATCAAGGAATAATGAGAGATATTTGAAATTTGGAATTTTTATAGACTTCTCATATTCAGCGCGGACCGCAGACCCTAGTCGTAGTTCCCAATTTTGTAAATGGGAACTACAGACCCTAGCCGCGGTTTGTAACTAGCAGATAATTTTAGAAAATCCCACCATGGAAAGGGCCAAAAAGATCAATTAATGCCTCCCATTGGGTCAAAATGCAATAAAAGCAAGTTAATTTGGAAATTTGGTGATAATCAAGCACCAAGATCCAATCAAAAATTAAAAATTTGGCTGAGATTATAAAGTACAACCGAGGTCGTCGCTACAATAATATTTTCATGGAGCGACGCACTTCCCAGCCAAATAAATAAGCTCAATGCAAAATTCAAAAAATTCACAAAAAATAAAAAAAATCAAACAATTAAAACACCAAATGCGCCTCGTATTAAGTAATTTACCCTATATACTTGGCGGTTGCAACGACTTACGACCCATGTAATCCGGCAAGATGAGTAAATTACCATAAGGACATTTGGGGCAAAAATTGTCATCATTGATCTAATATGCTTCTTTTCAATCCCTAAGAAGGCCTTCGCGACCGGACTGCTCCACGGGAACGAGGCATTGCATGCCATTTCTTCTATGACCTCTTTTTTAGCAAATCATCGATAATTTGATTCAACACAAATCTGATTGGATTTGTATCAATTCGATTCCCTAAGATGACTATTGTAGCCTGACTGCTCCATGGGATAGAAGTGTGCAAATACTATTAACAGTTGGAATCAAAAGCTGAACTAGGCCTAGCTAAGGCATTAATATGCTCAAATCTAAATTTGTTCAGATCATTCATGGTGGTCAAGAGACATCGTCGCTTCATTCATTATCATTACCCTCATCGAATCGTCTCTTGAGGGGGTAGTCATAATATCATATCATAATCAAAATCAATAGAATATCTTGGAGATCTTAGTCCCTTGATCTTGTCAAAATTGCGTTCGTCCTTGCAAATCATTGTAAACAACTATCATAAGCTTACCCCTTTGCTTGGGGAAAATAGCAAAAATGATAATTTGTTTGTAACTCTCATCCTTTTGGTTATATAGGCCTAAATCCTATTGTAGTGCCAAAACTACTCGAATGTATGATGACGAGTGCAAACTCTTTCAAGTTTAAGCCTCCAAAGAGTTGGAAGCAATGATTCTAGGATGCACGTCCTTTTGGTGGACCTGGGGCATCTAATGTTGATCTGACTAATAATCATCATAAAACCTTCGACATTATTTTAGGAGGTTTATTTTTGCTCAACGTTGTTCGATATCACAACGCATCTCAAAAGGGGCATCTGTAGATACCTAAAACGCATCATGTCCAGGGCGACTACTCATATGGACATGCTACAAGACCATATGGAAGATCTTGGACAGAATCCAAGATAGAGCAGTGGTTCTAACCACTTAATTTGGGCTCCTTGGCCTAATCAGTTTGAACCGTAGCCTAAACCTACGGTTTATAGCTAAACCATGATTGAGACCTGTGGTTTGCAATCTAGACCACAACTATGACCTGTGGTCTTAACTGAAGTTTAGTTGACCTTCAATCCAAGCCAAATCGGTTGAAACGACCATTAGATCTAGAAGAAGGTGGTTAGAGGGTAGAAGCTTCCATTCCAACTATCCTAACCATCCCTTCTTGATCTTGGCTTCTCCAGGAAGCCACCCCTAGCCCTTGGGTAGTCCTATAAGTACCCCTCAGAATTAGGGCAAATAAAAAGAGAGAGCATTGGATATTTGAGCAACGGAGCCTTGTCGAATTGTACACTCAACCGAGTATGCCAAGAGAGAGCTATTGCACTTATCCCCCAACTACTTGCCAAGATTCATGATGAATTGCATTATGGATGCCCTAGGAGTCTAGGAGAGCCAAGAAATGCAAATTCGGGCAAACGAAGGCCCATCACAGTGATTTGACCGCCAAACCTATCAAAAGGACATCGAAGGTGACCCTTGAACATCAATTGGAAAAGGAGGTGAAGCCCACTACCCTTGGAATTGAGGGCAAGCCTATCAGAATGCTAACCGTAGCTGTCAGCTGCAATTTACAGTGCAGACCGTGCACCAGAGTTGTGGTTTGCAACAGAGGTATAACCACCTTCCTAATTTCATTTCTGTCTAGATAATTAGGTTAGATTAGTTGTTTTCATGGTTAAAATACATTTTAGCAGACTTCTGACCGTAGATTTAAGTTAGTTTAGCTTATTTATGTTTATGCTTAAAATAGGACTTAAAGGCTTTCTTTATGCATGTTTAGGCTTCACTTTTCATATCTGATCCATGCATAGTGTAGCTGCTATTTTACTTTATGTTATTACATGAATCTTGATCCACTTTGCATAGCTTAGAAACACCTTTTATACTTTCTTGATTATGCATGTTAATGGTGTCTTTATGCATTTTACCTAAAAGGGCCTCATCATGAGAGGTTGCCTATATTTTTGATATTCTCATTGTTTCTTGACTGCAGGGAACAATTTCAAAGAAGAGGAAACCATCAAGTTCCTTCCCCATTGCGAAGAAGAGGGAACCTCCACCCTAGAGCAGTTCGTGCCATTCTGAGAGGCATTTGGAAATCACACCTATGCTTGAGAGGGAAAACAATTGAGCACTCCTATTGTAATATTGTATCAAAATGAATATCCCTAAGAGGGATGTACTTGTAATTGGGTTTTGACTTCAAATATAATGGAATAAAGCATTTTATTTCTTGTTTCATTTGTTGTCAATTTCATTTACTTGTATGCATATTATATCTTTACCATTTATCGCTATAGGAGCCGCAATCGGGTGTGACCCTTTCTGGTGGTTACAAAAATATTTAAGATTTACAACACACAACTCAAGATGAGCTTGGCATACCATTCCTAGGATGATGGGTAAACTAAAATTGTTAACAAGTGCTTGGAAACTTATCTCTATTGCTTTTCATCTAAGCTACCAAATCATTTGATCAAATTACTTTCTTTGACTAAGTGGTGGCATAATACTTCATATCAATGGGGGTTGTGCATAAATTCCCCCTCCCTCAAACTCCTAACCTATTGATTAATAGGATCTTAAAGATCAAGCCCTTGATTAAAAAAATAAAAGTCTTGAGAGCACGACCACTCCACCAAGATGACACTATACGACCTAGTTTATGGACACCTTACATTGTCACTTCTATCATATATTATAGGTAGCTCCAAGGTTCAAGTTGTAGATTCCACTCTCATAGAGCATGCAAAACTACTCCAACATCTCATAGATAATTTGGCCACGACATAGAGTCATATGTGACAACAAGTAGAGCAACGCCATTCTAAGAGTAGTTTTAACATCATGAACATGGTTTTCCAACACTTGTATCCCAATACGCAATCATCACTAAAAATCCATGGCAATCAAAATATAGCACCAAAATTGATCATATAAAGCGCTTCAATAGATTAACCCTATGGCCTACAAGCTAGAACTGTTACCTTATTCCATGATACATCTAGTTTTCCATATATTATATTTAAAGAAGGTCCTTGGAAATTGCATACATGTCCAATCCACACTACTCTAGTTGGATGAGGAAGGCTTAATCATCAACTATAGTAGTAGCTTCCTCACTTCAAGTTTTAAGGATAAAGCTTCTTGAATGGGAAGGGTATGTTAGGACCCTATCATAATATAACTGTTGCTATTTACTTGTCTAGTATTAGTGTATGATTACATCTTGGGAACCTAATGTGTATGGGCCCATTATGATGTCACCTTTACTTTTATTATAAATAGGAATTAGCAACTCAGGTCCCCTCTTTCATATGGTCTGATCCTTGAACATTAGGTTTAGGGTAAATACAAGTCTATATAAGGACATGAGTCTTGAGTATAATGTATCTCATATTTTTTTCAAATTGTATCGAGTCTCTGCTTCCAAGGAGGTCGCCCCCTCGAAGAGGCCTGTGAAATCTATTTCACTTGATTAAAATATTTTTTTTGTATTTCCAATTAGTTGTTTTCTTAATCACTTATATTATTTTAATTTCATGGTCATTTAGTTTATGCATTTCCATTAGTTCTTGCACTTCTATTATGATTGTGCTTATTTTTATTTGAAGGTTTCTAACACTTCTCTTGATAAAGGTATATGAAGTTAGTTCAACAACCTCTCTATGAACATGAATTCATGAATTCACATTCTAGATCAAATTATTGAGCTTCCCATAAGAAGATATTCAACATGCAACATGATGACTATAATTTTCCCTCCTATCTCAATAGAAGGCAGTTGAATAATAAAGTAATAGGCATGTCTGTAAACAATAAATTATGATAACTTGAAAGTACCCATAGGAACAAGGTGTATCTTACATTAACCATTGAAAACCTACTCTTATTGCATCTTAAAAGATTACCAACCACCATGCCAATGGTTTGTTGGATTTAGAGTGAACACCTACTATGAGAGAAGGGAAAGCAAGAAAAAATATAAATAGAGGGAGTTGAAATCTCTCAAATATAGTATAATTGACCAACCACTACACCTACAAGCTCACTTTAAGTTATATGTTTGGTGCTTCTTGAAGACATTAAACCTTGAGCATTGTGATAAAATAAATGAGAGGAAGTTATCTTTGAACCGACCTTCTTGTTGAAGTAGGATTTTGAACCATATATGTGCTAGATGTAAGCAAATTTGCTAATTTCCATGCCAATGGGACTATCAAAGTTAATATATCACTAGAGTTAAAGGGGAAAATACAATCTAGGTTATTTTTCCTTAATAAATAACCCACAAATAATAAGAGGCCCTTGAGCTTATGTCCATAGTCTATAGAGCTCACAAAATGTGCAATTTAAAAAAAGGGCTTAATATGCTTCCATATGCAAAAGTCATGACATTTTGAAATTTGGACATATTAGTAGTAAAAAATTATAAAAAAATCAATTTCATACCTTAAGAAAATTATATACCAACCAAAAAATTGCTACGTGTCACCTCCTAAAGTACCACCTCTATTGCGCTGACATCATCACTATATTATCAACTTTGTTGGATTAACAAATGGAAAACTGATGTTTGGCATAAAATGATTGGTTGGAATATTTTAAATAGGTTTAGATAAAGGTATTATGTGATCATGTTAGTGCCACATCAAAAATCCATGTGAACCATTCAATAAAGTCAACAAAGTGCGAAAAATGGGTAGGTAGAGATTAGAACCTAAGATGCTTCATCCTATAAAACTTTGTACACTCTGTCATAACCACTGTATCTACACCTGTGGTTGAAGTATAAACATTTCATACTTTATTGAACACATGGATAATGTATCTTTCCTTAATACCTTATAATTGGATGTCCACCATAATACCAACATAATATATCCACACCTTAAAAACAAAAAGAAAGTGTCATGATTTGACTTGGAGACTTCTTATTGGACAAACAAAGCAACTAACAAATGTACTATCATAATGGGTTAAGAAGATACCTTGTGCCACTAATAACACTTCATAGCCCATAGAAAAACACTAATCCACTTAGAAAAAAAAAACATAAATATATTTATGGTATTTAAACCCCCATGCTTTCCAAAAAACACTTGTGCCAACTAGGATGGTAGATGTGAAATTATAAAGAGATATCAAATCATAGGAGAAATACATAGGAGAAATGTGATAGGTGCATTTATACCTCCAACATAGATAAAAAGGAGAAATATGAGAGTAGAACACTATTTATGAATTATGTTGTCGAAACCATGCATGTCATCCTATGTTTTATTGCTACACAACAAATATTCCATAGACTACTCCAATTTCAATTTTTAAATTCTAAAGGAAAATGACAAATTATTCGAAAGCAAAAAGGAGGCATCAGATGGAAAAAATCAAGAAATAAGTTGAATTGAGACCCACTACAACATCATAGGAAATACAATAGAATTGATGGTTCATCCATGTCTACCATACCTATACATTTTTTTGTGTGATTGGACAAATTTGCTTCATTTTGGGTTTGATATCATGTTGGAATTCATAATACTTTCTAGAAACATTTCAAAATATACACTCACCATAATCATATGTAGAAGAAAGAAGAGCAACATGGAAGAGTACATATATGAATATAGAGAAAGAGATAAACAACATGAATAAATTAAAGGAATAAGGGGTATTTGTAGTGATATAAAATCCTCAATTAAATGATAACCTCAAGCCAACATAACTTGAAGGTTAAATCACAATGTAAAAAATATAATAAACCCTTTAATCAATTTTAACTATAGAGGTGGTTTAACCTATTTTTCTAAGGGTGAATACATAAAAAATGCTTGAAGGTTTACATATAAATGCTCATAGGCTTACATAAAGATGTTGGTAGGATTACATAGAAGAATTCTCATGGACTTACATAATACTTACCCATAGGATGCATCAAGAATATTTGTAGGCACTTCATCAATATTGGTCCTATCCTAGTAATGATAGATTACAAATATTTTAACAAGACAAAGATCAACATCACGATTAACTAAATTATCTAGCACCCAATCTCTTTATCTATATATATGATCTTATTTTCAAGATATTGTCTCCAATAATAGTTTTTTTTTAATAATCTATGTGTGGCTTCTATTGGGGGCCACTCCCATTATGAAAACAAAACATTACATTGCTCTCATTACATTTCTAACAAGTTAATTAAAGCATATCCAACTCTATATTTCTATCAAAGATATTCTTTGTTTACCCTTATATCAAATATATTCTTCATCTTCCTCAAAATACTAAGTATCCACAATCACCTCATTCTATATCAAATGTCTTCAAAAATTTTAAATTTGTCAAGATGAAATTCAACACAACGAATGGCTAAAATATTTGTTGCCCAACTTCTATATCCAAAAATATATTGTCTATAACCACCTCACAATTTCTTAATACCTTTTTTTAGCATCATTCATTCCCCTAATATTCCAAGATATTATTTTCATTGTTATTTTTTGATTTTATTTGAGGGTTTACCCCCACTTATTGTTAACACTTGCGATATTTGCTTTTGTTTTTCATATCAATATCTCTTTGTGTTTCTTTTTCTCTTTTTTTTTTTCTTCTTGGGTCTTCCTCTCTTTTTTTCATTCCCAACATCATCAATATCTTCAATATTCTCACATTGCTCATAGTAAGACTTATCATCTTTAGGTTTTCCTTGTTCTTAAGGATATGAAGTGCAAGGAATAAATTTAAAAGCAAAATCTTCTTTATATTTACCTGGAGATCCTAAAGTGCAAGGATGCTCTTCTATAGCAATTACCTTCTTATTTTACCTTAAAAATCCTAAATTGTTATGGGTTTCCTTCAACCTCATTTCTATATTATTCTACTCTTGAAACCTTAAAGTGCAAGGGATAACATCTTCACCACTTTCACTTCTATTACCTGAAGAGGATTCTATACTTTTAGAGGAAAATGAATATGATTTGCTTGGAATAATCTTGACATTTTTTGCTATATTTGTTTTGGGTTTTATCTCCACATATTCTTTTGCACCTTTAATTCCTTCAAAACTTGCCAATTGATATTGTCTATAGGATTTATTTGCCTCTTCTTTTGGAGTGGAATATCCTTGATCTGATCTATTATTGTATGATTTACTTGCTTCATCTTGAAGTTTATCTCATGGCTAGAATTTTTTTCTCTTTCTTTATAGTTTTTACTTTGCAAACTCTTGTCATGTATCCAATATCAAAACAATCGTGGCAACGAAATGCAATATTTTCATAATCTATTTGTTGATCCCATTCTTTTGATTCATATTTAATCTTAATGGATTGTGGCAAAGATTTTAAAATATCCATAGCAACACATATTCGAGTATATATAGCATGCTTTTGCTCCTTAGTTGTTGGTCCTTCCTTGATGAATTTCCTTGGGGTATTTCCAATATTTTTCAAAACATCCTTATTTATAAGCTGATATGGAAGTTCAAAAAGCCTAACCCACATTGGAAGCTTCTTAATAGTTTCTGTCTCAACAAAAATTTTTTCATTCCATGGTATCAAATAAAGTGCATATCTTACCCTAAACCATGGATCACCATCCATTATTTTATCCCTAATTTTTGAACTGGAAAAGATGATGAGGAAAAAACCTTTAGGAATAAAAGTCATAGAATAATTTGAATTCAATCCCCACTTCCAATTGATCCAATTTTGAATCTCCAAAAACCTTGGCCATGATCTATGGAACTTACATATTAGCCCTCTACTTTTAAGAACCATTATATCATTCTCAATCATCTCATCCTTGATATCTTCTTCTGGTGTATCATTTGTTACCTGGATCGAACTTACCGTGTATTCACTCTTCCACTTATCTCCAACTTGGACATTCATACTTCCAACTAGGGAATTTTGATTTCTAGCTATGACATCCTCACTTTCCATTAGGGATTTCAGAAAGGACTTTCCTTCCACAATAGCTAATGTGGCTTGGTCTTGGCTTGCACTCCCTCTTGGTTCATACTCCCTAACTGCTTGCACTCACTTTTGCTTCCAGCTTGCACTCTCTTTTGCCTCACACTTGTTCCTGGCTTGCACTCCCTCCTGGGTCATAATTTCTCGTATCTCTTATTTTTCTTGGCATTCCTTCGCTTCAACATTTTTTTGGAAATAATGTTCCACACATTTGTGTTAAGGGTTTGAAGTATTAATACACTTTGGATGAACATGTCGCTCTTTTGCCATGATTGAATCTCAGCTTGCACTCCCTCTTAGTTTGCACTTAATTTTGGTTTGCACTCTCTCTTGCCTTGCAATCTCTCCTACCTCGCAATCACTCCCAGATTTCACTCCATTTTAGCTCACAATTGCCCTTGTCTCTTTTTTTCTTGGTGTTCCTTGGCTTCATAATTTTTTTAAAAATAATGTTCCACACATTCATGGTAAGGGTTTGAAGCATTGATGCACTATGGATGAACCTATCACTCTTTTGCCATGACTAAATATTGGCTCTCACTCCCTCTTGGTTCACACTCCCTCTTTGATCTTATTTACTCTTGGCTTGCACACTCACTCCTAGCTCACACTTGCACTCGTTGCTGCACTTACTCCTAGTTTACGCTTGCACTCACTCACACTCGCTTTTGGTTGCACTTACTCACACTTGCTACTGCACTTACTCCTAGATCATGCTCCAACTCATTGTTGCACTTACTCCTAGCTCGCTCTCACACTCACTACTACACTTAATCCTAACTTATGCTCACACTCACAACTACATTGACTCTCGGTTCACGCTCACACTTGTAGCTACATTGACTCTCAACTCGTGCTCGCACTTGCAACTGCATTGATTCTCAGCTCGTGGTTGCACTCACTGCTAATTCCCGGATCATGCTTAATGCTTCTTCTAATAATAGTTGATGAATATCAACAATAATATTATTTTTATTTGATCTCCACATCCATTTTTGTTGATAGTATTAATGATAATTTGTGAATCTCCCTCAATTGAAATAAATTTGTATCATTTTTCAATTACAATTTTAATCCCCGTAAGAAGTTCCCTAGCCTATGCATCATTGTTGGTTCCATATGGTTCTAAGCAAGGATATTTTTTCATTTATTATTTCAAAAAATACCACCTCCAACTTTTTCCAAATTTCTTTTATAAGCCCCATACAAAATAATTTTGATAAACCCAATTTTTGGACATCTTTAATTAACCATATATTGAAGAAAATACTTTGCACAATTAAGACTTCCCATTATGAGAACCATATATGTAAACATTCTAAAATAGAGGTAATAATATGATTCTAAACTTGTGTATGATTTTGAGATTAATTTTAAAAATTATATTATTTTTTCAAGCCATAATTTTCAACAGATAATGGAAGGACCAATCCTCCACATAATAGATAATACTTAGCTTTAAAATAATTAATAGAACATTCAATATTGGTGAAGCCACCTGATATATTCTAATATTTCTTGAAAATGCAATCCCAAATGGTGTGAGAAAAGGGACAATAAAGAAGTAAATGTTCTTATATTTTTAAATCCCACATAGGGTACATCTAATTTATGATATCTTCTTTATAGACTCGCTCTTGTAAGAATATTATTTTTATTACTAACCAAAGGAATGTTGACACCTTATGGAGAGCCTCTAATGACCAAGGGATACAAATTAGTAGTCCAATTGCTTAGTAATTATGCATGTATTTCTTTACTAGATTTGAACCTTAGCCTCCTCCTTGAAAGTCAAGAAATATAACCTATTGAGCTAATGTCATTTGATAATGTAAAGTAGTATTTTTTTTTTAAACGAAAAACCCCTTGCGGAGCTGCCTTGGTCTAAGAGACCATGAACATGGGGTTCTACACCATCAAAGTCACCCGGGGGTCACACCCGACCCAGCCCGCACCAACATTATCAATTGGATTTTAGATACCCAATTCAACTTTTTGGTAGGGTGGATATTTGAACCTAGGACCTCCCTTGAAGGATTGCCCTCTCCTCTCCAACTCACCTACAACACCTGAGTTAAAGTAGTATTCTATTAATTAATTATATGGATCATTTAATTGCAAAAATTACATAAATAACAATTTGTTATTTGAAAAATATATTTTTATTACAAATCACATGTAACAAATCAATCATAATTGCTAATCAATAATATTTTGATTTTAATATTCAAATATTTTAATCTTAATTTATTTTTAAAAGTAGGGTTTTAAAAGGGTTGTCTTTTCTCTTTTACATTGACTTAGTCACATTGAGCTATTTGGTGTCTTGAGATTTGAACCTTGGTGTGGGCTACATCAATTATTTATTCCAACTATTGAAGCAAGGACCTGTTGGTAATATTTTAAATTTATTAAGACATAAATACTAATATCATTTTATTCTCTTAAATTTATAGCTTTAATGCTAAAACAAGTGGTAGTGATATTTGTCATAAAAGGTTGTGATAATGAAAAATACTCTTAACAATTTATTTAATTTAAATCTAAAAAAATATAATTCTTAACCCGAACATCCTTAGGCTATATTATTTTTTAAGTTTGTTAAAAAATTTAATAATTGTTTTTGGTAAGGTTGGAAGAAGGGGTTTTTGAAAGGGCCCCAACCCTTTTACATTGTCACACAACACATATATGCCTCATTTTTAATGCAAAATGGGACAATACATAGGTCCTCCTATTCAAGGATACAACCCATATTAAACTACATGAACTATCCCATATATCCTTAACTATATAAGATAATATATTACAGACTTAGACACAAATATAACACCAACACCACTAAACAAATTGAGACCAAGACTGTAGAAAAATATTGATGCAATAAATTGAACACCATTAAGGAAACCAAATAGACTAAACAACATATTTACCAACCCAATATGACAAAAACATTCATTTTGAGTGTTGTCCTTTCAATATGCATGTAGTCACAACCATGCGTTCTTCCTTCTTGGCCAATGTTGTCAACTTGATTTTGATATCCATTACAAACTCTTGGATTTGATCAGTGAGCCCATTGAATTATTTGGTAGTGCATCGTATTGAGGAGGCTAGATCATCCAAGAACATTATGTTGATACCTAAACTAGTCGTAACAATAAATATTTTAGTATCACCTTCAAAAACCTCAGGCTCCTTAACATGAACCTCTTCCTGCACCATGGCCTTTGCAATATTCTGATCCCCATCCTCAGAATGATTCATAAAAGCTGAATCTACACCCTTTTGATTCTCCATTTGATAATTCTTCTCACCATCATACAACAAAAGCTTAGGAAATGCAATAATATGCCAGATACACTAGATAGTACTTTGAAGGGGCATTGAGGCCACTTACATTCCTATAAATGACCTTCATTTATTAGATCTAGTGGGTTGCTTCTTCCCACTTAGATTAAGAATCATTTGGGTTCCATTAGCCACATCCATAGTTATTTCTCTCTATAAAACCTCCTTATTTGAAGGTCTACTAGGTGGTTTAGATTCTCCCCCTACATCAATTCCAGTCTTCTTACTATTCCTTGTTATTCTAGATGCAATTAGACTTTTATTCCCCTTTAGTGATAATATCTTTTGGCTAGATCCATGGGGCATCATATTTCCTTTTTCTCCCTTGTTAACCTCAGGTGTTATAAGCTCTTTTCCTAGCACTTCATCAGTCTTTTCATCCCTAGTTTCAAAAGTTTTATCCATTTTCTTATATATAGTTTTTTCCTTTTCCTCGTCTAGGTTTTTCAACGAATCAAATGATTTTTTTTGTAGGAATTTCATTTATAAAAAGGCTTGGAATAGAAATAGAAGGGCATACCTTAATATGATTATCTATAATCTAACCCTCTTTAAACAAGGCAATAACTAATCCACCATCTTCCTTGTAGGAATTCATTTGGTCTACTTCATTTGGTCCTTACTTCCCAAGATCATCTTTCATCATTTCACTTGTATTTATCCTTTTCCAAATCTACTTCTGCTATTTATTCCTAGGATGGTTAGAGAAACAACTTCCAACATGATCAAATTAAAACATACATCATACTTGATAGGCAAAATCTCAAATTCAATGTCTTTCTCCAGATTGATATTAACATAAAATCTTGCATAGATTAGACTAGATCTAATAGAAGTGGTTGGATCAATCATTATAAGCTATTCAAAATCCTTTGAAATTCCTTAAAAAATATCCTCCTACCATAAATGCAAAGAAATTATGGGTAATTTAGATTCAAACAAGTTCATGTAGGATGTTTTAGCTATAAGGATCAATATCTAGGGTCATGTTTCTCTTTTCTTGACAACCCACCACATGGGAAGAAGATCCACCTTGTCATGCGGAAATTCAATCATGTTGAAGTCCCCATAGAGCAACCAAACAGTACAGGGAGATAGAGTGCCACCCATTACCAAAGTGCACAATAATAATTATCATTGTTAGGCACATAGATGTTAAGCACACTAAGGGGATGACCATCGATATCCATCACAATCCAGATGGTATAAATGGAAGGGTTTCATGAAAGAAAAGTTGGGGCTCTCTAACCCCAATACCCGTTTCTTACCATCTTTGTTCCTTGCTAATACTTAGTTTATGTGGTCTAACAACCAATAGGGTGAGATGCATGTGCTAAAAATATTAGATAAATCCATGCTCTTATATTGTAATATGGCCCTCATCCTCTTCCACCTTTGTCTTTGTCCACCCTGAGTTCTATTTGTCTGATCATTCTCCCATTTCCTTTTCAATCCTAGTTTATTTTATCCCCATCCTCTTTCTCAGTTATAATTCCACCTTAATAGTTATATTATGCACCGCCCCTTGTTGAGATCCGATGTCATTAGAATTTGGAACTTGGTCCCCAAAGCGAAAGGGGTCTCCTCCTAGATTGACTGGTAGAAAAATGCTATCCAACACACTACCAACTTCCTACGCTCACTAAGGCTTAAGATTGCCAAGCTTTGTCACCACTCCAATGCTACTCTCAAGTGGGAATTAGAGGTGGCCTCAACTTAGCTACATTCTAATCCTTTCAATGAGGAGCTTTAGAGGCACCTCACGATTGTCAAACACCAACTTCTGATGGTGGAGCACTATGATGCCAAAGGGGTGTAGATCAAGGAGAGGTTGCATTGGATTAAAATTGGTGATAAGGTAACCAAGAAGTTCTTCCAGCACCTATGTCCTCACAATATATTTTTAGGCATTAAAGCCCTTAACATTAATGGGAAACATGTTTTTAAGGCTCCTCATATTCTCTTTGCTTTTGAAGAGCATTGCCAAACTATGTTCATGACTTAAATTTACTACCCCAACATGACCAGGCTCTTAACTCCTGCCTCTCTGTTGTCCTGGTGTGACTTTATGACTCTTAAAGAGATGCCCATGAAAAGGCCCTCTCTTTGAAGGTTCCCATTTTGGTCATAAGAGTTGGAGGGGCATGGGCTTCCCTTCCCTCCTTGTTCTTGTGTCTATCAAAGTGATAGGCTCCTTTGTCATCAGGAGCATTTGAAAATCTTGGAAGAGTGTTAAGCCTTGGATTAGATGGAATGGCTAGAGATTTTGGCATGACCTCTCCATCAACTAGTTGAATTTTTGGTGGTCCCCTATCATCACCTACCAAGGTTCTTTGCTTACATAGGTTCCTTGGGTTCATGCACTTAGCTTTTTCATAAAGGTGTGTGATGTATCACTAATTTATTTTCTCATCCTACTAAGGATTAACTCCCTTGGGATGAATTCATAGTCAAATTTGGGCTTAGGAATTTTGACAAGGAAACTTTTGATACTATTAAGGCTGCTCTCCCTGACTCCATGTTTCACAAAAAATATGTTTTTGTAGCGACCTTGGTGGACGGATTGGAAGTGGTATCTAGATACTCGTCTATGAAATTACAAGATCCATTTGGGGTATGGTTGGATCTCTTCTTGCCTCCCCATGAATGATAATCTCAATAAATGGTGGAATGTCTGTTCCCCTCGGCCTGTTTGGATGCACAGGTTCCATACTTCCTAGGCTTCTTTCTTGGAGCCCAAGCTTATTTTGCTTGGAGTCTTCTTCACCAAGGGCTTCTTTTTGGGGAGTGTCTATAATATTTAGGCATCCCCAACACTTATTGCCATTTATATATTCATTATGAAGACTTTTTTCCATATTTTTTGGGCCTGTGCTCATGCTCATTTCCTTTGGGAGTGGTTTTTTTCATTTTTTGGACCCTATTCCTACGCCACATTTGAGTGGAAGCATATCATTTTGGGAGACCCCCTACCCTTGTCAACTATTTTATTTTAAGTGTGGAACTTATTTCATATGACGACCTTGTACAAAATATAGAAAGCTAAAAATGATTGTATCTTTGATAAGTTTTCTTCCTCTCTTCACATCTCTACTTGTGAGAAATATAATTATTATTTTTGTGTATTTTCAAATTACGGTTCAAGCCAATAAGGTGGCTATGGAGCTCTTTCATATTTAAGAGTTGATTGATCATTGGGGAATGCTTCATGCACATTCAATTGGGTTTCTCTTGAGCAGGATTATCCTTGAAGCTAGTCCAAGTCTATGTAGCATTGTTTCTTGGCCCAAATTGCACTCCTACCTCACCTCAAGGTACAAAGATGACCCTGGTAACCTGATTGCTCCTCTCTCTCCTCCAACCCCTTAGATCAATATCATCACTTAACCCTAAATCATATTCCTACCTCAACTCAAGGCTTAGAGCTAACCCTAGTAACCTGACTACTCCTCTCTCCCTTTGCTCCTTGGCTTGATGCATAGGAGAAGTCAGGTGCTCTGGTGTTTGCTATAAATGAGAATTTGTTTGCTCATGGTTGGGAAGATGTTCTTCACACTTATTCTTTTGAGTAGGGATGAGGTTTGGTCCTAAAGTCTCCTCATGATAATGCTAGGTGGGATTTGGTCTCAATGGTGGCTAAACCCGTGTTATGGATCTTTACATTAATAGGGATTCCCCTTTTTTCTATTTTGCTTTTGTGGCATGTGCTCAACCACCATTTTTAGTATGTAATCATTTAATTTTTTTAGTTAGTTGTTAGTGTTTTCCCACTAATTCTATAAGGTAATTTTGATTAGATGTTAGTTGGTTTCTTATTTTTCTATGTTGTTTTAATGACGATGGTTTTTTGGTTGATGGAATTGGCCACGTGACATGTTTATCTATCTTTTTTATTTGTTTATAAAAATGTATTCTATTAATCCTTTAATATAAATACCTTTTTACATCAAAAAATAAAAGTTCCAAAGATCAAATCTTAAAAGGGATAAGGTTGTATACTAAAATTTGGTAACCACAATATCATGGTTTAGATATATTTTTGATAAATAACATTGTATTTTATTATCATCTCATTTGGGTGGGCCTAACGATGTATAACATGAATGCACCTTTAAAACTATAAATAAGAGGTCAAAGCATTGAATCCAAAAGGGAGTAAGATTATACATCATCTTGAGGTATGGGTGGACAAACAATTGAATAACCATTGTCTCATATGGTCCATGGCCTCATGGACATTAAAAATTACTTTAATTTACTTTATATTGGATAAACATAATTATCCTATATCATCATTTCATATGGATAATGACCTCGTGAACATTAAAATTTAATTTTAAAAAAATGTTAATACAAGATTAAAAATGTTCCCACCTCATTGTCATGTTACTAGGATATTTCAACAAATCACATAATGGTATTATATCACCTGAAGAGACTAAAAACTAGGTCTCTCCATTAAGAGTCCACGTTTTTAACTATTTGAGCTAATGTTATTTGATTACTTTCCTTTATCATTTTTAATGTTTTACAAAATAACTTTAAAAATATTATTAAATACATTTAATTGTGAATTACGATTGGTCAACATTACAACATATAAAAATTAATAAATATAAACAACCACCTATGGTCTTCTTACAACAAGCCTAATCAGTGTTGTGTAGTGATTAGTTCATGTGGTTAAGGTTGTAAAGTTTGTTAGTATTTAATATATATCTGGAGTAATTATAAATTTTTTTGGTAATTAACTGTATTACCCTTGTCATAGTTTCTCTTTCCATTTTTCTTTGCTTGCATTCATTTCTCTTTTCTAGAAGAGATCAATTGTAGAGATAGTTGTAAAACATAACAATATAATGTAGCACAATAATGAGAAAGAGGTTTCTAATTCCTACAGTAAGAGAACATCAAATCAACTAGTGGATCATTTTAATTAATATAATTAGTCCTCCAAAGGATGAGGAAGCCAACTAGCATGTCTATAGCAGAAAGAATTGAATGCATCATTTTAAAGTGTGGTGATTGTGTTTAATAAAATTTTGTGTTATACATGACATGTTTCTAAGAGGCTCTTTTATAGCCTTAGAGTCAACACCATAATATATGATTTATACCAACAAAAGAGTGGAGTAAATGTTAGGATATGAAGGACGTGCTTGTTTAAGTCTAATTAAAAAATAGGAAAAATAAGAAGACCTCTAAATTTTGTTATCTCTATGGTAAGGATGGATATTTGAGTCTCATTGTTGGGACAAAATGGAATCTTTGGAGGAAGCTATTAAGAAACATAAGATATAACTTATAAAGCCTTCTTATTCTACTATTTCTTCCAATGATAAATACACATTTTTCCACAACTTATGTCTTGAATACCACTACTTGTACTAGAGGTAATTGGGTTCTTGATTTAGGAGCTTCACATCATGTGTCCTACTAATTAGATAAATTCAATTCTATTTTAGAGTGTAGTACTTCATAATTTTTGGTTTGAGATTCTTTTCCTCTTATTGTATTGGCCAAGCACAATTGATATGGCAAATGGTAGTATCAATAATATTCTAAATATTCCAAATATCTCCACCATTATTCTCTCTATCTAATATATTTGTTGTTTAGGTTATGGTAAATGAGTGGAATTTTCTCCACATAATGTTATGATTAGACACTTGCATAGTCTAGAGGTTATGATAGCTTTTAGGATTGTTATGTTAGAATATGTGGTAATTAAGCTTCTCGTGAGGCAATTACTGGATTTTTCATTGTATTGTTCATATTAGACCTTTGGGACCTTGTAAACCTTGAAAAAGGTATTTTTGGAATATTTTATTATTTATTCCTAAAGGTAACTTGTATTTGAGTGTAAATACCCTATCATACCGATAATTTCATCATCAGTTGGAGTACAATTATCTTCTTTCTAGTGATATTATTTGATGTCCATGGACACTTCCTATATATTGTGTTCTTTTGCTTTATGTTGTATCTTTTCAAGCAATACTACGTAATATGTCAATTCCATTAAGTTTTATAAACTAATGTGTAATCCAACATGGTAGTAGAATGGGTGTAAATCCATTACTAATTTTATTTTGTCAAAAGTGTGGCTTTTATAGCTTCTCCCAAGGGAAACTGTGAATGGAGAAACTAAGAAGAATTTTTTTGAAAGTTGATGGTGGGATTTGAAGAAGGATTTTTTTGATAAAAAAAGGTGCCCTTGAATCATGAGAATCTCACTAGTATTTGTAGATTTTCTCTAAGATATTTATTTACTAATAGGTTCCCTTGTTCCTCTCATTGACATTCATTTATTTTTATTTTCTAACTAGATGGATCTACCTTATTTCAAGATTGATTTTTTTGATAACCTCATTTGTCTTTTATAATTTTTTTCAAAAATATATTTCCTCTTCTCTTTTGACTTCTTGTGTCCAATAGTAGCTTAGATAAGAGGATAACCTATTTGGCCATTGTGAAAGAAGAAAATAAGAGGCTAAATATCTTTATATTGACCCCTAGTACTAGATAATCTATGGGAAGGCTTATGTTCTTGGCGAAGCCCTTTGAGCCACTTGAAAAATTTGTAAAAATGGTTTGGAAACTATTTTACTACATAGGCATGAGAGGATATCTTGATTATCTATTTTGACAAAAAAATGTTGTGTAGGGAAAACCATGATAAATATTGAATAACCATTAGTGTTTCTATATTCTTCACAAAATTTTAGGGTGGTCCCAATTGAACACTTTTACTTTGCCTCTAGGTATCTCAAATTAACATACAAAAACTTTTGCTTTTTCTATCTAAAACTAAAACTTTTGAATTTTAAAAAAAGAATGTGCTAGAGAATATTTCCTAGCTTGGTGGGAAAATGGGTATGTGTGGATGCATTCTTGCATCATAGTGACGTAGGCTTATGCTAAAAAATAAAAAAAAGAAGGATGAATGTTTTATCTATTTCTTTAAATATATGGCTTCTCTTTTATATACCAAGGGGAGAACTTAGGAACATGTTTAGTTTGGTCCATGATAGAGCTTTGTACAATAGAGGTTTCTGGTTTGAACCCATAAACACCTTTATCTTTTAAAAGTAGATGACATAGACATGATTCATGATGACATAAATATGACACAATGTGATGATGTGGTAAAATATGATGACAAATAACCTATTGGAATCATCTATTTTTAATATACACCTATTGATATCACACTTGATGATGTGACATTCCATATAGTTTGTATAACTAATATGGCATATAATGTGACATGATAGGTGGTAATCCATACAACTAACATGATAGGGAAAGTAGAGTGACATGTGGTAGGTGAGGTAGTCATCTACATAGCTAACATGGAAGATGAGGTGGCATGACACATGGTAGATGATAGAAACTAACATGGTAGAGGGATATAAGGTCAACATGATAGGGTATACGATGGTCAAGGTGGCAATATAGAAGCCACTTAGTATGTATAAGTATGATATTGACCAATATGATTATGCCCTCATCAAACTTGACAAGTAGCTTGCGCATTCAACAACATGCTTGGAAGAGCATAAATTTTAGAGCAGATTAGGATATGACAAGTGGTGTAGTGTGGCTTGTGGATCAAAAAACCAATTAAAGAATGACAAGTGATAATTCTAGTTTGTTAGTATCTTATCTAATGGCCTACACACTCAATGCATATGTGCAAACTCTTTGATCATGACAAGTGACATCACATGATTTACTAGTATGTTGTCCAATCAATACAAACTTGGTACACCCTCATCCAATCACAGAATGACATAGGTGACCTCTAATTATTTGTAGGTATTATTATTTTTTTCTAAATTTTCAAACATTTTGGAGGTACATTTTATAATTCTAAGGCCATAACTTTTGTATACAAGAATATTTTGAGCCTTTTTTTTCAAATTACATATTTTTTAAGATCTCAATTATGGTGGTGTTGTTATAGTTATAAAATTACTATAGTGGTAAGATATTTGGCCTCTCTTTGAGATGTCCAAGGTTCAAACCCCACTATGTATGAGGGGACTAGGGCCCCTCATAAAAACCTGTGTAAAATCATTAAAAAAATAATGGTGGTCCTATTTTTTTTAATGGGTTATATGGGATTGAAATGGGCCCCACCCGTATTACATCATCACCACATAGTGGTATTACAATGAAGTTTATATATTATCCATGTATCATTTGGCAATATTTGAACCTTGGTATCCTCCTTGAAATATTGAGGAATATAACCAGTTGAGCTAATGCCACTTGATATGGTGTTATTTTTAGTCATAACTACATGTAGGATTTTATATTTTGGTAGGATAGTCAAGGATCACCATGTTCACTTGAGTGGTCCAAACTGCACTAATTGGAAAATTAATATTGAAGCTTTGATTTGAAGTAAGGATTTACTTAAGTATGCGAATGATCAGCCTCATGATACTGATATTGAAAAAGTGAAGCAACTCTATAGGTATAAGAAGGATGAGGCTCATGGGTTCATAGTATTTCATTTTGACAATGTTTATGGCACATATGTTAGCATCACCATAGAACCCAAAGCTTTGCTTAAGAAATTTTAGGGATTGTGTGATCACATTGATTCTACATAAGTTAGTAAGTTGGAGGTAAATGAGTATAGTAGTCATTTTCAAAAACAATGAAAAGATGTTTGGTGTTTTGGAAATATTCTCTACTAAGATGTAAGGCATAGATAGTAGAGGTGAAGTTTTGGCATTGTGAAGGCTGCTATAGGAAAATATCAAGAAAAATGCTAAATTGTAGATTAATTGTATTTATACAGAAATTTGAAAAGATATAGAAAATGAAAACCAAGAATTCAAATATTTTATGTAAAATGATGTAGGTTTCTAGCTATAGCATCTCAATTGAGATGATAAGTGTATCTATTTGTAAACTCTCAAGATCTAAAGAAGAGAGATGTAATTTGTCAAGGGTGGGGGACCCGAGTATAACCCCTTATTATCCAACAAAAAAACTAAGAAGATGTTTGGAATGCAAGAGAACTACCTGAAGAGAGAGAAGTAAATGAAGCTTTGTAGAAGGAAAATAATGTTGAATATTATCTTCAACAATGTTTTAGAGATATATGACATAGTTAAGTTGTCTTTGAGATGCTTTGCGTATAATTCCTAAATTCTCTTGCACCACCAAGTGATGAGGTATTAAAGTATTTTATGCATCATTGAGATAGAAGAAAAAGGTGTAAAATTTTATTTTCTTCAACCAAGCTCCTCTAAAGGTAGCTATTACAAAATATCAAAATTACAAGAAGCCAAAATAGAATGGGAAGAATCTCAAGAAGCCTTTTAAAAGGTATACATGTGAAGTTTACAAAAAGGAAGGTAAAAAAGTAGATTTTTTCTAGATTTACACCAAGAAACTTGAGGAAGAAGCAAGAAAGGGATTGTTGATGCTACTATCTTCTACGCACAAGGTGAGAATAAATTTAATACAAAAACCTCACAAGTACATGTCATTGTTCTTATAGTAAATTAGGAATCCACATATTTAGATGAATGGATTGCAAATTTAAGGGAAATTGGGCACATGATGAAGAAAAAACATCTATAAGGTTATAACCAATTCAATTTAGGGGAATGTGTTTTCATTGGAGATGACTCTTAATTGTAGGTTGTAGGATGTGAAGAAATCAGATTGGATTGTCTACTTTGATGATGTATTTTATTTTTATACTATTGGACCTAACTTGCTATCTATTTATCATGTTACCTATACAAATAAGAAGGTAGAATTCTTGTGTGATCAATGGATAATTAAGAATATAGTCAATAGGTTTAAAGCTATTGCTTCTAGCTATTATGATGATTATGATCAAATGTACAATATGGGAGAAAGATTGACCTTTTTTTTTTCTTTTTTATGAAGAGAATTTTTATTGTTATGGTTGATCATGTAGATAATTAAAGTCAAAAATGGCATCACATGCTTGGCCATCTCAACTATGGATTATTGAGATACATGAGTCGCTATCATATGGCCATTGTACTTCTATATATATCCATTCCAAAAGTGTTGCATGTGAGGATGTATTATGGGGAAAACATCATAAGGATATAGGCCTCTCACCTCTTGGAGATCATACATAGTGATATATGTGGACCTATAAGTACACCATCTCTATTATAAAATAAGTATTTCCTCATTTTTATTGATGATTTCTCTACACATGTGTGGTTATATGATATTTACATTGAGGATGTCGTGTTTGAGAAATTCAAGGCCTTTAAGGATATTATTGAGAATTAGTTGGATAGAAAAATTAAATTATAAGGACAAAAGGAGGATACAAGTACCTTAGTTATACCTTTCATGATTTTCAATCTTCTCATGAGATTGCACATCAAAGGATTGCTTACTATACTTCTAAGAAAAATGGTGTGACTAAAGGAAGAACAATGTGACTATGGAGATGGTATAATGTATGATTTATGCCAAGGGAATGGAACATAAATTATGGGGCGAGGTTATCACTTTTGCAACATACATCATAAACAAGGTTCCTATAAGGGGAGTTTAAGGCATCCCACCTATTGAGAGGTTGATAGGAGATAAACCAAATTTTTATTGATATTTTATCTTTGGGTCTTCAACATGGGCTCAAATACCCACGGATATTAAAAAAAAGGAGGTATCGAAGAGTCATAGTTGTATCTTTGTGGGGTATTCAAATGACTCAAAGGTATATCACCTTCATGATCCTTAGAAGCATGCGGATTTTATCTAGAGAGATGCCATTTTTTATGAGGTCCTTCTACCCCATCACCTAAGCTTTTTGTAGATGAATCTTTTGATTCTTTAACTATTATATATACTTATTCAAATATTTTGGTTGGATCTCTTTCCTTTAGAGAATCTTCTTCATCATATTCAAGTGGAGATCCAATACCTATTTATTTGACCCCATCACATGCAACACTAGAGGTAGTACCTGCTTTTGTAGATTAAAGGTATATTGAGTAGAACAAATTAGATTAGAGGGATTCATATTTATACAATAAGGCAAGTTTAAGTTGGATTTATTAGATATAGTTTTCAATGTTGCTTTATCATAGAGTACAAATGACTCTTCAGTTCATCCAATACCCAAATAGATTAAGGTGCTTTTAAACATGCTAAACCAATTATGCCTTAAAAGCAACATAAAAAATATCATTATTAAGCTTTGATTTTGAATGCTGCTCATATATTGTTAGGCTAATGGTTGGCTAGATAGAAAATATGCTATATTGGTAGAATATAAGACTCTGATGAGAAAATTGACCTAGGATTTGGTTCCTCTTCTAAAAGGAAATAATGTAATTGGATACAAATGAAATTACAAGACCAAGTATTCTTTAGAAGGTCAAGAAATGAAGTATAGGCATGCCTTATTGCTAAAGGATTCTCTCGAAAAGAGAAATTGGACTATTTAAAAAAATTTGCACCTATGGCTATGATGGACTTCATTAATATGATTCTCTCTATTGTTGCCTCATATGGATGGAAGGATCACTAGATGGATGGGGTGAGTGTCTTCCTACATCGAGAGCTTTAAGAGGAAATAAACATGTAGTAGCCCCTAGAATTGAGATTTAGGATCCTATTTCATTGGTTTATCATCTGAATAGGTCCTTTATGGACTGAAGTAGGCCCCTTATGCATGGTATGAGAAGATTCATCAACTTTTTTCTCAATTTTGACTTTGGAAAATGTGAGGTCGAGCATTATGTGTACATCAAATATCAAGATGAGGAAACACTAGTGATTGTTTAATATATTGATAATATTCTCATCATTGGAAACTCTCCTACTTTTATCTTGGATATAAAGTCACGACTTCATTTCACCTTTTAGATGAATGATTTGGGACTTCTACATTACATTTTATGAATTTAGATAGATCAAATAGATTATTGTATCACCATTTCATAGCCTAAGTATGCTTTGGATCTTCTTTAATATTTTAGGATGGAGGATTGCAAGGTTGCTTAGGATCCTTTCACTTTAGGCCTAAAGCTTAGGCCTAATTATACCACTCCTTTGGTGGATGCTACATTGTATCAATATCTAATGGGAGGTCTTCTCTATCTTATACCAAGATACTACATAGTGTGTAAGTTATATTGACTCAGATTAGGTTGATGATGTAAGTCCACTTCTAGCCATGTGTATCATATTGGCCCGGGTCCTATTGCATAGACTTATAAGAGGTAAGCCATAATTACATTACCATTGACCGAGTCTGAGTATAGTCAACTTGCTAGTAAGGAGACATTGTGTCTTTGATAGAGTTTAATAAAGTATGACATTCTAATAGCATCACATTTCTCTTTGATGTGATAACTAAAGTGCCATTTACATTTCTCAAAGTGGAGCATCAATACATAAAACATGTTAAGATCCACATGCACTTCTTTCAACAAATTGTCCATGATAATGTGATCAATTTTAGTATTTATATATAGAGGAGCAAGTTGTTGACAACTTCCATAAACCTTTAGCAATGACAAAGTGTGTTCAACTTTGTTTAATTATTGGGGTCAAGGAAATGTTTAAGGAGGGATAATGTATAGTTACTTCTTGACATGGGTACCTAATTGGGCCTAGTTGTTGGGACTAATATTTGAGGTTTCACCTTCTATTTCATACTCTCTAAGTTGCACTTGTCATTGTATATGATTGTACACTTAGTAGTGTTAAGTTTGCTTAGGATCGTCTATTTTCTTAGGTTGATTTATCTGAACATTATTTCATTTTATATTGTGGATAATTCATTTTCCACCTCATGTCATGAGTTGTCCTAATTATTAATTATAATTCCTAATCACCATTAGAAGCTATTAGTTGTGATTAGGAGTTTTTTTTTTGCTGGATAATAAGGGGTTGTACTCGAGTCCCCCACCCTTGAAAAATTACAACTCTCTTCTTTATATCTTGAGAGTTTATAAATAAATATACTTCTCATCTCAATTGAGATGCTATAGCTAGAAATCTACATCATTTTACATAAAATGTTTGAATTCTTGATTTTTATTTTCTGGATCTTTTCAATTTTCTCTATGAATACAATTATTCTAGAATTTAGCATCTTTCTTGAAATTTTCCTAAAGTAGCCTTCACAAAGCCAAAAATCACCTCTACTATCTATGCCTTGCATCTTAGTAGAGTAATATTTTCAAAATATCGCACTATCATAGTCCACTTTATCAAATCTGGATTGCTAGTTTCCTTCATGAAACACAAGTGCAACCACATTATAATAAATAGTCTAAATGAAAACACATTATTGTTATAAAATAAAACAAATATTACCAATGGAAAACTCTGAGGTAAATCTTAATAATTAATTGAATCATGCAATCAACATTTTCTTATCAACTTCAACTAAACTTACTACTTCCTCCAACCATGGAAAAAAGAATTTAACTTTATGATCTTCAATCAAAACCCCTCTATTGGCTAGCTTATCTGCACATTTTTTCCCTTCCCTTAATATATGTGTAAACCTGATTTCTTTAAACTCTTTAGCAAGATCTTGAATTTTCACAATTATCTCTTATATGTTCCATGGAGCCTTTGTTTTCCTCAAAATTGTATTTATTACTATGAGAGAATCACCTTCCATCCATACTCTATTCCACTTCATTTGTTTACATATTTTTAACCCTTATAAAGCTGCCCAAGCTTCAACTTCATTATTAGTCTTAAATCCATTATTTAAAGTATAATGAGACAAAATCTCTCTATTATTTCTAATTTTTCCTCCTCCTCCTTCTGGTCCTAGATTTTCTTTAGATGCTCCATCAAAATTCAATTTAACCCACTCCACATCTGGTGGTTTACCTTCCTTTTGCTTCTCTTGTACCCAACATCATAATTTCATTTAATGACTTGAATCCATATATCAAGGCTCTCTTCTTCTAGATTAGGGACTAGGTGAGTTGATAGGGTTGGTTTAGACTCCTCTATGGCTAAACATATCTTATTTTTCATTACCTCTAAAAAAATTTCCTTTTATTTAAATATTCTTCTATTCCTTTCTAGCCATATAGTCCAAAGTATTGTATCTTTTGATATATCCCATATTGTCTGTAAAGCCTCCCATTTATAAGTGATCTGCATTGCTTTAACTAATGTTTAATTCTGCTATTCACAACCATGCATTTAATAAACATATTAAGAATCCATTGCCATAGATTCTAGACTATTGAATAATGTCCTAAGAGATGGTCTATACTCTCCTCCTCATTTTTACAAAAAATACATTGAGAGAGGCTATGAAACCCCTTTTCATAAGGTTATCCCAGGACAAAATTCTTCTATGACCTAGTAGCCAAACAAACATTTTAACTTTAGGAATGCTTGGGCTATCCCAAATATCTCTCCATATTTTAGTGTCATTATTATTTTGTTGGTGTTGTACATTATATCCACTTTTTGTTGTGTATTCTTCTAAGCTATTCAACTCCCAAATAAATTTATCCTTGGCTCCCCTCGAAATAATCACAGTTGTTATCTTTCTACTCAATAGACTCCTAGCATCAATGTCTTGTATACTTATAAATAAATCTTCTTTCCAATTGTATCTTCCTTCTTGATCCTTGTACAAAATGTTTGAAACCCTATCACCATATTTGTCTTGAAGAAATCCCATCCAAGATTTCAAAATTGGATCTAAATTGAGCGGTTTTTTATCACACCAAATATCCCTCCAGATATAATTTTTTTCTCCAGTTCCCACCACCCATATTAAACCTTTAATCATAAGATCAATAGATTTTTAAACCATTCCAAAGAGCATAACCATTTGGTAGAGAAAATGCTATAAAAATTAAACTTGGGTCATTGGGATCAACATAATTACTTAGAATAATTCTTATCCATTGTATTTGACTCTCTTTGTACAATCTCTAGATTAATTTTCCCCTAAGAGCTAAGTTTGCATCTGCAAGAACTCTTAAACCAAGACCTCCCCTAGTATTATCATCACATAACTTACTCAATTTCACAAAAGAAAATTTCTTTTTATCATGTACACCTGACCATAAAAAAGATCACATAATATAGACATTTTTCAATTGATTTTGGTATAGAATACAATGATATATAATATATTGGAATGGCTTGTAAGACTAACTTAATTAACTGCACTCTTACTACTAACAATAACCATCTATCTTTCCAAAATGGAATTTTATTCAGAACTTTATTAATAACTAGATTTCATAAATCTATCCTCATTCTCCCCTCAAATAAAGGCATCCATAGATAATTTGTTTGTATATTTGTCTCCTCCATTTGAAGCAACCTATAAATTCTTACTTTGATATTAGCTCTTTGTTAAGAAAGTAAATTTTAGATTTTTTTTTATTAATTTTTTGCCCTGAAGCTCTTTCGTACTCATTTAAAAAGTTATTCAAAGCTTTGGCCTCATTTATCCTTGCCCTTCCAAAAAGGGTTGTAAAATCTACAAATTATTGATGGGTGATGTTATCAATGTTATTACTAACCTTAAGTCCACTTATAAGCCCATATTTGTAAGCCTTTTCTAAGTTCCTACTCAAAACCTTTGCCACAATAATGAACAAATAAGGAGATAGAGGATCTCCTTGTCTAAGGCATCTCTTGGCTTTAAAATATTCTGTTACTAACCCATTGACCAAAACTAAATAAGAAACTGTAAAGACACAAGCTTTAATCCATATAACCCATTTCTTCTTGAAACTAAACTTTTATGTGATTAGGAGTTACTAGTTATGATTAGGAGTTATTAGTTGTGATTAGGAGTTATTAGTTGTGATTAGTAGTCTAATGGTTTTTGAACTAGATAAGAAAATATTGAGTATTTTTTGACCATAACTAATTGCCAAAAATGTCATGAAATTTTTTTGTATGGTAAAGATGTATGATCCATTTAACAAAGCTATAGAAATGGTCAACCAAAGTTTATGCTACTTTAGAAGGAGAGGATGGCTTGATTGGTTGCATTATAAAAATGGTTGTACATGGAAACTATGATAGATATAGATGAACTACTGGTATTTTTTGATTCTTTGTATTTTATTTGGGGTATTACCCTAATTCAATATCTTTAGAAATTGTTCATTAGATACCTTCTTTTAGAATCTAAAAATACATAATTTTTACCTTATTGTTTTATAAAGTTGAATATTAAATATATAATATAATAGGAATATTCCATGGTTTAGTTGTAAAGTGAGTGGTACAAGAAGGTTGACACATTTATAAAATAGATAATGTGTTATGTGTAGTCAGTTTGTTGGAATGAAACATGCATGTGGTAGGAATCCTCAAGAAGGAGGTCATGGGTTTAAATCATAATATTTTGCTTGTTGTTTCCTCAAGGGACATATGGTATGTTTTATAACCCATGGGGGAGACTTGACTATGGATGGAAATATGGAAAATTGTGGGTGTGAGCACCTCCCACTTGGCTTGTGGAGCTTCCTTTTTATACAGGTTTGTTGATTAGTAACCTAATAACATTATCAATGTTATGTCTAGTATATGGTGGACAAGCGATTGGATATTGAAGGGATATGTCTCAAGTGTGCACATGATTTTGAGGGTGTATTAACATCTTTACTTATACACATTATGCTTTAGAAGTTTACTAGTCTCTTGAGGATGATGTGTATGTATGGTCAAATGACTCTTATTCCTTTAGTGTTGTGGTGGCTATATATGATGAGTGACTTTTTGAGTCTTGATTGACCTATGGCTTGCATGGATAGAGGGGAGTCTATGGAGAATTAGTGGCCTAGCATTTTAGGGTTGAGTCCCTAATAGTATTGCGTGGCTTTGTTGTAATAAGTTTTGTTACCAATGTGGTGTCCTTTGTTGATTAAGCACATAAATGGAAGTGTTAAAACCAAAAAATTACCTATATAAGGAGTAATAGTGAATCACCTTAAACCAAATTGTAAAACATAATTTGTCCTTCACCTTCAAATCATCTAATTGATCAATAATATATTTGGTGCATAAGTGACACCTGTTTCCTTAAATCAGTGATATATGGTGGTAACCAATTTGCTAACTTCCTTCCCAATGTTTTGTTTAGTAAACACATAGCTAACACCCCCTTATCCAACTCAATGACACTTGGTAATAATTGGTTTATTTATTTTTTGCTTAGTGGCTTGCCTAGTCAACATGTAGTTTGTACTCCCATGGTCTTCCATTTAGTAGCATGTGGTAGCACATGATTTTTTAATGAAGGTAATTTTATTTTTTTGAGAAATTTCAAAGGTTTTGATGGCATATTTTATAATTTTGAGCTAAATTTATGACGGTTGTAAACTTTGCACATGGATACAATTTTAGCCTTTTTTCAAATCATATATTTTTGAGCATTTTGAGCCTTTATTATGGTAGTGTTATTTCTAGTCAAAGCTACACATACAATATTATATTTTTAAATACATACAATGAATCAACATGTACTCTTTGTCATGACCCACCTTGGTAGGACTCTCTTATGAAATAAACTATGTATTGATAAATGATGATTTAATACTTAGTTTTGATGCATTTGGATGATTTTATGCATTTGTTGTTTTGATTATATGATATGTGGATATGGTACTGCTAATGTTGTGCTTGGATGCAAGACCAGGTGCTCTCATGGGTGGGTGAGGAAGTCGACCACCAAGAATGAGATACCGAAAAGGGAAATGATGTGACAAACAACTCTAGGGTAAGATGTACCTAGGGTAACAAGTGGTTACCACATATAGTTTGGATTCATATAATTTTATTTGAAGGTAATCATCATCACCTAAAAATCCATCCATTGTAGAAGTTGATAACCTCAAAGTTATTGTAAACTCTTTTGCATACTAGATAGGAGCAGTAAGGAATGGTGGTGTATTACTCCATCTTGTTTTGGTTTGTGTGTTTACCTTCCTTGCACTTGTGGTTGTTTGCTTCGTGTGATGAAAATACCATTAATGGAAATCAATTAAAAGTATTTCATGATTTCTAATAATATATTAATAAGATGGACTTATTAATAATTAAGGTATATTTCCTTGAACATTAGATTTTAATGTTGTATTAATATTAATAAGGTGGACTTATTAATATTTGCAATTAATTAATATTTCTAATGTTGAGTTGCATATTAATAAGGTGGATTTATTAATATTGATAATTATATTTTATAATTAATAAGGTGGACTTATTAATATTTACATATATACTTTATAAACATTAGAAAATCAAAAGCATTAAAGACAATGACAATTATGAAAAGACTTTGCATTGATTAAAATTAAAAGAGATATAAATGAGTTTATTTCTTTTATAAAGTTAAAAGAAATTTAATTTGGGTTTTACGAACCCTTTTACCTTGCAAAGGAAGTGCATTTAATTAATAGATTAGGGTTTGATGTTATTTGAAAATATAACAAGCAAGAAGACATTGCAAAAATGGTTTAGGGTTTCATCTTCTTCCTCTCTTTTAAAAAGAGAGATGGAAAGGAGAAAAAAGGTGTGGGAAGCAAAAGATGAAGGAATGTATTTTTGAGCTCTAGTAGATGATTACACTCTTCCCTTTCAAGTTTTGTTTGATTAAAAAGCTTCTAATAATTCCAAGGTAATTTTTAATACTATGCTTTTGTAGAGCTAAAAGCACGACACTAAAAAAATAGCAGAAAGTAAACAGATCCGATAAGACAAATGTAATTGCACAAGAAATATTATTATTAAATAACGGGGGGAGCTAAAAAACTTCTTTGTACAATTAATTCTGCCTTGATAGAAATGTTGTGATACAATGAATACAGATTGCTAGGATTCTCTGAAACCTTAGCTACAATAGAAAAAGTATCTTTAGCGTGCTTCGCTCCCAATAGAATGAGTGGGCTTCAGGTATCCGTGTGTTCAGGCCACTCCAACTTCAACAGTCGTTCAATGCTTTTGATGTATTATCAAATCCTGCACACAAATAAACAAGGGAAATTAGTAATAACAAATGAGGGCTCCACAATGTGAGCCCTTAGAAATCACCACTTACAAAACCCTAGTTATGGTAATGAAATGTGAATAGAATGAGATAATATGAAATATAACAACCAATAAGTGATTTACCTTATCGTTTGTTGATGTTTTATTGTAGATTCATTGGTGTGATGCCCTAGCAATAGAAGCAGATGTGGCATAACAGGTCCGTGGGGTGTTTGATGATGACATCAGGCTCTAGAGGGCACTTGGCAAGCTTTGGTGCGAGCTTCACAGGCTCTAGTGTGCACCTGCAGGATATGGTAGGCTTTGGCGAGTGCCTGGCAAGTTTTTACAGTAAGCTTCACAAGCTCTGGTGTGCATCTTTTGAATGGAAGGCTTTGGTGAGCACCTGGCAAGCTTCTACAGTAAGCTTCGCAAGCTCGGGAGGGCGCCTATGGGTAAGGGTGGATCTGCAAAAGAAGATCATGGGGGATGGGCAGAAGTTGTGATGATGGCAATGGAGGAGGACAAGGTGGAAATGATAGATATGGAAGATGGCTAGAATGATGGAGGTCCTATAATCAGCTAGGGTTTGGGGATCTTCAGAGTTCTATAACGTTTAGCTTCACTAGGATCTCTCAAGGGCACAACTGTTTCAGGGTTTTGAACATTCCAGGGTTTGAGCATTTGCAAATGCCCTTACTTATAATCTAACCTAGGGTTTTCCTAGGGTTTTAGCCTTACACTTTTAATCGTGTGGCTAAGATCAAATCAGATCCTAAGGTTGAGATTACATTTTAGATGTGGCATGGATTAATGAAGATGGACGATGGAGATTAGATTGGATCGGATGACTATGGTTAATTGGGTTTATAAATACATATTTTATAATAAATATATTATAATATAATATAAAATATTATATTAAATATAAATAATATAAAATAATATTAAAATAAGCCCAATTGGGTTATGAAATGGCGGGAAAGGTGGAATTGGGCCAAATAATTGGCGGGAAATGTGGAATTGGGCCAAATAATTGGCGAGAAAGGTGTAATTGGGCCAAATAATTGGCGGGAAAGGTGTATGGTGGACAAGTGGATGGTGGGATGGTTAGGATGGAGGATTAATGACTACAATTTGGTGTCTACAAATGCCTCTTTTTATACCATGTTGTGTGAAACACAAAATGGTGCAAAAATACGAGACACCTGCTTGGGCTATGGATGCAGAAGTAGCTTCTCTCTGTTGTTGGATTTGAGCATTGATGTTGAAGACCAAAGAATAAATAATTTTTGGAATTTTTGTAGCTTACCCCCTCAATTGGCAAATGAGTTACGAATGTATCTCACAAGCCAATTGAAAAATTTTGTGCAAATAATTAATGATGTAGTGAATTTGTGCAATTGATGAATGAATGGTGTGAAATGCAATGTGATTGTGGATGATATGAATGATGTAAAATGTGATACCATTTTTGCCCCAACGATGGAAAGGGGGTTGGTGTAAAATACCATGTGATTATGGATGATATGAATGATGTAACATGTGATATCATTTTTGCCCCAATGGTTGAAAGGGGGTTTTGTCCAATGTCATGATGTCATGATCATGTAAGATGTTATCCCCTTGTGGGAGGATCAAAATCAATATTGTGGTTGTCCCAGATTTCGGGATGATTCGATGCTATTGAAGAAAATGCCCTATAGGCATCATTGAGTATGCAAGGTATGAAAGATGCATGATGCCATAGGCAGCATAAGGGGCTGGGTAGTGACTGTCTCGATAATTCCCACATGGAACCAATCAACCTATCGGGATTTGCCTTGTCCGATGACTATGGTCAAATGAATGAGTGATTGTGATTACAATTATCCATGTTTTCTTGCCCCATAGAAAAGGACATCAATGACTACTTTTGAGCAAATTGTTCTTGGCAAGGTTGCACTCAAAATGTGAGGTGCCAAATGTGATTGAGATTTCGATCAAGGAGATAAGTGAGGATGATCATGGTGAAGTGTCCTTATGGTGGTTTGTTCATATTACTGAATTACATGGATGCAAATCATTGCAATCGCCAAGGAGATATAATAGACCACTAGATATGAGGTTTGCTTGAATGAACTGGACAAATTATGGATGAAATGATTGATGTATTTGATGGGTGGTGAAATGAAGATATGGTGATGGATGCAATTTATGTGGATTCAATGATTGATTCTATTTTTGCCCCAACAGATGAAGGGATTTTTGCCATTTGGAAATATGATGAAATATATCTATTTTTGCCCTAACAGATGAAGGGGTTTTTGATTAATGTATATGCTTTTGCCCTAACAGATGAAGGGTATTTTGAAATGTGAGCATGTGATGAATGTATTTGTTTTTGCCCTAACAGATGAAGGGGCTTTTGAAATGAAATTATTTGTGTCTGTTCATTTCCCTTAGCAGATAAAGGGATTTGTGATGATGAACAATAAAATGATTGTGTCTGTTTGTTACACGTAACAGATAAAAGGGGTTTTTGTTGATGTAAGTGTCCTTATGGTGATCTATCCATCCTACAAGATTGCATGGATAACCAGTCGCTTCAACCTCCAGGTTTTTAGGATAAACCACTAAATACAAGGTTCACTTGTGAATGTTGTATAATGATAAATGGATAGATGATGTTAAATGTAAGTGTTATTTTTTTTGCCCCAACAGATGGAGTTTTTGAAATGTGGGAATTTGATGAATGTATCTATTTTTGCCCTAACATATAAAGGGTTTTGCGATGATGAAAGTGTCCTTATGGTGATCTATCCATCCTACCGGATTGCATGGATAACCAGTCGTTGCAACCACTAGGTTAAGTAGGATAAATTACTAGATACAAGGTTCATTTGTGAATGTTACATAATGATAAATGAATAGATGATGTTAAATGTAAGTGTGATTTGTTTTTGTCCCAATAGATGAAGGGATTTTTGTAATTTGTAATATGTGATGAGTGTATCTATTTTTGCCCTAACAGATGAAGGGGTTTTTGAAATGTGTAAACATGATGAATGTATCTGTTTTTGCCCTAACAGATAAAGGGGTTTTTGATGAGGAAAATAAGATGATCTATTCTTTGCCCTTAATAGATAAAGGGATTTTTGATGATGTAAGTGTCCTTATGGTAATCTATCCATCCTACCGAATTGCATGGATAACCAGTCGCTGCAACCGCCAAGTTACTAGGATAAACCACTGAATACAAGGTTCACTTATGAATGAAAATATTGATGAAAAATGCTAAATGAATCTCCATGTTTTTGGCCAATGGGTAAGGTGAGGAAGCTCCATGTTTTTAGCCGACGGGTAAGGCTAGGAAAATGTGAAGATGTAATTGATGCATTCTATTTTTGCCCCAACAAATGAAGGGGTTTTTGATGGATGTATCTATTTTTGCCCTAACAGTTGGAGGAGATTTTGAAATGTGTGTCTATTTTTGCCCTAACAGATGAAGGGGATTTTTGATGAGAAAAATAAGATGATATGTTCTTTGCCCTTAAAAGATAAAGAGATTTGTGATTATGTAAGTGTTCTTATGGTAATCTATCCATCCTATCGGATTGCATGGATAACCAGTCGATGCAACCGCCAAGTTACTAGGATAAACCACTAAATACAAGGTTCACTTATGAATGTTGTATAATGATAAATGAATAGATGATGTTAAATGTAAGTGTTATCTATTTTTGCCCCAACAGATGAAGGGATTTTTGTAATTTGGATGATGTGAATGCAAGGCAAAGGGCACAACCTTTGACAAAAGAATGCAGTCTTTTGAACCTAGCAAATGATGTGGATGATTTGAATGTAAGGTAAAGGGCACAACCTTTAATAAAAGAACACAGTATTTTGAACCTAGAAATTGACTTGTCGATGATGTGATGTGCAAGGCAAAGGGCGCAACCTTTAACAAAAGCACACAATATTTTGAACCTGGAAATTGACTTGTCGATGATGTGATGTGATTGCATGATTGACTTGTTTATTAAATTGGTGGGATAGGTGTGAAACCTTGAACACCCCCAAGTTGTGATGATGTTGGATTAGGGGAAAGGTGTGAAACCTTAAACACCCCCAAGTTGTGCTGATGTTTTTTTGATTGGGGTAAAGGTGTGAAACCTTGAGCACCCCCAAGTTGTGATGATGTTTGTTTGATTGGGGTAAAGGTGTGAAACCTTGAGCACCCTTGATTTATGATGGTGTTTGATTAGGGGAAAGGTGTGAAACCTTGAACACCCCTAATTTGTGATGGTGTTTGATTAGGGGAAAGGTGTAAAATCTTGAACACCCCTAAGCTATGATTATGTTTGAACTTTCTAGCGATCTTTGTATAGGCGAGTTTGATATATATACGTACATGGATTTTACTTTGTCTTATTATTCATGTGAATGCAATTCATGTTTTATGAAAGTGTTTTAATGCATGCTAATCATGATGTGTACACATAATACTTATATGGATGATTAATGCAGGTAAATGTATAATGAATCTAAAATATATGAGAGGAATGCATGGTGTTCAAATGATATTTTTATAGTTCAAAAATTTTATTGGCCATTTTTGTTGTCCATTGTTTGGTAATCGGGGGTACCGAATTTGTTGGCGTTTTTGCAACTTGACTTTTAATGAAGACATGGATGTTGACATGGAAGCAGATATGGATGTTGACATGGAAGCAGATATGGATGTTGATATGGAAGCATATATGAAAATGAAATAAGACATGGATGTTGATATGGAAGAAGATATGGATGTTGATATGAAATACTGAAAGGTTTTCAAAGATTCAAACATACTAGTGTCCTCAACCAAACTCACTAAGGTTGTCTAACTTTCTTTAGGAAAAAATGTGTGTGCGAGTGAGGTTCAATTACTAAGTCTTTAGTATGAAAATGACCCTATCCAATCAAGTACCAGTGTGTGTGCACTGAAGTTCATTAACCCATTATGAGTAGATTTAGGTATGACCTATTATGGAGATGACCTGAGGCTAGCCTGTCCTAATGTGCGTTCAAAGGTCTCCCTTTTTTGGAGGAGAGACATGTCGCCTCGCATGAGCTTACTCCACTGCAAGTCAAGCGTCTATAGCCCCGGTGGAGATTCACTCCATAGTCTAATGGAATTGATATTTTAGGCCTTGGGGATGAGTACCCATTCTTATTAAGGATATGTAGTACGAATCCCTACAACTTTAGGGATCAAGGGTGTTTGGTATTTTATTTGTTAATTTTGTATAGAGGTTTAGGGAATCGTATTCTCAACCGAAGTGTGATGAGAATTTTACCCTATCCTTACTACTCTATGCTTTTATGTTTATGTTTTGTAGAACCATTGTGGTAGTGGTGAGAACCACTATTTTTGGACTATGTTGCATGATAGGAAAAGTGAGGAATATCTCCTTTTCGCCTCAAGGTGCTACCCAAGTATGGTACTAACCCTCTTTAACTCAAAATGTTCTTAAGATGTGAAGAAATGTGGATGGTTCAAGATTGTATTCGGGATCAATCGACAATGCTCAAGACTTTCTTAGTGTGTAAAGTGTGTTATTGGTCCCAAAGAACATCGGACATCCATTTGGAGGTTGCTTGCTATACTAGTAATGGCTGAGTGACTGAAAATCTAGGCTTTGTGATTTTGACATGTGGTATTGTTGGCTTATGTTTTTTTGTGAAAGTTGCATGATTGTTTTTAAACTAGGTACCCCCAATTGTTATAACTTGACTTTTTGTTTATGGCCATATCATCATTACTATGCTAGATCATTGAACATGGGATGGGATGAATGCAATTTGTATATGCCTAATGCAATGGAGTGTTGATATGCAAATGGAATTTGTACAATGCAATGGAATCTGTATGATTTAATGTATGCGAATGAAACAATGCATGAATGCAAAAATGAAAATGCATGTCAGATGCCTAAATGTAAATACAAATGGAATGTATGCAATGTGGGAATGCCTATGTGAATGATTTTTTTTTTAAAGCCATGTATATATACATATATAGTAATCATAGTAAGCATGGAACACTTTCAAGTGTATGATGTTCATTGGCTCGGGTTTTTCTACTCCCCCTAGCTTGGGAAGCTTATGACCAAAGGGCTTATGTGCCTTTGGGGCTTTTTGAAATTGAAATTTGATGTGACCAAAGGGATTTAGTGCCTTTGAGGATTTTTGAAATTGAATGTGACCAAAGGGATTAGGAGCCTTTGGAACTTTTTGAGATTGGAATGTGACCAATGAAATTGAGAACCTTTGGAGATTTTTGATTTTAAATTTTTATGTGACCAAAGGGATTGAGTACCTTTGGGGCTTTTTGATTTTGGAATTTTATGTGACCAAAGGGATTGAGTACCTTTGGAGCTTTTTGATTTTGAATTTTGATGTGACCAAAGGGATTGAGTGCCTTTGGGGATTTTTGAAAATTGAATGTGACCAAAGGGGTTAAGACCTTAGGGGCTTTTTGAAATTGAATGTGACCAAAGGGGTTAAGACCTTTGGAGATTTTTGAAATTGAATGTGGCCAAAGGGGTTAAGACCTTTGGAGCTTTTGAAGTTGAATGTGACCAAAGGGGTTAATACCTTTGGAGCTTTTTGAAATTGATGTGTGACCAAAGGGATTAAGACCTTTGGGGCTTTTTGAAATTGAATGTGACCAAAGAGATTAAGACCTTTGGAGTTTTTTTTTTTTGAAATTGATTGTGACCAAAGGGATTGAGATCTTTGGGGCTTTTTGAAATTGAATGTGACCAAAGGGGTTAAGACCTTTGGAGATTTTTTTGAAATTGAATGTGACCAAAGGGGTTAAGACCTTTGGAGCTTTTTGAAATTGATGTGTGACCAAAGGGATTAAGACCTTTGGGACTTTTTGAAATTGAATGTGACCAAAGGGGTTAAGACCTTTGGAGCTTTTTTTGAAATTGAATGTGACCAAAGGGGTTAAGACCTTTGGGGATTTTTGAAATTTGAATGTGACCAAAGGGCTTAAGTGCCTTTGGAGCTTTTTGAAATTGGAATGATGTGGATGACTAGGAGGATGTGATATCCTGAGAGTCCTCGCTTTATTTGGTGATTGAGTTGATACCGATGTCCTGATCAAATGAATTAGTTGGACCATTTGGGGTGAAGACTTTGAGATCAATAAGGTCTTGGACAACATTTTTGAATACTTTATATTTTTTGATGTCATGGCCCGCTTGTTGATGATAAGGACAATACAAGTGCTTCTTATAATTCTTTGCATATTGCTTGTTAGGATCACTTGATTTTATTTTTGGAAGTACAATATCTTGTGCTTCATAAAGCCTTTGAAAAATGGTTGCATAAGATTCTGAAAGTCTTGTGTAGTTGCGATGAGGCTTTTTGGGGCGCTTGGTGCTTATGTCTGATTGTGTTGGCCTTTGAATTTGTGGTACAACTATAAAAACCTGAGATGTGGATTGTGATTGCGGATGTGTCAACTATTCTGGTTGCTGAAGATGACTCAATTGTAACTCAATGTTGATTAGTCGAGTTAAGATTTGTTGTAAAATTTTAGTGTGTTGGCAATATGATTGTAAGCCTTGGTTGGCTTGTTGAGTGACTTGGGATGTGGTGAATGGATTAATGAATGGATGAAATTGAATGTGTTGTTGGAGATGTGATGAATTGGGGGTCATGGAATGAATTTGACGATGATGGGGTTGGTGAGGGAATGATTATAAATGAAGAAAAGGATATGATGTATGGGGGCTATGGATGGATGGATTCATAGGAATGGAATGGGTTGATGGAGGCATGGAAATGAAAACCTCCAAATATTAGGGTATCCAAGTTAATTCAGGTTGGTTACTATGGTTGGGTTGATGAAGAAGGATGGGAAGACATGGGCATGGAGCAAGTTGCATTTGATGTGACAACTTGGGGGTTGGGTACTTGTGAGGTAACATTGACATACTCCTCATACAAGGGGTTGGAATAGGTGGTTGTGGGGTAAGTGTTAAGAACACTTGGATTTTGTTGTGATTGGATCGTGGAAGAAGGCATACCATATTCATAAATAGAATTATGATGTCCTTGGGTGGGGTAGGAGGTAGCCAGTTTGGGTTCTTCAAAACCCTCTTGGCTAAGGGGTTCTAATACATAGTTGGAAGACTTGTAGATGGCCCTAACTTTGTCCATGTCTATGTGGGTGGTGGTTCTTTTCACATTGTGTGGAAGGGATACTACTTGAGGTAGGGATGGAAATGGTGATCCAGACGAAGTAGTCTGAATCATACCAGATAGGTTGGCTCCCGAAGTAGCAAGAGAATGGGAAATGTTTTCCATTAAAATTTTTTAGTTTATTACTTTCTTTTATTGTCTCGTTAGTACCATAAAGTATTTAAACCAAAAATTTAAAGTTTATCAAAATTTTGAAAACTCTTACAAAATTTAAAGTAAAAGAAAACAATCAATCCTAGTTTTTACCATGTGCGGCTTACCTTGTTAATTAATTATTTTCTTTTGTTAATGTGAGATTCTTTTTAGAGTTGTAGGCTTGTGTGTTTTGATGTAACTGTTGGGACTAAAAACTAAAGGGGATTAATTATTGATAAAAATGAGTTACATATATAGGCAGAAGGCCTATATGAAACACATGACACTTGTCAAGAGAAACTGACAAGTGTCAAGGTGAAGGTATAGTGCACTTTAACTCTAACATTCCCCCTTAAAGTGCACTATCCTAACTAAAGAAGAAACAAAACAAGTCAATATTAGGTAACATTCCCCCTTAATGTTGACTTCTCTAAAACAACCTATCATCCTCTCTTATTGCTGATTTGGTCTAGGCTCGTGCTCTTTGCGCTTGGCTCTCCAACTATGAATAATGCTAGATTCACTATGTATACATCTTGGTCTATTGCCTCAAGGTCAGCCACTTCCACGGGTCTGTTGCCATTGGGTCAGCCATCTAAGTGCCTCAGGGTCATCATGGGTGCCTCAGGGTTAGCCACTTCTAGGTCTGTTGCCTCTGTAGGTCATCCTCAGAGGATGTTGCCTCTCGTAGGTCACTGCCTAGATTCACCATGAGTATCTAATCCCTCCTTATGGTGAACTCAATCTAGAAGGTGTTGGTCTTTGCCGAAAATGCACCTAATACAAAGGAAAAACAAGCCATATAAGAGTGTCGATCTTTGCCGAAAATGCACTCAATACAATAAAATGAGCCATAGATCAAAATAGGAGAGAAGAAGAAAAGAAGAGAATCTTTTGAAGTGTCTTCGTTTGTAGTCTTCAGAAGTAGATCCGAAAAAACCTTGGATAGAGTCTAGGGTGTCTTTGTCTGTAGTCCCTAGGACAAGTGTCCTTATTGTGATCGTCTCATCCCACCGTAATGCATGGGTAACCAGCCGCTGCATCCGCCAGGTGCTATAGAGAAGATGACTAGATACTAGGATCACTTACATAGTGCCTTGGGAGTGTCGGGTACAACCGAAAGTGCACTCCAAGGGAGAAAAAACTTTGAGGCTAAAAAACTTAATTGAAACAACCTCAAAATTACAATATGACACCACCATTATGTCCATTGCAGAAAAATGTTTCCAATGACTATGAATACCCCTATAGACGTATACAAATTGATGCTTCAACAAAACAAAAAACAATGACTCTCAAAATGTGTGCAGCTCTAGGACATTCCCAAGTAGTCACCCATCCGAGTGCTACTCTTGGATGAATTGCTTAACTTGGGAGTTTTATAAAAAATGCTGCCAGAAAAGTAGTCTTCAAAGATGAAATTAAAATATCAAATAAGATATTTTAAACATACAAATCGCTTTCTCAACTAACATGCCCCCTCCTTTACAAATTTGATCTTGGCGGCTACATTTTCTTTTCCTGTCTTCTAACAGAACTACAGACTTTGATAGATCAAAACCAAGCGGGGATAAAACCTTGGGGTAGTTACGAACAACTCCAGTGCCAATGCGTCCACCTCCCCTGCAATGTCGCCCGCTCATACCGCCGCCATTGGTGCGCACCATTCCTGCTTCGGATCGGCCACGGGACTATCCAACTCGCAATTATTAAATCACCTGAGTTTAATGCCCACTCGCAAACCGTTGACGGTCAACTCACAGAGAGTCATGGACAACGGAAATATGCAAAATCTCAACAACCACTTCTATGCACCATCTCGGTCGATGAACTGCATCTTCAGTTATACCATATCGTCGACCAAAGTCTCCAACCAAATCTTCAAAAAAAAACAAATCTTCACCATGCTTTGCAGAATTTGGTAAAATCTTTACAACAACACATCAATACAGGATCAAATTCCGCCAACGATGATGAAAAAAATGGCATCACGCCCTTGCTGATCCGCTGTGAGGCATCGAACCAGGTGTTTCAGATCTGAGAAATGACATTCGAGGATCAGATCTGAAAAGCCGTTGCTTCACGATTTTAAATCACTTCAGTGCTAGAGTGATGAGAACGTCGGGATCGACCTGCGCAGCAGCCATGGATCCCCTCATAGTCCTATGGGACTTCACCATTTGCGGCGACCTGGACAAGATCATGTGCATCTGAGACGAATTCCGCTTTGGTGACGAATACTGCTTCCCCTGCAATGCCGAAACCGCTTACCGTGCCAAGCATGGCGGCCTTTACAATCTGGAGTCCCTATTGTTTTTTTTTTTGTTAAAAAAAAGCATTTGAAGCATTCGGAATACTTTTGAATATGGAGTCATTGGAGCCTTTACAGTACACCAAGCCTCATGTTGTTGTATTTCCTTATCCAGGCCAGGGTCATATCAATCCAATGATGGAGTTTTCCAAGAGGCTGGCGTCGAAGAACATTCATGTAACGTTTGTGATCACTGAGACCAATCATGCGCGCATGTTACAGGCGCAGGATTCCGTTCTGGCCTCGCCTTTGGTAGATATTCAGTTCGAAACAATCTCAGACGGACTTCCTGTCCATTTTGACCGTAGAAAAATATGCAGCGGATGTTGGATCTGCTACGAACTGTTGGAGGACAAAGCTTCCAAGAACTGCTTCATCTGCAGGCGAAAAGTTCCAACCATTCGAAAAGTTTTGTGGCATTCCTGGACTGTTTCGACGACGGCGACGACCTGGATATCGGTATTCTGACGGAGAACACTGACGGCATCCCTTGCCGGCTGACGGTGGTCCACTACGCACACTCATTCCGTCACGGCCCCCAATGAGCGGATATCCGTCAGCGGGACGGGAGCCAGCCTCCCTAGAATTTCGATCAAGAATCTCATCACGTCTTCTCGCGAAATGCAGCAAAGATCCTCGGCCAAAAAATTGAGGTCGGAAAACTTCTCTCCGAAGCTGCTAAAGCCGATCGTACAACGCGTTAGGAGCCACCTCAAATATGGCAATTTTTGTTACCAACACTACGGCCGACCGTGCGACAGTATTCTGCTCCTACAAAACACGTGGAGGGCCCCCTGGGGCGAGCTGAAAAAATAACAAAATAACATTTTCCTACCATTCTCCGAGCCATGGCTTCCCTAATGTCTTCAACGCTTCTCTTGCAGTGACGAGGGGCATAAAAAATTCTCACAGGGACGATCTGCTTGCACGATCCTAGGCAGCAAACGTTTTGAATCCGTGAACACACTTCATTAATCTACTTTGTTATTAATCTCCCTGCTCTCCGATCCATGGTCATCGATGGCATTGTGGCTGTTTGTTGAAGAAAAAATCTACCGTGCCCCAGAGGGTTCTGCTGCACCTAACCAAACTTCCTCACTCCCCCCTTGAAATACATGTTCATGGCAACTTCTATTAGTGCCTATGGTAAATTTATCCATCGAAACTCCACAGTTAAGCATAACTGGGGTGGAGCATAACTGGGATGGGTGACCACCCGGGAAGTCCCGGTGGCTGAACCTAATGAATTTTTAATGGAAACCCAGTTGCAAAAATTGGACAGCAACCTGTTACTTCTGCGGATGGAGCGGATGGATACATATAGGGGAAAAATGGATTACTAAAAAAAATTTGGGAGCCATGATTTTTTCAAAAGTCTGGTTTCTGATCCATTGTAAACAATGGAGAACATACTCCCAGTTTTGAAAAAAAATGAGGTGAAAATGAAAAATGAGGGGGGAGGGGGGATTTCCCTCAAAATCCCCCCTCAAGAGGTTTCAACAGGGCAGGGAAAGCCCGCTTTGATACAAAATGTTGGGACTGAAAACTAAAGAGGATTAATTATTGATAAAAATGAGTTACATATATAGGCAGAAGGCCTATATGAAACACATGACACTTGTCAAGAGAAACTGACAAGTGTCAAGGTGAAGTCATAGTGCACTTTAACTCTAACAGTAACTTAATCTTGCTTAAAGAAAACAAAGGTAAAAAGCTATGGCTGGTTGGGGCAACAAGATTCTTGTTGGTAATGACCTCAAAAAAGTTTTCTCGAGGGTAATCCTATGGTTTATAGGGCAGATATTGGTGGATGGAAATCACTGCCACCGTCACCAAATCTCAAGCAATGGTTGGTGATGAAATCCAGCCACCACTATTAAAAATGTGAACCATGCAAGTGTGTGTGATTAATTTTATTAGATATCTTGTTATCTATGGTATGCAAACAATATTAAAGATTAATAACTTTACTAATCTAAATTAGAAGACAACACAAAGATGCAAATTTCACCTAAAGAGTGCAGAGTACACCCTTAAAATCCCCTGCCTACAAGTGATTAAAATCACAAGAGCAACTGGAGGGTTTGTCCACCTCTCTGCCAAAGGGGCTAGCCTAGGGCAAGATTACTTTATGCATCAATATGTTGTTCCTATTTAGATATGCAAAATTAAAGTGATCTTTAACTCTAAAATACAAAATATAGGATGCTTTTCTGTTTCATATGCACTCAAAATGCAAACAATCACCTAGATCTACAACTTTAGAACAAGAAATGAATTTTGTGTAATTAAATGCACATAAAACCTAAATGTAATTTGCTAAGGATTATTTCCTAAATTAATTAGTGTTAAGTTATTTTTATAACCCAGAAACAACAAAAATATGCAAAAAAATACAGAATACATAAACTGCGAAATGACCAACTAGGGTTATGGGACTTACTTGGAAGTCTGCATTTTGGTGAAGTCATTCTAAGATCTTTATTGCTTTGATTGACCTAAAAATTTGTGGAGACATGCTATGGCATGTTAGGAACCTACCCTCAAAATTTTAGCCCAATCCAACTTTGAATGAGTGAGATATGGCCAAAACAGTCAGGGAAGTTTGTGTAGGAAACACAGTTGAATGCCTCTAATCAACACTAGGTGCGGTAGGGTGCTTGCCAGGCACAACAAAGCACCTGTGTAGGCGCAGTAGAGTGCCTACGTAAACTCTGAAAAGTGCTACAGAATGTTGCAGAAACCCTAGCGATGAAACCAATGACTTCTACACTTCTGAAAATCCCTGCATTAGACAAAAAAATTAAGTTAGCAAAGTAAATCAATTTAAATAATGAAACCCTTGTGGGGTCCCACCGTGATCGCCATTTTTAGAGCTAAAAACAAAACACTAAAAAAATAGCAAAAAGTAAACAGATCCGATAAGACAAATGTAATTTCACAAAAAATATTATTATTAAATAACGGGGGGAGGGAGACAAAAAACTCCTTTGTACAATTAATTATGCCTTGAAAAAAATGTTATGATACAATGAATACAAATTTATAGGGTTCTTCAAAACCCTAGCTACAATAGAAAAAGTGTCTTCAGCGTGCTTCACTCCCAATAGAATGAGTGGGCTTCAGGTATCCGTGTGTTCGGGCCACTCCAGCTTCAACAACCGTTCAATGCTTTTGATGTATTATCAAATCCTGCACACAAATAAACAAGGGAAATTAGTAATAACAAATGAGGGCTCCACAGTGTGAGCCCTTAGAAATCACCACTTACAAAACCCTAGTTATGACAATGAAATATGAACAGAATGAGATAATATGAAATATAACAACCAATAAGTGATTTACCTTACCGTTTGTTGATGTTTTATTGCAGATTCATTAGTGTGATGCCCTAGCAACAACAGTAGATGTGGCGCAACAGGTCCATGGGGTGTTTTATGATGACGACAGGATCTGGCAGTCACTTGGCAAGCTCTGTTACAAGCTTCGCAGGCTCTGGTGTGCACCTACAGGATATGGCAGGCTCTAGCGAGCGCTTGGTAAGTTTTTGCAGTGAGCTTCACAGGATCTGGTGTGCACCTACTGAATGGCAGGCTCTGGTGAGCACCTGGTAAGCTTTTGCAGCGAGCTTCACAATCTCAAGAAGGCGCCTACAGGTAAGGGTGGATCTGTAGAAGCAAATCGTGGGGGATGCGACAGATAGGCAGAAGTGGTGACGACGACAATGAAGGAGGGCGAGGTGGAAAGGATGGATATGGGGGATGGCTGGAATTATGGAGGTCCTATGATCAGCTAGGGTTTGGGGATCTTCAGAGTTCTACAACCTTTAGCTTCATCGGGATCTCTCAAGGGCACAATTGTTTCAGGGTTTTGAACATTCTAGGGTTTGAGCATTTGCAAATGCCCTTACTTATAATCCAACCTAGGGTTTTCCTAGGGTTTTAGCCTTACACTTTTAATCATGTGGCTAAGATCAAATCAGATCCTAAGGTTGAGATTACATTTTAGATGTGGCATGGATTAATGAAGATGGATAGTGGAGATTAGATTGGATCGGACGACTGTGGTTAATTGGGTTTATAAATACATATTTTATAATAAATATATTATAATATAATATAAAATATTATATTAAATATAAAATAATATTAAAATAAGCCCAATTGGGTTATGAAATGGCGGGAAAGGTGGAATTGGGCCAAATAATTGGCGGGAAAGGTGGAATTGGGCCAAATAATTGGCGGGAAAGGTGGAATTGGGCCAAATAATTGGTGGGAAAGGTGTAATTGGGCCAAATAATTGGTGGGAAAGGTGTATGGTGGACAAGTGGGTGGTGGGATGGTTAGGATGGAGGATTAATGGCTGCAATTTGGTGTCTACAACTTTTTTTGAGAATGTTGATGTTGCCTTGCATTCGTTGAAAATATAGGGTTTCCATTTGTGCTTAGTTTTCTTGATTAAAGAATATAGAAAACTAAGGAAATATAAAATATAAATAATGGAGTATTTATATTATGAAGTTATTAGGATATAAAAAATTATAGGGTTTTCACTTGTGCTTAGTTTTCTTGATTAAAAATATAGAAAACTAAGGAAAGATAAAATATAAATAGTGGAATATTTATATTTTAAAATTATTAGAATATAAAAAAATATAGGGTTTCCATTTGTGCTTAGTTTTCTTGATTAAAAAACAAAAAAATGAAAGAAAAATAAAATATAAATAGTGGAGTATTTATATTATGAAGTTATTAGAATATAAAAAATTATAGGGTTTCCACTTGTGCTTAGTTTTCTTGATTAAAGAATATAGAAAAATAAGGAAAGATAAAATATGTCTAGTGGAGTATTTATATTTTGAAATTATTAGAATATCAAAAATTATAGGGTTTCCACTTGTGCATAGTTTTCTTGATTAAAGAATATAGAAAACTAAGGAAAGATAAAATATAAATAGTGGAGTATTTATATTTTGAAATTATTAGAATATCGAAAATTATAGGGTTTTCCCTTGTGCTTAGTTTTTGTTGATTAAAGAATACTGAAAACTAAGAAAAGATAAAATATAAGCAATGAGTATTTATATTTGATCAAAAATTATGATTTTGCTTGTGGCTATTTTTCTTGATTAAAGAATATAGAAAACTAAGGAAAGATAAAATCTAAATAGTGGAGTATTTATAAGAGGAAATTGATATAGTACTTTTATTGATTAAATATTTAGCATTAACATGCTCCTCTCATTATGAAATATATGTTTTAAAATTTATGTACATATTTTGAAAGAGTAGATGTTATACTTTATTTTATACATGCAAATTGAAAGGATGCTAAATGTTATAATGAGAGAGAATGAGAGAGATAAAGAATGAATGGTTTTATGTTTCGCTTTGGGTTTAGGTTTTTGTATCTTATGGGAGGACATCCTTAGTTAGGCAAGCCTAGAAGAACCTAAAGGATGGATCCAAACTTGAGGTTGTTGTGGTGTAGCAACACCTAAGGGTTTTGCAAAGGGAAATTTTGATAAAATATCATTGAAGTAGACCCAAATATGGGGAGTCTTTGAGAAATATTCAAGTGGTGTAGCTTGAATCCTTTTTCCAACCACAGAGGTTTGGATCCCATTAGAAAATTGGATTTGGTGATGGTACCTTGAATGACCATTGGGTGTCCATGTGAGGGATATCACGTGGAGAGATAATCATCACAATTAAAGCATCATGGAGATTGGATAATTAAGCACTGTAGTTTTATACATGGTGTAATGTGTAAACTAAAAGACTTTACACTTAAGTACTAGAATAAATGAATTTATACTAGTAATGGAGTTGACATTATTTTTCTATAAAGATTGAGATAGGGTTAATCCATATGTTATGGTCAAATTATCCTACATTTGCGAAGAATGTAAGAAAATAAGGTGTCATATGAAAGCATCTTTTAAGCCATAGAGGTGTACAAGGTAAATCCTAGTGATTATATAGGATATTGGCCACTCTTGTCCACTTAAGGGATGTTTGCAACATCATGAACTTGAAATGTGGTGAAGCCTTTATGAATATAAATATTAAGCTGAAACATATTGGAGAACCTTGTCAATACTTATCCTATAAAAAATATTTCTCTCTTCTAGGTTGGTTAGTTTTGGGTTGTTACAATTGGTATCAGAGCTCTAGGTCATAGGACTAGCAACTTTCATAGAGTGAAACTTAGGATTGGTCGAACTTGATGAGCAAATTTTGGAAGAAAAGAATATTCCATTGGGATGACATCTTGGAGTAAGTGTAACCATTGATATTATCAATGTCATACTTACTCGACATAAGAGGCCATCCCCAATAGAAGCTTATTTTCTTCCAAAAGTCGCTCATCAAGTTTGACCAATCCTAATTTTCACTCTATGGAAGTTGCTAGTCCTATGACCTAGAGCTCTGATACCAATTGTAACAACCCAAAACTAACCAACTTGGGAGAGAATTTTTTTATAGGAGAAATATTGACAAGGTTCTCCAAGATGTTTCTAGTTCAAGATTTATATTCATAAAGGATTCACCACATTTCAAGTTCACAATGATGCAAACATCCCTCAAGTGGACATGAGTGGTCAATATATTATAAAGTCACTAAGGTTTCTCTTGTACACCTCTATGGCTTAAATAATTTTTTCACATGGAATCCCATTTCCTTACACTCTCCATAAATGTAGGATAATTTGACCATAATGTATGGATTAATCCTATCTTAGTCTTTAGAGAAAAATGATGTCAATTCCATTACTAGTATAAATCAATTTATACTTGTACTTAGGTGTAAAGACTTTTAGTTTACACATTACACCATGTACAAAATTACAGTGCTCAATTATCCCATCTCCATAATGGTTTAATTGCGGTGATTAAAACTCCATGTGATATCCCTCACATGGACACCTAATATCAATGTTTATACTTACTCCACATAATATGCCATCCCAAATCGAAGATTCTTTTCTTCCAAAAGTTTCTCATCAAGTTCGACCAATCCTAAGTTTCACTCCATGGAAGTTGCTAGTCCTATGACCTAGAGCTCTGATACCAATTGTAACAACCCAAAACTAACCAACCTAGGAGAGATAATTTTTTTTTATAGGAGAAATATTGACAAGGTTCTACAAGATGTTTCCAGTTCAAAATTTATATTCACAAAGGCTTCACCACACTTCAAGTTCATGATGCTACAAACATCCCTCGAGTGAACAAGAGTGGTCAATATCTTATAAAGTCACTGGGGTTTACCTTGTACATATTTGTGGCTTAAATGACGCTTTCACATGGAACCCCATTTTCTTATATTCTCTACAAATGTAGGATAATTTCACCATAATGTATGCATTAAACCTATCTCAATATTTAGAGAAAAATGACATCAATTCCATTACTAGTATAAATCTATTTATACTAGTACTTAGGCGTAAAGCCTTTTATTTTACACATTACACCATGTATAAAAATACAATGTTCAATTATCCCATCTTCACGATGGTTTAATTGCAGTGATTATCACTCCACGTGATATCCCTCACATGGACACCCAATGGTCATTCAGGGTACCATAACCAAATCTAATTTGCTAATGGGATACAAACCTTTGTGGTTGAAAAAGAGGATTCAAGCTACACCACTTGAATATTTCCCAAAGACTCCCCATATTTGGGTCCACTTCAAAGATCCTTTATTGAAAGTGCCCATTGCAAAACCCTAAGGTGTTGCTACACCACAACAACCTCAAGTTTGGATCCATCCTTTAGGTTCTTCTAGGCTTGACTAACTAAGGATGTCCTCCCATAAGATACAAAAACCTAAACCCAAAGTGAAACATGAAACCATTCATTCATTCTCTCTCATTCTCTCATTATAACATTTAGCATCCTTTCAATTTACATGTATAAAATAAAGTATAACATCTACTCTTTCAAAATATGTACATAAATTTTAAAACATACATTTCATAATGAGAGGAGAATATTAATGCTAAAGCTTTAATAAATAAAATAACTACATCAATTTCCTCTTAGCAACACATAAGGGTTTTTCAATGGGCACTTTCAATAAATGATCTTTGAAGTGGACCCAAAGATGGAGAGTATTTGGAAAAGATTCGAGTGGTGTAGCTTGAATCCTCTTTTCCATCCATGGAGGTTTGGATCCCATTAGAAAATTGGATTTGGTGATGGTACCTCGAATGACTGTTGGGTGCCCATGTGAAGGATATCATGCGGAGTGATAATCACCTTAATTAAACCATCATGAAGATGAGATAATTGAGAACCGTAGTTTTATACATGGTGTAATGTGTAAACTAAGAGGTTTTATACCTAAGTACTAGTATAGATGGATTTATACTAGTAATGAAATTGACATCCATTTTATCTAAAGATTAAGATAGGGTTAATCCATATGTTATGGTCAAATTATTCTACATTTGTGAAGAATGTAAGGAAATGAGGTGACCTTGTGAAAGCATCCTTTAAGCCACAAATGTGTACAAGGTAAACCCTAGTGATTTTACGGGAGATTGGACACTCCTATCCACTCGAGGAATGTCTGCAACATTGTGAAATTGAAATGTGGTGAAGCCTTTATGAATATAAATATTGAACTAGAAACATCTTAGAGAACCTTGTCAATCGTTGTCCTATAAAAACATTTCTCTCTCCTAGGTTGGTTAGTTTTGGGTTGTTACACTCTTGCTAAATGGACCAAAGTTTTCTACCTAGAGGATCAAGGTAGAATATTTTTTTACAGTAAGGGACTTCTCAAATATGCTAATACGAATCTAGTTACTATTAATTTTGAAAAAAAGAAGGCACTATACAAGGACAAAAAGGATGAAGCACATGGTTAGATTTCTCTTCACAAGGAAAAAATATGTGATATTCACATTAGTAGTATCCTAGATCCTAGAAAATTATCGGAGAACTTTATCAAATGTGTGACTACAATAATTCTATGTAGATTGGTAGATTGAAACAGAGCTTTCTACCTTATATATAGATAGTTCTAGGATAATTATTAAGTACATCAATCATTTCAAGAAAATGTAAGAAGATATTTACACTTCCAATGGGATTGCAAGAATAATGAGAAGACAAAGATTAACTTTCTCAATATAGTTTTTAATAATATTATTGAAGCCTATATTCTTTGAGATGCTTCAAATGCATTTCTCTATTGACGCACATAAACTTTATGATATGTTCAAATAAATTCTTCACCTACAAGCTTAGATGTGATGTAGGAATCACTCTCTTTCTATTCAATCTTATGCAAATGGAGTGTCCACACTAAATTATAAGAAGAAGCAAAAATAGGAAGAGAAGAAAGTAAAAATCCTTCTAAGAAACCAATTTGTGGTTTTTGAAAATATAATGAAACAACTTCCAAAATATAGCAATAGCAATGACAATTCAATAATGTGCAATAGTAAACATCCACTACAAATAATAAATTTAGATTCAATACCGCATATCAAAAATATAAGTAATCATATTCAAGATTCTAAATCAATACAAATCTTAGTCACTTAGAGTGGTGAAGTCTCTTAGCCACTTAGAGAGAGAGAGAGAGAAGTATCATATGTGTAATACAAATAACTAAATTTGAATACAAAATATGAATCCAATTAAAACATACCTCTTTCTATTTATAGACTAAATCTACATTAACTCGTAATGCTCAAGGGATAACTATATTAACCTAAGGCCTAAGCTAATAAAAATAAAGATAGATAACATGGCTATATTGGACCCATCACATGGCTAATACCCTCATATAAAATTATCTCCAAAGATAGAAAACATTGGAAAATTCTCTTAGGCTCCCACATTACATCTTCTTTTAGAAGTTCCTACCATTTGATGAGGCTCCCACATAATTACATAGTTCCTATTGCTACTTTATATGGTTTTGGGTATGGCTCAAAATATATTTAAGAAGCTATAGTACAACTCATCATTATTGCAACAAGTTGTCCCTTAGAGCCACTTCGAAGGATCGCAGAACATAGTCTATCGTCGATTGAGGTTTTTGACCATAAAGGCCTCAATTGTGGATATGTTTTTAGGAAGAATTGTAAGAATTATTATACCACGATTTAGCTAAAGAGAGCCAATTAACACCATGATGCTATATGTCTTGGGAAAAAAAATGAAGGTAAGTAACCAAAATTTTGTTTAAAATATTTGTCTGCCATCTTATTGAGGATGATAAAAGGAGGATATATTCAACATAATACAATTAAGACAAAACAATTCCTTCAAAAAATTACTAGTGAAGATAGGATCATAATTGTTGACAATGGACTTGGACATACCATGCGATTTAAAAATAGAATCAATGAATACCTTGCAAGATTTCTAGCTAAGTAGGGATGCTATAGTGCACAAAAATGAGCATACTTGTCAAGATGATCCACTACCACAAAGATAATAATTTTCCCCTTATATTTGGGAAGGACCTCAATGAAATCCATGGAAATGTGCTCCCATTGATGGTGAAAAATAAATAGAGATCGTAACAAAATATAATATTTAGTAGTTTCCCCCTCATTGTGTTGACATATCTTTCATTCAACCACAAAGATATTAAAATTTAATTTAACACTTTTCAAGAAAATAATTGCTTTACTTGTTAATATTTTTTTAAGAATCCAAAATATCTAGCCAAAGAAAAAACATGCAATTCTTGGAGAACACTAGAATTAACAACAAAGGATGGAGGAAGATAAATGTGATCCTCTTTATGGAGGATCCAATCACATATGAGAAAAATAAAGGAAACATGAAGATATAATTTACTTCTTAAATGATTTGAGCAGTTTTTGTATTTAAAAAGATAATCCTCCCAAATCTAGAAAAACAATTGTGGAAGAGGAGTAGATATGACATTGACAATGACAACATCTTCATGTTTATTGCATAGAGGTTTGACCATTGCATTATCCTTTCCCTGGTTGAACTCAATGAAAAAGAATACCCCAAGAGCTTGATCAACCATTTATTCTATTTAGGGCAAAAAATACTTTATTATATGAAATGCTTAAGGTTGCTATGGTTGATCTTGATGATGAAGTGATACCCCAACAAATAAGACTACCATTTCTCAATGAAATGATAAGTAACTAAAATTTTCTTCTCACAGGTGGATAATCCCAAATTCTTGTTGGAGAGATACTTAATTTCAAAGGCTAACATATGTCCATCATGTACTAAAGCAACTCTTATATCTATGCCTAAAACATAACACTCAATGATAAAGGGTTTTTTGAAATCAAGAGTGGATGAAATAAGGGTGTACACATAACCTCCTTTAAGGCTTGAAAGGATTAGAAAGATGATTCAAAATAAACAAAGACATATTAGTGAGAATAGTGAGAGGAGCAATAGTCTTGCCATATTTGTGGATAAATTTCTTCTAGTAGCCTATAAGACCTAAAACTCCATGAAGCCACTTAAGGGATTTGGGTAAGGGCTAAACTTGCATGACTTTGATTTTGTTAGAATTTACCTTGAATCCTTTGATATGTCCCAAGTATTCTACCTCATGGACCCCAAAGGAACTTTTTTACCTAAGATTTTTTTCTTTTATAAGAGGGAAGAACTTGGTACACATGAACTAGATGACATTCCAAGGACTTGTAATAAATTAAGATATCCTCAAATAATACTAGGACAAATTTGCAAAGAAAAGGATGAATGAAAAAATTCATAATGCTTTAGAAAGTGGTAGGAGCATTAATAAGAACAAAATACATGACTAGGAACACACAATGAACCTCATATATATAAAAATTAGTCATAGGGATCTTCTCTTATATAACCTTGATTTAATGGAACCCATAATGTAAGTCTATTTATTCAAAGAATATAGCACCATGTAAGTCATCCAATGAATCATCTATAACAAGGATAGGAAACTTATTTTTGATGGTGATCTTACTAAAAGGTAAAAAATTAGAACATGTGCACCAAGAATTATCCTTGCAATACACCATAACTATCAGAGAAGAATAATAAATAATGTTGGAATGGATGATTTCTTGCTCCAACAATATTTAGACTGACTTCTCAATTTCAAAATTTTCAAGTAGGGATAATTATAAGGATGCAAATTTAGGAGGCTAACTTCCTAAAAGTAAGTGGATGGCATAATCATATATACAGTTATGGGGAAGACCTATGAGCTCACCAAATACATCCACATAGTGATCCATAATGTTTTGCAAGTCTAAAGGAAGAGATAAAGAATGGAATTTGAAGACTAAACTTCCATGCAATTGGATTGGGAAAAGAATCGATGACCATATTTCTTCAATATCTTTTCCATGCTATTAGAACTAACCACCTTGGAGGGAGGATGTTGAATTTATTAGAGATAAACGACCTTTCCATTCTTCATCCATTTGTTATATAATTATTGTAGATTAATAGTAACATTACCTATCCAAGATAGTAATTGTTCTCCTAAGATGACATCTACACTACCTAAATTCATGACAAAGAGATTGTTAGACCAAGTATAATAACTCATCTAGACGTTAAACTTAGTTGTTCAACACACACACTAATCTATAACCCAATTTGCAATCAATACTTGAAATTTATCCTAGTTTGAAGAATTGGTATATAATTCCAAAGACTTTGTTGTCTTGATATTAATAAAGGTATATGTGCTACCTAAATTAATCTACACATTTATGCACTATTGTTTGATGGATGCTTGGACCTTGATTTGTATGTTGAGATTGGAGCCCCATAAAAGAAAAAGAAAAAAGATCCATTATATCATCCTCATGCTCAACATTGTCTACTTTAGCCAGTTGCTCATACTACATTTAATCTTTATATTTTAACACTATTGCTTCTTTGCCTTCCACTTAAAAGTTATGACAATATTTACAAGTTTGATCTCGAGTATGGTGTGAATGACATTTGAAATAGAAGAATTCTAGGGGGTGATTGTTATTTTAATTGTTTAAGTAAGGTCATCAAGGGTTGAAGTCACACTAAGGTTAGGGATGAAGAACTTGGAGCTTTTGTTATATCATCAAAGCTACACGTTCAAAATCCTAGAGGGTGTAGGGATTTAGCATGTTGATTTACCAGTGAATTTAATCCTTAATACCATGGAAAAATATTGAGACCACCACCACTAGATCTTATTGGTAGGTGTAGGTGATAAGACTTGTGAGTTTTATATAATACTCCACCAATCCTATTTGCTTGGTTTATATCAAAGAGATCACATGCAATATCGAAGATCCTTTGTTAAAATTACGAAGAAATAATACTTTGAACTTGGGCTATAGAAGAGAGGTACTCTATTGGTGAATTTCCCATAACAACCACTGATAAGCATGGGTTCCAATAGCAGCTAATATAACATGACCTTCTTTAGGAACATATTGTAGATAGATGGTGCTATCTATCTTGTCCAACCACCCATATGGATCAACACCCTAAAGGTTTAGGATGTTGATGCATGAAATAAGAATATTATAAGGCCATTAAAGGAAATTAGAAGCACCTCCTATAGAGGGATCAAAATCAAAAATAAATCTTGAGGTATAACATAGGGAGTTGTGTAACTATTATAGAAAACTAGAGGTCTATGAGCAGATAGTGGCTACTACCCAATGACTTGTTGAAACTCTTGGTCAAGAGAATGTATAGTAGGGGAATATTAATAAATATTTATATATTTTCTAAGGTAGTATCAATTTCATTTTGAGATATTTAAATGGAGTTAATCATTCTTTCTTGATTCTCAAGATAGAAATGCAGAGAGAGTCAATTGTAATAGGATTAGTATTACCAATTAGAAGGGTAATGTGAGGAGTGATAGGAGAAGGGTTGTTGGGATACGAGTAAGTAGGAGTTGTTGTTGAGACAAAGCCATGAAATTAAAAGAAGAAAGAACACACTTGTTAAAACTATTGATATTTGGAGGGGTGTTGTAACTCTTACTGATATTTTTTGGTTGGCACATTTTTTTGCTTATGCACACTTTCTCTAAATGAACAATGCACTACAATTGACTATTGATTTACAACCAAAAAATTATATTAGTAGGTTCATTAATACACTAAATATAAAACCCAAAAATATATTGGAACACTTCTAAAAAAATATTATGAGAAATACCCCTTGCTCCAATAAGCTTGAAGAGATAAACATACTAATATAGGTCTCCCTTAAGGGTCTTGACACAACCAATTTCCAAAAAAAGTGTTGCTAGAGATACCCATTATTTTTACCAACTCAGATATATGATCACAATGGTATAGGTCTCCCACAAATTTTTAATTAGGTTCCAAAAAAGAAATTGACAATAACAAACTCACAATATTATAGACAAAAAATGTGTTAGAAGATTAAGCCAAAAAATTGATAAAATATTGTTAGATGACAATAATTAGAACTATTTATAAGAGGTTATAGAAAGGTTTGCATTCCATTCTACTATAGTTTTTCTCTACTACAAGGATCCAATATTGATGATCTAATACCACTTGTAATGGAATAACTTCCAAAATACAATAATAGTAGTAACAATTCAATAAAGGGCAACAATAAACATCCACTGAGAACAATCAACAAAAGCTTTATTCATCAATATTTTAATGAATAAAGCTATATATCCTCCTAAATATATTCATGAATAAAGGTAGCCTTCATGTTCATTTGATGTACCTCTTAACCATAGAAGGCGATAATAGATAGAATCTTATGAATAGAGTCCATATGTGCAACAAGAGCAAAGGTTTACAAATAGACAATGCCCTCCTTTTGATAGAATCCCTTGGCAACAAAGCATACCTTGTGCATCTCTATGTAACCATTGGATGTATACTTAGTTTATAAACCTATTTACAACCAACATTTTTATTCCCTTCAATAAGAGGAACAAACTCCCATGTTTGATTCGTTGTTGATGACTCATGCATTATCAACATGGCATCCTCCCACTCTAGACAAACCTTAGCCTAAAAATAATTATTGGGAACTCTAAAAACATCAACCTTCAATATATGTTGGCAATTATACCAAATTATTTCATAGGTTAATTTCTCCAAGATCAATTATCACTCACATAAAATCACATTCATAAGTAACACCAATATCTCACAAAGTAAAGCTTTATTGATAATCAAAGAAATACATCAAACTTGTTACATTCAAAAGATTTAGATTACATAGCATGGAGCTTTGTCTCCAATATATAACATTATAGACAACTCTTCAATATTATTTACTATTTTATAGGTTCCTTACATATATTGGATTTGAAATGAAACAAATGGAGATATTTATCAATAATATGCAAAGAAAAATAATTGAATCATTGATTTAATGAATCACTTTTGCACTGGAGGAATCCCTTCCAATGGATAAAATATATATTTGTATATTCTTATTTGATGGATGGTTGTTTACACCCATTCGAATTATATTATATACCTATTCTATAGTTGTGAGTGAAAGGACACAATGGTCCATATGAATTAATAAATATGAGTGATTAATTAATGATAATGGTTAGGATAGTGAATCCTAACATGCCACCCTCCTTAAAAAGAGCTTTGTCCTCAAAGCAAAAAGTGAGGAAATTGTTGTTGGATTTGATGAAGTGTTTCCCATGTAGCATCTTTGAAAGGTAAGCCCCACCATTGAATCAAAATCTCAGTGATGGTGCGATGACGGAGTTGACGAGTACGATGATCCAAGATGGCTTCAGGTTCAACCATGAGTGATCCATCCTCTATGAATTTAGGTAGTTGAGTTTGTGTGGTAATGTGTGTGCCGACTACTAGTTTAAGGCAAGATACATGGAACACGAGATGAATTTTGGAAGACTCTGGTAACTCTAGTTTATAAGCAATGGGCCCAATGCGTTGTAAGATTTTATAAGGCCCATAGAATTTGGGAGCTAACTTTTGTGAACCCTTGATCTTGAGAGAAGTTTGGCGATAAGGTTGAAGTCGAAGGAATACCATATCACCTTCTTGAAATGCTCATTCGATCCTATGTTGGTCCGCTTGTTGTTTCATACGATGTTGGGCCGTGAGTAAATTATCTTTGAGAAGGCGAAGGATATTAGCTCGAGTAGAGAGTTCAGAATCCATGACTGGCACATTGGTACTTCTTGGAATATAAGAGGTGATGGAAGGTGGTACTTGGCCATATAAAGCTTCATATGGTGTCATATTAATGGCGGTATGGTATGAGGTATTATACCACCATTCTGCTAAAGGAAGCCATTTGACCCAATGAAGGGGTTGAGCAGCAGTAAAACAACGTAAGTTTCCAAACATTTATTTACAATTTTTGTTTGACCATCGGTTTGGGGATGATAAGCAGAACTCATATGGAGTTGAGTGCCTTGGAGTTTAAACAATTCCCTCCAAAAATTACTAGTGAAGGTGGGATCATGATCACTTACGATGGTGGAAGGCATACCATGTAGTTTAAAAATATTATCAAGAAAGAGTTGGGTGATGGTACTAGTTGTGTAAGGGTGGGCTAAGGAGCAAAAATGAGCATATTTAGACAAGCGATCCACCACAACTAGAATAGTAGTTTTACTTGCTGATTTTGGAAGACCCTCAATAAAGTCCATTGAAATATCGGTCCATGTTTTGGTTGGGATAGGGAGAGGTTGAAGAAGGCCAGGGGTACCTACTGTCTCTCCTTTTTGTCTTTGGCAAATCTCACATTCAGCCACAAATATCTTGATATCTTGTTTCATTCCTACCCAATAAAAGGATCGAGCCACTCTCTTATAAGTTTTGAGGAATCCAGAATGTCCTATTGTAGGTGTGGCATGTAACTCATGGAGTAGTTTGGTTCGATATAAGGAGGTAGGGGATAGGAAAATACGCCCTTTGAACCTAAGTATGCCATTGCTCCAAGTATAGTGAGGCTTACTGGTGGGGTCTTGTTGGATTTGTTGAATTAATGCTTGCATTGAAGTATCACTAAACCATTATTTTGTTACCTGGTCTACCCATTGGGGAATAGGGGATGAGAGCGCGTGTAACTGGGGTGATTCTTCAAATTTTTGGGAGAGGGCATCGACGACCACGTTGTCCTTCCATTTATGATATACGATCTTATAATCATACCCTAATAGTTTAGTAACCCATTTTTGTTGCTCAGGTGTGGATATACGTTGCTCAAGAAAATACTTCAAACTATGGTGATCGGTACGGATAATGAAATGTTGACCAATAAGATATGGTCACCAATGTTGGATGGCATGAATGATAGCCAACATCTCTTTCTCATATGTGGAGTGGGCTAAGTTCTTCCTAGAAAATACCTTGCTAGTAAAAGCCAAAGGTCTTTCATCTTGCATGAGAATGACTCCCAATCCTACTCCAGAAGCATCACTTTCAATCACAAAGGGTTTGGAAAAATTCGGCATGGCCAACATAGGAGTGGAACACATGGCATTCTTTAATTTAGCGAAAGCATCGTCAGCCTTGGAGGACCAAAGAAAAGCATTCTTCTTAAGTAAAGTTGTTAAGGGGGCAACAATCTTGCCATAGTCTTTAACAAATTTATGATAATACCCAGTTAATCCTAGAAAGCCACATAAGCCTTTCAAATATTTGGGGGTAGGCCAATTTTTCATATCTTCAATTTTTCTAGGGTCCACCTTAACGCCATCCTTGGAAACAATATGGCCAAGATATTCAATCTCTTGTCATCCAAAAGAGCATTTTGAGCATTTGGCATATAGCTGATTTTCCTCCAAAATTTTTAAGGTTTGTTCTAAGTGAAGCAAGTGATCCTCCCATGTCTTGCTATAAATCAAAATATCATCAAAGAAAACCAAAATAAATTTTTGAAGATAAGGGTGAAATACCTGGTTCATTAAACTTTGGAATGTTGAAGGTGCATTGGTAAGGCCAAAAGGCATGACCAAAAATTCATAGTGCCCTTCATGAGTTTGGAAGGCGGTTTTTGAAATATCATTTTCTCTGACTCGAATTTGATGATATCCTGATCGTAAGTCCAATTTTGAAAAGTATTTAGCCCCATGAAGCTCATCTAGTAACTCATCAATAATAGGGATGGAAAATTTATCCTTGATGGTGAGTTTGTTAAGAGCACAAAAATCGACACATAGGCGCCATGATCCATCCTTCTTACAAACCAATAAAACTGGGGAAGAGTAAGGACTAACACTAGGTCGGATAACTCCTGCCTTTAATAATTCTTGCACAAGTTTTTCAATTTTAGTTTTTTGTAGGTAGGGATATCGATAAGGTCGGATATTTGGGGGTTGATGACCCGAAAGAAGTTGAATCGCATGATCTTGACTACGATGGGGGGCAACCCTTTTGGTTCGTTAAATACTCTCGAATGGCGTGTTAGGAGTTGTAATTCTGGCACCTCCTTTTGTTCCTCCTCGAAGGATTGAATAGAAAATAATTGTGCAATCATTCCTTTGCCTCCTTTGCGAATAATTTTCTCCATACGGTGAGAACTCACTAATTGGGAGGGGCCTGATTGTAATCCTTTAAGGGTATATGTCTAATTTTTTATTGTAAATTGCATCCATAATGCCTCAAAATCCCATTGGATTTTCCCGAGTGTTCGTAACCATTGCACCCCTAGGATGATATCACATCCTCCTAATGGAAGTGCATACATATCATTTTTCATGCTATAATCGCCCATGGTAAGCTTAATATTTTGGCACTTTCCTTTATAGGTAATCCTTCCTCCATTACCGATCATGACTTCAAAACTATTATAGGGTTGTATATAGTAGTTAGCTTGTTTGGCCACACGTGGATCGATGAAATTATGTGTACTACCAGAGTCGATAAGCACAATGAGGTTTTATCATTTGAAGTATCCTCGGACTCTCATAGTTTGTGGAGAAGAAAATCTTGCGAGGGCATTGAAAGAAACTTCTGGTGTATTCTCAGTGCCATCTTCGGGTGTATCCATCACTACTTCTACTTCTATCTCATTTTCTTCTTCTATTGAATTACAAGGATCAACTGCATCCAGAATATATAACTTTCGTGTAGTGCATTTATGATTTTGCTCAAATTTCTCATCGCAATGATAGCAGAGGCCTTTTGCTCATCGTTCCTTCATTTCTTCAAAATTGAGACGTTTAATTGGTAAGGTTGGGTTAGGTTTGGGGGTTGTGTAAGTGATTTGTGATTTCCCAATAGGTGTAGGTTTGGGGGTAGTGTAAGTGATTTGTGATTTCCCCATAGGTGGTTTTCCTAATCGACATTGAGCATTGAATTTATCTTCGACTAATTTGGCTAATCCAATGGTCTGCATCATGGTAGTGGGATTGAACATTTGTACCTCCAGTCGAATTTCTTCCTTTAATCCACTGATGAAACAATATTGAAAAATGAGGCATCTAGCCCTATTGTGCGATTGGCTAATTTCTCAAATTGAGCTTGGTATTCGTGCACTGAAGTGGTTTGACACAACTTGGTAAGGGCTCCTATGAAATTTTTGAATTTACTAGGGCCAAATCGTACCAATAGATTCTATGTAAATTCTATCCAAGTAGGGGTGCCATTAGTCTTTTCATACCATTGGTACCATTGGATAGCATTATTTTTGAGATGGAAGGATGCAATATGAACTTTTTGTGTCTCAAGGATCTGGTTTAGGGAGAAGTATTGTTCTGCTCAGTAAATCCAATTCGTGGGGTCACCTCCTTCAAATTTGGGAAAATCCAACTTAGTCGTTCTTGGAAGGATAGATGTTTGTGGGCCCCCAAGATGTACCTGATGTGTTGACCCTCCTGACGAGCCTGAGCTTTGTGAGCTTGAATATTGGTTGGTTAAGGCTAGTGCCATAGTTTGATTCATTTTGTCAAGACCTTGAGTTAATGCCTCATATTTCAAGTTTAGCCCTATCATTTGTTCTTGAAGGTCTGGCATCATGATGAGATTAATTTGAGAAAATTGGTCTTTGAGTTGGTGAATATCATGATCCAGTTTTTCAAGAGTAGGGTCTTGTGATATTTGTCCATCAACCATTTCAATATTTTCAAAATTTCTTTGATAATTTTGAAAAAAAATAATTTTATTTGCTCCAAAAATTTATTTTAGCAACTTTGATTGTAGATCCTCTCTGCTTCCAATAGTTATAGATTAGTTGGTGATATTTTCAGCATGATCAAGGTAACATAGCAAGGCTGACAACCATACCGAACTCATTGGAGATAGTTTTCAACATGAGCAAGGGTCACAACCACACTAAACTCAAGGTGATAAAGAAAGGCTGACAACCACACTAAAATCAAGGTGACAGAGGTGATAGTGGTTGGGATACAAGATAACACAAGTTGGGACACAAGACAGATGGGATGTAGGCAGAGCAGGGAATGAGACAACACAAACGAGGAACACGAGACTAACATAGGTGGGGCAGGGAACCAAGAGACTACCAAGATGCGAGGAACATATAACGAGGTGAGGTAGGGACACAAGGTATGAGGCAACACAAGGAGACTATGTGGGTGTGAGGGAGGGATTCTATGTGACCACAACCCCATGGTCACAGACTATATAGTGCAAAAATTCCTTATATAACATTTGCTTCCTTTCATGGAGTGAATGTGGGATTATTCCTACTTCTCCCTTGATGAGAACGATTACGATGTTACTCTCATGATTTTTTGGTGATGGTAGGGTAACTTTACAGTGACATAAAAACTTAAAAAAACCTTAGGTATTATCTTTAATATTTTAATTTCCTCCCGATTTTTTTTGTCTTGTTGAAAACGGTGCCCGCACTATATTCGACGATGACAAGGATTTTACAGACATCCCAATTGAGCTTTTGAGAGCTCTTTTTCTTGTTTTCATGAGGAGAATTATTTAGGAGTCTTTTTATAGGTTGGTTGCTATGGAACAAGGCAAAGTAGTGGCGTGTGTTGATAGGCAAGAGTGGACGGTGCTTGAATTTCGCAAGTGTAGACGATCAAGCGATAACGAGTTGCACTATTATTGTGATTTTAGAGGTGGAAAGCTACAGTTAAATTTATTTTGATTGGTGGTAATTCACAGGGGCAATGATGAAGGATTGAACAACGTTGTGTTGGGTTCATGAATTCCTTGTAGGGAGCGATGAATTATATATCTAGCGCAAGAGGTTGCATTTTGCAATGAAGGTAACCCAATAGATATCCAGATTGAAAGTTCTTATACCAGATGATAGGTTCCTTACCTATCTTGGATTTGCAATTAAAAAAATGGAGATATTTATCAATAATATGCAAAGAAAAAGAATTGAATCACTATTTTTAATGAATCACTTTTGCACTGGAGGAATCCTTGCCAATGGATAAAATATATATTTGTATATTCTTATTTGATGGATGGATGTTTACACCCATTTGAATGATATTATATACCTACTCTATAGTTGTGAGTGAAAGGACACAATGGTCCATATAAAGTAATAATTGTGAATAATTAGATAATGGTTAGGATTAGTGAATCCTAACACTATTGCTCTCCTCAAACTCCTAGGAGATGAAACCTTTCACATGCCTCACATTATGAAAAATATTCTTATGATTACATAACCTCTCAATTTACATCTTGATACATATCATGAATCTTTACTTCCACCCTTGACACCTATCACCTATGACTCTTCACTTGCTCACTCGACACCTTGCACACATTACTCACACTTTGACAAATATTAAACACACACCCTAATCTAAATATTTACAATAGTACCTAATGATACCAAATAATGTAATATATCTAACACCCCCACATTTTATATTATTTGGTATGAATATGTTTTGTTTGACACAAATGACTCTAAAATATCTTATACTTATTTTGTCCAAGTGCTTTTGTAAAAATATCTATAAGCTAATATTTAGTGGGAACATGTTTTATTTGAATATGATGGTCTAGAATATGATATCTAATAAAGTGACATTGAGATTCAATGTGTTTTGTCCATTCATGAATCATAATTTTTTTTTATTAATTTGAGAACTCCTTGATTATCACAATTTGATATTGTAGGAGTCTTTTTGATTCCCATATATAATAAAATATATTGTTTTTTTGTTATATAGGGAAATCTATGCCTCCGTCATTTTATCCTTGTGGGCATGGTTTTAAATTTGAAAAGCTACCACTATACCCATGTCCCATCTTGGTAAAATTTTACTCCAAGTGATGGGGACCTCGGAGGGGCTTGGGATTGGAACAGGATAAAATATATTGTAACCAAAGTGCTTCACATACTACATCTCTTGCTGCATGATATTTTGCTTTTGTTGATGAAAGAGCCGTTGCATATTATTTCTTATTGTGCCATGAGATAGGTCCTGACCAAGAATGAAATACACATCCTTATGTTGATTTTTGTCATCTATAGGTCTAGCATAGTCAGAATTTGAAAATCCATGTAAGTAAAAAATATAATTTCTTTTGTATTTTAAGCCATATTTTGTGGTTTTGCTGATATATTGTTGTATTCTCTTTGCTTCCTTCCAATGAATTTCCCTATATTCTCACATAAGCCTAGAGATATAACTACAACATAAACAATATCAAGTCTAGTATTTATTAATTATAGAGACTCCCAATTAGTTATTGATACATAGTAGCAAAAACTAGTGGTGACTTATCATGTATTGATAATTGTAACCCTTACTCCATTGGAATATATTTAGGTTCATATATTTTTTTCTATATTTTCTAGTGATGATTTTGCATTCTTTGTCTAAGTTATTATGATATTATCTTCTTGATGAATTTCTAAACCAAGACAGTAATGTAAAAGTCCTAGATTTGTCATTTCGAAGTCCTTTTCCAAATCATTTTTAAACTCATATATCAGAGTCTTTGAAATTACCATGATTACTATACCATCAATATATACCATAAGAATTATTCTTTCTGACCCAACATTTTTTTGTATAAATATTTGAATATGATGCACTCCTTTTAAAATTGTGTCATAGTAGATGATCATTAATTTTAATGTACCATGCTCTAGGAGCTTGTTTTAATCCATATAATGGTTTGTTTAATTTATAGACCTTTCGTTCCTATCCCTTGAAAACAAATACTTCTAGATGAACCATATATACCTCTTCTTCAAGATCACCATTAAGGAATGCTCTCCATCTATTGTAGTTTCTAGCTAAATTATGCTAATAATGCACAAATTGTATGGATATTATCAATATTTTTGTAGGTGCAAAGGTTTATTCATAGTCAATTCCTTGTGTTTGAGTATAATCCTTTGCTACTAGTTGTGCCTTGTATTTGCCTATAGCACCATATGCCTTGTATTTTATTTTGTAGACTCATTTACATCCAACTGCATTATTTCCTTGAGGTAGATCAACTAGATCCCATATTTTATTCTTCATCAATGCTACATATTATGATTCCATGGTTGTTCTCCATTTTGGTTGTCTTATGGTGGCTTGTGTATTTGAAGGTTCTGTTAGTAAACTTATTAAACTCATATTTTTTCTTGTCATACTACAAGTTTGAGGTCTTGTAGTGGTAAGATCTAGCAATTGCTCTAGATTTGAGTCCTTAAGTGTATTTATATACCATTTTGCCTATTTTCTTCGTGGTAACAAGATGAATATGAGTCTTCAACCAATTCATTAAATTTTTCTAATTTTAAATCTTCACTTGAAGAATTTTGTTGATATGATAAAAAATTTAGAAAAGGATTTATATTGTCTTTCAGAATTTTAACATCAATTTTGTTCCCTTCATCAAAAACCACATCTCTTATCACATGATTTTTTTTTGTGGTTAGATAAATTACTCTATATCCTATTGAATCATCATCATAGCCAAAAAAAATCTCACATATAGTTTTTAATATAATTTTGTTCTTTTTTGGTTTGGTATGTGCATGTATTCTTTACATCCAAAATTTATTAGATGTTCTATTGAAGGTTTTTTCCTAACCAAGTTTTTTTAGGAGTAATATTTTTAAGTATTATTGTGTGTGATTTGTTTTGTATGTATACTAAAATTTTAAAATTAAAAGTAAAATTAAGAAGGAGGAGAAGGTACCCATGAGCATAAATAATCTCTGCCATACACTGGAGACCATGAAATACATTGCTTGGATTGTGCCATGAGATAGGTCCTGACCAAGAATGAAATACACATCCTGATATTGACTTTTTGTCATCTATAGGTCCAGCATAGTCAGAATTTGAAAATCCGTGTGAGTAAAAAGTATCATTTCTTTTGTATTTTAAGCCATATTTTGTGGTTTTGCTGATATATTGCAGTATTCTCTTTGCTTCATTCCAATGAATTTTCCTAGGTTCTCACATAAACCTAGATAGATAACTACAACATAAACAATATCAAGTTTAGTATTTATTAAATATAGAATACTCCCAATTAGTTATTGATACATAATAGCAAAAATTGTGGTGACTTATCATGTCTTGATAATTGTAACCCTTACTCCATTGGAATATCTTTAGGTTCATATATTTTCATTCTATATTTTCTAGTGATGATTTTGCATTCTTTGTCTGAGTTATTATGATATTATCTTCTTGATGAATTTCTAAACCAAGAAAATAATGTAAAAGTCCTAGATTTTTCATTTCGAAGTCCTTTTCCAAATCGTTTTTAACCTCATATATTAGAGTCTTTGAACTTCCCATGATTACTATATCATCAACATATACCACAAGAATTATTCTTTCTAACCCAACCTTTTTTGTATAAATATTTGAATATGATGCACTCCTTTTAAAATTGTGCCATAGTAGATGATCATTAATTTTAATATACCATGCTCTAGGAGCTTATTTTAATACATATAATGGTTTGTTTAATTTATAGACCTTTCATTCCCATTCCTTGACAACAAATCCTTCTGGATGAACCATATATACCTCTTCTTCAAGATCACCATTAAAGAATGCTCTCCAGCTATTGTAGTTTCTAACTAAATTATGCTAATAATGCACAAATTGTATGGATATTGTCATTCTTGTTGTAGGTGCAAAGGTTTATTCATAGTCAATTCCTTGTGTTTGAGTATAACCCTTTGCTACTAGTTGTGCCTTGTATTTGCCAAGAGAACCATCTGCCTTGTATTTTATTTTGTAGACCCATTTTCATCCAACTACTTTCTTTCCTTGTGGTAGATTAACTAGATCCCATGTTTTATTCTTCATCAATGCTACATATTATGATTCCATGGTTGTTCTCCATTTTGGTTGTCTTATGACGACTTGTGTACTCAAAGGTTCTGTTACTAAACTTATTAAACTCATATTTGTTCTTGTCATACTAAGTTTGAGGTCTTGTAGTGGTAATATCTAGCAACTGCTCTAGCTTTGAGTGCTTAAGTGCATTTATATACCATTTAACCTATTTTATTTGTGGTAACAAGATGAATTATGAGTCTTCAACCGATTCATTAAATTTTTCTAATTTTAAATCTTCACTTGAAGAATTTTCTTGATATGATAAGAAATTTAGAAAAGGATTTATATTACCTTTTGGAATTTTAACATCAATTTTGTACCCTTCATTAAAAACCACATCTCTTCTCACATGATTTTTTTTTGTGTGGTTAGATCAATTACTCTATATCCTATTGAATCATCATCATAGCCAAGAAATATATATATATATATATATATATATATATATATATATATATATATATATATATATATATAAGCAAAAAACCCCTTGTGGGGCCGCATTGGTCTAAGAGACCATGAACAGGGGGTTCTAAACCGTCAAAGTCACCCGGGGTCGCACTCCACCCTGCCCGTACCAACATTATCAATTGGATTTTTGGTACCCAATTCAGCTTTTTGGTAGGGTGGAGATTTGAACCTGGGACCTCCCTTGGAGGATTGCCCTCTCCTCTCCAAATCACCTACAACACCTGGGTCTAGCCAAGAAATATCTCACATATAGTTTTTCATATAATTTTGTTATTTTGTGGTTTGGTATGTGCATGTATTCTTTACATCCAAAAATTATTAGATGTTCTATTGAAGGTTTTTTTCTAACCAAGTTTCTTTAGGAGTAATATTTTTAAGTATTATTGTGGGTGATTTGTTTTGTATGTATACTACAATTTTAACCGCTTCTTCCCAATATTACCTATCAAGATTTTCTTCTTTAAGCATGCAATGCCCATTTCCATAATGGAATGATTTCTTATTTTTGCTATACCATTTTTCTAGGGTGATATGCTAGAATGAGTTGTATTTTTATACCATTTAGTTTTAAAAATGATTCAAATTATTTTGATAAAAATTTACCACCTCTATTTGAGCGAAGTTTTTGATCGATCTTCCACTTTTTGTTTCTACGAGTTGCTTAAATTTTTTAAAACAACTACAAGCCTTAATTTTTTTTTTGTGTGGAAAACATACCAGAAGGGATGCCACTTTCGGGTAAGACCCAAGTAGGTAGGGGTATCCATTCTACCAAAATCTCCCAGGACTCGAACCTGGCCTACCACCTTTGACATACTCAAGGAGCAAACAAACACACAAAAACATTTAAAAAAAAAAATAACAATAAAAATAATAAAATAAAATAAAAAACATGCTCCTTGAGTGTGTCAAAAAGAAAAGCACAACCAAACACACACACACAATAAGATAAAAAAAACCACAACACGAACCACATAGAAAAAACACAAGAACAACATAACAAAACACAAACACGATAAAAACAATAGAACACTACAAAGACAACAAAAAAAACATGAAAAATAAACACAACCAAAACCTAAAATATTAAAAAAATAAAATAAAAATAAAAATAAAAAAATACCAACAACATAAAATAAAAAAAATAAAAAACATAGAAAACACTCACACATAAAAACACGAATTAACACAAACATACAAAAACACAATAACAAGAAAAACAAAAACACAAGAACAATAACAAAAAACACAAAAAAACATAAAACAACAAAAACACAAGAACAACAAAAAACAAAACAAAGAACACAAAAAAAAACAAAAAAAAACACACACACACCTTAAAAAACAAAACAAAAAAATAAAAAAGAAAAAAGAAAAACAAATTGAACATAACAATGACCTTTCTATACCAGAAGACTTTTAAGGCAAGAATCAACAAAGGAAACAAAAGAAAGAATATTTTTTGAGCTAGGAAACTAAAATACCCTGATCGAATCAAAGAGAAGCAAAAACAAAGCAAGAAGAAACTACGTACCTTCAAAACTGGAGCCATCCAAAGAAATGATAGAAATAAGAGCTTCCCTTATTTGTGAAGCCCACCATCTAGGAGGGTTGCCATAACAAGCAATATCATCTTTGTCCAAAGCCCAATTAGCTAAAACATCAACACTCTTGTTTTGATCTCTGACCACATGATTGTAATCAACTTTCAAAAATCCCATTTGGATTAATTGAATCTTCTCAATAATTCTTTTTATTCTCCAATCAACCTAATGATTATTTGAAGGAGTCTTCAAAATATTAATCATGAGTTGAGAGTCAGACTCAACTAACACCTTTTCCCATACAACCTTAATAGCCTCTTGAAGGCCTCTGAGGATACCATTCTCCTCAGCAAGGTTTTTGGAAAGAATACCCAAATTCTCAGCAAAAGTAAAAACCAAGGAGCCATATGAAAGTCTACCAATTCCTCCTGCTCTAGCTTTTACAAGGTTCCCTCTAGAGGCTCCATCAGTATTGACTTTTCCAAAATCCTTAGGAGGAGGTTGCCAATTTCTAGTCCTATCCATCTTACAAATACTCACATTCCATTTAAGTTTGTTTCCCTTAGAAGATTTAATCTTAAATCTTTTCATCACTTGATATCATATTTGGTGGGAGTTTTGGGGGTGATTAAGGATTTGACGGACTGATTCAACTAAGTTGGCTATGTTATTTTTCCAAATATAGTGAATATGCTTCCTATCTTGATTAAAAATTTGGTTGTTCCTTTCATTCTAGATATTCCAAAGAAGAATGGTAGAACCCATCCAAACTAACTACCTAATAAAATGATCAACACCCTCTTATTTAGGCCAATCCCTCCAAATCTATTCAAAAGTAAAAAAATGGACCACTGTAAGCCAAGTAAAGTGGCCATTCTCCTCCATAGCTTAGAGGCTAAAGTACACTCAATAAAAATATGGCTGAGAGTTTCTACATTCTCTCCACACATTTCACATCTAAAAGGGCCATGAAAACCACACTTCATAAGTTGCTCACCAGTAAGCACCCTATGATACAATAAAAGCCAAGTAAAGAACCTCACCTTAGGCAAGAGATTTTGAGCCCACAACTGAGAAAATATGTCAGAATATTGGTTGGGATTATTATGGCATAAGGTCAAATAACCTTGAGCAACTGAATACTCAACCTTAGTAGTGTTGTTCCATCCAAAACAATCTTTTTTATGGGACCAAGAGAGAGATCTCATATGAAGGATGTCTTGAATATCTTGTCTTTGTCTTTATGGGATTTGAATAGGCTAGTTCTCAATAGGGATGTAATATCTACCAACCTTTGGATTAACAGTATGGTATCGACAGTAATTAGCCACCTTTATCCAGTTAGCTCGGTGAAGCTCCTCCATCCAAGGCCTCCAATCGGGAAACTAAGTTATCAAAGGCTTGTGACCATCCCAAGAATCTGTCCAAAAATTTACCTATTGACCATTATGAATGATCTAAAATAAAATTTTCTTTATCAAATCCTCACCAGTTTTAAGAACTACTAAAATGGAAGAATATTTGGTAGGAAGTTGATAGCGAACAAGGTCTTCAGGATTTTTGTTCTCAACATATTTAGCACGGATATTATTGGCCCAAAGAGCATTGGGGTTATGCAAAATCCTCCAATATAATTTAGTAGCTAAATATTTGTTGTTATTAATAGAAGACCAAAATCCTAACCCCCTTCATTATTAGGAAGACATAAAGTGTCCCATTTCACCAAGGCCCATTTTCTTTTTCCTTAGTACCACTCCAAAGGAATCAATGACTGATTTGATCCAGTTCTCGAAGAACAACCTTTGGGATATTCAACACGAAAGATACATAAATAGGAATAACTTGAAGTACTTATTTGACCAAGGTGATTCTACCCCCAAAAGAAAGCCACCTATTGGTCCAAATTCCAATTTTCTTCTTGACTTTGTCCAACAACCAATTCCAATATTTTTTTTTCTGCCTTTGAATATTGATGGGAATACCTAAATAAGTGATCGAAATGGAGGTCTTCTTATATCTTAATTTATCCAAGACCATGGATTCCTTTCTGGCAGAGCAGTGAAAGAAAATAATTTTAGATTTGTCTTCATTGATCAACTACCTAGTAGCCTTAGAAAAATAAGTAATGATTTGCTTAATATTAGAAGCTTCCTTAATTATAGCTTTACCTAAAAGAGTAGAGTCATAAAAAAATTGAATATGAGAGAGGTCTAGCTCCATGATCTATGGTCTCCCTGAAGGGTTTTGTTCTCCCTCTTTTTGGTTATAGTCCTACCCAAGCATTCAACAAGAATGATGAATAAATAAGGGGATAGCGGGTCACCTTGCCTAATACCTCTGGAATCTGGGAACAAATGAGAAGGCTTGCCATTGATAAGAACTAAGTAGAAAACTGAAGAGATACATTCCATAATCCAATCCATCCAATCCTTAGAGAAACCAAATTGCCTCAAAAATTTGATAAGGAAGTGCCAATCCACTCTGTCATAAGCTTTGGATAATTTTAACCAAATGAACATGGAAGGAGATTTTGCATATCCATGGAATGGATGGCTTCCTAAGAAAGAACTATCTCATATACTATTTGATGCCCTTCCACATAAACCCCTTGTTCATGGGAAATAATCTTATGCAAAAGAGGCTTCAACCTTTCTGCCATGATCTTACTAATGATTTTGAGAAGAACATTACATAAAGAAATAGGTCTAAAAGCTGAGATATGATCAACCACTTGAGATTTTGGAATAAGAGTAATATAATTTTTATTGATAACCTTCAAAATTTCTTTGGATTTCTTGGCTTCTTCCACCACCTCTAATAAATCAACATGAAGAATATCCCAAAATTCTTAGTAGAACTCAATGGGAAAACCATCAGGACCTGGGGTTTTCCCTTTTTGCATTTTAAAAACTATATGTTGAATCTCATTGATAGTAATAGGAGCAGTCAAAATACAGTTCTCCTCAGAAGTGATAAGCGAAGGGATTGCTTGAAGAACATTTTTTTGAGAAACTGAGTCAAGAGGAGCAGTAGCAAAAATATTAGAAAAGTAATTGACAACAATAGAGTTCATGCCATCCCAAGTATATATAATATCTCTAGAATATGATTTCATGGAAGAAATAAAGTTGTGAGATCTTTGAGCTAGAAGAGATTTGTGGAAGAAATTTGTGTTTCGATCTCCTTCTTTAAGCCATTGAATTCTAGATTTTTGCTTCCATAAGAGTTCTTCTCTTTTTCCCATTCCTCTAACTGAGTTGTGAGTTTAATTTCATCTGCACTTCTATTATCTGTGAGGCCATCTAAACAGATTTTCTTATTCAAAATTTCAAGTTGAGCAATAACTTCATGTTTTTTTATGAACATCCCCAAACTCCTTCTAGTTCCAAGTCTTGATTTTGGATTTAATGTATTGCAATATTTTGGCAAAACAAAACATCTTAGTCCCATACCTAGGCTTACCTTCCTTCCACCATTGTTGCACACGAGGTCTAAAGGAACTGTATTTGAGCCACATTAATTGAAAATTAAAAGAAGAGAAACTCACATTGGTTTTCCACATTTCCACCATGACTGGCCAGTGATACGAACCAACATTGTTAAGAGTCTTCACTTTAGGAATGTGATCATAGATTAGGAAATTTTTAGAGGGCAAAAACCTATTGATGAGAGGTTATTTACTACTAATTCTTGTATCAAATTCAATCATTTTACATGAGTATTTAATATATTTTTACATGTTATCATCAGTTAAATATGAATTATTGGTAAAAATGAGTAAAAATGGTAATTTGATGTTTATCAGGAGCTTATGTCCAATTTGCTCGAGATATGAGTTAAATGCAGGTAATAAATGGAGAAACTACAGCTGTACTCAAGATGTGAAGAACAACCACTAGCAGTTAGAAGAAGTCAAGCGGATGATCTCAGTTTACGGAAGACAATTACTAGAGGTAATTACGGACAGTAATTACATAAGGTCAAAAGGTCATTTTGAAGACTTACCATGGATGACAAAACATAATATGGACGACATAACCAAATGACGACAATTAAAATATCTCCAATATATCTTTCCTTCTCATTTTGGTTACGAGATTCTCTCTAGCTGATAAAACCTTATGAAAAGGATTTGTAAAGTTATTATTTGTCAAATGCCAAAGTTGTGAAGACTTCCTATATTACTGGAGCTGAAAAGTCTTATTATGAGTCAGTTAGATAGGAAATATTCCATGTAATGCCACTTGGACTTATAGAAATATTTTTAGGTCCAAGTCAAATGAAATATTTTTAGCTTTAGGATATCTTATGGTGTATGTATAGTCATCACTCCATACTTTAAGCAAGATACATACGTGGACAAGATTGTACTTTGTATTAGTCTTAGTATAAAAATATACAACAGAAACCAGAGGATCTCTCTCCTTTGGGTTTTTTTTTCTCTGATTACATTATTCATTACATCATGTTACAGATTATTTTCTGGAGCTTGTACAGTTGAATCTTCATCAATAAAATAGAATTTCTTCATTATGGTAACTTGTATCATTTGTGGCATTTGTTTATTCTTTGTTCTGAATTTGTAAATTCTGCAACCTACATTCATGAATTATAAATAAATGTTAGTATAAATTATAATATTTAGTTACTGATAGAGTAGTTTAGGGGAAAGAACTTACACTACCACATAGGAGGCAGGGCCCACTCCTAATCGACAGTCCCTGAGCTCTTCACCCCGTGCATTAGGTTAGAATTAGTTAGATCTGCATTAAAAAATACATAAAATATAAAATTGCATAATAGTTAAGATTCATAATAAATTGCATTTATTTACCATTTTTTGCATAATTCATAATATTTTTATATTTATTTTTGTACACGTGTACGCATGATTTCTGAACTGGAAATTGAACTAGAATTAAGCATTAATTCCTACGATCATATCTAACTGGATTGCTACTTTTAAAATCTAACCTTGATTTCCCTCGGATTGATAAAATTAAATGTAAGCTTATATAGGCGATCATTTTGGCATCGTTTCTAGGAAAAGTAGCGTCGTAGTAGTTGATCAGAGAAGCCGTCGGTAGTGCAAAGCGAGAGGACTTACTTGTACACATGAGATCTTGTGGACACATGAGCCCCTAGTGTGCATACGAGTCAAAGTGGTTATCGACATAGATGGGAAATAATAGCCCTCCCTATCATGGGTAGCTAACAACAAGCCCCGCATTACGACGTTGTTAGGTTCATTTTTCATAAATATTTCATGTTTTAATTGCTTTCCTAGATTAAAATTTGTTTTCCTGCAATTTGCTTTCTGCAATTTCCTGCTTTGGGTAATTATTATTGTTTAGGTGATTTAGGGTCCTATGGGCAAGTTCAAGAAGTAGGAGAAGGTAGTAGCTGAAAATAACCCCATGTCTTGGGAGTAGGAATTAGCTTATAGCGAGTGACACAACTATAGTGAAATCCCCCCTAGTCAAATAAACACTAAGAAGTTACCTGTTATTTCAGTACTGTTATTTTATTTTTACCGAACTATTACTTAATTGGTTACACAGATTACGTGCTCCACGGGTCATACCCAATTATAGTAATACTAGGTTGTATACTTGTTTCTAATGATATTAAGTTTGAGTGTATGGATTACGTGCTCCGCGGGTCACATTTGAACTTAGTAACATTAGGAATTTCCCTAATATTGTTATAATTAGGCTGTACGGATTACGTGCTCCGCGGGTCGCATCCTAATTTTAATAAAATTAGGATTGTCTAAATTATACATATTTATTTTCTATTAAAATTTATGAATTTTATGTTTTAATAGACAATAGATCAAAAAAAAAAAAAAATCAAAACTTAAAAAATTTTCAAAAAAAAAAAAACAAATGGTTGAAAGTAGTCAGATTGAATTCATATATCTCAGGAAATTTCTAATTTAGCAAAAGGTTAATCTTCTTGTTGATCAAAACTTTATAACAACCAAGTCAGAATGGGAAACACTGTGTGTAAGAATTGACTCTATCAACGAGAGATCATTAGAACTTAAAAAGATAAAAAGGATTAATATTGCAAAAACTTTAAGGGTAAATCATCCTACACCTTATGATAATCTGGGAGTAAGTTGTGAAAATTGACTTTGGGATAGACGGACTATAGTAAATCCATCAATTTATCCTTGGAACCAGTACCTTGAGGATTCCCTCATTGTTCACAATTTTCTTGCAGAAATAGAGAAAAGAGAGTTAATACTACAATACAACAAAATGTATTTTAGAATTCCTAGAGCTGTACGTTTTAGAGAATTATGTAAAGGTTTATGTTTTGAGCTACAGTTTGGAATTACTAATTCTATAGCAATTAAAGCTTATCTTTTTCAGCTAATTCAACTGTTGGTAGATCATTTTAATTTTGAGGAAGAACATTTTATGACACCAGATCAACTTGATCCAATCAACGATATACATAAGTTATTTATAGAAGACTAGGTGTTATATTCAAAATCAAATATATATATATATATATATATATATATATATATATATATAGATTTATGAAAATATTGAAAGACTCTAAAGGAAGATTTATAAAAATAGATAAAATAGAAAAATCCCCAAGAAACTTTAGACAGCCTAGGATTTTTAAAACAAAAAACACTAGAGCCACATCATCAAATCAAGCTGAAATCCTAGAACAAGATCCCAACACATACTTATTACCAAGTCCTGAGTTTGACGATCATATAGATTCTTCAATATTCACTGATCCTATACCTGATCTAATTCTTGAATTCCTATATTTAAGTATGGCAGACACTGAAAGTGAAGTAGGAGAAGAAAATCATGGAAATAGGGAACAAAGACAAGAAAGACCAAGGCAAGAAAGAGATCACATAGAAAATAGACAAAGAAAAACATTTTCTTTTCCAATTTTACATATAGAGGGAATCGCAAGAGTTCCTAAATCAATCTCTCTTTCTGTATTACCTACCTTCCATGGAAAACCACATGAAGATCCTGATGCCTTTCTCTTTGAATTTGAAGTTGTATGTCAAGCTTATTTCTACACTACAAATGAGAAAAAGTTAAGATTATTTCCTTCTACTCTTAAATATGCTGCTATGAGATGGTTTATGAGTTTAGGAGAAGAAGTTTGTAATCGTTGGGATGGTGAAAATGGATTAAAACAATTATTCCATGAGAGATATCAAGACTGTTGTAGAGTTAGGGACAAGAAAGCTGAACTTTTTCGAATGAATCAAAAGGAATATGAATCTTTGGAAGATTATATTGAAATATTTATATTTGTAGGATCTAGAGTAAACATAGATCTTGAAGAAGAAATCTTAAAAGAACTTTTTCTGAAAGGATTAAAGGAGGATGTTCTTGAAATCCTAAATCTTATGGCAAAATGAGATATTCATTCTATATATTTTGAAGGGATTGTAAATCTTTGTAGAAACTATTCAAGAAACAAACCCTTGAGAAGTAATAAATATACATCTACAGGAGCAGGAGTAACAAGAGCTGAAATTGGAAATATGTTGGAAGGTTTAAAAACTGATTTATTGAGTAATTTCACCTCATATTTGGATTTAATGGATAAAAAGACAAAGGACAGTGAAGAAATTTACTGCTATAGATGTAGGAAGAAACACAATTCAAGAGAATCCCCTCTCAACATAACAAATATCTCCAATATCTCTGCTTGTTGCCAAATTTGTGATAAAGATCATAAAACTGAAAAATGTAAGTATATCTCCGCTGTTAAGGCTGCCATAAAAGAACCTGAAGTAGAAGAAGTAGAGGATGTTTATTTTATTTCTCAAAGAAGAAATGGCCCATTTAATGGCCCATCAAATTGGTCAAACCCAAATTATCCCAACCAACAAAGACCAAACCAATGGTCCAATATGCCAAATTGGAATTCTTATAATCAAGATTGGAATATACCCCCATGAGCTCAATTTATGGCTAATTATTATGGAGGACAATTTCCATGGAATCAAGGAACATAAAATTAGAATATGCCTGGTTGGAACAATAATGGCCAATATAATCAAGGTGGCACTAATTTATGTCCAAATGCAATGCAACAACATAATTCTCAAAATCAATTTAGGGGACAAAATACTCAAAATCCACCTCAAAATAGACTTCTTCCACCTCCAAAAAATAATCCTCCTAAGCAATTACCTATTCCATCTCAACCAGTTCCTAACCCTAACAATAATAAAAATGTCCAACAAGTCTATGAAACAAATGAAACATGTTCTATATCTATAGCACCTTGTCAACAAATACAATTAAGATTAGGAAAGGTGTTAGAAAATGATGTCACTCTTAAAAGACTTAATGATCCAATTGAAAACTTGGTTGAAGATGAAATTGACAACAAGAAGGAAACATACAATCAAGAGGAGAATATTCCAACCAAACAACAAGAGATTCAAACAAATAAGGAAATAGAAGTACCATTTCCTCAAATATTGGCAATACCAAAAGAACCATCCAAGACAACCTTTAATTTTCTTCAAGAAATAGAAGGTGTTACTATTAAAATTCCTTTATTACAAGCTATCAAGGATATACCCATATATTCTAAACTTATTAAAAATATATGCTCAAAAAGTAAAAATAAAAATGAATTTCAAACTATTCAAGTTATTGGACAATTATTTGAGATGATGATAGGAGATAGGTTGGTACCTAAATATATAGATCCTGGAATACCTATACTCACTGTGCATATTGGAAATGTAACCTTACAAAATTTTTTGGTTGATTTAGGAGCTACTATTAATGTTATGACCAAAGAAACAACAGATTCCTTAGGGATACAAAAATTACAATTAACTTCTATTGTGCTTCAACATGCTGATAGATCTACTATTAAGCCAGAAGGAAAACTAGAAGATATTATGGTCTTAGTAAGTTCATGGGAATATCCATTGGAATTCATAGTCTTACAACCTAAAAGGAAATTATGGGGACATCCCTTAATTTTAGGAAGACCATGGCTTGCAACAACTGATGCCTACATTAGTTGTAGATCAGGAAACATGACTATTTCCAATGGTAAAGATACAAAAGATCTTAGTTTATTTCCTGAATCACCAATAGAAGAAAAACAATTGTGGTATGATTTTCCTCAGGAATATGATGATATCCAAACTTTATCAGTTAATGTTTTAATTGAATAACTTGAACAAGAAGCTGAGGGACCCTTACCATTGTTGTTAGAAAATCAATAAGAAAATCAAAATCAAGACATTAGTGATTTATTTTCCAATAATGAAGCAAGCACAAGTCAATCTCAATATGCTTATGATTTGAATATTTTTGAATATGAAATAATTTGAATAGATGCAAATATAGAAAAATGCAAACAAATAAATATTATACCTGGAAGAACTCTTAATATCAGTAATGAACTCACAAGCATACAAGAGTCACAATTGGTAGATTTGCTTAGAAAGTATCAATCAATATTTGCATGGAACTATGAAGACATGAAGGGTATTCTGTTAGCGTACTTTAACATCTATTAGACTGTTTTGTCTAATTAGTATTGCTGGTATTTTGTTATACCTGAATCCTGTTGAGATGCGCCCTCTTCGGGATAATCCAGGAATGCAGTTTGTAATCTCTGCAGTATTTAAACAACTGCTGAATAATAAACAATAGTTCCGCATTTCTACATGGCATCAGAGCCAGCTACGACAATTATTTGCAGTGAAGGGTGAGAGTGAGAGAAAGCGAAAGCAAAGAAGCGGAGGGGATTGGCAGGCGGAGAATTTTTTTTAAGCCAGGCTAAAGATTTTTTTTTCCTCTGGAATTGCCAGGCGAAATTTTTTTTTTCTGCGGGATATCCAGCCAGAGAATTGTTTTGAAATCGACAGGCGAAGAAAAAAAAAAAAAAAACGTACGTGCACGGAGCGCAGAGTGCTCCCCTCCCTGGATGTAGCGCAGTGCTCCCCCCTCTATACGCCCAGAGCAGCGCACGTCGTGCTCCCCCCGTGCCAGCGCAGAGCGCAGGTAGCGCTCCGTCCCCCCGGCTCCCGCTGGACGTAGCGTAGCGAAGAGAGCTCCCCAACCACCCCGTTGGAGCGACGCGACGTGGATTGCACGCGTGCGCTCCCCCCCCGTTGGAGCGACGCGACGCGGATTGCGCTTGTGCGCTCCCCCACCCCACCCCACCCCCTCGGAAAGCCGGCGGATCCGCCCAACCGATGCGCACCGGAACGTGCATGGACGGCCGTCAGCCCCCTCGGTCGAATTAAAAAAAAAAAAAAAAAAAAAAAAGAGATCGGAGGAGGAAGCCGCGACCAAGATGCAGCAGAGGAGAACGCGAGACTGCGGAGGCAGCCCAAGCGGGCTTGGGTAGCAGAGAGGAGGAGGCACAAGCAGGGGTTGAAAAAGGAGGGGCTCCACTGATCCTTCCGGATCAGCCCGCTGGCTCACGTGGTCGTGAGCCGTGCGGTAAGGCTCTGGGAGCCTGGAGGTCGAGGGTTCGAAGGTATATTTTTTTTCAAAGTTTTTTTTCTAATTATTATTTTTTAGTTAAAATTTTTAATTTTAATTTATTTTCTATAGTTTTAAAACTTTAATAAATTAAAATTTAATTTTTAATTTATTTTTTTTCATAAGTTTTAAAAACTATATAAATTAAAATTATTTATTTTAACTTTAAATATATAATAATTATTAAAATGCTTTGTTAAAGAGATTTTTTTAAGGGGGGATATTTTTTTCAAAAAATCAAAGGGGGAATGTGAGTAATTTTCTGAAAAAGCAATTTGGCAAATTGTAAAAGGTGCATTTTCGGCTGCGCCCGACACCTAGTGGGTTATTCTTGTGGGAATTTTTTTTGTTGTATGTTGCATATTTCATTTTTGCACTATAACATTAAAAATTAAAATCAAAACACTCCCCAAGTCCCCGGAATAATTAAAACCCATCTGTGCAATTTATTGCACTACAGTTCAGTATTTGTGATACCTTTGGCCCGCACTTACAGGTAAAGCTATCGTGATTGGGCTACTGTATCCGCCGCCTAATATAGCTGCTACAACGACGTCTGAGCTTGTTCTCTATAAATCGTCGGGGAGAGATAAGTTAGCCATTTTTGCATTTTTTTACTCCATCCACTACCCTTTATCGCACTTGTGTTTAGGCGTAAATCCTCGAAGTATTCTTCATAGTGTTTAGGGAAGTTACCCCACGCATGAGAAGAATCTTCTATGGTAGGTGCCATCAACAAGGCGATTCCCTTTCAGTACCGCTTATGTTCCATGTATCGTATGATCTCTAAAACTCACCTATAGTCTCCCTCACGTAAGGGCGAGTGATTTTTGTTGATCTTTCTAAATACCTATAGTTTCCCTCACGTAAGGGTAGGTATTTTGTACGGTATAACGGCCTAGAAAAAGGTATATCGAAAGGGGGACCAATTGGTGATATAAGGAACCTTCACTATGGCCGTTGTTGCAAAGTTGATGACTGATCCTCATCAGTTATTGAAAGGTCCAAATTATACACCATGGAAACATAAGATGAAGGCAATTATCCAAATGGAAGATTTGTGGGATATTGTTACTGGAGCAACAACTAGGCCTTCACCAACAGCAGGATCCATAGGTCCTTCCGCAGATCAGATAGCTTTTGACAAGAAAGACAGTGAGCAAAGGTGCTCATTTTGTTTGTAGTTTCAGATGAAGTGCAACCTCATATAGCTGACAAAGCAAGTGGTAAAGAGACATGGGATGCCCTTAGAACCATCTATGAGGGAAAGAATGATTCAACCATTCTTCATCTTCAACAACAAATTCATAACCTGAGTTTGAGACAGGGTGAAACAGTTGAACTCTTTCTGTGCAGAGTGTCTGAATTGAAAGAGAAATTGAATTCTTTGGGAGATACTGTGGACGAAAAGCTTCTCATTTCACTTGTGATGAGAGCTTTACCTTCTTCATTTGATATGTTGATAACCTCCATCCAGGTGTCTCAACGACAAATTACCTACATCGAGTTGGTCAATCTTCTTAAACAATAGGAGGCACGCCAACTTCACAAGGATGATTCTTCCAATACAGCCCTATACACCAACAAGAGGGGTTCTAGGAAGAAAGGTAATGGGCAAAAAGGAGGCAAATTTTAGAAAGGAGGAAATTCTCAACAAGATACAAAGGAAAAGGCAAACAACCTCAACAGAAGAAGAGGTGGTGCAAGATCTATGAGAAAGACAACCATGACACCAACAGGTGTTGGCATAAGAACAAGCAAAAAGGCCAAAACAAACCACAAAATAAAAACAAGCAACCCCAGGTGAATGTTGCTATTGAAGAATCTGACTCAGATTCTGAATGGGCACACAAGGTGCTCATGACTACCACAGATTCCACATAGAGGGATCCTATTTGGTATGTCGATTCTGGAGCTAGCAAACATATGACTGGCGACAGATCGTGGTTTGAATCATTTGTGGCCAAAGAGGGCAAACCTGTCACCATTGCTGATGATAAAACCTACGGGTTCAGGGAGAGGTACAGTTTTAGTCACTCTTCCTGATGGCAAGTGTCAGATTGACAAAGTCCTCTATGTTCCAAGATTGGCCAACAATTTGTTGTCAGTGACACAAATCCTGGATAGAAATATGGTTGTCAACTTTCGTGTTGAGAATGGCAAGAAGTGTTGTACTATTACCAGGAAGGGTAAGCAGATTGCAATAGCTTCATATAAGCACGACTTATTTGCACTAGATGCTATCTCTACTCAACATGTTGCCATGACTGTCTCTACCAAGGAGGCAACTTCCCTATGGCACAAGAGATATGGGCATCTTAGTTCTAGCTACTTACTTGAGCTCAATAAGTATGAGATGGTAAAGGGTCTTCCTTCCCTTTCTGCCACATTGCCAGTGTGCTCTGACTGCTTGGCAGGAAAGCAACATAGAGTACCATTTGAGAAGAGCTCAACAAGAGCACGAAAACCTCTGGAGTTAATTCACACCGATCTGTGTAGTCCTTTCACACCCAACAGTTGTGGAGGGAAGAGGTACTTTTAGTTATTCATAGATGACTACTCATGAAAGATGTGGGTTTTCTTTCTCCAATTGAAATCTAAAGCTTTCGCATTCTTCCAGCAGTTCAAGAAATCCGTTGAGAAGGAGTCAGGAGATTCTATTAAAACCCTCCACTCAGATCAAGGGGGGGAGTTTACCTCTAATGAATTTTCTGCATTCTTAGATAAGCATGGAATCAAGATACAGTTAACAACTACCTATACTCCTCAGCAAAATGGAGTTGCTGAGAGAAGGAACCGTTCTATCATGGAAATGGTTCGTTGTATGCTCACAGGAGCTACTCTTGGGCAAAAATATTGGGCAGAAGCTATCACCACTACAGTATATATTTTGAATAGGGCACCCACCAAGGCCCTAAAAGGAATGACTCCACAGGAAGCATGGAGTGGTCGAAAACCCTCCATATCTCATCTACGTATTTTCGGGTGTCACGCTTTCATGCACATACCGAAAGAGAAAAGGAAGAAGCTAGATGAGAAAACATTGAGATGTATTTTTCTTGGTTATGATGAGCACTCTAAAGGATATCGTTTGATAGATCCTTTGACCAAGAAAATTCATGTCAGCAGAGATGTTGTCTTTGATGAAGCTTTCACATCACAGAGCACATCTAAAGTACACCTAGATCTTGTGGAATCTAAGGAAGAGAAGATTCCTTCGTCAACACAGACAGGAGGTCCTTCTACATCTTCTTCACCACCACCGAAGAAGAATCCAAAATGGTGTACAAATACAATCAGAGATACAAATTTATCCACTCCTCCCAATTTGAACTTGGATAGACCTCGTACACGCAGTATGGCTCAAAAGGAAAAAGAAGCCAAAGAACCTGGTGAGGTTGATGATCTTTGTCAATATTTTGAGGAACTTTTTGTAACTCCAAGTACAGAAGTAGAGGATATGGATATTGATGATGACAGGGCGTTCATGTCTACCATAGATGATCTTGAACCTGCATCAGTGCAAGATGCTCTTAGTGAGCCTCAGTGGAAGGCCGCTATGGATACATAGTATGAGTCTTTGATGAAAAATAAAACTTGGAAGCTTGTTGATTTGCCGCATAGAAAGAAACCCATTGGTTGCAAATGGGTATATAAAGTCAAGTACAAGGCAGATGGAACAATTGATAAGCATAAGGCCCGTCTTGTTGCAAAGGGCTATGCTAAAAAAGAAGGCATTGACTACGAGGAAACTTTTGCACCTACTACTCGGATGACCACAATTCGAGTTATGTGTGCTATGGCAGCACAATATGGGTGGAAAGTTCACCAGATGGATGTCAAAAGTGCCTTTCTAAATGGTGATCTCCAAGAAGAAGTCTACATGACTCACGAAGGATTTGAAGTGGAAGGCCAAGAGCAGAAAGTTTGCAAATTGGTCAAATCCTTATATGGTCTGAAACAAGCTCCTCGAGCTTGGTATATAAAAATGGACAATCACCTTATGCAGCATGGATTTAAGAGATGTCCGTCAGATGCAAACCTCTATTTCAAGAAATAGGGTTCTGAGATAGTGTTGCTTGTACTCTATGTGGATGATCTGCTCATTACAGGGAGTTCGAAACTATGATCTCTACTCAAAAGAAACTTGTGCAAATATTTTGAGATGACAGATCTCGGACTTCTCCATTACTGTCTTGGTCGGAATTCACCGGAAGGAGAACTCCATCAAAGTGTCTCGAAAAAATATGCCAAGAAATTGTTGGAAAAATATCGCATGATCGATTGCAAGCCAATGGCAACTCCAATGGAGAATGGACTTCGGTTATCACGATATGATGATTCACCTTAGGTAGATGGTCCTCTCTATCGACAGTTGATTGGGAGTCTCATATATCTGACCAATACTAGGCCAGATCTCATATTTGTTGTCAACTATCTTTTGAGGTTCATGCAGGAGCCTAAGACCACTCATTGGAAAGCAAAAAAACATGTTCTTCACTATGTCCGTGGTACTATGGAATATGGTCTAGAGTACAAGAGGAACAACAAATTCTTCTTGCAAGGATACACGAACTCCGACTATGCCGGATCATTTGATGATCGCAAGTCAACTTCTGGATACATTTTTCATCTGGGATCCGGTCCTGTCTCTTGGCATAGCAAGAAGCAACAGGTGGTTGCTATTTCATCAACAGAGGTAGAGTATTGCACCACACGTGAAGCTGTGTGCGAAGTGATATGGTTGTGTCGCATTCTGACAAGTATGGGCCATCCATAAAAATCTCCAATACACTTGTTTTGCGACAATCAGGGTGTTCTGAACCTCGTCAAGAATCCAGTTCATCATGAAAGAACAAAGCACATTAAAACACAATGTCATTTCATTCAAGATGAAGTTCCAAAGCACCGAATTCAACTTCAACACATTCCCACCGATGCTCAAGTTGCGGACATTTTCACTAAGGCACTTGGACGTGTCAAATTTGAATTGTTTCGCAGCTCTCTTTGTATTGCAAAATGATGTAAGGGGATGTTAGTATAGCTATTAGTTATTACATTACCCAAATAATGTAATAAATGGGGATGTTAGCGTACTTTAACATCTATTAGACTATTTTGTCTAATTAGTATTGCTGGTATTTTGTTATACCTGCATCCTGTTGAGATTTCGGGCTAATCCAGGAATGCAGTTTGTAATCTCTGCAGTATTTAAACAACTGATGAATAATAAAAAATAGTTTCGCATTTCTACATATTCATCCAAGTGTGTGCACCCATCGTATATTTATCCAAGAAGGTTGTAGTCCTGTAAGACAACCACAAAGAAGATTAAATCCAACTATGAAAGAAATAGTCAAAGAAGAAATCATTAAGCTTTTAAATGCAGGTTTTATATACCCAATTTTAGATAGCCAATGGGTATCACCTTTAGTGATAGTCCCTAAAAAGAATGGTAAATGGAGAATTTGTGTTGATTATAGGGAATTAAATAAAGTAACTAAGAAAGACTATTTTCCCTTACCATTTATTGATCAAGTCTTGGATACATTGGCTGGAAAGAAATATTTTTGTTTTCTAGATGGTTTTAGTGGGTATAATCAAATCTCCATAGCTGAAGTTGATCAAGAAAAAACAACTTTCACATGTCCTGTAGGAACTTATGCTTATAATGTTCTACCTTTTGGATTATGTAATGCACCTGCAACTTTTCAAAGAGTTGTGTTAGCTATCTTTGCTGATTTAACAAATGAATGCGTAGAAGTTTATATGGATGACTTTACAATATATGGTACTACTTTTGAAGAAACTTTATCTGGATTGCAAAAAGTTTTAATAAGATGTCAAGAGCAAAATCTCTCTCTTAGTCATGAAAAATGTTTCATGATGATGAAAGGTGGCATTGTTCTAGGGCATTATATATCACAAGATGGTGTTAAAGTAGACCCTACAAAAATACAAGTTATTCAAACTCTTCAATCCCCAAGAACACAAACTGAAGTAAGAAGTTTCTTGGGACACGCAGGATATTATCGTAGATTCATTAAAAATTTCAGCAAAGTTGCTACTCCTATGCTTAAGCTCTTAATGAAAGATAGTGAATTCAATTGGACAAATGCATGCCAAAAAGCATTTGAGGAAATAAAAGAAATATTGACCACTGCTCCAATCTTAAGAGGACCAAATTGGGAATTACCATTCCATATACATTGTGATGCTTCAAACTATGCAATAGGAGCAGTATTACAACAAATAGAAAACAGAATACCCTATGCTATTTATTATATAAGTAAAAATTTGCATGGAGCTGAACTCAATTATACTGTTACAGAAAAAGAATTTTTAGCTGTAGTTCATGCTCTTAACAAATTTAAACATTACATTACAGGGTATGAAGTATTTGTTCACACTGATCATTCTGCCATTAGATACTTAACAAATAAAGCAACAGTTGGTGGTAGAGTGATTAGATGGCTTCTTTTATTACAAGAATTCAATGTTACAATCATTGATAAAGTAGGTAAAGATAATGTTATTGCTGATCATTTGTCTTGAATACAAATTTTTGATGACAATGAATTAATACAGGATAATTTTCCAGATGAACATTTATTTGCCCTTTCTATTTTTACTCCTTGGTATGCTGATATTGCAAATTATTTAGTAACAGGAAAAATACCTCAACATTTTACACCTTATGAAAAGAAGAAATTAATATTTCAAAGTACTTCTTTTACTTGGCTTCATGGAATTTTATTCAAACGATGTCCAGATCAAATAATTAGAAGATGTGTACAAGAAAATGATGTATATGATATTATTAGGGCAGCACATGAAGAACCTTGTGGAGGTCATTATGCAACCCAAAGAACAATCAGAAAAATATATCAAACTGGATATTATTGGCCTACAATGAATAAAGATGCTCATAAATTTATTGATAGATGTGATGCTTGTCAAAGAGCTAGTAAGCCTACTCCTTCTATGGAAATGCCTTTAGTTCCACACATAGCATTTGAACCATTTGAAAAATGGGGAATTGATTTTGTAGGACCTATAGAACCTCTAAGTGATGGTAATCAACACATATTAGTTTGTACAGATTACGTTACCAAATGGGCAGAAGTTAAAGCACTTCCACGAGCTAAGGCTGAACTAGTAGCTGATTTTCTTTATGAAAATATAATGCAACGCTTTGGTGCACCTAGAGAATTGGTTTCTGATCAAGGACCTCAATTTACTTCCAAATTAATTGAACATTTTTTCCATATCTATCAAATCAAACATAAGAAAACTTCACCATACCACCCACAAGCCAATGGACAAGTAGAAGTTACAAATAGAGAACTTGAAAAGATTATCACAAAAACTGTAACTATTAATAGGGGTGATTGGAATGAAATATTAAAAGAAGTTGTATGGGCATATAATACCACTTGGAAAACTACCACAGGTTTATCACCTTATGAAATGGTTTATGGGAAACAAGCCATTTTGCCCATCGAATTTGAAATTGAAACATTACGCACATCCGTACAACTTGACATGAATTTGGATAATGCACAAAAAGAAAGGTTGGAAAAATTAAATATCTTAGATGAAAAGAGATTAGAAGCCTTGCATAGAACAGAGATAACTCAACAACAATGAAAGAAATGGCATGATAAACATATTGTACCACGTACATTTCAATCAGGAGATTGGGCCTTGTTATTTGACTCCCGTTACCAAGATTTTCAAGGTAAATTAAGAACCAGATGGCTAGGACCCTATGAAATTGAGGAAATATTTGGAAACGGTACAGTTAAACTTAAGCCTATAGATGATTCAACAAGAAAACTACTAGTAAATGGCCATAGGCTTAAACTTTATAAGAAGCCATTATCTAAAGAAGAGTTCATACATCAGTTTGGAAAACAAACTGATTTGCAATGCATTTCTGAACTACAATCAACCACTATTCAATAGACTTTCTTTTTGAAAAACAAAAAATATATATATTATGTACATATTTATACATAAACATACTTATACATATTTGTACATACAAATACTTATACATATACATAATAATGTAAATATTATATCAAAAACAAAAAAATGATCTTGCTTCCTTTATTTCATCATGAAGTTCCTACATTTCTTTCTATTTTTCAGTCATTCAAAAAGCTTTTCAAAGAAAAATCCTTTATCTTTAACCCTGTAGAGAAAAATGACCATATGATGTATAGTACCTTGTTGCTAGATGAAATCTAGGTATTTGTTCAAATATTCAAATTCTATCTAGTATATTGGGGAAATTCTCATTGAAAATAGAGCAAATATTTTGAAATGTTATGAGTAACTTCTAAGATGATTAAGTTTTCTCTTTTAACCACATACACATATACATTTAAATAACATTGTGATGTTTTGGAAAATTAACTCTTGTATTATGTGTGCCATAAGTGAAAAAGTTTTCTTGCTCATCCATTTATACGCATGGTCTAGATTACTAATGAATTGGCAAAAGGACAAGCTCACCCTATCCCATGAAAAGAAAAAAAAAAAGAAGAGAAAAAAAGAGAGTTAAAAAAAAATCAAGAAAAAAAAGAAGAGAAATATTCCCTTGCTCCTCATCTAATCGAGCAAGTATCCTCCCCAAAATTCTTGTTCTCTATAAATAAACAAGAATTCAAAAGCTCAAAAAGCAAAATATAAACTCTTGCTTCTCCCAAACAAGCAAGAAGCTCAAAAAGCATTATAAAATCCCTTGCTAAGCAAGTATCCCAAACAAAGTCTAAAAAAAAAAAAAGGGCAAAAAGAGCCTGAATCCCTGGAATTCTTAGTATTTCACATACCATGGGATATTCTTTCTCAAAGGTATCCTTACGTATTAGCAATAAGTCTGGATAAGACCTCTAGATGCTTATAAGATCAGCTAACTTTTGGCATATATAATCCTTGTTGTTCTTTAACCTTTACTCATAATGGGGAATGAATCTTCACCTGCACACACAGTTGGTTTTGAAAGAAAACTTGAACATATTAGGATAACATTAACACTAAATTGATTTGTGATAGAAGTAAGTGAAGTTTCTTTCAGTATGCTTAGACTGTTGTTTGATGACTTTGAAGAATTCACCTAGAAACATCCTATGCAATATCTAGTAGCCCATTATTTTTCACAAGTACTATCATTTCAAAATTCTCTCTAAAAAAAACATGGCCTATACTTACTTTTCCTTCTCATTTATCCATGTTTTCTAATGACTAACAATAGCAACTTCTTAATGACATACAAGAAGCATAATCTCCAAAAAGTTTACATCCACCCCTTCTATTAAAATTACTACTATCTTTCCTTTGTTTTGGCTATATAGCCAAAATTAAAGTCTGGGGGAGGGGATAATTACAAATGTATAGGTGTATAATATAGTTTGGAAGTATATATAGCTTGAGGGAAGAAATAATAATAAAATAGAGGAAAAATTCTCTTAATAGTATGTATAAATACCTTCCGTAAATACTATCCGTAAATAAATAAAACTTTAAAATTTTTTTTTTTAATCTTTAATTCTAATATATAATCCATTTATATAAGTAATATATATATTTTATAATCTAATGTTAATATAACCATCTAATAATATAATGTAAATATAATATAACTATGTAAATAATATATTAATAATATAATTATTAATATAATATAAATATTTTTGGATATTTTATTAATAAATATAACTATTCCTAATATATAATATATTAGGATAACTATTATATTATATAGGTTACGATATAATATTACTAAACCCTATAATATTAATCTAACATAAGTCTCGACCTAACCTAACATAAGACCCCGACCAAATTTACTTTAAATAATATAAGACCAACCCAAACTATTATATTATATAAACCACATTATTAAACCAATCCAACCCGACACCTTTAAAAAAAAAAAACAAACATAACCTAAACATAAGATAAACCTAAAATTACTAGGCCCCGACACCTCTTAAAACACAACCTAACCTAGCCCGAAACCTAACCTAGCCGAAACCTAGACGTGCACGTACCCCATAAACATACCTAGACAAACCTAAGACAAACCTAGATAAACCTAAACCTCGACCATTGTAAACAAGGAAGGTGGCATTAAAGAATTTTTGCCACGTAATGATATTCTAAACCTGTCGCGTATAAAGGATGCCATCCATTTCAATCAATCATGCGGACGACCATGGATCAACCTCTCCACCGTCGATTACATAGTAATCGATGGTTATTAACATTTTAAACAAACACAAAACGTGAATTACGTTGTCGTCGATCGTAGGGTTTAGAAGAATAACGGACACCATTGATTTTTACTCACTTCTCCGTCGTTGATTACACGAACTCGCAACCACCGCCATAGATTGTAGCTAGGGTAAATGAATTAGGGTAAAAGGTAGTCAATCTCTCACCGCTTAGACTTTACCCTATATTTTCTACGCTGCATGTAGCCATGCAGGTAGAGGCATTCAAGATTTCATCAACCTGTGTAGAAAACTCGGAATTTCCCCTAGTATTTCCATGCGTTTCTACGATTGACGGTGAGTGACAAAAGTTGTTTGATTGAAGGAGGAATACGTAAGGTGGCCACCAGTTTCTTCTGCGACAACGACAGGCGACAGGAGTCAGGTAAATTATTCCTTTTTCATTTCTTTATTGTCTTTTTGTCATCCCTATCATCAGAAAGGTACTTTTTTCTGTTCTTAATCAACATTCTTCAGAGATTAGGATTAAAATATTCGATAATAAAGCTTATTCTATGTAAGAATCGACATTTAGGACATATTTTTAAGTTTTGGGCTGTAATTATTTTAGTTTTCAACGAATCGGTAAAAAGCCCTAATTTTTTCTAAGCTCTGGAATTTCTAAAATTCAAACCCTAATTGTTTTCTTTAAAATTTTACGTAATTCCTTTCTGAGCTTTGAAAATTCATAAACTTTTTACTGCTTTTAAAAGAAAATTTTTATTTTTGAGTTCTATCCTAATTTGTAGATGGTTGGTTCTGCATGTATAAATCCGAAACCCCTAATTTACAAACCCTAAATGTCTGAATTTGCAAAAATTGATGAAACCCCTAATTTCTAAGCCCTAAAATTACAAATTCCTAATTTTTAAACCCTAAATTGCAGAGTTATACAAAAAAACCCTAAAATTCTGGGTTTCGAGTTTTGAAATTGATGAAAACCCTGTTATTTTTCGAAGGAATTTTAAAATTTTCGAAGGAATTTTAAAATTTTAGAAGGAATTTTAATTTTTGGGCAGAAATTGATTTGATTTGAACTTTAATTAGACCTCTGTTTTTGTACAGTCAAAATATGTTCTTATTTGATGAAGTTTTTATTATCTGAAATTATTTTTAGATTCCCTGTATTCGTTTATAAACCCATATGTATTTTTGTATGGACTTATTTCTGTACAATTTACGTATTTCTTAAATACGTATTTTCTGTGTAGACTATTTTTGTACAATCTATGTATTATTACGTATCTTCTGTGTGGACTATTTTTTACCTATTTTCTAAGTTTCTGTACAGTTTACGTATTTTTAAATTATCTCTGTACAAAAGACGTATTTTCTAAATACAATGTATGTATTTGCTTTTGAAATCTTGTTTCTGTGCAAATTACGCCTCTGATGTATAGTTTACATTTTTTGTACCTGTATACTTTCAATATATAAAAAAAAAGCAACAAAAACAACTCATAAAACTATAAAAAAGGGATGTTTTACTAAGCAATTCTAGCCTCTAAAACTACTCCCGTGTCTTTAATATTGCAGGATATCTATAATCAAAATGCCCAAGCCCATTTTCCAAAAGCGCAACGAACCTTCTTCCATTGAAACACAAAATCCAGATGATTCTGTGATTGAGCTATTTGAAAATGCTCGTTGGTGGGATGCGCTTAATCAATTTAAGGGACACGACGTAGGGGTAGCACAACAGTTTATCCTGAATTGCAACCCTAATACTATGGTCACTCATGTAGGGAATCTAAAAATTAAGATAACCTCAAGCCTGATCTCTGAGATCCTAAACCTGCCTGAGGTTGGTACACTTTTCTACAAAAATACTAAAAGTATCACCCAACTAGTAAAGCGATTTGATGAGAAATGTTCACTTGTAAGAAACAAAGAAGGTGCAATCAGAGGGGTAGCCACCTCTACACTTCCTCTTATTTGGCAAGAAGCAGTTGTTATCATTATCAAATTCTTTACTGTTGAGGGTCGCATGTCTATTTTAGCTGCCTATCATATTCAAATGCTTCTTAACTTAAAATATCCTGACAAAGAAGACTGTGTTATCAATCTTCCATACTTTCTGTGCCAATCATTAAAATCTACAGTTCTGAGAGTCAAGCCAGAAAATTCTGAGGGACAACCTAAACTACACTTAATAGCTCATCATGGTTTAATTAAACTCATAATTCTAAAAAAGGCCCATGAAGTAAAAGTATCATGGACCCGAATTGTGGAAGAAGCCAATGCACCTGAAATCTTGGAATGCTCCGAATCTGAAGATGAACAATCTACAGAAAAGGAAAGTGACTCCGATGACCATGATGAAAAACCTGGAAGTTCAAAGAAAAAATGGAAAAATACTAAATTCAGAATACAGTCCAGGAAAGAAACGAAAATAATAGAAAGTTTTGAAGAAGACCAAGACCCAGAAATACCTGTAGAGGAATCTGTTGAAGAAACCTTGTCTTATCTCAAAGCACAGAATGAATCCCTTCAAACAAAAATTGATAAATTAAGTGTGGATTTAGTAGAACAACATAAAATTGTTCAGCAAGCTCTTTCTATGCAGTTTAAATTAATTAAACAGCTTAGAGACGATAAGGTTACAGGTCCTGCAAGTCCTACCAGTCGGTCGCCACCTGTTGAAACTTCCCCGCCAAAAATGTCTACAGTCGGGAGAAAGCCTAACAAGTCGGTCAACGTTGGTAAGTCTTTATCCACTCATAAAATCATTGACTTTTCAAAAGTTCTCGATGAAGACAGTTCTTAACAAACTGAGAAAATCTCTCAACCGAATGTGCCAGCTTTTAAAGGGTCTAAAGACTCCGATGAAGATCTCCCTTCTTCTCAGGCTAAGGGTGCAAAATTGAAGGAGAAAGAGAGCGACCCAGAGATTGAACATATTAAGACTGTAACTGTAGAAACTCCAGCTACAATAGTAGTACCAGAATGAAAATCTAAGAGACAAGCACAACAAGAACAGAAAACACCTCGGACAAGAGGAAGACCTTCCAGACACTCAACCCAATGATCAGTGATCCTTAAAAGACTTTTAATATTTATCAGAGATTTATATTTTTAATATGTGGTTTGAAATTTTCATATATCTTGTATATGTGTGATGGCTAGTTAGTATTTGTATATATTATTTTAAAACAATTTCTTTATATACACATATGTTTACTGCATATGATTTTAAATTTATTCTCCTGCATGTGTTTTAAAAAAAAATTGTTTTACTATATGTATTTTGAGTTAATTGCTGCAAATCCTTTCTGGAGATTATCTGTTAACAAAATTTATGATATTCAAATTACTATTATTTTTGAGAATTATTATCAAATTACTGTTATTTCTAGAATTCAATCTTAAAAAAATAACAGTCTTATATTTTCTGATATGTAAGGAATAAAACGATTTTTGATGTAGCTGATTTTTAAATTTTGGATAACTTTGATATTATTTCTGCATCAGAATGATGAATTTCTGTAACTGTATTTTTCTGATGAGTACACTTTTATAAAATTATTTAATCTCTCATATACTGTAACATTCTTCTAAAACTATGCATGTATCTTATATTGATGAATTCATATCTATTTTTATGTATGCATGAGGACATGCATAAGTTTTAGTCTGGGGGAATGATGAGAGGTTATTTACTACTAATTCTTGTATCAAATTCAATCATTTTACATGAGTATTTAATATATTTTTACATGTTATCATCAGTTAAATATGAATTATTGGTAAAAATGAGTAAAAATGGTAATTTGATGTTTATCAGTAACTTACGTCCAATTTTCCCGAGATCTAAGTTAAATGCAGGTAATAAGTGGAGAAACTACAACTGTACTCCAGATGTGAAGAACAACCACTAGCAGTTAGAAGAAGTCAAGCGGATGATCTCAGTTTACGAAAGACAGTTACTGGAGGTAATTACGGACAATAATTACGTAAGGTCAAAAGGTCATTTTGAAGACTTACCATGGATGACAAAACATAATATGGATGACATAACCAAATGACGACAATTAAAATATCTCCAATATATCTTTCCTTCTCATTTTGGTTACGAGATTCTCTCCAGCTGATAAAACCTTATGAAAAGGATTTGTAAAGTTATTATTTGTCAAATGTCAAAGTTGTTAAGACTTCCTATATTACAGGAGCTGAAAAGTCTTATTATGAGTCAGTTAGATAGGAAATATTCCATGTAATGCCACTTGGACTTATAGAAATATTTTTAGGTCCAAGTCAAATAAAATATTTTTAGCTTTAGGATATCTTATGGTGTACGTACAGTCATCACTCCACATTTTAAGCAAGATACATACGTGGACAAGATTGTACTTTGTATTAGTCTTAGTATAAAAATATACAACAGAAACTAGAGGCTCTCTCTCCTCTGGGGTTTTTTCTCTGATTACATTATTCATTACATCATGTTACAGATTATTTTCTGGAGCTTGTACAGTTGACTCTTCATCAATAAAATAACATTTCTTCATTATGGTAACTTGTATCATTTGTGGCATTTGTTTATTCTCTGTTCTGAATTTGTAAATTCTGCAACCTGCATTCATGAATTATAAATAAATGTTAGTATAAATCATAATATTTAGTTACTGATAGAGTAGTTTAGGGGAAAGAACTTACACTGCCACTTAGGAGGCAGGGCCCACTCCTAATCGATAGTCCCTGAGCTCTTCACCCCGTGCATTAGGTTAGAATTAGTTAGATCTGCATTAGAAAATACATAAAATATAAAATTGCATAATAGTTAAATTTCATAATAAATTGCACTTATTTACTATTTCTTGCATAATTCATATTGCACATTTTTATATTTCTTTTTGTACATGTGTACGCATGATTTTTGAACTGGAAATTGAACTAGACTTAAGCATTAATTCCTACGATCATATCTATACTGGATTGCTACTTTTTAAATCTAACCTTGATTTTCCCTCGGATTGATAAAATTAAATGTAAGCTTCTCTGATCAAATACTACGACGCTACTTTCCCTAGCAACGGTGCCAAAATGATCGGCTATATAAGCTTACATTTAATTTTATCAATCTGAGGGAAAATCAAGGTTAGATTTAAAAAGTAACAATCTAGTATAGATATGATCGTAGGAATTAATGCTTAAGTCTGGTTCAATTTCCAGTTCAGAAATCATGCGTACACGTGTACAAAAAGAAATATAAAAATATGTAGTATGAATTATGTAGAAAATGGTAAATAAATGCAATTTATTATGAATTTTAACTATTATGCAATTTTATATTTTATGTATTTTCTAATGCAGATCTAACTAATTCTAACCTAATGCACGGGGTGAAGAGCTCAGGGACTGTAGATTAGGAGTGGGCCCTGCCTCCTAAGTGGCAAGCTGTAAGTTATTTCCCCTAAACTACTCTATCGTATCTAAATATTATGATTTATACTAACATTTATTTATAATTCATGAATGCAGGTTGCAGAATTTATAAATTCAGAACAAAGAATAAACAAATGCCACAAATGATACAAGTTACCATAATAAAGAAATACTATTTTATTGATGAAGAGTCAACTTTACAAGCTCCATAAAATAATCTGTAACATGATGTAATGAATAATGTAATCAGAGAAAAAAAACCTCAGAGGAGAGAGAGCCTCTGGTTTCTGCTGTATATTTTTATACTAAGACTAATACAAAGTACAATATTTTCCACATATGTATCTTGCTTAAAATGTGGAGTGATGATTGTATGTACACCATAAGATATCATAAAGCTAAAAATATTTTATTTGACTTGGACCTGAAAATATTTCTATAAGTCCAAGTGGCATTACATGGAATATTTCCTATCTAACTGACTCATAATAAGACTTTTCAGCTCCTGTAATAAAGAAAGTCTTAACGACTTCGAAATTTGACAAATAATAACTTTACAAATCCTTTTCATAAGGTTTTATCAGCTAGAGAGAATCTCGTAACCAAAATGAGAAGGAAAGATATATTGGAGATATTTTAATTGCCGTCATTTGGTTATGTCATCCATATTATGTTTTTCCATCCATGGTAAGTCTTCAAAATGACCTTTTGACCTTATGTAATTACTGTCCGTAATTACCTCCAGTAACTGTCTTTCATAAACTGAGATCATCCGCTTGACTTCTTCTAACTACTAGTGGTTGTTCTTCACATCTGGAGTACAACTGTAGTTTCTCCACTTATTACCTGCATTTAACTCAGATCTCGAGCAAATTGGACATAAGCTACTGATAAACATCAAATTACCATTTTTATTCATTTTACCAATAATTCATATTTAACTGATGATAACATGTAAAAATATATTAAATACTCATGTAAAATGATTGAATTTGATACAAGAATTAGTAGTAAATAACCTATCATCACCTATACAATCTCTCCATTATACAAGCTAAGCCTTGCCTTATGTTAGACCAAGTCATAAGGCCATTATCTGGTTGGATGTCCACAAGATGGAGGTTTGCAATATATTTGCTCATGAGGTCAGTGCTTTTGTACAAATTCCTATTTTCCCCCATTTTCTCATCTAGAGAGAAGATGGTATTGAAATCTCCTCTAATCAAGATACAAGATTTAGGAAAATGAGAGATAATATGAGTTATATCCTTCCGCTATCTTCTTTTTTCCTCAATAGCAGTCGGAGCATAAACAATAATGCAAAGCATAATTTGGTTGGAATGTCTACTTTGAATAGCTATAGCCAACAGACCCCAACTGCCAACCATATGGTGAATAACTACCTCTTTTGGGTCCCAAAGACAAGCAATGCCACTAGAAGTCCCTTGAGAACTGAGGGAAACCACTTTTCCAGCTAGCCAAATTTTACTGGCAATTGAGTCCATATCCTCCATTGACATCTTCGTTTCTTGAAGGAAAACAAGATGTGGATGATTTATCTGAATCATTCTTATAATTTCATTTTGTTTTGAAATAATCCCTTTGAGTCCTCTAATATTCCAAGTGATGATCTTCATTAATACTAGGGCTAAAATTTTTTGGAAGAACATTAATATTACCTTGCTCTATAATCTTTTCACCTTCTTTTACCATATGATATTGATTGGTCTTGTGACCTGCCTTTTGATTAGAATCCATCTTCATTTTTTTCCCTATTTCTTGACTTACTCCAATTGAATATGAGATGTCTTCTAACCTTGAAGAATGCTTGTACACAGCTAAAATTTTACTATAGGGTTCAACAGAGTCTATATTGGGACCTGTATTATTTGAATTTTTGACATTTAAAAGATTGTTTTTCTTGTGTAAATTATCTCCCTTTTTTCTGTTGAAAACCTTTGATTTGTTGGTTTTTCTATGAGTTATTCCCTTCATATTTAAATTGTGTTTCTAAGATTTTTGTTTCCATTATTTCTTCTTCCTCACTTGGGACATCATTTGTGGAAAGGATTTCAAACATATTAGCAAATGATTTTGACTGATCCTTCATAACTAGTTTTTTATGAGTGTTCTTCTTCTTAAGCATTTGGAAACCTGCTGAGTTAATATCTTCTTTCTTTTGATCAAGAATTTTATTTGGGAAAGCACTAACCAAATGACCATATTCATGGCAAATTCTACAATGAAAATGAATGTTCTCATAGTCCACTACTTTCTCCCAAGTGTCTTCACCAAATTGTAATGTAATATTTTTAGGTAGGGATTTGTCAAAATCCATTAAAACACAAATCCGAGCATAAATAATATGTTCAAAATTTTGAGTACAATCAGCAGTCATCATAAAAGTTCCTAAAGAGTTTCCAATTGAAGAAAAATAATAGGATTCCAAAATTCAATAGGGAGGCCAAAGAGTCTAACCCACATGGGAGCTATATAAGACATCTCTTATTCGAATTTAAATTTAGTATGTCAGGGCTTCATCAAAAGCCCTACCCTTCAAAAAAACCAGGGACCCCCTTGAAAAATTTTCTATCTTCATTATTAGCAAATAAAAAAAGAAAATAACCATTTGGATAAATAGAGATTTGTAACTCACCTTTAGTTTCCCAGCTTTTTGTAGCCCAGACTTTGAAGTAGATAGGCTCGGACGAAAACCCATGAACTGACAAATTAGTCCTCTTTTTTACAAATCTTCAATGCCAGTCTGAATGTTACCCATATCAAGCTTAACAATAGGAGTTCCATTAGCTGCTTTAAGACATCTTGACTCTATTTTCTTGGGATCAATATTAGGCATTCTTAGATGTTTATGGGAAGCCCTAAGATTAATATTAGCATTGGGCTGAGGCTGTCCACCATGGAGGGCATTCCTAAAATTTATTTTTGGGGCTGAGGCTTTGAAATTCTTACCCTTGATAGGGGTTTTCATAGTAGAATTATTTTGAGGGTGCACCTTAGCACCAGATTCACTTGATATATGATCCATTTTTTGATCAGCTACTTGAAACTTGTTTAGTGATCTCTTTAATCCTTGCCCTAGACGTCGTGGAAAGGTATGGTTTTCACTTTTCTTTTGTGCAGCAAATTGGAAGCCGTTGTCACTCAAGTTCACAGTATGATCTGTTGAAAGATAGATTTATAACCCATATTGGATCCCCTGCAACATATCCTGCTAAAATATTGAGCATAAACCACAAAAATATTGGTCGTTAGGGCCTAAAGGCCCTAAAAACCAACCTTTGGAGCTGATTGCACTCAACCCAGATGAAACCCTCGCATAGTCGCTTGCCAAAAATCTTATTCACACATAGGGATGCGATAGGATATGTGTTGCTCCAAATGATCTAAAAATTGGTGGAGACGTTCTGGGGTTTTTTAAGCATCTACCCTCAAAATTTCAGCTCAACTACAAGCCTTAGATTTAAGTTTCAAGAAGTATACCCACATTTTCCTAGAATAGTCATCAATAAATAACTACAAATATAGGTCACCCAAGACTAGTAGTGTCCATTGGTACACATAAATATATATATATACTTAGTGGCTCCTAAGATCTATATAAATTTAACTCAAAAGGTTATTATGTTGTTTTCCTACAAGGCATTCTAGACACACTGCATATTGCCATGTTAATTTTGGTAATCATGTCACCATTTGATGTTTATAATTTAATTCAAAGAGGATGCACTTATATGACCTAGCCTTATATACCGAATCTCTATTTTTCCCAATATTCTCATCAATAGAACAATGTTTGAGAGGGTATCAAGAGCAAATATACCATTTGTGTAAGATCTAATGGCTTTGAGATTTTCTCTTTTAGTAATGATGCATTTCTTCTTGTGTCTAGTAATTTTGAATTCGACCACTAAATTTTGATTTATCATTTGAGATACTAAAAGTAGATTAGCGATTAATCCTGGGTCATATAGGATATTTTAATTATGCATTCTCCATCAAACAAGTTAACTAATATATTTCCTACTCATTTGAACTAATATGTCTTGTTATCCACTATAGCAACCAAATTCTCATATTTTTCTTGAAAAGTGTTAAATCGTTGTTTATTTCTACTCATATGTCTGCTTGGCCCTGAATCAATATACCAATTATTTGAAATTGTACCATATTCTCCTTTATCTATTGTGATGCTTTATTCATTTTTTTGGTTCTTATAACTCCCAAAATTTAAGTTCAAATTCTTCCCTTTCTTTATATTTCACCATTTTTCAATTTGCAAATTCAAATTTTTACTCTTCTTATATTTTCCAAAGAAAGTTTCAATTCCTAAAGTTATAAATTATCCTTTAACTAATTAATCTCTCCAAATAATTTTCCGTTAATTAATTTAATATCCTCCTTATCTCTCCCAAATAAATCAAATAATACTTTAATTTCTTATACCTTATAACTCCTAGAATTCAAAAATACGTTAAAAAAAAATCAATGTTGCTTGAAATTAGCTATTACTTTAATAGAAGTGTGCTCACACTTATGACTTATCAGGGCTAATTTAATTTAGTGTGAATCTTGTTAGGTGTAACATCTACTCACAATCAGGCATTCCAAATTCTTGAAGTGCATTATTATTTCTTTTCACATTTGCCTATGCACTCTTCCTCTACACGAGTCTTTCTACAAATTGCTCCTTTAGCTCTCTTTATCTCAATGTAGTCAAAAAATAATTCATCTAGCCTCCAAGCTCATGCTTTATCAATGCTCTAAATTAGGGTTCATACTTCTACACAGGCTCTCAAATATCTCCAATGTCCACTCTTAGCTTCCCTTCTTTGCTACGTACTACACAATCTATAGTTTCTACTTACTGTTACATTACGACTTCGTTGTTCTCCTCAAAGTTTCTTCCAAATTTTTCATTCACCATGTTCTTCCCAATACTCATTGGATTATCTCTAAATTTACTTCTCCTCAACTTTATATGTATGCACTATAGCTTAAATTTTTCTTCCAATTCATACACGTTCTCTCCAAACTATGCACTCCTTGCTATGAGCTTCTCCTTTCCCTCACCATGAAATTTTGTTGCAATATATTCTCAATCCTCTGCTTCTTCTATATAAATTCTTTCTCAAATCTCTCCTCCAAATACTTCACAGTCACTTCATCAATATTATTTCTTCTCCAACAATTCTTCAATCTCAAAGCATTTGAAAAGGTGGCTTTAATACCACTAATGGTAATTCTGCCAAATTATATCATAGGTTAATTTCTTTAGGATCAAATATCACTCACATAAAACCAAATTTACAAGTACACCAATATCTCACAAAGCAAATATTTATTGATAATCAAAGAAATAGATCAAACTTATTACATTCAAAATATTTATATTATAGGTCCGAGGTGTAGACCAATTGGTTCATCCAAACCCCATAAGGGGGGCGGAGGTCCAAGGTTCAAATCTCGGGCCTCGTCGGACTGAATGCTTGTCCCTTTCCTGGTGCTTTCAGCGGCGTAAAAGGTTTAAAATGATTGTGGCATGGTGGTTATAGGGGCGGACTACGCAAAGATCTATGTGGCGGATTCTAGGGCGGACAACACAAAATACTGTGGTGGCCATAAAATCTAGATAGCCTGCTCGGATTCGTGGCGGCTACCGATTCCACCATGTAAATTAAAAAAAAAAAAAAAAAAAAAAAAAAAAATATATATATATATATATATATATATATATATATATATATATAGATTACATAACATGGAGCATTATCTCCAATATATAACCTTATAGATGACTCTTCAATATTCCTAACTATTGCTATCCTCAAACTTCCATGAGATGCAAAATTTCACATTCCTCATATTATGACAAAGCTTCTCATGATTATATAACCTCTCACTTTACATATTGACACATATCATGACTCTTTACTTCCACACTTGACACCTATCACCTATGTCTCTTCACTTGCTCACTTGACACCTTGCACACACAACTCACACTTTGAAAAATATTATCCACAATACTAAAATAAATATTTATAATAGTATCCAATGGTACCAAATAATGCAATACCTCTAACAAGATCAAGGTTCAATAAATGGTCTTGTGATGACGTTGCTAAGAGATAATGGGTGAAGCATCCTAAAGGAGGTATTGATCCCACTTAGGCATCAAGCAAAGCATTGAAGCTTATGAAACATCCTACATATAAATATCATAAGAAAAAATTCTAATGTTAGAGTATATTACATTATTTGGTACATGCTAACGTACCACATTGGGTACGTAACAAGAGTAGGAGTTTACTTTAGAGTAAGGTTTAAGTTACTTCATGCAATGTAATAAACACACAAGTGTTAGAATGTGCAATTATGTAAATGTGCATGGAGTCCACATGTACATGAGTCATAGGATATGTAGATGAAGGTTCATGGGTAGAGTAAAGTGCAAGGCACATATCTTCCTATATATAGACCTTTAAGGTATAGAGTGAATGTGAGACAATGTTACTATAGAGAAGTAGATTATAGTAGAGAGTAGGTACAATGTAGTTCTTCATTAAAAATTATGGAGTGTTCAAGTCCTCCATTATATTGCATTGTACTATTTTTACGAGCTTTCATTAATGGAATTTTATTGAGTTATTGCAGAATTCTATTCTCTTATTTTCCTACATATTTTAGTGCCATTATCATATAGTTATCATAGCCTACTTATTTTACATCTTGTGGTTCCATTTACATTAATATACATCACAAAAAGCTAAGAGTGATATCAAAGACATGGTATATCAAGTAGGAAGTAGGGAGAGCCACAAGAGAGATTGAGAGGAGATCATAAATCTCATTTTAAAAATTTCTAAAAATTTCATTTGGCTAGAGTGTTTCCACAGGGTTGCAGAAAACCTCATGAATACTAGGACTCAACATTAATTTCACTAGATTGATAAATCAACTAGTTAAGATTGATTACCTCTAGATTCAAAGTTTCTTTCATTGCAGTTTCTAATAATTTGTTGTAGGAAAAGGAGATTCAAAGAAAGACAAGAAGCTTCCTACAAAGAGCTAGAAAGAATATCTTCTTTGGAATCAATACAATAGTTGAAGAAACAAACAAAATATCAAAGATTTGGAGACCTAAGAAAAATGTTCCATTACAAGATTGCTGACCTGTAAATTGCATAAGAGAGGAAAAGGCTAGAGAAGCCTTATTTTTGATTCAAGAAAGAAGAGACTCTAGAAAAGAGTCCCCAAGAATATTGGATATTGGTGATCTCCATTGAAAATTTTAGATTGAAGATTGCAAATTGAAGGAGGAAGATAAAATAGATCTAGAAGCTAAGGATATATAAAAGACGTTCCATTAAATATCTTCCAGTATTTGAAGATTGAAGATTAATAAGGACTAGCAAAAGTCCTATTTTAGATTCTAGAAGCAGCATATTGAAGATATCAAGGAAGGTATTATTGAAGTCTTGATAAGAAGACCTAGAGAAGAGGTATCAAGGAAGGAGAAGGCTTGGAGAGCCTCATTGGAGAAATAAGAGAAGGCTAAGAAAACCTCACTATGAGTTTGAAGAAGGCCATTGAAGCAGTTTTCACAAAAGGCCATTGAAGAAGTTTCGAGAACTCATTGGAGAAATTTACCAGCAAGGAGGAGTTCCTAATAGAATAGAATTTGGTACAATTATCACCATCCAAAAAATCCCAAAAGGAGAAGAATTTGGCAAGGATTTTGCCAAATTTTGGAGGAGAACAGTGAAGACCTCAAGATAGTCAAAATATTGAGAAGAAGACCACTAGATAGGCTAAGATTGAAGTCAAAATTTGAAAAAGAGGTTTAAAGGAGAAAGGAGATAGATAAGCCATAAAATTTAAGAGATTTGGAGATTGCCATTGAAGGCTTGAAGGTCATTTTGGAGAAAGGAGGTTTCTGAATTTATAGTAGAAAATAGAAGGTCTCTAGGAGATAAATCTCAATTGTGATTTGGAGGAGTTTCCTACCAAATTTAAGAGATTCAAGGACAATATTTCGAAGGTCAAATTGACTGTGTAAGGGCAGCATTACTAGCTATGAAACTTTATATCTATAGAGTGCATTCTGAAGGAAAATTAAAGCCACCAAACTACAATTTTTGAGCAACAAGTTAGAGGATTTCAAAGCTACAAATAGGTGATCTAAAGGGCTGTTTTGGACATCAAGGAAGAGTTGTGATTTCATCCATTACAAGGCAACATTTTGGTGAATTCAAATCACCAATCTATTCATCATCTTAAAAGGTCATAAAGGTAAGAAAATTTTGTGCAAAAAGGTTTATTATTTGAACTTCAATTATTTGGTTCATTATTAAGTTTCAATAAGCAACAAATTAGAGTTTAAAAAGTTGCAAGGAGAAGATTGCATATTAAAGTCTTCAAGGGAGTAAAAAATATAGTTTTTACAAGGTTTATAACCTGCACACAAAAAGGAGAAGTTAGATATATTTTGAAAGAAAGGAAAATATCAACATCCTACTTTCTAGTAAAATCAATGAATACATTATCCGTAAGTGAAAGTTACATAGATTATAGTGCATATTTCAAGTTATATTAAAGAGTTCATTTAGAGGATCAATAAGGAGAAAATTCTATTGCACTATACTAGTTATTAAAGGTGCACTAAGTATTTAAGTTAAGATGAAAATTAGTGCAATCAAAAGGGCATATTAGTTGCATGAGTAAGAGCTTGGATTCATTATTGCTAATATAACCAAGACAAGGAGAGAGTTGTCTAGCAAGGAAGACAACATCAAATCACTATTTTCTATCAAGTAATATAGCAAGGATCCACCTCATCAAGGAAGAGATAAAGACAAAAAAAAGGAGATTTAAAGTCTTCAAAATTTTAGTGAAAGTTAGAGTATTTTATTCTAACTATTTACATTACATTATTGCACTATATCTCTCTTGTACTATGTTGCAAAGGGGACAAAGCTATATTGTCTCAAAGACACTAAAAAAACAAGCTTATTATATCAACAAAGTGGCCATATATTCAAGCTAAGGAAGAGAGTCATTGAAGGGATCACATTATCCAAGTTTTAAGGTGTCTAAAGACACCAAATTCGTCATAAAATCAAGCATCTAAAAGCAAAATTAACCTGCAACATCAAAACTTATATAAGAAGCCCATCATCCATTGCATATCTACGTAAAAAAAATATAAAAAAGGGTCTATGTAAGGAGCCTATAATCCATTGCAAACCTACGTAAAAAGGATAGTGATAAGGATAATACATTGCAAGCATAAGGAAGCAAGTTTTTATGAAAACAAAGGTGCATTACCCAAGCTATAGTTTGGATGAACCACTAGCTGAGTGTAAAAATATTTGAAGCACCTAAAGACACTATTGGAGAACCATAGAATCATCATTACAATGCCATAGAATCACCATTGCTCCTTGCTAAGAGTAGCATCACCATTCACCTGAGAGAAAGCATTGAAGACAAGACAAAGTGCATTCGTTGGTAATAAGTATACAAGGAATAAGAGACGTTGAAGGTAGTCTTACATGTAAGGGAAAGGAGCACCACTTGCAATTTAGAGCTAATGTATCTTGTTTTAATTGGCACAATAAAACAAGGTGCCCATATATTCCTTTTACGTCTACGTAGGAAAGAAGTGCTCATGAGAAATTAAAGCCTAATTTTTGAGCGTTGAAAAGCATTTTTTGGAGGTTAGAAGGTATAATCATCATAGCTCATAATTTAAGGGATATATGAGCATTGAAGGTATCTAAATCAACACCCATAAAGAAAATAACTCCCAAAGCAGCACATGGCTAGAGTCTCAAGGAGAATCAAAATATATTTAAGCACAAAATGTTGAAGGACAACACAAAAAATTGAAAGCACGCAGTCAAGCATCAAGAGTGGAGTCAAAGTAAAATTAAGGAGGAGAAGGTGCCCATGAGCATTAAACAATATATGCCATAAACTAGATACCAAGAAATACATTTCTTGGATTGTGCCATGAGATAGGTCCTGACCAAGAATGAAATACACATCCTGATGTTGATTTTTTGTCATATATAGGTCTAGCATAGTAAGAATTTGAAAATCCTTGTAAAAAATATAATTTCTTTTGTATTTTAAGCCATATTTTATGGTTTTGGTGATATATTGTATTCTCTTTGCTTCCTTTCAATGAATTTCCCTAGGTTCTCACATAAACCTAGAGCGATAACTACAACATAAACAATATCAAGTCTAGTATTTATTAAATACAAAAGACTTCCAATTAGTTATTGATACATAGTAGCAAAAACTAGTGGTGACTTATCATATCTTGATAATTATAACCCTTACTCCATTGGAGTATCTTTAGGTTCATATATTTTCATTCTATATTTTCTAGTGATGATTTTGCATTCTTTGTCAGAGTTATTATGATATTATCTTCTTGATGAATTTCTAAACCAAGACAATAATGTAAAAGTACTAGATTTATCATTTCAAAGTCCTTTTCCAAATCATTTTTAACCTCATATATCAGAGTCTTTGAAATTCCTATGATTACTATATCATCAACATATACCACAAGAATTATTATTTCTAACCCAACCTTTTTTGTATAAATATTTGAATTTGATGCACTCATTTTAAAATTGTGTCATAGTAGATGATCATTAATTTTAATGTACCATGCTCTAGGAGCTTGTTTTAATCCATATAATGGTTTTTTTAATTTATAGACCTTTCGTTCATATCCCTTGAAAAAAATCCTTCTGGATGAACCATATATACCTCTTATTCAAGATCACCATTAAGGAATGCTCTCTAGCTATCGTAGTTTCTAGCTAAATTATGCTAATAATGCACAAATTGTATGTATATTGTCATTCTTATTGTAGGTGCAAAGGTTTATTTATAGTCAATTCCTTGTGTTTGAGTATAAACCTTTGCTAATAGTTGTGCCTTGTATTTTCCAAGAGAACCATCTACCTTGTATTGTGTTTTGTAGACACATTTACATCCAACTGCTTTCTTTCCTTGTGGTAGATCAACTAGATCTCATGTTTTATTCTTCATCAATGCTACATATTATGATTCCATGGTTGTTCTCCATTTTGGTTGTCTTATGGCGGCTTGTGTATTTGAATGTTACCAAACTCATTAAAATCATATTTTTTCTTGTCATACTACATGTTTGAGGTCTTGTAGTGGTAAGATCTAGCAATTGATATAGATTTGAGTCCTTAAGTGCATTTATATACCATTTTGCCTATTTTCTTTGTGGTAACAAGGTGAATTATGAGTCTTCAACCGATTTATTAAATATTTGTAATTTTAAATCTTCACTTGAAGAATTTTGTTGATATGATAAAAAAATTAGGAAAGGACTTATATTATCTTTTGGAATTTTAACATCAGTTTTGTTCCCTTCATCAAAAACAATATCTCTTCTCACATGATTTTTTTTGTGGTTAGACCAATTACTCTATATCCTATTGAATCATCATCATAGCCAAGAAATATCTCACATATAGTTTTTCATCTAATTTTGTTCTTTTTTGGTTTGGTATGTGCATGTATTCTTCACATCCAAAAATTATTAGATGTAATATCGAAGGTATTTTTCCTAGCCAAGTTTCTTTAGGAGTAATATTTTTAAGTATTATTGTGAGTGATTTGTTTTGTATGTATACTATAATTTTAACCGCTTCTTCTCAATATTGCCTATCAATATTTGCTTCTTTAAGCATGCAATGACCATTTCCATAATGGAATAATTTCTTCTTTTTGCTATACCATTTTTCTAGGGTGAATATGCTAGAATGAGTTGTTTTTTTATACCATTTAGTCTTAAAAATGATTCAAATTATTTTGATAAAAATTCACTACCTCTTTTTGAGCAGAGTTTTTTATTGATCTTCCACTTTTTATTTCTATGAGTTGCTTAAATTGTTTAAAACAACTACAAGCCTTAGATTTAATTTTCAAGAAGTATACCCATATTTTCATAGAATAGTCATCAATAAATAGCTACAAATATCTATCCTCCAAGACTAGTAGTGTCCATTGGTACACATATATATGTATGTACTTAGTGTCTCCTAAGCTCTATATAAATTTAACCCAAAAGGTTTCTATGTTGTTTTCCTACAACGAATTCTAGACACATTGTATATTGTCATGTTAATTTTGGTAATCATGCCACCATTTAATATTTATAATTTCATTCAAAGAGGATGCACTTATATGCCCTAGAATTCTATGCCAAATCTCTATTGTTTCTAATATTTCCATAAATAGAACAATTTTTGAGAGGGTATCAAGAGAAAACATACCATTTGTGTAAGATCCAATGGCTTTGAGTTTTCCTGTTTTAGTAATGATGCATTTCTTCTTGTGTCTAGTAATTTTGAATTCAACCACTAGATTCTGATTTATCATTTAAGATACTAAAAGGATATTAGCAGTTAATCCTGGGTCATATAGCACATTTTTATTATGAATTCTCCACCAGACAAGTTAACTAATATGTTTCCTACTCATTTGACGTCATATGTCTTGTTATCCACTTTAGCAACCAAATTCTCATATTTTTCTTTGACCTCATATGTCTTGTTATCCACTTTAGAATTTGAAAATCCTTGTGAGTAAAAAATATAATTTCTTTTGTATTTTAAGCCATATTTTGTGGTTTTTTTGATATAATGCAGTATTCTCTTTGCTTTCTTCCAATGAATTTCCCTAGGTTCTTACATAAACCTAGAGAAATAACTACAACATAAACAATATCAAGTCTAGTATTTATTAAATACAGAAGACTCCAAATTAGTTATTGATACATAGTAGCAAAAAATAGTGGTGACTTATCATGTCTTGATAATTGTAACCCTTACTCCATTGGAATATCTTTAGGTTCATATATTTTCATTCTATGTTTTCTAGTGATGATTTTGTATTCTTTGTCATTTTGAAGTACTTTTTCAAATAATTTTAAACCTCATATATCAAAATATTTGAACTTACCATGATTACTATATCATCAACATATACCCCAAGAATTATTCTTTCTCACCCATCCTTTTTTGTATAAATATTTGAATAGGATGCAATCCTTTTAAAATTGTATCATAGTAGATGATCATTAAATTTTAATGTACCATGCTCTAGGAGCTTGTTTTAATCCATATAATGATTTGTTTAATTTATAGAACTTTTGTTCCTATCCCTTGACAACAAATCCTTTTTATTGAATCATATATACCTCTTCTTCAAGATCACCATTAAGGAATGCTCTCTAGCTATTGTAGTTTCTAACTAAATTTTGCTAATAATGCACAAATTGTATGGATATTGTCATTCTTGTTGTAGGTATAAATGTTTATTCATAGTCAATTACTTGTGTTTGAGTATAACCCTTTGCTACTAGTTGTGCCTTGTATTTACCAAGAGAACCATTTGCCTTGTATTTTATTTTGTAGACCCATTTACATCCAACTGCTTTCTTTCCTTGTGGTAGATCAACTAGATCCCATATTTTATTCTTCATAAATGCTATATATTATGATTCCATGGTTGTTTTCCATTTTTGTTATCTTATGGTGGCTTGTGTATTTGAAAGTTATGTTACTAAACTTATTAAACTCATATTTGTTCTTGTCATACTACAAGTTTGAGGTCTTGTAGTGGTAAGATCTAGAAATTGCTCTAGCTTTGAGTCCTTAAGTGCATTTATATACCAGTTTGCCTATTTTCTATGTGGTAACAAGATGAATTATGAGTCTTCAACCGATTCATTAATTTTTTTTAATTTTAAAGCTTCACTTGAATAATTTTGTTGATATGATAAAAAATTTAGAAAAGGACTTATATTGTCTTTTGTAATTTTAACATCGGTTTTGTTCCCTTCATCAAAAAACCACATCTCTTCTCACATGAATTTCTTTGTGGTTAGATCAATTACTCTATATCCTATTTAATCATCATCATAGCCAAGAAATATCTCCCATATAGTTTTTCATCTAATTTTGTTCTTTTTTGGTTTGGTATGTGCATGAATTCTTTACATCCAAAAATTATTAGATGTTCTATTGAAGGTATTTTTCCTAACCAAGTTTCTTTAGGAGTAATATTTTTAAGTATTATTGTGGGTGATTTGTTTTGTATGTATACTACAATTTTAACCACTTCTTCCCAATATTGCCTATCAAGATTTGCTTCTTTAAGCATGCAATGACCATTTCCATAATGGAATGATTTCTTCTTTTTGCTATACCACTTTTCTAGGGTGAATATGCTAGAATGAGTTATCTTTTTATACCATTTAGTCTTTAAAACGATTCAAATTCTTTTGATAAAAATTAACCACCTCTATTTGAGCAGAGTTTTTGATTCATATTCCACTTTTTGTTTCTATGAGTTGCTTAAATTTTTTAAAACAACTACAAGCCTTAGATTTAAGTTTCAAGAAGTATACCTACATTTTCCTAGAATAGTCATCAATAAATAGATACAAATATCTATCATCCAAGACTAGTAGTGTCCATTGGTACACATAAATATGTATATAATTAGCGGCTCCTAAGCTCTATATAAATTTAACTCAAAAGGTTTCTATGTTATTTTCCTACAAGGTATTCTAGACACATTATATATTTCCATGTTAATTTTGGTAATCATGCCATCATTTGATATTTATAATTTCATTCAAAGAGGATGCATTTATATGCCCTAGCCTTCCATGCCAAAGCTCTATTGTTTCTAATATTCTCATCAACAGAACAATTTTTGAGAGGGTATCAAGAGTAAATATACCATTTGTGTAAGATCCAATGGCTTTGACTTTTCCTCTTTTAGTAATGATACATTTCTTCTGGTGTCTAGTAATTTTGAATTCAACCACTAAATTTTGATTTATCATTTAAGATACTAAAAGTTGATTAGTGGCTAATCCTGTGTCATATAGCACATTTTAATTATGCATTATCCATTTGATAAGTTAAGGGTACGGGCCTCCATGGGAGGCCTTGGGGCTCTGAAGGTGTCTTTCTTGTTTCACTTCCCTGCATCCCTTCCTTGGCTCTGTTCCAGATCCCTGATCCTATCCCATATTCCATGGCACCTCCTTTATCCATCCTCCATGGCAGGAAGGTGTTGCAGATGGTCTCTTTGGGGGGAGATCATTGTTCCATTGTTCTACCCATTTCCTTGCCCTATGGTGGGGTTTTACTTTGGTGTCTGGGTCCTGAGATGGTTTTAGGTTCTTCCCTGGGACTTTCCTTGAGTTTTTTGGGTTATTTAGGGTGTTTTCCTTGAATTTCCCAAATTTTCCTAGGTTGTTTTAGGTGTCTTCTTGACATTTGTCCTTAGAGGATCTTCAATTGTAAAATGTTGGGTCTGTGGAAATGTGGCTTCATGAGAAGTTTTGCACAACATCCTTTTGGTTTGGAAGGGGACCACATGCTTTCTACTATGACTCTACTCTTTGGGATCAATGTTGTGGGTCCAACGAGATTTTAGTTTCTTTTGTGGCCTGCCTGGAGGGGCCTCTAGTTTCCTTGTTATTGTGTCCTTGTAGGACTTCCTCATCTATTTCCCTGAAGCTATTTGTTGGCAGTGCTGAAGGTTGTCTAGGATTTCTGGCTACTTCCTTTTTGTTTGGTCTCTATCATCTACAATTGGGCTTCCTTGTGACTCCTTCCTCTTAGGTTCCTGTGTAACTTTCCCATCTATTTCCTACAGTGTGTTGTTCTGTTGCTGCTACTTCCTCTACTAGGTTGGCATTTTTTAAAGGCTTCCTTTTTTATTGCATGAGGACTTTGTGGCCTATGGAGCTCCTATTAATGTTGAACAATTGTTGTACCACTTTTCAGGTTGATGATCTATTGCATGAGGATTTTATGGCATGTGGAAATATTCAATTTTCTATTCCACCTTTTAGGCTTACAAGGGATTCAATTTTTCTTTGTTTGTACGATCCTATACCATCCTTGGTTGATTCCCATCCTTGTTTAGGTAGGATTTACTATTTTCTCTACTCCTTTGCTCCACCCATTAGTGCAGGGTGGTTTTTCTGCTTCAGGCTAGTTTTCCCCTGCATGGGAAGTTGTTTTTCAATCGGTTTCTGGTTTCCCATGGGTGGTTTTTGGTTTTCCCACCCTTGGGATGTTTCAAATTTTAATTTTGGCATATGTTTCATTTTCCCGCCTGTGGGAAGTTTCAAAATATTTTTTGGTGGGTTGGGCGGTTTGGCACTTTTCTCTTTCTCCTCTCCTACCTGGCAGGCTTTTCAAACTTTGCCCCGCACAATTTTCCTCAATGCTTTTCCTGGATGCTTTCCAGAATTTGTTCCTTAGCCATTTACTCAGTGTTTTCCTAATTTTGTTCCTCAATGAATTCCTTTGCACTTTCCTAATTTTGTTCCTTTTGGATTTCCTCAAGCCTGTCCTGTTGTCCATCCTTGGATGTTTCCTCTTGAATTTTTATGTAATCAGGTTTTGGGATCCTTGATAAAAACCCACTTTTAATTTAACTTACCAAAAAAAATATAACTAATATATTTCCTACTCCTTTGACCTCATATGTCTTGTTATCCACTATAGCAATGAAACTCTCATATTTTTCTTGAAGTGTTAAATTGTTGTTTATTTCTAGTCATATGTCTACTTGCCCCTGAGTCAATATACCAATTATTTGAAATTGTATTGTATTCTCCTTTATATATTGTCATGCTTTATTAATTTTTTTGGTTCTTATAACTCCAAAAATTTAAGTTCAAATTCTTCCCTTTCTTTATATTTCACCCATTGTCAATTTGCAAATTCAAATTTATACTCTTCTTATATTTTCCAAAGAAATTTTCAATCCCTCAAGTTCTAAATTATCCTTTAATTAATTAATATATCCAATTAATTTTCCATTCATTCCATTAATTAATTTAATATCCTCCTTATCTCTCCCAAATAAATCAAATAATACTTTAATTTCTTATACCTTATAACTCCTAGAATTAAAAAATACGTCAAAAAATAATCAATTTTGCTTGAAATTAGCTCTTACTTTAATAGTAGTGTGCTTACACTTATGAATTATCAGGGTTAATTTAATTTAGAGTGAATCTTGTCAGGTGTAACATCTACTCACAATCAAGTATTCCAAATTCTTGAAGTGCATTATTATTTCTTTTCACATCTACCTATGCACTCTTCCTCTACATGAGTCTCTCTACAAATTTCTCCTTTAGCTCTATTTATCTCAATGTAATCAATAAATAATTAATCTAGCCTCCAAGATCATGCTCTATAAATGCTTTGAATTAGGGTTCATACTTCTACACAGGCTCTCAACTATCTCCAATGTCCACTCTTAGCTTCCCTTCTTTGCTACATACTACACAATATCTAGTTTCTACTTAGTGTTCCATTGTGACTTCATTTTTCTCCTCAAAGTTTCTTCTAGCTTTGTCATTCACCAAGTTCTTCCCAATACTCCTTGGATTCTCTCTAAATTTAATCTTCCTCAACTTTATATGTATGTAATCCAACTTAAATTCTCCATTCAATTCATAAACATTCTCTCCAAACTATGCACTCCTTGCTATAAGCTACTCATGTCCCTCCCCATAAAATTTTGTTGCAATATCTTATTAATCCTCCAGTTCTTATATACAAATTATTTCTCAAATCTCTCCTCCAAATACTTCACTGTCACTTCACCAATATTCTTTCTTCTCCAATAATTCTTCAACCTCAAAGCTTTTGCCAAGGTGGCTCTAATACCACTAATGGTAATTCTGCAAAATTATATCATAGGTTAAGTTCTTTAGCATCAAATATCACTCACACAAAACCAAATTTACAAGTACATACATATCTCACAAAGCAAAGATTTATTGGTAATCAAAGAAATATATCAAACTTGTTACATTCAAAAGATTTAAATTACATACCATGGAGCTTTATCTCCAATATATAATCTTACAAATGACTCTTCAATATTCCTAACTATTGCTATCCTCAAAATTCCATGAGATGCAATCTTTCACATTCCTCACATTATGGAAAAACTTCTCATTATTACATAACCTCTCACTTTACACATTGACACATCTCATGACTCTTTACTTCCACACATGACACCTATCACCTATGTCTCTTCACTTGCTCACTTGACACCTTGCACACAAAACTCACACTTTGAAAAATATTAAACACAATCCTAAAATAAATATTTATAATAGTATCCAATGGTACTAAATAATGCAATACCTCTAACAATATGAAGGCTCAATAAATGGCCTTGTGATGATGTTGCTAAGAGATAATGGGTGAAGCATCCTAAAGGAGGTATTGATACCACTTAGGCATCAAGAAAAACATCAAAGCTTATGGAACATCCTACATATAAACATCATAAGAAAAAAATGCTAATGTTAGAGTATATTACATAATTTGGTACATGCTAATGTACCACCTTGGGTACATAACTAGAGTAGGAGTTTACTTTAGAGTAAGGTTTAAGTTACTTCATGCAATGTAATAAATGCACAAGTGTTAGAATGTGCAATGATGTAAATGTACATGTAGTCGACATGTACATGAGTCAAAAGATATGTAGATGATGAGTCATGGGTAGAGTAAAGGCCAAGGCATATATCTTCCTATATATAGCTCTTTAAGGTATAGAGTGAATGTGATACAATGTTACTATAAAGAGGTAGATTATAGTAGTGAGTAGGTACAATGTAGTTCTTCATTTAAAATTTTGGAGTGTTCAAGTCCTCCATTATATTGCATTGTACTATTTTGTGAGCTTTCATTAATGGTATTGCACTAAGTTATTGCAGAAGTCTATTCTATTATTTTTCTACATATTTTAGTGCCATTATCATTTAGTTATCATTGCCTACATATTTTACATCTTATGGTTCCATTTCCATTAATATACATCACCAAAAGCTAACAGTGATGTCAAAGCCATGATAGATCAAGTAGTAAATAGGGGAAGCCATAAGAGAGATTGAGAGAAGATCATAAATCTCATTTTCAAAATTTCTAAAAATTGCATTTGGCTAGAGTCTTTCCATAGGGTTTTAAAAAAACTCGTGAGGACTAGGACTCAACATTAATTCCACTAGATTGACAAATCAACTAGTGAAGATTGATTACATCTAGATTCAGAGTTTCTTTCATTATAGTTTCTAATAATTTGTTGCAGGAAAAGAAGATTCAAATAAAGACAAGAAGATTCCTACAAAGAGCTAGGAAGGATATCTTATTTGAAATCAATCTAGTAGTTGAAGCAAAAATCAAAATATCAAAGATTTTGAGACCTAAGGAAAAGGTCCAATTACAAGATTACTGACCTACAGATTGAATAAGAGAGGAAAAGGCTAGAGAAGCCTTATTGTTTATTCAAGGAAGAAGAGACTCCAGAAAAGAGTCCCTAAGAATATTGGAGATTGGTGATCTCCATTGAAGATTGAATATTGAAGATTGCAGATTAAAGGAGGAAGAGAAAATCGATCTAGAAGCTGAAGAGATCTACAAGAGGTCTCATTAAATATCTTCTAGTCTTGGAAGATTGAAGATTAAGAAGGACTAGCAAAAGTCCTATTGTAGATTCTAGAAGCAATAGATTGAAGAGATCAATGAAGGTCTCATTGAAGTATTGAGAAGAAGACCTAGAGAAGCTGTACAAATTTGAAGATCGTAGATAAGAGGTCTTAAGGAAGGATAAGGCTTGGAGAGCCTCATTGGATAAATCAAGGAAGGTTAGGAAAACTTCACCGTGAGTTTGAAGAAGGCCATTGAAGAAAATTTTATAGAAGGCTATTGAAGGAGTTTTGAGAACTCATTGGATAAATTTCTCAACAAAGAGGAGTTCTTGATAGAATAGAATTTGGGACAATTATCACCATCTAACAACAAGTCCAAAAGGAGAAGAATTTGATAAGGAGTTTACCAAATTTTGGAGGAGAATAGTGAAGACCTCAAGACAGTCATAATCTTGAGAAGACCACTAGATAGTCCAAGATTGAAGTTAGAATTTGACAAGGAGCTTGAAAGTAGAAAGGAGATAAATAAACCACCAAATCTAAGAGATTTGGAGATTTCCATTGAAGGCTTGAAGGTTGATTTTGAGAGAGGAGATTGCTGAATTTATAGTAGAAAATAGGTGGTCTCTAGAAGATAAATATCTATTATGATTTGGAGGAGTTTCCTACCAAATTTAAGAGATTCAAAGACAACATTTAGAAGGTCAAATTGAATCTATAAGAGCAACATTACTAGCTATGAAACTTCAGATCTATAGAGTGCATTCTGAAGGAATATTAAAGCCATGAAACTAAAATTTTTGTGCAACAGGTTAGAGGATTTCAATGCTACAAATAGGTGAGCTAAAGAGTTGTTTTAGACATCAAGGAATAGTTGTGATTTCATCCGTTACAAGGCAATATTTTGATGAATTCAAATCACCAAGCTATTCATCATCTTTAAATTTTATAAAGGTAAGTAACTTAGGTGCAAGAGGTTCATTATTTGAACTTTAGTTATTCGGTTCATTATTAAGTTTCATTAAGCACCATATTAGATTTTAAAAAGTTGCAAGGAGAAGATTGTATATTAAAGTCTTTAAGGGAGTGCAGAAGATAGATTTTACAAGGGTTATAGCCTGCACACAATAAGGAGGAGTTAGATATATTTTGAAAGAAAGAAAAATATCAAAATCCTACTTTATAGTAAAAGCAAAGAAGATATTATCCGTAAGTGAAAGTTGCATATATTATAGTGCATATTTTAAGTTATTTTAAAGAGTTCATTTAGAGGATCAATAAGGAGAAATTTCTATTGCACTATACTAGTTATTAAAGGTGCACTAAGTATTTAAGTTAAAGTGAAAATTAGTGCATTCAAAAGGGAATATTAGTTGCATGAGTAAGAGCTTAGATTCATTATTGCTAATCTAACCAAGCAAAGGAGAGAGTTGTCTAGCAAGGAAGCCAACATCAAATCACTGTCTACTATCAAGTAATATAGCAAGGATCCACCTCATCAAGGAAGAGAGAAATCCAAAAAAAAAGGAGATTTAAAGTATTCAAAACTTCAATGCAAGTTAGAGTATTTTATTATAACTATTTGCATTACATTATTGCACCATATCTCTCTTGTCCTACGTAGCAAAGGGGAAAAATCTAGAGTGTCTCAAAGACACTAAAAAAACAAGCTTATTACGTCTAAAAAGTGGCCATATCTTCAAGCTAAGAAAGAGAGACAATGAAGGACTCACATTATCCAAGTTTTAAGGTGTCTAAAGACACCAAATCCATCACCAAATAAATCATCTACAAGAAACATTAACCTGCAACATCAAAACCTACATAAGGATACCATAATCCATTGCATATCTATGTAAAAATGATAGAACAAAGGGTCTACGCAATGAGCCTATCATCCATTAAAAAACTACGTAAAAAGGATATCCCTAAGGATAATACAATGCAAGCAAAAGGAAGTAAGTTTCGGTGAAAACAAAGGTGCATTACCTAAGCTATAGTTTGGATGAACCACTAACTGAGTGCAAAAATATTTGAAGCACCTAAAGCCATCATTGGAGCACCATAGAATCATAATTACAATGCCATAGAATCACCATTACTCCTTGCTAAGAGTAGCATAACCATTCACCTGAGAGAAAGCATTAAAGATAAGATAAAGTGCATTCGTTGGCTATAAGTATACAAGGAATAAGAGATGTTGAAGGTAGTCTTACATGCAAGGGAAAGGAGTTTCACTTGAAATTTAGAGCTAAGGCATTTAGTGCCACTTGGCACAAAAAAAAGGTGCCCATATATTCCTTTTACATCTACGTAGGAAAGAAGTGCTCATGAGAAAGTAACACCTAATTTTTGAATGTTGAAAAGCATATTTTGGAGGTTATAAGGTATAATCATCATAGCTCATAATTTAAGGGAGATATGAGCATTGAAGGTATCTAAATAAACACCCATAAATAACATAACTCCCAAAGAACCACATGGCTAGAGTCTCAAGGAGCATCAAAATATATTTAAGCACCAAATGTTGAAGGACAACACAAAAAATTGAAAGCACACAGTCAAGCATCAAGAGTGGACTCAAAGTAAAATTAAGGAGGAGAAGGTTCCCATGAGCATCAAATAATATATACCATACACTAGAGACTAGGAAATACATCGCTTGAATTTTGCCATGATATATGTCATGACCAAGAATGAATCACACATCTTGATGTTGATTTTTTGTCATATTTAGGACTAGAATAGTCAGAATTTGAAAATCCTTGTGTGTAAAAAATATAATTTATTTTGTTTTTAAGCCATATTTTATGGTTTTGGTGATATATTACAATATTCTCTTTGTTTCCTTCCAATGAATTTCCCTAGGTGCTCCCATAACCCTAGAGAGATAACTACAACATAAACAATATCAAGTCTAGTATTTATTAATTACAAAAGACTCCCAATTAGTTATTGATAAATAGTAGCAAAAACTAGTGGTGAATTATCATGTCTTGATAATTGTAACCCTTAATACATTAGAATATCTTTAGGTTCATATATTTTCATTCTATATTTTCTAGTGATGATTTTGCATTATTTGTATGAGTTATTATGATATTGTCTTCTTGATGAATTTCTAAACCAAGACAGTAATGTAAAAGTCCTAGATTTGTTATTTTGAAGTCCTTTTCCAAATCATTTTAAACCTCATATATTAGAGTCTTTGAAATTCCCATGATTACTATATCATCAACATATACCACAAGAATTATTCTTTCTAACCCAAAATTTTTTGTATAAAGATTTGAATATGATGCACTCCTTTTAAAATTGTGTCATAGTAGATGATCATTAATTTTAATGTACCATGCTCTAGGAGCTTGTTTTAATCCATATAATTATTTGTTTAATTTATAGACCTTTCGTTCCTATTCCTTGACAACAAATCCTTCTAGATGAACCATATATACCTGTTCTTCAAGATCACCATTAAGGAATGCTCTCTACCTATTGTACTTTCTAACTAAATTATGCTAATAATGCACAAATTGTATGGATATTGTCATTCTTGTTGTAGGTGCAAAGTTATATTCATAGTCAATTCCTTGTGTTTGAGTATAACCCTTTGCTACTAGTTGTACCTTGTATTTGCCAAGAGAACCATATGCCTTGTATTTTATTTTGTAGACCCATTTACATCCAACTGCTTTCTTCCTTGTGGTAGATCAACTAGATCCCATGTTTTATTCTTCATCAATACTATATATTATGATTCCATGGTTGTTCTCCATTTTGGTTGTCTTATGGCGGCTTGTGTATTTGAAGGTTCTGTTAGTAAACTTATTAAACTCATATTTTTTCTAGTCATACTATAAGTTTGAGGTCTTGTAGTGGTAATATCTAGCAATTGCTCTAGATTTGAGTCCTTAAATGCATTTATATACCATTTTGCCTATTTTATTTATGGTAACAAGATGAATTATGAGTCTTCAACTGATTCATTAATTTTTCTATTTTTAAATCTCCACTTAAAGAATTTTATTGATATGATAAAAAATTTAGAAAAGGACTTATATTATCTTTTGGAATTTTAACATCGATTTTGTTCCCTTCATAAAAAACCATATATTTTCTCACTTGATTCTTTTTTGTGGTTAGATCAATTACTCTATATCCTATTGAATCATCATCATAGCCAAGAAATATCTCACATATAGTTTTTCATCTATTTTTGTTATTTTTTGGTTTGGTATGTGCATGTATTTTTTTACATCCAAAAATTATTAGATGTTCTATTGAAGGATTTTTTTTCTAGCCAAGTTTCTTTAGGAGTAATATTTTTAAGTATTATTGTGGGTGATTTGTTTTGTATGTATACTACAATATTAACTACTTCTTCCCAATATTGCCTATCAATATTTACTTCTTTAAGCATGTAATGACCATTTCCATAATTGAATGATTTATTATTTTTGCTATACCAAATTTGTAGGGTGAATATGCTAGAATGAGTTGTCTTTTTATACCATTTAGTATTAAAAATGATTCAAATTCTTTTGATAAAAATTCACCATCTCTTTTTGAGTGGAATTTTTATTGATCTTCCACTTTTTGTTTCTACGAGTTGCTTAAATTGTTTAAAACAACTAAAAGCCTTAGATTTAAGTTGCAAGAAGTATATCCACATTTGCCTAGAATAGTCATCAATAAATAGATACAAATATTTGTCCTACAAGACTAGTAGTGTCCATTGGTACAAAAAAATATGTATATACTTAGTGGCTCCTAAGCTCTATATAAATTTAACTCAAAATATTTCTATGTTGTTTTCCTACAACGAATTATAAACACATTGCATATTGCCATGTTAATTTTGGTAATCATACCACCATTTGATATTTATAATTTCATTCAAAGAGGATGCACTTATATGCCCTAGCCTTCTATGCCAAATTTCTATTGTTTCTAATATTCTCATCAATATAACAATGTTTGAGAGGGTATCAAGAACAAATATACCATTTGTGTAAGATACAATGACTTTGAGTTTTCCTCTTTTAGTAATGATGCATTTCTTCTTATGTTTTTTAATTTTAAATTCAACCACTATATTTTGATTTATTATTTAAGATACTAAAAGTAGATTAGCAGTTAATCCTGGGTTACATAACACATTTTAATTATGCATTCTCCATCAGACAAGTTAACTAATATATTTCCTACTCCTTTGACCTCATATGTCTTGTTATCCAACTAATGCAATACCTTTAACAAGATCAAGGCTCAATAAATGGCCTTGTGATGATGTTGCCAAGAGATAATGGGTGAAGCTTCCTAAAGGAGGTATTGATCCCTCTTAGGCATCAAGCAAAGCATCGAAGCTTATGGAACATCATACATATAAACATCATAAGAAAATAATGCTAATGTTAGAGAATATTACTTTATTTGGTACATACCAATTGTAGAGGGGGAAAACTGCCCTACCGTATACAATTCCAAAATAAAAGGCTGGATCCACAAGGAGGGAATTTTTTGTGGGGTGAACCATGGGGGTATGTTGTGCTCTACACTTGGTGCTAGGGGGAAGGGTTCACCAGTTATGGTTTAAGGAATCACTCCAAGTCCTCAAGATATTCATGATTGTTTGATATATTCAATTTCAAGAAATCACCTAAGTTTGGTCTTTCTAGATCTAAGCTAGAAAATATGAAGGACAATGCTAAAAATAGAATAAGATAGCTAAAAATAGAATGTAGACATACAAGAGCTATCATGGAATGATACTTTCTTTTGAATGCTCACTAACCTAGGGTTTATTTTAGAAAACCTTTAAAATAGAGATGCACTAGACAATTACACAGAAATTATCCCTAGATGTAAGCTAAATGTATTTCTATTTCAGATGCCTAAGAATCAATAATAAAACTAGATTTTCAACCAATGGAATTGATAGAGCACTTATCTAGACTGGTGGTTGACTTTACCTATTCTGCCCCTTGTCGAATGATATCAAAAATTCTTGTTTCTGCAATATCACTCATGAAACACTAAAAAATAGAATTAGTATTAGGGGGCTTGCATAGGCCACTGTGTGACAGATCTAGTAGCAGTCAAGCCCCCTAGGTCCTTTTAGATGACCTTTCAATACAAAAGTGGAAATTGAACTTTGGAGAATTAATCATAAATAAGAAAGATAGTAGTAGAAAACAAAAAAAAAGTACATAAGTATGATCTAGAAATAGAATGGAATGCAACAGTGAAAGCAAAATCAAGAAATTATCCCTGATGTGCCCTAGGGAAAAATTATGCCTTGCTTGGAGTGGGTGCAATAATGCAGTAGTAAAGTTGCGCTCTGTTTGGATAGGGTGCAATTTTGCTTCTGTGAATAAATTTACCCTAATTAGGGCAGGAAAAGTCATGTCTTGCTAATGCCAGGCACGATTTCATTATAGACTAAAGAAAAATAAGAAGTGAATGTATAATATGAAATAAATGCAGAAAAAAAAGTAATCAAACCCTAATGGACATCACAAAAGCAGGTAGAAGAGATCCAAGTATCCAAACGGGCACTCTGTCTCTTTGAGCTACACCACGGATCCACCAAGTCACACAACCAAATCAATCCAATCCATGCAATAGAATATCAATATGAAATTTACACTTTGGGGGTTAGCTTACAGTAGAGAAAATAAATAAGAATGAACTATAAATTTTTAGCTTAATCAATTCGCATAGAGATCGCATAGAAGTTCACATATCACACTTGCACTTGTTCTTGTTTTTATTAAGCAAAAAATTTCTTCCTTTTATAGATAAAATTGGAGGAAGAAAGTGAGCACAAACACACTCATAGCCAATGCTAAAACATGCAAGAGGGTTTAAACCTAGGTCTAAGTGAGCTCAAAAATAATAAAATAAAATAAATTAAAAAAACTAGGTTAAACAACGAAGTCATGCCTCGTAAAGATGGGGCACAATTTCGCTGAAAGGTAAACACATTAAAAAAGGGAGGAAAATAGGTCTTCCTTTGCTCTTGGTAAGGGTTGAGGGCCTCTTAGGGGCACTAAGGAATATTGCCCATTCAAAGTGGGTCAATTTTATGTATCTACATTTTGCCCCCTATTTGATGCATTTATGGCCTATTAAATGTGTCAAAGAAAGGATGTAGACTCCTACGGGAAAGCATACAACAAGCACACAATAAGCACAAGGAAGGGGGTGGCTAGGTTTGGGAAAAAGGGTGAGGTATTAGTACCATTAATGCCTCTATGGCTAAGGTACTTGTTGGTCATCAAATCTGCACAGGAAAGGACTTTCGGTGGGTTTGCGCGCCCTGGACCTGCGACCAACATTGAAAGGCCGAGGGGAAGAGATGCCCCTCATGCCAATATCCGAAGAAAGGTCGGCTCCTATACTAATCTACTTTTGGGGTTTGAGACAAGAGTGTAGGAAAGAAATAGACAGAGTAAGGGTTAGGAAAAGAAATAAAAAGGGGTAAGGGTTAGAGAAAGAAATAAAAAGAGTAAGGGTTAGAAGATGATGATTTAAGGTGGGAGAGAACAGGAAGCATGATTACTCGCTAACAACTCGAATAGCAGCAAGAAATACCAAGAATAACATAAAAGAAATGAAATGCCGAACTTCCTATGTATCCTCTGGACGGTTCTCCTTTCTCTCTCGCTGGAATTTAGGATTCAGAGTAACAACGATTGAGATAAGGGAATAACAGAAACCTCAATCCACCAGGCAGCATAAAGGAAAGCGACAAGGCATTTTTCCTCTCCTATGTATCCTTCAGGGTGAATTTTAGGGGTTCGGTCCCTGATCGCGCACCAGATTCAGGATTCAGAGTCTCAATATGCGAATGAGAAAAGACAAAAGAATTAAGCACAGAAGGAAGCATAAAAGAGAGAAATAGAGCACAAAAGGTCTTTAGTATTAAGCGTAGGACATCAAGTTACAGCAACTTTCTAGCAAAATTTCCCCCCACTTTTACATTACAAAGCCTGGGTTTTTATAGAGGACCCGACCCTCTGAGTCATTATTACAAAAAATGGCGGAGTACACCCTCGGGCCCTGAGAAATCGGTGCCTCACTGCTGCTGCGAATGATCTTTCAAATCGGCTATCGAAATTGGCAACTGTGACTGGGTCAACCATGGAAACATTCATTTAATGTGCCACCCGAGTGTCCTTGGCTTCTAGATGCTGTGCTTGAGTGATCGTTATGCCCGTCGGGTTTTACTTCGAGGACTGTTACGTCCCTTTCGTTTGCCAAAAATGGGCAGCGGACTTATCGGGCAAGAAAGGGGGCATTTATAAGGGGCTTTGGATCACCTTGGGAAGCTACCCACCTTGGAACATGGGCCCAAAAAGTGTTTCGCTACTTCTCCACCTCGCCAAAGCCTTGGGCCGAAGTAGCTTCTCCTCAATTCGGTCTTCGCAAAATAGCGCTTCGCAAAACTACTTTGGGGATGTCGGGTGCCAAGCGGATTCCATATTTGAAATGGGGCTCTTTGTCTTTTGCTGGCAAAACTGCTTCGGTTGGAAAATGTTTTGGCCCGATTCTTTCTCAAAACTGCAGTTCGAGGAACATCCTCTCGAAGCACTTCTTTATTTTCGAAACATTGTCATTTTGCTTCGGGCACCACTGCTTCGGGTGAAAACTGGCCGAAGTAGGTGTCAGAAATACTTTGGGCCTAAAGTAGTTTCTTTGCCTTAGCTGATTTGGATTATGCTCTCCTCCTTCGACGAAGTCATTTGGATGCTACTTCGCAAAACTTTCGCCCAAAGCGGTTGCTGAAAATGCTTCGAGTGCGAAGCATTATCTTTGTATTTTCTTCGACGATATTACTTCGCAAAGCTTTCGCCCAAAGTGGTAATTTAAAGTTCTTTGGGCCTGAAGCTCTTCCACATTCTCCTTCTTTCTCTTCGGCGAAGTTATTTTCCTTGGCCTGTTTGGTCGCGAAGCTCTTTCTTCTTCATTTTATAAAAGGGGCGATAAGGAGAGTTAAAATTGCTGTAACTTAAAATAAAAGAAAAACTTTCAACAAGGAAATATTATACAAAATTCTACTATTCTTCTACCCCTTGTATAATGTGACAAAAAGTGTCAACATTCTTGGCGGCTCGTAGGGTGACGAGCTCGTCTCGACAAAAGAACCCTTTAGTCTTGATCCATTGGGCTATAGAGTTATTGGTTTTCCCCAGACCCTACTTCTACGATCTGTCCCTCTTCTTGTTCCTCTTCTCCTTCTTCTTCTCCTTCTTCCTCTGGTGTGGCTTCTGGCTGAGGTGATGGTTCGAGGTGATCACGGATGCACTTCATCATTCTTCGGACATGAGCCCAGGCACCATTTTGAAATGGTTCTTGATCTTGTAATGCCTTAACCAAAACGCAAAACCGATCAATTTGCCCGATGTCAGCATGTTTGGCCCTAATGAATAAATTGTTTAGGCATGCTACCATCTTGCAGTATCTCAATATGAAGTCAATTATCTGCCCTTTCGAGATTGGTTTTGCCCACTTGTCTATCTCTGAGACATCACCCTCGAACTGGAGCCAGACTGGTTTGAGGTCATCTTTAGTCAGAAGGTTCCTGTCATCATTTGTGAAACTCAAGAAACCCGAAGGAAGAGAGGTCCTAAAAATAATTCATCTAGGAACGCTGCTCGTTGTCAAAAATGTCTTGGAGCCTTCTTGCCTTCTGAGATTTTTGCACCTTGGAAAAGAAGGCGCGAACTGTGGCTTGGGCCGTGGACCAATCCCTAGCCGTTCGAGTCATCATAGTGACCTACAAGTCCTGATATTTCGCATTCTGGACGTCGAAGGCTAACTTGAGCCTGCTCCTGGATTTCTACGTAACTTCATCAATTATTGGCCCCCATTCGACGATAGCGTGCTGGGCTTCAGTGATGAAGGTTAGAATCGTGAGGGTGCTAGAACATCGAGACCTAAAATTCTTGAGCAAATGGGTGCAAATCTCCTTAATTCTACTCCTATCAAACACCATCAGGTCTTCCTTCTCGTGCAGCTGGGCTTGCATTTGTGCAACTCTACCTTCCAGCTCCTTGGCCTTTAGATCATTTTTGGCTTGTCTCTGTGCCTGATTCTCTTCAATATTCTGGAGCTGTAGAACTTGCAGTATTAGGGCGCGTGTTTCCTTTTTCATGGCCTTGCACTGCTCCTCGGCCTCTACCAACTTGGAGTAGACCCTCACCAAATCTTCCTCTAGCTTGACATTGGTGGCCTCGGCCTCGATCCTACGCTGGTTGGTGATGACTGCATGAGACCTAAAGGTCTCAATACGGACATGCATGGATGCCGATTCGTTGTCTACATTTAGATGCACCGGGTCTTTAGGTGTTTCCTGGTAATCATAGTCTGCTGGAGTCATTTCATCCAGAGGCTTCTGTGCCTTAGGGACCTTCTTGATCTTGTGCATCTTCCCAGCTTTTAAATCAAACACGACGCATTTTTCAACTTAAGCCATCGCTCGCCCTCTTTTCTTTCTCACCTCCTTCAGGATTTTGTCGATATTTTGTCGGGCTTGGAGCAGCTTCTCAGCAAGGGGGCGCTCCTTGATCAAAGACATCTCAGACTCAAACAAGGCTGGGTCACCAGCCGAAGGAGTGAACAAATACAGGGAGTGGATGGGGGGTGTCTCATCGGAAGGTCCGACGGTGGGTGTGGAGGGGCTCAATGTCGAAGCGATACCTCCGCTTTTGCTAAGAATCAAGGGAGTGGCAGCGTGAGTGGGTGAAGTGACTTCAATGGACTTATCCCGGTCGAGATTGTGGGACGGACTTGGACTAGCCACGGGTGACATGTGAGGGGATGAGTGGCCCTGCAGGGGAGACTGGTGGGAACCTTCGGCCATGGCCGCAGTGGACATGGGTGAGTCTTGAGCAAAGGATGGAGAATGTGTACCTGAGTGCCCTCCTGGCAAAGCGGCTATAGTGACTTCAAGTGCAGCCGTCTCCTGCTCCTTTTCTGCCTCGGCATCCCCTTTGGATTGGAGGAGCTCCTCCACATTGACGACATTGATATCGGGGACGGTTTTGGTGCTTGGCGGCGTCGCACTCTCAATATTTGCTTCAGATGGGCTTGATGTAGGTCATCCAGTGGAAGGGCTCTAAAACCCTATACGGAGCCGCTTTGGATGGATTGGAGGCACTTGGACTAATTTTGGCCTCTTTCTCTTTGTTCTCACCAGCGGTTGCTCTGACTCTTCGATGCTCGTGTCTTGACCTCCCACAGGTACTTGAGGTGGCCTCCATGGCATGGCTTTGGCCTTCTTCCCTTTCTTCGGCTCTGAAGTAGTTTCCTTACTTTTTGGGCTTTCACCCGAACCTGGGATAGCCGGGGGAATGAGGTCGGCGAAGGACAAGGGCTTCCATGTTCCAGCATTGGCCTCATAGATCATCGTGAAGTCCTTGTCAGTTGCCAAAAGTCCATAAGAGTTCATCTTTTGGTGGTGGACCCTCATTATCCACCATTCTCTTAGCTGGGCCACATCCCAATATTTCGTTGCCTCTTTCAAATCATCCTTTGCCTTCTTCCAGAAGGTGGAGTTGGGGCTCGGGAGAGGGTGCCGAACTGGGTCATATGCGACCTCCATTGGGTAGAACTCATGCCAGGGAGGTAGCATTTCCATTTTCTCCAAGTGCCACTCCAGATCCCTCCCATTGGGATTATTCCTCTGCTCTACGATTTCTAGATAGGGGCAAGCGTGGAAGTTATTAAATCAAAGATGGTCCCTCATTACCCCCAGGGGGTCGTAGAGCCATTGCTGAGGAAGCTGGACTAGGCCAAAATTGGCGAGTTTATCCTCCAAGAAAACATTTTGTTTGAGGGCAAACACTTCAATAACTCCCATTTTGAAAGGGAAATCATAGGTGTGAGCCCATTTTTGTCCATGACCATAAATGGCTTTTGTTGCATCGTTCTATCTGGCGACCTCCAATGCGAACTGGTACTCGAAGGGATAGACTGGTAGTAGGCTTTCCTATGAAGCCGAATATGCGAATTACGAGCCCCTATGTCAGCTGAAAAATGTCTCCCCTCTTTTCTTGTACCACCTTGTCCCTTAGGAGGAGGGGAACTCGAGGGGAAGACCCCATTAGCATGTGCATTGTGGGTCCCAAAAATTGTTGGTTAAAAGAATAATAGGACTCCGTATTCAATAGGATAAGGGTCCACTGGTATACAGGCAGAGGATTTCCATCCTCACCGCTTGTCGTAATAGCAACATAAGGGAAACTCTTATGTACATGAAAGAAAAATAACCAAATAAGAAGAGAACAGGGCAAGAAGTACTTATTTGTCCTAGCATTCTTCATGCTTTGGTGAGCCACGTATGTAGGGTCCTGGCCACCCATTCTACCCAATCAAAAAATATTGGGTTGGTGCTCAGCCTCAAAGCATCAGGGGCATAAAATTCCCCTCTAGAAATACACTCAGCCAAAGACACCTGCCATGGGTGCACCGAAGCGTCGGTAGATAGGCCTGCCACCCATGCAATGATGGAGAAGATGTCAACATTTTTGAAGGCCTCCAAGGGTAGGGGCATTTGGGGCAATTTGCCCAAAGGGAGCCCACTTTTGAGGCTCTGCTACAAAAAATTGATCATGTAGTTGGAGGACGTGAACCTCTCCATTTGTTCACTAAGAATAACATTGCAAACTATGTACCCTTTAGGAGGGCCCTGTTGTGGTGCAAAGGCTGCTTGGACATCTTATTTTAGAATGGAGAATAGCTTGTGGCTGGAGGCGTCTAACACTTGCTTGGAGGCGAGCTGATAGTTCTATGCGATGGCATCAATCAGCTCAGGGTAGTGATGTGTGGGGGGCGTCAGATACCAGTATATCTAGGAGTAGTAAGTGATAGCTCTTTTGTTGTCTGTCGAGAGTCTACTTTTCATGAACTCGATGGTGCTCCTAAGTTTAGCTATGCTCCTTGACAACTTGGTGTCTCTGATCCTATCCCATGCATCAATCGACAGTTCTTTAGGTTGCTCATCCTCAGAATCCTCTCTTTCTCTTATGACTTGTTTCTCAGGGCGATGGCTAAAATCAACTTTCTTCGGCCCTTTGTCATGGCCCTTTGCCTTTGGCTGTTCGGGGGCTGCCACTTCTGGTTCCTTCCCCTTTTCCTTAGAGTTCTTCTTTCCCATAGTGCTAGGGGTAATGGAGAAAACAATGCGGAGGGCTTCGGGATTAGAGGCTTCGAAGCGCAAGATAGGAGATCTTGAAGGCTAGCAGCGCAGTTTGCATGAATTATCGAGCAAATAGCTTCCTTACTATTGGATCCTACCTTATATAGCCCTAGAAGGTGACTACCCATATTTATGGCACTTACCATAATTAAATCTACGTCGCTTCATCTAATTTGCCGCATGGTGGAGTGGTACACAGGGTTGTGTGTTATGATGATTACGGCTTGCTTTGGAAGCGTGACCCTCTGCCACTCTGTACCTGAGCATGAACTTTTCTCCTAACTGAATCCCTAGAGGACGTACCCGCCACCTTTTCATTTAACTCACCTATTTCAAACACTTTTGAAGGTGGCTAGTGGCACGTTCCCCTAGGCACATTTTAAATGCCCTCACCTTTTACGTAGTTGGGTTGGTGAAGTCGAGGTCAGGGTTGAAATGCTTTGCAGAAAACCTTTGGTGTGAGCCGACTTTCTATGCTTCGGGCCTGAAGTAGTTCTCTTTGTAGAAGGTGGTTCGTCGGTCCTTCTTCGAAAACTATTTCGCTTGGAATCCCTTTGACTAATTATCTCTTGGACTTTGGTCTGAGTCGTGCTCGACCAACAAAATTTGCTACGAGCTATTTTCTATTAGCTACTTCATTCGCCCAGTTCTTGAGCTTCTTTTTTTTTTTTTATTATTGGAGCTGCCGAAGTAAAACTCGACCTGAGCTTTTGAGCAACACCTTATTTACCAGCCAAACTATTTATAGTATCTACACAAGCTTGCGGCATAATTGGGATGCCGCCACCATGGATTCACTTCAGGTGATTATCCGGTAAACCTGTAGTGACCCGACCAGATCAGGTTGAACTTTAGCTGACCTTCAGAGTTTGGATCATTTCTACCTAAAGTTGTCCATGCTGTGAATAGGAAGCAACGCAGCCGATTTTCATTTCTACCAATGCCCAGATTGTTGGCAAAGAAGTTCGCCACTCGAAAGCCTTCTTGGGGCATCGGTCTTAGGGATAGCCGAAACCAGTACCAGACCCAATGCTAGAATTTTGTAGATTCTTCAAATTGAAGGCCGGGTATAGGTTCTTCCATCCCACTGATATGATAACAAGGTTCCTCCGGTGAAGAGTAGTCCTCTAGGATCTCTTTGGGCTCATCCTCTGAATCGGATAGGCTTGATGAGCTTTGGTCGAACACTTGCATGCCATATCTTGGGATACAAAAAGGGTGCAAAAATGTGCCCTCTTTGTTCTTAGGTTCTACCACTCGAGTCTGCTTCTCTCCTCGGTTCACCTCTTGATGGAGATCACGAGCAACCATGTAGTTCATTGGGTGGGCCACACTTGCGTACTTCCATTGTTGAGCTAGTATGAGGTCTACCTCTTGAGCTCCAAATGACTACATCTCAGGCCTCGACTTAGTGTGAGGAATGCCCCATGATGAGTACTGCATTGGCCGGATAGGAGCAATTTTTATCGGAGGAAGCGACGAAGTTTCTTTCCACTACCACTTTCTCGATAGGAGCAGAAGCCGTTCCGCTCGTATTGCCTCCTCAAATATTTGAGGGAACCTTCATTCCCCTGATTGTAGTAGAATGAGGCTTACATCCGGGTGGAAGGCTTGAACATAGAAGAGATGGGCTTGGGCGGGCGTCGGTTGGATCTCCAACGGGATTCTCTTCCAACTTCTATAGAATCGGACATTGAAGTCCATGATACCCTCCGAAGGTGCTCTCTTGATGGTGGAGAGGTATGCGAAGAGATGGAAGGGGTCCTATTGTGGCTGATCCACAACACACCCCAAAATTGGGGACCCATATTTTTTGCATGCTTTCAAAAGGAATCTCAGTGACCCAGATGCTAAAATTCAAGAAAAAGGGGCAAAAATGCACAAGTGTAGAAAGTGTCGCGAAATCGTGACATGTCGCGCCATCGCTGTCGAAAAATAGAAAAGTGTCACGAAATCGTGACATGTTGCTCCGTCGTGACCGAAAGAGGAGAGAGAAAGGCAAAATGAAAAAGTGTCGCGAAATCGTGACATGTAGCTCCGTCGCGGCCGAAAGAGGAGAGAGAAAGGAGAAGCAGAAAGGCGTAGCGAAATCGTGACATGTCGCAAAATCGTGGGTCAAACCAGTCAAACAGGGCAAAGCAGAAAAGCGTCACGAAATCATGACAAGAAACGGCAAAGGAGCATGAGGCGAAAATATGTCACGAAATCGTGACATGTCGCGTTTTCGTGGCTCCAAACGGCAAAGTTGTACGAAACGAAAAAGGCGTAGCGAAATCGTGACATGTCACAAAATCATGGTCAACGTAGTCAACGGCAGCAGCTAAGCAGCCCGAGGTGGAAAAACGTCATGATTTCATGACAGGAAAGCAGCGAAGGTGTACGGAGCGAAAATGCGTCGCGATTTCACGACAGGTTGCAGCGAAGGTGCATGAAATGAAAAAAATGTCATGAAATCATGACAGAAACGAGCCGAGGCGTACGAAAGGAAAATATGTCATGAAATCGTGACATGTCACGTTTTGCGGCCAAAAGCAGCAAAGCAGTACGAAATGAAAAAGCGTCACGATTTCACGACGAAAAGCTGGCCGATGGTACGAAGCAAGAAAACGTCACGAAATCATGACAGAAAGCAACGAAAGAGGCACGAAGTGAAAAACGTCGCGATATCGCGACAACAAAGTAGTGAGGGCGTACGGAGGAGAAAAGCGTCGCGATTTCGTGACATGTCACGAAATCGTGACATGTCACGTTTTCGCTGGGCGTGATGGCAAGAAAGGTTGCTGACAAGAAAACGTCGCGATATCGTGACATGTCGCGATTTCGTGACATGTCGCGTTTTCACGGCCAGGAAGGCGGACAAGGCTGCATGCTATTTTTTGGTCACGATTTTCATGGAACCATTACAGAATGTGTAGAAAAGTGCGGGACACGTGGCGTACAGGCTGCAGAAGCGTTACAGAGAAGATCAAACGTCTTAATGTCGAGCATAAAGCTAAAATACAAGCAGCCACTGGAAGATGAAACGAACCGTCGTGGAAGGAGAATCAATTCAACAACAAGTTTAAAAGTAGAGGCACAGATTGGTGCAGGAGGTCGGAAACTGCTGGAGCAGAGTTGCAGTGCTAGAGGCCAGAGGGTCATTCTGGGCCTGCTTTGAGGCTGTTTTCCTTCCTTTTTTTGGTTTTGAGAAAACCAGAAGTTCTATTATTGTAACATGATATATTTTTTAATGCAGAAGTGTTCAGAAATTTGCATTTTGTGGGCAAGAAAGAAGGAGATCTTCTATGCATGCTAATGGATTTAATGTTTATTCTTTTGTTTTCAGATTTTAGATTTATAGATAATGTTAAATGCCACTTTTGTGGGTTGCATTAGGCGAATATTTGAAATCTGAATTTTATTTCAAACCCTAGGAGACTAGCACTTAACTTACCTGGATTGTGCATGTTTGCAGGTTCAATAAGTTAGGTTGCATGCATGGAATCTCATTATCTTCGGTTTTGCCAAGACGGGATAGCATCAAACTGGATGCAATTTTTAATTTCTTTTCTTTCACATTTTATTTTCTTTTTGCTGTATTTTATTTTCAGAAGTTCCAACTTTATTTTCAAGCATTAAAATAAAATAAAAAAATTAAAAAACTCCAAAATCCATAAATAATTCCTTCATGCTATTGCATTTCATCAATTTACAATTTTGAAGTTACAGCATGGTCATTTAAGGATCAAATCACATTTACTTTATCAGGGTTCAATGAACAATCATTAATTTTTCACAGTAAAATAAATCACAGTGCCCCTTGTTTTCAGTTACTTGCAACCACTAAGGTGTTCCAAGCATTTTAATTAAATATCTTCATTTAAGATTATACACAGATGCAAAATGCTAACATAACAGGAACCTTGGAGAAATTCATGTTTAATTTCTTTGCAAGCGAGAGGATTTAGAACCCAAATCCTATCGGAGAGTGTGTTTTCACAATCGGGTGAAAATACCACTCAACAGATTGGCGCTAGAAGGAGGGCCTGAAATGTTTATTTTATCGTGATTTTTAGATGCTACGGGTTTTTAATTACTTAAGAGCTTTACATTGCTAAATATTTTAAGTACATTTTATTAGCATCTTCGGCCTCTAACACCACTCAACGGATTGGTGCTTGGGAGGGCCGAACGGGTTTATTTTAGTGTTATTGAAATTTAATTTTAAATTTTTATGCTTTAATTCTCTAACACTCAGCAGATTGTAAAAAGGACGGCCTGAATTGGTTTATTTTATTCTATTTTAAGCAATTCAGGTATGCTGTAATATTTTTATGATTGTTCATACAGAATTAGGGTGATTTGATTTAATTTTTCAGAATTTTGGTCTCATGCAATTACTTTTCATTTGATTTTAATGAGTACATCTCTTAGTTGATGCTAACTTGATTTTTTATTTTTTATTGCAGGTTGAATATTCAACAGATTTGGTTCTAAAATTACATTTTGAGTTTCACTAATGGCAACACTTGAGGAGCAAATGGTATCCCTGAGAGCTGAAATAACATCTCTAAGAGAGAGAATGGTATTAATAATAGAGGATCATTATGAGGGTTTGTCTATACTGTGGTACCATATCATATTCCTACAATGTTATTGGATTTTTTACGGTGTTTTAATCAAGAGGTGCCACTAGGATACTTGCAAAAACTGCATGTTTACAAGGATGCATTATGTAAATTCCAGATTTTTTATGAGGAGATAGCTTGTAAGTTATTTGCATACATTTTGGATGATAGACCATTCTTTTGGTATAGCCAACTACCCATGGAGGTTAGGACTTCTTGGATACAATTAGAAGCAGCCTATCTTCATCATTTTGGTAATCAAGCTGACTTAGAAATATTGAAAAATCAATTTACCTCCATATGTAAAGAGCCTAATGAATCCTTGAGTCAATTCAATGGAAGATTTCGTGAGTTGCACTCCCAAATGTGGGAAAATTTTAACACATTGGAAGAGGAAGCCATGGAAGTATACCTAGGAGCCATACACCCCACACTTGCTTCACTCATTGAGGAAAAACTGAGTGGTTTGTCCCTAGAGAAAATCCATGAGGTCTTAGAAGAGATAGAACGACAAGGTCTTGAAGAAGAAAAGGCACAACATGTTCATATGAGAGATTGTTCTTTTGATGCCAACCTACACCAACCATCAAACATAGCACCCTCCACTCCAATGATATCTAAGGTAAATGATCAAGGGGATGAATTTGAATATCCAAATCTTACAACCACCTTAGATGTAGTCCAAGAGGAGGTGCAAATTGCTAAGACAACATCCACTAGTGAGGATCATGTAGAGATACACGATTATCTAGATGAAGGGGTTCTAAATTCAACAATGTTTGATATATGTGATAAGACGGAACCCACCATAGAATTAAATGAAGTGGTTGAAAGTGAAATTGGAAGAAAACCAATAAATGAATTTGAAGATATGATAGAGTTTCACCACTTGTTCTTGGAAGATACTATTGATGAGATGTGTAAAATTAAGGATCAAGAAATTCTTCACCCTCCAAATTATGATAATGAATCATGGGTTACTAATTTGGACAATGATAGCCTTATAAATTTGAATTCAAGAAATAACCCACTTTTGGAAATAATTGAACCATCTAAGGAAGGTGAAGATGAATTTGATGAGAAACACATTGATGATTTGGAAGATGTTGAAGAAATAGTTGAACGTCACCACTTGATTTTGGAAGATGATTATTATGATGCTTGGAAGAAGTGGGAAGATTTCACTCATTCCAAAACTACTAATGAAACTTGTGTGCCCATTGATATACAGGACAACATAATCGCCTACTCAAAGGAAGACCTTACAACTCCTGTACAATTTGAGGATGTTTTGGAAGAGGGTTTCAAATCTCATCAAATTTTGGAAGATTATAATGATCCTATTGCCAAGAACAAAGAAAGAAGAGAATCTATGAATGAATCAAAAGATCATGTCACAAATGCCATGGAGTTTCATCCCACAAGTTTGGAAGATAATTTTTATAATGGTTGGGGAAGATATGATAATGCATTCTTTTCTCACATCCCTATAAATGAAACTCATATTTCACTTGATATGCAGGATGTTGAACCTTCTACATCATACGAAGATCTCATATTCACAGGATTTGAAAAGGTGACAAAATTTGATCATGTTGAATATAAATTCATTGAAAGTGTGGATGCAAGTTTGCATGATGATTTGGAGGATTCAAATGAAGAGATACCATGGATAGTGAACAAAGAATTGGAACCAAATGACAAAGAGATTGATCAATTGGAAGCAACTCAAATGAAGGATCATCAAGATGAGTCATGGGACATACACTTTGACCAAGAATGTTTGAGGATTGAAAAGGATGACCATATTTTGAATTTAAATAATGTTTATGGTGAAATGTCATTAAAGGTAAATGAAAAACAAGGTATAATTTTTAATCACACCTTTAATAACATGGTTTTAATGAATGGAAAAGAAGTTGATGCACTTGAATTGTTAAACCAAATTCATCAACAATTAATAATTGAATCTAGGATAAAAACTTTTAATGATCCTAATTTAGTAAATATCCTAGATGCTTGTAAATTGTTACACAAATTTGATTGGCCTACAAATTTGGAAAATGATTTGGCTTTGAAATTTGTAGAAATAGGCTCCTACTTACAAAATTGCATATTTGAAAAGGATAGCCTAATTCTAAATCAAGGAGGGAATTATGAAGTTTACATTTTAAAGAATAGACATGATAAAATTGAAAATCATTTATTGTCTAATCATTTTAGTAATTTGATGCTCACCTATGGGAGTATTATTGGAACTAAATCAAATTGGTATGGTGAGCATGGAAAGTGGAAGTTTGTTGCATTGTTTGGTCTAGTGTTGTTTTTGTGGGATTCCCACAACATTTGGTATGCATATCATGTTATATTTTTGTTGAAATGTTCTAACCATGTGTGGGATCCAGGAAAGTGATAAGCCAAGCTTTGCATCATCTTGTATTATAGTGTACATTTGTATATAGATTTTGGTTTTTGGTTTTTGGTTTGTGTTTTCAAATTTTCATTTTTGGGATTGCAGTTTGGTTTTGGATTGAATAAGTTTTAATTTAAAGTTGTGTGTGTTTGACATTTTGTGTTTATTTATATAAAAAAAAAAAAAGGAGATGAAAAAGTTGTCTTGAGATGCTAACTTATGTTCTAGATCGGGAAAATATGGAACATTGGAATTGTGTTGTAGAAGCTCCACAAGTAACACAAACAATTTAATAATATCGTTTGAAACTTGTGATGCATGAAGTAGTCAGTTATATGGCAACATTTCATCTGCATTTCAAAGGACAATGCATTCATATTACATCTCACTTTGCACATGCATGCCATCTTAGTTGCATATGCATTTCAAATACAAATCATTAAAGTGTGTCAAATCCTCTTAAGGTTATGCTATCACATAAATAAGAAGAAAATCCTAAGGTTGGAAACTGAGTCTTGAGATATCTAGAACCAAGCACGTCTTATACATTAAAAAGGATCTTGAGCAAAATGATCAAAACCTAACTTGGAAGGAAAGGTTGGGCGAAAGAAGTATTTCAGGTCTATCCTATTATGCAACATGATCCTTAAAACAGTGGTTTTGACCACTTCCATAGAGCTTAAAGCCTAAAATCAGAGTAGTAAGGATAGGGTTAAATCCTCATCGAACTTAGGTTGAGGATCCAATTCCCCAAAGCTTTGATTTGACCTACATGGAGTAGTAAGGATAGGGCATAAATTCTCATCTCGCTTAGGTTGAGAATCTAATTCCCCAAAGCTCCTATGTCTCATTTCATAATAAATCTTGGATTGGAAGGATCGTACTACTTGTCCTCTGCAAAGGATGGGTAGTCATCCCCAAGGTCTAAGCAATAAAATTAATATTTTCCATTTACATCTAAATTTTGGATTGGAAGGATCGTACTACATGTCCCTAGCAAGGATGGGTAGTCATCCCTAAGGTCCAAGAAGTAAAAAATAAATTTTTCCCATCTCATATTTATATTGGATTGGAAGGATCGTACTACTTGTCCTCTGCAAAGGATGGGTAGTCATCCCCAAGGTCCAAAGAAATGAAGATAAGTTTTGGATTGTGGGGTTAGATATGCCCATGCATGGCAACATGTCTTGTCTAAAAAACAAGACCACTGATTGTCCAAAGGGTTAGACTAGCATGACCATTTCTTCCATAATTGGTTAAATTATTTTGCTCAAAGTGAGGTAATGAATTCTAAATCAGAATAGTAAGGATAGGGTTAAACTCCCATCTCGGTTAGGTTGGGAGTCTGATTCCCCAAAGTTCTGATTTCACATCCACTTGCACATGGGTTCAAGATAGTAGGGACTCATAACCAACTTTGGGATATAATAAAGCAATTCATTAGTGGATCCTAAGAGGGTTTGGCAATCTTGAATGTTTGTGTATGATACTAGAAGAAAGACTATGCATCTTATAAAAGCAAAATCTCTTAGCATATTTATTAGGTTACACAAATCATTCACAATCTCACATATGCATTCATGTAAAACTGACAATGGAATGTTGATCAATTTCAAACGATAGGGAATGAAATTCATTGCACACATCGAGCTAATACTTGATGATTCTGATGATTCATATACTTTTGATCTTTGGGCATTTGTTTATATTTGTTTATGTGCTAACACATGTTTTCGTGTTTGTATATGTTTCAGGTTGGGTTCTCACTAAAATGCTCAAGAGCATTTGACAGCAGAGTCGCCATTTGTTGTGGCTGATCCACAACACACCCCAAAATTGGGGACCCATATTTTTTGCATGCTTTCAAAAGGAATCTCAGTGACCCAGATGCTAAAAATCAAGAAAAAGGGGCAAAATTGCACAAGTGTGGAAAGTGTCACGAAATCGCGACATGTCGCAAAATCGCGACCTGTCGCGCCATCGCTGCCGAAAAATAGAAAAGTGTCACGAAATCGTGACATGTTGCTCCATCGCGATCGAAAGAGGAGAGAGAAAGGCAAAATGAAAAAGTGTCACGAAATCGCGACATGTAGCTCCATCGCGACCGAAAGAGGAGAGAGAAAGGAGAAGCAGAAAGGTGTAGCGAAATCGTGACATGTCACAAAATCATGGGTCAAACCAGTCAAACAGGGCAAAGCAGAAAAGCGTCGCGAAATCATGACAAGAAACGACAAAGGAGCATGAAGAGGAAATATGTCATGAAATCGTGACATGTCACGTTTTCGTGGCTCCAAACGGCGAAGTTGTACGAAACAAAAAAGGCATAGCGAAATCGTGACATGTCACAAAATCATGGTCAACGCAGTCAACGGCAGCAGCTAAGCAGCCCGAGGTGGAAAAACGTCACGATTTCACGAGACAGCGAAGGTGTACGGAGTGAAAATGCGTCATGATTTCGCGACAGGTTGCAGCGAAGGTGCATGAAACGAAAAAATGTCACGAAATCGTGACAGAAACGAGCTGAGGCGTACGGAAGGAAAATATGTCACGAAATCATGACATGTCGCATTTTCGCCAAAAGCACAAAGTAGTACGGAACAAAAAGCATCGCGATTTCACGACGAAAGGCGGCGATGGTACGAAGCAAGAAAACATCGTGAAATCATGACAAAAAGCAACGAAAGAGGCACGAAGTGAAAAACATCGCGATATCACGACAAAAAGCAGCGAGGGCGTACGGAGGAGAAAAGCGTCGCGATTTCGTGACATGTCGCGAAATCGTGACATGTCACGTTTTCATTGGGCGTGACGGCAAGAAAGGCTGCTGATAGGAAAACGTCGCGATATCGCGACATGTCGCGATTTCGCGACATGTCGCGTTTTCACGACTAGGAAGGCGGACAAGGCTGCATGCTATTTTTTGGTCACGATTTTCATGGAACCGTTACAGAACATGCAGAAAAGTGTGGGACACGTGGCATATAGGCTACAGAAGCATTATAGAGAAGATCAAATGTCTTAATGTCGAGCATAAATCCAAAATACAACAAGAATATGAAACGAGCATCCATCGGAAGATGAAATGAACCATCGTGGAAGGAGAATCAATTCAACAGCAAGTTTAAAAGCAGAGGCACAGATTGGTGCAAGGGGTCGAAAACCGCTGGAGCAGAGTTGCAGTGCTAGAGGCCAGAGGGTCATTCTGGGCCTGCTTTGAGGCTATTTTCCTTCCTTTTTTCTGGTTTTGAGAAAACCAGATGTTCTGCTGCTGTAAAATGACATATTTTTTTAATGCAGAAGTGTTCAAAAATTTGCATTTTGTGGGCAAGAAAGAAGGAGATCTTTTGTGCATGCTAATGGATTTAATGTTTATTCTTTTGTTTTCAGATTTCAGATTTATAGATAATGTTAAATGCCACTTTTGTGGGTTGCATTAGGCGAATATTTGAAATCTGAATTTTTATTTCAAACCCTAGGAGACTAGCACTTAACTTACCGGGATTGTGCATGTTTGCAGGTTCAATAAGTTAGGTTGCATGCATGGAAACCTCATTATCTTCGGTTTTGCCAGGACGGGATAGCATCAAACTGGATGCAATTTTAATTTTCTTTTCTTTCACATTTTATTTTCTTTTTGCTGCATTTTATTTTCAGAAGTTCCAACTTTATTTACAGGCATTAAAATAAAATAAAAAAATTAAAAAACTCCAAAATCCATAAATAATTCCTTCATGCTATTGCATTTCATCAATTTACAATTTTGAAGTTACAACATGGTCATTTAAGGATCAAATCACATTTACTTTATCAGGGTTCAATGAACAATCATTAATTTTTCACAGTAAAATAAACCACAGTGCCCCTTGTTTTCGAGTTACTTGCAACCACTAAGGTGTTCCAAGCATTTAAAATAAATATCTTCATTTAAGATTATTAATACACAGATTGCAGAATGCTAACATAACAGGAACCTTGGAGAAATTATTTCTTTGCAAGCAGAGGATTTAGAACCCAAATCCTATCGGAGAGTGTGTTTTCACAATCGGGTGAAAATACCACTCAACAAGTCCTAAGAGCCATCAAACGCTTTGATCAATGCCCCCGCTAAGACATCCCATGAGCAGATGCTTTTGTGCCTAAGCAATCTGTGCCACTGCAGCATCGTTCCTTCCAGAGATAGAACAAGAAGTCTGATCATGACATCTTCATGGATAATTTCATGGAGGGTCGCTAAATCGACAACATCTTCAAGGTGCTCTCGGGCCATTCCCATGGTGCCACTATATTTTATCAATGATTTCAAGGCACTTTTGGGAATCTCATGGTATCTTTGGATATTTAGGGGGCCTGGATCATTCTAGCTAGGAAAGCTTCTCCCAGCCATTGCGATAGCAGCCTGTGGAAATCGTGGTTATCGCCGCTGAGTCAGAGTCGTTAGGTGGACATTCTTTCTCTGATTATGAGGTCAAGGCTGTTCATCGAACCTTGATTCCTCCGAGATATCTTCTTTCAGTTTTGAAAGGCACCTATGACCAAGATATCTAGATCTTCAGCTCAACTAAGACGCCAGGTGATTTTATCTGATGAAGACAGGCCAGAGATTCACCGAACTCAAACCTTCTTAAGGCATAAGGAGTCTTGGTTACAAAAACTAGGCTTAGGTACTGGTCTTCATGACTTTAGAGATTCTTGGGTAAAACAGAGTCTCCAGATGCTAAGAGTCTTTTAGTAATGAGAGCATCGATTCTCACTACTACTCAGAAGATGAGACTGATCGGATCTCACCGAGAACTTGTTAGAACTACTGGCTTCGATGAAGACGGACTAGAAATTTTCTCAAATATGGGACCTTGAGTCCCATCGGGCATGCCAAAAACTATTGGTCATCAAATCCGCACAGGAAAGGACTTTCGATGGGTTTGCGCACCCTGGACCTACGACCAACATTGAAAGGTCGAGGGGAAGAGATGCCCCTCATGCCAATCTCTAGAGAAATGTCGGCTCCTATACTAATCTACTTTTGGGGTTTGAGACAAGAGTGCAAGAAAGAAATAGACAGAGTAAGGGTTAGGAAAAGAAATAAAAAGGGGTAAGGGTTAGATAAAGAAATAAAAAGAGTAAGGATTAGAAGATGATGATTTAATGTGGGAGAGAATAGAAAGCACGATTACTTGCTAACAACTCGAATAGCAGCAAGAAATACCAAGAATAACATGAAAGAAATGAAATACCAAACTTCCTATGTATCCTCTAGACGGGTTCATAGGGTTCTCCTTTCTCTCTCATTGGAATTCAGGATTCAAAGTAACAGCGATTGAGATAAGGGAATAACAGAAACCTCAATACACCAGGCAGCATAAAGGAAAGCGACAAGGCATTTTTCCTCTCTTATGTATCCTTCAGGGCAAATTTTAGGGGTTCAGTCCCCGATCGCACACCAGATTCAAGATTCAGAGTCTCAATATGCGAATGAGAAAAGACAAAAGAATTAAGCACAGAAGGGAACATAAAAGAGAGAAATAGAGCACAAAAGGTCTTTAGTATTAAGCGCAAGACATCAAATTACAACATATTTCTAGAAGAAAGTTCCCCCCACTTTTACATTACAAAGCCTGGGTTTTTATAGAGGACCCGACCCTCTGAGTCATTATTACAAAAAATGGCAAAGTACACCCTCGGGCCCTGAGAAATCGGTGCCTCACTGCTCCTGCGAATGATCTTTCAAATTGGCTACTGAAAGTGGCAACTGTGACCGGGTCAACCATGGAAAAATTCATTTAATGCATTGCCCAAGTGTCCCTGGCTTTTGGATGTTGTGCTTGAGTGATCGTTATGCCTGTCGAGTTTTACTTCGAGGACTGTTACATCCCTTTCGTTTGCCATAAATGGGCAGCGGACTTATCGGGCAAGAAAGGGGGCATTTATAAGGGGCTCTGGATCACCTTGGAAGCTGCCCACCTTGGAACGTGGGCTCAGAAAGCATTTTGCTACTTCTCTGCCTCACCAAAGCCTTGGGCCGAAGTAGCTTCTCCTCAATTCGGTCTTCGTAAAATAGCGCTTCGCAAAACTACTTTGGGGATGTTGGGTGCCGAGCAGATTCCATCTTTGAAATCGGGCTCTTTGTATTTTGCTGGAAAAACTACTTTGGTTGGAAAATGTTTCGGCCCGATTCTTTCTCAAAACTGTAGTTCGGGAAACATCCTCCCGAAGCACTTCTTTGTTTTCGAAACATTGTCATTTTGCTTCGGGCACCACTGCTTCGGGTGAAAACTGGCCGAAGTAGGTGTCAAAAATACTTCGGGCCCAAAGTAGTTTCTTTGTCTTAGCTGATTTGGATTATGCTCTCCTCCTTCTGTGAAGTCGTTTGGATGCTGCTTCGCAAAACTTTCGCCCGAAGCGGCTACTGAAAATGTTTCGGGTGCGAAGCATTATCTTTGTATTTTCTTCGGCGATATTACTTCGCAAAGCTTTCACCCGAAGTGGTAATTTAAAGTGCTTTGGTCCTGAAGCTCTTCCACATTCTCCTTCTTTCTCTTCGGCAAAGTTATTTTCCTTGGCCTATTTGGTCGCGAAGCTCTTTCTTCTCCATTTTATAAAAGGGGCGATAAGGAGAGTCAAAATTGTTGTAACTTAAAATAAAAGAAAAACTTTCAACAAGGAAATATTATACAAAATTCTACTATTCTTCTACCCCTTGTATAATGTGACAAAAAGTGTCAACAGTACCCCCTCAAGTTTCGAAAGGGATGAAAGTTCCTTAAGAAACTCAAAAAGGTAAAAGAAAGAAAAGACAAAACACAGAAACAAAGCAAGCAAACAAACAATCAAACCAAAGAGCACTGGGTACAACATGAACCTAATGCAGCTAGCATGAAATGCATGGATGAATAGAAGAAGAGGAAAGAAAGAAGAAGGAAAGAGAGAAAGAAGAGAGGAGACAAAAAACTATGAAGTGGAAGAAGAAGAAAAAGATAATGATAAAACTCCAAAGGTCAACCATCTAAAATCGAGAAGGAAGCTAAATCAGAACCCTAACTAGAGGGTATTATGCTCAAAATATGGTCCATGTATGGAGTGAAGAACCCGCTATGGGTGTAGTACTCACTAAATATGGACCAATAAGTGAAGTGTATAGTGTAACCCACTATGGGTGATTGCTCACTAGTGACTATTATGGGGCGATTACCCACTAGGATGTATTTGAGGCCTACTAAAATGGCCAAGGAGTATCCGATTGGGTGTTGGGCCATAGAGGTATTATGGACCAATCAATATGAGCATAACACGATGAGAGTGTGTGCATGTGCTAGAAGAAATAAGAGGAAGAAAATGAGGAGCAAAGAATTATGTGTGTGTACCCCCAGATTGAAGTTTCAACTAGTGAAAAATCAAGAGGGAGGAAATGTGAAATAAAAGAGAGAAGAATGTATATCCTTATATTGAACAAAGAAGACAAAGGAGAAATAAGAATCATGCAAAAATACAAGGATATACCAAAAGAGGATTGCATTCCTTGAATTTGGAGAGAAATGATGATCATTGTAAAAACTTTCAAAGTCAAGGAATACAAGAAGAAGAGAGAAGAGAAGAAAGAGCAAAGGAAGAAAGAAAGAGAAGAAGGGATGAAAATGCATGGGCCCTAGGTTGGGGCTTCGCTAAGCATCAAAACCCTAGTGAATAGTGCAATGCATGTGAGCTATGACCTAACTAGGTATCATCACCTGCTATTATCATGAATCCCCAGAAACTATATGATCAGGCAATCATGAACAAGTGCAAATATGACAAGAAGAACAAAATGTCAAGAAATCATGCATAATATGATAAGAAAATGTGCATAATATGTCAAGCAAACATGCAATATGATCTAACTAAATGCATATGCAAAATGAAACAATAGATCAAGCATAATATATTTTTAAATGCATTATATTCATAGGTTCTTTAAGTTCTTTACCATCCATGGAAGCTAACTTATAAGCACCAGAACCAAATTTAGTTGTTACAACAAAAGGCCCTAGCCAATTGGGCTGAAATTTACCTCGAAGATCAACACGAGCATTAGTGTTCCATTGGTTTTCTTTGAGGACAAGGTCCCCAATCTCAAAAGAATGATTGCGAACCTTTTTAGAATAAGATCATCGGAGCCTATCCTGATAGGCTCACAAATGCTCTAAGGCATGGATGCACTTTTCATCCAACAACTCCAATTGGTGCAAATGCTCTGCATGAAACTCGTCACCAACCTCGACATCTTGTAACAAGATGTGCAAAGAAGGGACCTCTAGCTCAAAAGGGAACACTACCTCAGACCCATAAACCAAGACATATGGGGAGGCTCTTGTGGGAGTACGCATGCTAGTACGATAGGCCCACAAGGTAGGATAAAGTTGAGTATGCCAGTCATGATCGGTCTTATTAACCAACTTCTTCAAAATCTTGATCAAGGACTTGTTGGATGCCTCGGCTTGTCCATTACCCTGGGGGTAATAAGGAGTTGACCATCTATGCTGAATCTTGTACTTAGCACAAATATTATGGACATCCTTGTTCTTGAAAGGAGTGTCATTGTCAAAAATAATCATCGAAGGAATCCCAAACCTACAAAGGATCTGGTTGAAGATGAACTTAGAAACTTGAGTTCCAATCACCGTAACTAGAGGCATGGCTTCAACCCATTTAGTGAAGTACTCAATCATAGTGATGATAAACTTGTGACCATCAGATGACATAGGGTTAACTTTCCCAATAATGTCCAATCCCCACATGGAAAAAGGCCAAGGGGAAGATATCACCCGAAGGTCTTGAGAAGGGGCATGGATAAGGTGATCATGGCATTGACACTTGTCGTAGCATCAAACAAAATTGCATGCATCTTTCTCCATGGAAGGCCAATAATACCCCATCCGAAGGAGCTTTTTGGCAATAGCATTACCACTAAAATGGCCTCCACATGAACCTTCATGAGCATCACTAAGAGCAATCCAGGCTTCATCAGAGTTAAGGTATCATAAAAGGATACCTTCAAAATAATGTTGATATAAAGTATTACCAATTATAACAAATTGGCATGCTCTCTTGCGCAATAGCTTACATTGATTGTGATCTAAACCATCAGGCATCGAGCCATATTTAAGAAAATTAAAGATGTCATTATACCATGGTTCAGATGGGGAATCTTCGATGGAAAAACACTCTAGGGGATCCAAACAAGAACTCAAAGATATGGGTTCCTGGAGTTGTTGGATGATAATCGAAGCTTGATCATCTTCTAACTCCAAAGGGAACAAAGATGCAATAGCTGCCATGGCATCCGCATGGTGGTTTGAGGATCTAGGGATAGACTCTATGGTCACCTACTCAAAAGAAGACAACAACTTAGTAACAATATCCTTATAGGGTTTAAGCTTATCATCCCAAGTCTGATAAACATCATTAATATGATTAACCACAAGTTGAGAGTCACCAAATACCGAAAGGACCTTAACTTGCAAAGCTAAGGCTGCTCTAAGACCAAGGATCAAAGCTTCATATTCCATAGTATTATTAGTGCAAGAGAAATGAAGCTTGAAGGACAAAGGGATGAGCTATTTTTGTGGTGTAACTAGAATGACTCCAGCTCCAACGCCCTTCATGCATTGGGCTCCATCAAAAAACAAAGTCCAAGACTTGGACTCTTCAATTTCAACATTGAAGCACTCATCGAGAAACTCAACAACTATAGGATGGGTAGCTTCTAGGGGAGCGGAGGCTAACTGATCAACAATCACCTGACCCTTGATAGCCTTCTAACCTATGAAAGTCAAATCAAACTCACTAAGGGCCAACACCCATTTAGCAGCTCGACCTGACAGGTGGGGCTTAGACATCAAGTAATGCAAGGGATCAAACTTTATGATTACTAATATCTTATGGCTGAGCATGTAGTGTCTTAACTTTTGAGAAGCAAACACTATGGCAAGGCAAATCTTCTCTAAGGGAGTGTACCTGGTCTCATAGCTAACCAAAGTTCTACTAATATAGTAGATAGCTCTTTCTTTATTTTCATCATCATGTTGAGCCAACATGGCTCCTAAAGCATGAGCGATGGCTGCTATGTAAAGCAATAGATGCCTACCAGGTATAGGGGGAACTAAAATAGGTAGGGAGGTAAGATACCTCTTGAGATCATCAAAATCTTTCTGACACTCAGAATCCCATCAAAAAACCACATCCTTCTTAAGAAGCCGAAGGAAAGGTTGACACTTATCAACTAACTAGGCAATGAACCGATGAATAGACTGCAACTTACCTTGTAGACTACAGAGCTCGATCAGGGTGCGAGGAGGAGGCATATCAATGATAGCTACTACTTTGGTAGGGTCCACTTCAATGCCTCACCTAGACACTATAAAACCTAACAACTTGCCAGATGTGACCCCAAACACACACTTAGCAGGTTTAAGATGAACCTTATATTGTCGAAGCCTTTCAAAGATTCATCTTAAATCATGGACATGATCCTTTCATTCTAAGGAATGAGCCAAAAGGTCATCCACATAGTCCTAGAGAATATCATGCATCATGTCATGGAAAATATAAGTCATGGCCCGCTGATAGGTAGCTCCTGCATTCTTAAGGCCAAAAGGCATGACCTTCCAGTAGAAGGTACCCCAAGGGGTGGTGAATGTTGTCTTGGCCTGGTCCTCAGGAGCAATCATGATTTGATTATAACCCGAGAAACCATCCATGAGTGAAAGCATTCCACATTTGGTAGTGAAATCTACAATCTGATCTATGTTGGGCAAAGGAAAATCATCCTTGGGACATGCTAAGTTAATGTCCCAAAAGTTAGTACATACTCTGATTGTTCCTTCCTTCTTAGCTATAGGAATGATATTGGAGATCCAATCAGAATAGTCGATGGCTTTTATAAAATTGACATCAAGGAGTTTTTGGAGCTCCTCCTTGATTGAAAGGGTGACCTTCGGATGCATCTTCCAAAGTTTCTGCTTAACAGGCTTAGCACTAGGCTTAACTACCAAATGATGCATGACAAGGGAGGGATCAAGCCCTGGCATGTCGGCATATGACCAAGCAAAAATATCCTGATATTCTTTCAATAAATTGGTCAATTGCTCCTACTCATTCATGGTCAAGGCTTTGCCTAACTTAAGGATTCTAGGGGCTTTCCTCAGAACCTATGTTCACATCTATGGTCTCCTCAATAAGGATGGATAAATCATCCTCAAGAGGAGGTGGGGCAAGAATCACTCCTAATTTCTCAAGGTCCTCGGGAGACATAGAACCAAAGTCCACTTGAGAACTAGAAGACTCAACCTACGCTATGCAAAGGACAGACCCATCAAAGTCAATATCATTCTGAGATAAATCCTCATCTATAACACATGACTCTAGGGTTAAGACCTTAGGAGAGGGTGGACCCTCATCCTTAACACTCCACTCTAAACCTTGATGAGATTCCTTAAAGAGAAGATCTAAACAAGAAGAGTCATCTTGATCTTGTGATGAAATATTTGTAGAAGAATTTTTAGAGGAAGATTATGATGAATTAATTTGAGTGAGATCTTCTGGTGAGAAAAATTCGAATGGATGAGGATCACCCATAATAGAAATGATTTGATTTTCAAATTCAAATTTTATGCATTGATGAAAAGTAGAAGGGATGACCTCCATTGCATGAATCCAAGGTCATCCAAGAAGGAGATTAAAATATGCAGGACAAGACACCACATAAAACATTGTGTTTAAAATTTTTGGTCCAACTCTAAGAGGGAGTAATATAGTGCCACAAGCTTCTTGAGAATCATTGCTGAAAGTCTTAATGATGTCACTGGATGTAATTAAATATTCTTTCTTCAATCCAAAATTTTGAAAGAAATGATGTGTACAAACATTAAGTGAAGAACCATTATCAATCATCACCCTCTTAATGAGAGTGTCACCAATGTAAGCAGTGATATATAGCGAAGAATCTTCTTGTACTCCTAAAGAAGTCATATCATCATCTAAAAATGTTAGACGAGGCTTTCAGAGAGAGTCTATAACTTTTGTCATGTCACCCGGAGAGATATCCGGGGTACTGGCTGTTGTTCCAAAATATTTATCATAGCTTCTTTATGGGCTTGAGAATTCTGTAAAAGTTCTAAGAGTGGAATTTTTGCTGACTCATCCATATTCTGTACTATTTTTCCTGAAGTAGTTGTTATCATCCCAACCATGTTGTTATTATATTGGTGTGGTACATTGTTATAAGACACTTGATTAGCTTATCTTATTCTATTCTGATTTGACTGGCTATTAGAAGACTGAAAACTACTTGTGTCAATGTGACCGACATCAATTAAGTCTTGAACCACATGTTTCAATATTTTACAAGAATTAGTCCAATGTCCTTCTACTCTATGATATGCACAATGTTGATCTGCTTTATACCAATGAGTTGTAGTATCTGGTTGTCTTACTGGAGGTAGTTCTATTGCCTTAGCATCTAATAGTTGCTTTAAAACTGATTCCATAGGGATACTAAGTCTCGTGAAATTCCTTTGAGGAGGTTTCTGAAGCACAATATTCTGTAGGCTATTATTGACATTATTAATAGGCCTACTATCACTATTACCTCCTATATGTTTATTCTTAGGTTGAGACTTAGTTGGCTTATCTTCTTTAACCTTGAGTTGACCTCTCCTGATGAGAGCTTGTTCCACTTTTCTTGCTAACTCAATTGCTTGATCTAAAGATGTGACAATAGTAGTTTCTAAAGCATAAGATAATTGTTCTTGTAAATTTCCTGTAAATATATCAAGCATATCTTTCTGAGACACAGGTTGTCTTAATCGGCCAACTAAACTCCTCCAACGAGCTAAAAATTCTGAAAAAATTTCCTCTTTACTTTGCTTTAAATCATATAAATCTCTCATTGTCACTTCCTTTTCAATATAAGCACTAAACTGATGAACAAACATCTCTACAATCTTCTCAAAGATTTTCAAAGAATAGTTGGGTAACCGATAATACCATTCTAATGCCACTCCAGCAAGACTCTTTGGAAATATTTTCAATAAAAGCATATCATCATAAACAAGATCATGACAAGCTATTCTGAATCCTCTCAAATGCTCTATTGGATCTTCAATCCCTTTATAGATTGGCAATACTAGCATGGGAAAATGCTTAGGATAAGGTCTAGCAGCAACAATAGGATCCAATGGTTGACTACACATATCCCTATAGTTGTATGTAAACCCTGATGGTTGAATCATATCCATTCTTGAAACCAATTGATTCACAATATTTGCCAAATTTTGTATTTCTGAATTATGTACATATGTTCCCATTATTCCCTTGAATTAGGTTGGACATGTGAAGGTTGTTGTTATAGGTGGTGCCTTGTGAGAATGGAAGATTTACTTGTGATGGAATAGAGGAAATAGTGTTGATATTAGAGGATGGAAGAGGAAATTGAGAACCAATTTGAGTGCTACTACTAGTTGGATGAATTGTTGAATTCATTCCAATGTTGGTGGTCATAGTAGTGGCATAAGTAGGTTGATAAGTTTGATAACCATGATTCAAATATTCACTCAAAGGATTCTGAGGTGGGATGTCCTTTTCAAGCAATGCTTCTTCTTCTAAGGCCATATCCAAAGCATGTTTATGATATTTATAAAAAGTCCATATATGATCAAAATATTTAAAGATGATATTCCCATTAGGATCTTGGATAGGATCAAGATGATTATTAGTCTCTTCTTCTAGGTTATGATTTTCTCTATCAATTTGATCATTCTCATGAAAAATCTCATCAAACCTAAGGAGTCTTTGTCCTCCCTCAAGGTCAAAAGCCATTGAGAAAAGAGGAGAAAGACAAGAAGAAGAACTAAGACCAAAGGAGACCTACACACTTACACACAAAAGGAATTATCTTTTTAAATATTTGGCACACAATTTTAATGATCTTGCTTATTGTTTAAAAAGAAAAGGAGGTGTTCACATTGGGTTCACCAAATATGTAGAGGGGGAAAACTGCCCTACCATGTACAATTCCCAAACAAAAGGGTTGGATCCGCAAGGAGGGAACCCTTTTGTGGGGTGAACCATGGGGGTATGTTGTACTCTACACTCGGTGCTAGGGGGAAGGGTTCACCAAGAATGGTTTAAGGACTCGCTCCAAGTCCTCGGGATATTCAGGATTGTTTGATGTATTCAGTTTTAAGCAATCACCTAAGTTTGGCCTTTCTAGATCTAAGCTAGAAAAGATAAAGGACAATGCAAAAAATAGAATAATGCAATTGAAAATAGAATGCAAGCATACAAGAGCTATCCTAGAATGATTCTTTCTTTTGAATGCTCACTAACCTAGGGTTTATTTCAGAAAACCTTTAAAGCATAGATATACACAAGATAAATACACAAAAATTATCCCTAGATGCAAGCTAAATGCCTTTCACTTTCAGATGCCTAAGAATCAACAATGAAACCAGATTTTCAACCAATAGAATTGATAGAGCACTTATCTAGACCGGTGGTTGATTTAGCCTTTTCTACCTCTTGTCCAATGATATCAAGAATTCTATTTCTGCAAGATCACTCATGAAACACTAAAAAATAGAATTAGTATTAGGGGGCCTGCATAGGCCGTTGTATGATAGATCTAGCAGCAGTCAAGCCCCCTAGGTCCTTTTAGATGACCTTTTAATACAAAAGTGGAAATTGACCTTTGGAGAATTAATCATAAATAAGAAAGACAATAGTAGAAAATAAAAAGAAAAGTACAATAGTATGATCTAGAAACAGAATGGAATGCAACAGTGAAAGCAGAATCTAGAAATTGCCCCCGGTGTGCCCTAGGGCAAAATCGTGCCTCGCCTAGAGTGGGCGTGATAACGCAACAACGAAGTCGTGCCCTATCTGGATGGGGTGTGATTTCGCTTCTGTGAATAACTTTACCCTAATTAGGGCAAGCGAAGTCATGCCTCGCTAATGCCAGGCGTGATTTCACTGTAGACTAAAGAAAAATAAGAAGCGAATGTAGAAGATGAAATAAATGTAGACAACAAAGTAATCAAACCCTAATGGACATCGCAGAAGTAGGCAGAAGAGAGCCAAGTATCCAGACGGGCACTCTATCTCTCCGAGCTACACCACGGATCCACCAAGTCACACAACCAAATCAATCCAATCCATGCAATAGAAGATCAATCCAAAATTTGCACTTCGGGGGTTAGCTTGTAGCAGAGAAAGTAAATAAGAATGAACTATAAATTTTGAGCTTAATCAATTCGCATAGAGATCGCACATAAAAGTTTGCATATCACACTTGCACTTATTCTTGTTATGATTAAGCAAAAACATTCTTCCTTTTATAGATAAAATTGGAGGAAGAAAGCGGGCACAAATAAACTCACAGCCGATGCCAAAAAACATGAGAGGGTTTAAACCTGGGTCTAAGCGGGCTCAAAAATAATAAAATAAAATAAATTTAAAAAACTAGGTTAAACAGTGAAGTCACCCCATGGGGCGCGATATCGTTGGCGCGAAGTCGTGCCTCGTAAATACGGGGTACGATTTCGCTAAAAGGTAAACAAATTAAAAAAGGGAGGCAAAGAGGCCTTCCCTTGCTCTTGGCAAGGGTTGAGGGCCTCTTAGGGGCACTAAGGATGAAGAGCATGTGCTTATACTGAGAGTGGGGGTGAACAATATACAATATTTTTTTTTGCTTTTTAATCCAAATAATAGCATCAGTAATATTAAAGCAGTAAACATCACACAAAGAATCACACACATGAGAGACATGATTTTACATGGTTCACCCAATGTGGGCTACTCCACGGATAAAATATTTCTTATAATTTTTTTCAAATAATTTTTCTTGGGAATCCTTTCCCTACAATGTTTATGGACCTCTATCCAAATGAGATGTTGATCCCCTAAACCAAGTTCATGGATATCTATCCATAGTAGAACTCCTTCTCCTCTACTTTTGCCGGTGCTCCTCTAGAAGACTACTACCTCCACTGCACTGGCTTGTGGATCTCTATCCACTAAAGAATCTTATCCCCACTCAGAAGACCTATCCTCACTGCCCTGGCTAATGGATCTCTATCCATTGGAGACTACTGTCCTCTCTGCTCTATCACCTCCAAAGATCTATCTCAAATATACTCAAAAAGTCCACATAGAACTTGCTCAAATCTACTCAACAAGTCCACATAGAACTTTCTCAAATTTTCTCAACAAGTCCACATAGAAATTACTCAAATCTTCTCAACAAGTCCACACAAAACTTGCTCAACAAGTCCACACAAAACTTGTCCAATATTCTCAATAAGTCCTCTCTAGAACTTAACCAAATCTGTATTGTAAGCTTCCACAAAAATCTCACACAAAATCAGTCCACAAGTCTCCTCAAAGACTTACCTCAAATCTACTTAACAAGTCCACACAGAACTTGTCCAATCTCATAGAAACATAAAGAGAATTGTTAGAGACTCAATATGGTATATGCTCATCACAATGTTCAATCACTTTCTCAACTCAAATGAGAATATAGAATAGTTTATTTTATGGAACTTGAACAATCACTTCACACATCCACTTGACTAGGCTCAACAAACTCTACTCAACCAATCAATCAATGAAACAACCCTTTCTCACAAACCCTATTCCAAGAATATAAACACCAACTTAAAATTTTTCCAACAATGCTTAACAACAAATCTCACATAACAATGATACTCATGTTCTCTTCAAACCCTAGTTCAAGTTCTTTGCACAACAACTCACTTCAACAACAATGCTCATAAAATAATCTTCACATATAAATGATACTCAAACCCTCACTCAAGTTTTTCACACAATCAATGGCTTCAACAAAAATGCTTATCAAACAAGGTTTTAACAACTCTTTATTCCAGAAAACCTTGAAGCATTAACTCAACACACTCAATAGTGATGAGCAAGGTGCATCCAAAGTATTTTCATTGTTGTCAACACAGTCAGGTTGATCAATTGATGCAACGGACAGGAGTTCATTGATGAGCAAGGTGTAGCCAAAGTGTAATGGACAGAAGTTCATTGATGAGCAAGGTGCAGCCAAAGTGTAATGGATAGGAGTTCATTGATGAGCAAGGTGCAACCAAAGTATTGTCATTGTTGTCAACACAGACAGAGGATCGGTTGATGCAATGGATAGGAGTGCAAAGGTCATTAGATAGATCGGTTGATGAAGTGAACAAGAGTTCATGTCAGTCAGAGCATGCACAGTGAATTTCCAAGAAGACAAAAGTGGCCCAGATTCAAAAGCTCAAAGAAAAAGACAAGTAAGAAAACTGTCGCGATATCACGACATGTTGAGCAAGCATGAGAAACTGTCGTGATATCGTGACATGTTTGAGGAGAGAGAAAGCACAAGAAAAACTGTCATGATTTCATGACATGTTTGAAGAAGCGCATGCAAGAAAAACTGTCACGATTTTGCAACATGTTGGCAGAGAAAAAGCCAAGTGGAAAAACTGTTGCGATTTCGCGACATGGCAGAAAAGAAGCCAAGTAGAAAAACTATCGTGATTTCACGACATGTTGGAGGCAAAGAAGCCAAGTGGAAAAACTATCATGATTTCATGACATGTTGGCAGAGAAAAAGCCAAGTGGAAAAACTATCATGATTTCATGACATGTTGGCAGAGAAAAAGCCAAGTGGAAAAACTATCGCGATTTCATGACATGTTCGAAGAAGAAGCGCATGTAGGGAAAACTGTCACGATTTCGTGACATGTTCAAAGAAAGAGAAAGTGCAAGGAAAACGTCACGATTTTGTGACATGTTGGAAGCAATGAAGGCCAGTAGAAAAACTGTCACGATTTCGTGACATGTTGGAAGAGAGAGAAATCGCAAGGAAAACTGTCATGATTTCATGACATGTTCTGAGAGAAGGCACAAGCAAAGAAAACTGTCATGATTTTGTGACATTTTTTGAGAGAAGGCACAAGCAAAGAAAACTATCACGATTTCGTGACATGTTTGGAGAGAAGGTGCAAGCAAAGAAAACTGTCACGATTTTGTGACATGTTCGGGGAGAAGGATCTTGCAAAGAAAAGTGTCACGATTTTGCGACAATTTGCAAGAGGAAGCGCTAAGGAGAAAAAGTGTCACGATTTTGTGACATGTTGGGTTTTCAAGATCCGATGCGAAGAAAAGCGCTAAGGAGAAAAAGTGTCACGATTTTGCGACATATTGCAAGAGAAAGAGGAGAGAGAAAAATATGTCACGATTTTGCGACATGTTTCATTTTTGTGGTCCAAAGCAAAGAGAAAGAGGAGAGAGAAAAAGGTGTCACGATTTCGTGACATGTTTTATTTTAGTTTTCCAAAGCGAAGAGAAAGAGGAGAGAGAAAAAGGTGTCACGATTTCACGACATGTTGCATTTTCACGGCCAGAAGAGAAGAGAAAATGCAAGGAGAAAAAGTGTCGTGATATTGCGACATGTATTTCTGCGGGCCGAAGCAAAGGTAAAGTGCAAGGAACAAAAGTGTAGCGATATCACTACATGTTGGGTTTTCATGACCCGAAGAGAAGAGAGAGAGTAAGGAAGTGAGAGTGTCGTGATTTTGTGACATGTTCTATTTTCGCGGGGTCAAGGCAAGAAAAGAGACAAGGCAAGAAAAGTGTTGCGATTTCGTGACATGTTCCATTTTTGTGGGCGAAAGGTAGAGAAAGGCATAAGGCAGAAAAAGTGTCATGATTTCATGACATGTCTTGTTTTCGCTGGTGCAAGCCAAGTAGAGTGTACGGAGGTGAAAAGTGTCATGATATCGCGACATGTTGTGTTTTCATGCATGCAGGCCGAGAAGAAGACAAAAAGGCTATCAGAGCGGCGGTTCTTCTATTAGAGCTGTAAGAGAACAGAAAAGGCTATCAAAGCCGAAATGAGTAGAGAAGGCTATCAGAGAGCCGTAAATGAGAAGATAAATCTGTCAGAACGACGGATACACTATCAGAGCATAGAAAAGGCTGTCAAAGTCGTAAAGTGGGCAGATAAGGCTGTCAAAGCAGTAAGTAAGCATTTAAGGCTATCAAAAGCACAGTAAGCAGAGCTAAAAAGAATATTTCATGTACAGTAATTTAGGGTTAGGGTTGAGCTCTACACGTGGCATGAGTATTGTGTATTGTTGAATAAAAGGAAAAAGAAGCCATGAAAAGTACAAAAAAAAATAGTGCTAAAAAAGATATAGAAGAGAGAGCTATTAGAGCTACAAGAGTAAGCCATAAGAAAGGGTTGTAAGTGTGTAGTAAGTAGAGCTGTAAAAAGGTGTATGCTTTGTGGATAGGGAGTTGAGATTGAGAGGTAGAAATAGAATAGATTGAGTCTCTAACAATTCTCCTTATGCTTCCATGAGATTGATTTGAGTTAAGATAGACCAGTGAGGGTCTTGTAACACGAGAAGGCATTTTTATGTCAATCAAGATTTAAAATAGAAGTCCAAGTTGGTGCTTGGAATCAAGGGTTGGTGCTCCTTTCTGTTGGTGCAGATAAATCAGGGGTTGGTGCTCCTTCCAGTGGGTGCTGGTAAACTGATTGTGAAGTTGGTGCTTTGCAAAGGCTAGATTTGGATGGGAGTCCAAGCAGTCTATTTTTGAGGAGTAGCCAAAACTGGTGAACTTCGTTAAATCTTGTGTTTTGTGTTGCTATCTTGTTACACTTGATGCATCTGGTTTTAAGCATTCATTAGTTCTGAATTAAGAGATGAAGATTTAAGTTTTTAATTAGCTACACTGATTCACTCCCCCATCTTAGTGCCATTGTAATACTAAAAAATAGGAAACCCTAATCAAGTCCTTTTCACTCCAAACTTATTTTTCTAGAAAACCAATCAATCAACTCAACTATGGAAGAATGTGCTCATACCTTTTTATTGATGATGAAGGGATATCATGAAGCAAGGGGAAGTGGCCTTTCAACAGGCGAGAGGAGCATCTGGGGGCCTCATGATCTTATGGGATCCTATTAAAATAGAAGGAAGTATTATTTAGGCAAATGAAAGAGTCTTAAGCGTATTATTTCATTATTTTGATATTAATAAGAATTGGATTATGTCAAATGTTTATACCCCCACCTCTGTCCAAGGGCAGTCTGAACTGTGGGAGATTTTGGGGCATTTGAGCCAAGATTTTAAAGAAATTCCTTGGGTGATTGGGGGAGATTTCAATACCCACCTTTACCCATCTGATAATAAGGGAGGATCTGGGTTACCCTCAAGGAGCATGGAGGACTTCAATGAATTCATTAACACAAATGAATTGATGGATGTAAGACTAAAAGGAGCCAAATTTACATGGAGTAACAAGAGGATAGGAAGTCAACTGATTCAAGAAAGGTTGGACAAGTTTTTTTTATCCAAGGAAGCTATAACAACGTTTGGTGATTCAGTATTACAAGCCCTTCCTAAATGCGCTTCAGACCATAATATTATTCTATGGGAGGCATTTTAGGATAACTCCTTTAAAAAGCCATTCAAATTTTTGTCAATGTGGGTTAAACATCCGGACTTCAAGAAACGAATAGAGGAATGGTGGCAGCAGCCTATCCAGGGAAGTGCTTCCTTCAAACTATCTCAAAAACTTAAGATGGTGAAAAACAACCTTAGAATATGGAATAAAGAAGTCTTTGGAAATATTTTTGAGAATAAGAGAGCAGTGGGGGAAAAACTGAGAATAATAGAAAGCAAAATCCAAAATGGAACCTATGATGAGGTGACAAGGACTGAAGATAAGGAAACCCTTTGTGAGTTTTATAATATTTTATCTTGTGAGGAGATGTATTGGAGGCAAAAATCAAGGGCATTATGGCTAAAGGAAGGGGACTCTAATTCAAATTTTTTCCATATTACCACATTGAGCAATAGAAGCAATAATAATATTAGAAATTTAACTAAGGGGGATGGATCCTCAACTCAAAACATTCAGGAGATCAGGGATGAGGCTGCTAATTTTTTTAGTTCATTATTGGGTGAAGAACGGGCCTGTAATGCCCAAGCAAAGGAATCTCTCATTCAATTCATTCCACAACTCATTGATGAAATGATTAATGAGTCTCTTACAACAGATTTTTTAGATGAAGAGATCAAGGAGGATTTGTTTAACATGGATCTTGACAAAGCTCCTAGGTCGGATGGGTTTTCTCCGTGGTTTTTCCAAGTTTGTTGGGATATTGTTGGAGTAGAAGTTATTGCTGAAATCAAGGAGTTCCAAAGTTCAAATCATATTCTAAGGGGTTTCAGTTCAAATTTCATTTCTTTGATCTCTAAAGGCCCCAACCCCAAGACTATGGCTGAATTTAGGCCAGTTAGCCTGTGTAATATATCCTATAAAATTTTGTCCAAAGTTTTAGCCAACCGTTTGAAGAAATTTCTACTGGTTATCATTGATCCAAGTCAAGGAAGTTATGTACAAGGAAGATCAATATTAGATGGAGTTATTACTATTCATGAGGCTCTTCATACAACCGATCAGGCCAAAAAATAAGTCATGGCTTTAAAGTTTGACATGAACAAAGCTTATGACAGGATAAATTGGGAATTCCTAGAGGCAGTTTTATTAAAATTTGGCTTCAACATGAAATGGGTCAAGTTAATAAGAGAGTGTATTTCTAAGCCTTGTTTTTCAATTTTGGTTAATGGGTCTACTATAGGTTTTTTTCAAAGCAAATGTGGTCTAAGACAAGGAGATCCCATAAGTCCTATGCTGTTCATCATCGTAGTTGAGGCCTTGGGAAGAACCATTAAGGCAACGATGATAGCTAGACTCATTTCAGGTATCAAGGCCATGTCGCTAACTACCCCGGTGACACATCAAAAATTTGTTGATGATACATTGCTACTGACTTTGGATTATGTGGTTGAGGCAAGAAGGATTAAAAATATTCTCATAATGTATGAAGAAGCAACTGGGCAAAAAGTAAATTTTGATAAGAGAAAACATTATTTCATCAATACCCCCATTCCTAGGCAAAACACATAGCAAGGATCATGGAATGTCAGATTGCATCCCTTCCCACCTCCTATTTAGGTCTTCCTCGATTTACAGGGAAACCTAAAGGATCAATGTGGAACATAGTTTTGGAGAGGATCCAAAAAAGCTAGCAGGTTGGAAAGGACATCTGTTATCTCAAGCAGGAAAAGTAGTTTTAACTATGGCTTCACTTCAAAGTATACCCGTTTACTTCCTATCAGTGTTCAGAGCTCCCGGCAAGGTGTATCACAAAATTGAGTAGCTTCAAAAAAAATTTCTCTGGTCGGGGACTGAGGATAATAAAAGGATCCATTTAGTAGGTTGGAATAAGGTTTGAAAACCTAAAGCTGATGGGGGGTTAGGATTGAGGAGAGTTGCTCATCTCAATACAGCTCTGTTAACCAAACAAGCATGGCAGTTATTGACTAAGGTCGATAATGAATGGATAGCCATAGTTAGGAGGAAATACCTCCAAGGTGTGAACTTCCTTAATGACAACTTAGCAAGCAAGGGGTCTATTTTTTGGAAGGCAATCCTCATGAGCAGGGATCTTGTTAAGAAAGGTCTTAGATGGATTCTAGAAAATGGGCAAACAATAGACTTTTGGAGGGATCAATGGGTGAGAGCTGAGGAGTTATCCCAGAATCCTCGTTTGGCTAGGATTCAAGAGCATATGGAGAAGCATATTGGGAAGAAGGTTGCAAATTATATGTGGTAGGATATAAATATCAACAGGTGGAAACACATCAGAGTACATGGTTTTGAAGCGAAGTCTGAAGAGCTTTATAACATTTTAACTCAGCAAATTATTCCCTCTAGAGAGGATGAAGATCACATTGTTTGGGCTGAGGATGAAAGTGGTGAATTCAAGTTAAGTCTGCCTATAATTTGCTTCTCAATGTGGAAGGTCAACAATTTCAATCGAGTTTGGTTTGGATCAAAGGCTTAATTTATAAAATATCCTTTTTTTCATGGTTGGTGATTCAAGGAAAAATCCTCACTATGGACAATATGTTATCCAAAGGTATGGTTATTGCTAACCATTGCTACATGTGTAGGGCAGGATGGGAGACAACCCAACACTTGTTTCTAGAGTGTCCGGTAGTGGAGTCCATCCTAGATGAACTTTTCCAAGCCTTTAAGATCTTGTGGGTTAAGCCTGCTCTTATATCCGAAGTGTTCCATCAATGGCCTCAACCCTTTGTTAGCCTAAAACTTAAGTACCTATGGAAAGTCTATTGACATCATTTTCTCTGGCACATTTTGCTAGAAAGGAACCATAGAGCCTTTAAGGATACCATTCACAACCCAAAAACCATCCTCAACAGGATTATTATCTTTGCGAAAGAAAACCTTAGCACCTTAGTGGATGAGAACCACTAAATTCCTCCCCAATAAAAACAATTAGCTCAGGCTTTAGGTATTGAGGACAAACCTTCCATTCCTTTGCCCAATCCCAAAAATAGGATTTCTTGGGAGCCATCCCCCCAGGGTTGGTTTAAACTAAATTTTGATGGTGCAGCCAAGGAGAACCGGGAAGAGCTGGAGCTAGAGGAATAATCAGGGATCATCAAGGAAATATGGTCAAGGCCTTCACTGAACCATTGGGAATCATAACTAATAATGAAGCAGAAGCTAGAGCCCTTTGGAGAGGGTTGCAAGTAGCCCAAGAAACTCAAGGTAACTTAATTATTGAAGGTGATTCGATGAACATCATCAACCTGTTAACCAATGGAAAAAAACCTCCATGGAGAATCGAGGGAGTCATCCATGAAGTGAGGATCCTTTTTGCGGCAAGACAGAAAAGGAGGGCTCATCACGTGTATCATGAGGCCAATAGGTTAGCTGACAAATTAGCCAACATAGGTGTTGATGTTGATAGTTTGGTGACATGGACACAAGGTGTGCCACATGAAGTGGAAAAAATTATTAGTCATGAAAATAAACCTACCTGTTAAGGAGAAATATGAATGGGTGTTATTTCCCCATGGAGCTGGTAATAACTATGGGGTTTCCCTCTAAATCATACCAAATTGGAAATGAAGGTAACAGGGTGTAAGCCTTGGAGGATTCCGATAGAGAATAGGAAATGAGCAAGCAACATGTTTCACAAGTGCAAAGTTCCAAACTTCAATTTCCTGTCAATGTAAGTAATGTTTACAGTTATGTTTAGGTTTGGGTGTGCCTTGTTAGTAAGTTGTTGTAGGGGATTCAACACAAGTTCTGGTAAGAAAGTTTCAAAGATGACTAGGATCTACAATCTCAGCATAAGGCTGGATATTGTAATAGGTTTTGGGTTAACCTACAAAACATGATAATTAATGAAGACTTTTATTTACGAAAAAAAAATAAATCTATCACAACCACAAACACTTCTATGCCAAACTCAAAGAGGTTAGAAGATAAATATTTCTCACAATATAATGTAAATACTCAATTACACCTTATCACTCCACCTTTCAAAAGCAACCATCAACATACATAAAATATTTATCCAATAACACCTTATAAACTCCCAACTAAAAATAAATTCAACATCCACCAGAATAACTCAAAATCTCTTTAATCAAATTCAATAACAAAAAGAACTTTGGAAAATATCAAATCCACTTTCTTTATAACTCCAATAACATAAATCACTTCTCAATAAACCAATCTTTCATAAACCCTTTTAACTCCAAATAACACAAATCAATTATGAATAAAATAACCTTTCATAAACCCTTATTACTCCAGATAACACAAATCAATTACCAATAAAATAATCCTTTAAAAATGCTTATAACTCCAAATAACCCCTTAGAAAAATTAAGGCAATATAAAATTTTAATTAAAAAAAATACCTTTGCCACTAGTGGGATTCAAACCCATAATCTCTGCCTCCGCAAGCACTCTAGCTGTAGACTTGACCACCGTGTGCACTAGACGCACGTTTAAAACCTTATGAGCACCTCGTGCTCTTTCTTCCACACCTGGTGCTAAAAAACAAATGCATGCAAAACCTTTCCCTTGGTGCTCAAGATGAACACGCCTAATCAATGCCCACGAGAATCGATCGTGGAATCTTCCACTCCAAATGCTCTCATGAAACACATTGTGCCAATGGACCATTGTGTCCAACGTGGGTCAGACCTTACGCTTGCTATTTTTGTTTTCTCCCTGGAACTAATAAGACAAACAAACTCTTTGTCTTCTTCCTCAACGATCAACGAATGCACAAATTCTCTTTCACTTGGTTGCATAAAATGAAATCGAAGAAGGGTAACTTTTGAATGCCTCTTGGCATATTATTTATACACAAATTCACCATATGGCTTGGACGTCGACGCTCCTTTTTATTCGATGACGTTGGTGCTTCTTGCAACCTTTATAATTTATAAATTATTTAAATTCTAATAGAATTTAAATTTTATAAATTATATTTATAAACCTTTGACTTTAATAAAATTAAAGTCTTCCTTAGGATAAAATTTAAACCTTCATTTGTTCTTCACTGATTTGATGAAGATTATTCTGCCACCATGGTTTTTAATCAAAACCTTAAATCTGCCATTATGATGTTAATGAAGCCTTTATATCCTCATAATGGTTTTAATGAAAACCTTTTAATTTGCCACTAGGGTTTTAACAAAATTCCTTATAAAACAATATTTTGATAGCTTTTCTTCAACTCTTTTCAATTCTCCTAGCTTCAATGATGGTGTACTTCATGGTCTTAATGACGGCTTCATGTGTTCAATTTGGCATCAATGACAACTTCACACCTTGACATCAATGACAACTGAATGGGCTCAAAATATCCAACAAAGGAAGATTGCCCAATCAAAGTGGGTCAATTTTCCATGTCTACACTAATGTACCACCTTGGGTACATAACTAGAGTAGGAGTTTAATTTAGAGTAAGGTTTAAGTTACTTTATGCAATGTAATAAATGCACAAGTGTTAGAATGTGCAATGATGCAAATGTGCATGAAGTCCACATGTACATGAGTCATAGGATATGTAGATGATGAGTCATGGGTAGAGTAAAGGCCAATGCACATATATTCCTATATATAGGCCTTTAAGGTATAGAGTGAATTTGAGATAATGTTACTATAGAGAGGTAGATTATAGTAGTGAGTAGGTACAATGTAGTTCTTCATTTAAAATTCTGAAGTGTTTAAATCCTCCATTATATTGCAATGTACTATTTTTGTGAGCTTTCATTAATGGCATTTTTTAGAGTTATCGCAGAAGTCTATTATCTTATTTTCCTACATATTTTAGTGCCATTATCATATAGTTATCATATCCTACTTATTTTACATCTTGTGATTCCATTTTTATTAATATACATCACCAAAAGCTAACAGTGATATCAAAGCCACATTAGATCAAGTAGGAAATAGGGAGAGCCACAAGAAATGTTGAGAGGAGATCATAATTATCATTTTCAAAATTTCTAAAAATTGCATTTGGCTAGAGTCTTTCCATAGGGTTGCAAAAAAAACTCGTAAAGACTAGGACTCAACATTAATTCCACTAGATTGATAAATCAACTAGTGAATATTGATTACCTCTAGATTCTGAGTTTCTTTCATTACAGTTTCTAATAATTTGTTGTAGGAAAAGAAGATTAAAAGAAATACAAGAAGCTTCCCACAAAGATCTAGGAATAATATCTTCTTTAAAATCAATCCAATAGTTGAAGAAAAAAAAATATGAACGATTTGGAGACCTAAGGAAAAGGTCAAATTACAATATTGTTGACTTGTAGATTGCATAAGAGAGGAAAAGGCCAGAGAAGCCTTATTGTTAATTCAAGGAAGAAGAGATTCCATAAAAGAGTCCCTGAGAATATTGGAGATTGGTGATATCCATTGAAGATTGAATATTGAATATTGTAGATTGAAAGAGGAAGAGAAAATAGATCTAGAAGCTGAAGAGATATACAAGAGGTCCCATTAAATATCTTCTAGTCTTGGAATACTGAAGATTAAGGACTAGAAAAAGTCCTATTCTAGATTCTAGAAGCAGAAGATTGAAGAGATCAAGGAAGGTCTCATTGAAGTCTTGAGAAGAAGATCTAGAGAAGTTGTAGAAATTTGAAGATCCTAGAGAAGAGGTCTCAAGGAAGGAGAAGGCTTGGAGAGCCTCATTAGAGAAATCAAAGAGGCTAAGAAAACCTCACCGTGAGTTTGAAGAAGACCATTGAAGAAAATTTTACAAAAGGCCATTGAAGGATTTTTGAAAACTCATTGGAGAAATTTCCCAGAAAGGAGGAGTTCCTGATAGAATAGAATTTGGTAAAATTATCACCATACGAAAACAAGCCCAAAAGGAGAAGAATTTGGCAAGGCATTTACCAAATTTGGAGGAGAATAGTGAAGACCTCAAGACAGTAAAAATATTGAGAAGAAGACCACTAGATAGGCCAATATTGAAGTTACATTTGAAAGGAAAAAGGAGATAGATAAGCCACCAGATCTAAGATATTTGGAGATTGCCATGGAAGGCTTGAAGGTCATTTTGGATAAAGGAGGTTACTGAATTTATAGTAGAAAATAGGTGGTCTCTAGGAGATAAATCTCAATTGTGATTTGGAGGAGTTTCCTACCAAATTTAAGAGATTCAAGGATAAAATTTTGAATTTCAAATTGAATGCATAAGAGCAACGTTACTAGCTATGAAACTTCATATCTGTAGAGTGCATTTTGAAGGAAAATTAGAGCCACAAAAGTATAGTTTTCAAGCAAAAATTTAGAGGATTTCAAAGCTACAAATAGGTGGGCTAAAGAGTTATTTTGGACATCAAGGAAGAGTTGTGATTCATCCATTACAAGGCAATATTTTGGTGAATTCAAATCACCAAGCTATTCATCATCTTCAAAGGTCATAAAGGTAAGCAACTTTGGTGCAAAAGGTTCATTATTTTAAATTTAGTTATTCGGTTCATTATTAAGTTTCATTAAGCACCATATTAGAGTTTAAAAGTTGCAAGGAGAAGATTACATATTAAAGTATTCAAGGGAGTGCAGAAGATAGTTTTTACAAGGGTTATAACCTGCACACAAAAAGGATGAGTTATACGTTTTTTGAAAGAATGAAAAATATCAACATCCTACTTTCTAGTAAAAGAAAATAAGATATTATCTATAAGTGAAAGTTTCATAGATTATAGTGCATATTTCAAGTTATTTTAAGGAGTTAATTTAGAGGATCAATAAGGAGAAATTTCTATTGTGCTATACTAGTTATTAAAGGTGCACTAAGTATTTAAGTTAAGGTAAAACTTAGTGCATTCAAAAGGGCATATTAGTTGCATGGGTAAGAGCTTTGATTCATTATTGCTAAGCTAACCAAGAAAATGAGAGAGTTGTATATCAAGGAAGACAATATCAAATCACTATTTGATATCAAGTAATATAGAAAGGATCCACCTCACCAAGGAAGAGAGAAATAAAAAAAAAGGATATTTAAAGTCTTGAAAACTTCAATTCAAGGTAGAGTCTTTTATTCTAACTATTAGAATTACATTATTGTACTATATCTCTCCTATCCTATGTAGAAAATGGGATAAATCTAGAGTGTGTAAAAGACACTAAAACAACAAGCTTATTATGTCTACAAAGTGGCCATATATTCAAGCTAAGGAAGAGAGCTACTGAAGGGCTCACATTAGCCAAGTTTTAAGGTGTCTAAAGACACCAAATTCGTCACCAAATCAAGCATCTACAAGCAACATTAACCTACAACATAAAAATCCACATAAGGAGCCCATTATCCATTGGATATCTATGTAAAAAGTATAGAACAAAGGGTCTATGTAATAAGCCTATCATCCATTGCAAACCTACATAAAAAGGATAGCGCTAAGGATAATACATTGCAAGCATAAGGAAACAAGTTTCATCAAAAACAAAGGTGCATTACCCAAGCTATAGTTTGGATGAACCATCAAATGAGTGCAAAAATATTTGAATCACCTAAATCCACCATTGGATCACCATAGAATCATCATTATAGTGCCATATAATCATCATTTCTCATTGCTAAGAGTAGCATCACCATTCACCTAAGAGAAAGCATTGAAGACAAGATAAAGTGCATTCGTTGGTAAGAAGTATACAATGAACAAGATATGTTGAAGGTAGTTTTACATAAAAGGGAAAGGAGTTTCACTTGTAATTTAGAGCTAAGGCATCTTGTGCCACTTGGCACACCAAAACAAGATGCCCATATATTCCTTTTACGCCTACGTAGAAAAGAAGTTCTCATGAGAAAGTAACGCCTAATTTTTGAGCATTGAAAAGCATATTTTGGAGGTTAGAAGGTATGATCATCATAGCTCATAATTTAAGGGAGATATGAGTATTAAAGGTATCTAAATCAACACCCATAAAGAATGTAACTCCCAAAGCACCGCATGGCTAGAGTCTCAAGGAGCATCAAAATATATTTAAGCACCCAATGTTGAAGGACAACATAAAAATTGAAAGTACAAATTCAAGCATCAAGTGTGGATTTAAAGTAAAAATTAAGGAGGAGGAGAAGGTGCCCATGAGCATTAAATAATCTCTACCATACACTAGAGACTAGTAAATACATTGATTTGATCGTGCCATGAGATAGGTCCTGACCAAGAATGAAATATACATCCTAATGTTGATTTTTTGTCATCTATAGGTCTAGCATAGTTAGAATTTGAAAATCCTTGTGAGTAAAAAATATCATTTCTTTTGTATTTTAAGCCATATTTTGTGGTTTTGTTGATATATTGCAGTATTCTCTTTTCTTCCAAAAAATTTCCCTAGGTTCTCACATAAACCTAGAGAGATAACTACAACATAAACAATATCAAGTCTAGTATTTATTAAATACAGAAGACTCCAAATTAGTTTTTGATACATAGTAGCAAAAACTAGTGGTGACTTATCATGTCTTGATAATTGTAACCCTTAATCCAGTGGAATATATTTAGTTTCATATATTTTCATTCTATATTTTCTAGTTATGATTTTGCATTCTTTTTCTGATTTTGTATTCTTTATCATTTTGAAGTCCTTTTCCAAGTCAATTTTAACCTCATATATCATAGTCTTTGAACTTACCATGATTAATATATCATCAACATATACCACAAGAATTATTCTTTCTCACCCATCCTTTTTTGTATAAATATTTTAATAGGATGCAATCCTTTTAAAATTGTGTCATAGTAGATGATCATTAAATTTTAATGTACCATGCTCTAGGAGCTTGTTTTAATCCATATAATGATTTGTTTAATTTATAGACCTTTTGTTCCTATCCCTTGACAACAAATCGTTTTGGATTAATCATATATACCTCTTATTCAAGATCACCATTAAGGAATGCTCTCTAGCTATTATAGTTTCTAACTATATTATGATAATAATGCATAAATTGTATGGATATTGTCATTCTTGTTGTAGGTGCAAAGGTTTATTCATAGTCAATTCCTTGTGTTTGAGTATAACCCTTTGCTACTAGTTGTGCCTTGTATTTACCAAGAGAACCATTTGCCTTGTATTTTATTTTGTAGATCCATTTACATCCAACTGCTTTCTTTCCTTGTGGTAGATAAACTAGATACCATATTTTATTCTTCATCAATGCTACATATTATGATTCCATGGTTGTTCTCCATTTTTTTTATCTTATGGTGACTTGTGTATTTGAAATTTCCATTACTAAACTTATTAAACTCATATTTGTTCTTGTCATACTACAAGTTTGAGGTCTTGTAGTGGTAAGATCTAGCAATTGCTCTAGCTTTGAGTCCTTAAGTGCATTTATATACCATTTTGCCTATTTTATTTGTGATAACAAGATGAATTATGAGTCTTCAACTGATTCATTATTTTTTTTAATTTTAAATCTTCACTTGAAGAGTTTTGTTGATATGATAAAAAATTTAGAAAAGGACTTATATTGTCTTTTGTAATTTTAACATCGGTTTTGTTCCCTTCATAAAAAACCACATCTCTTCTCACATGAATTTGTTTTGTGATTCGATCAATTACTCTATATCCTATTGAATCATCATCATAGCCAAGAAATATCCCACATATAGTTTTTCATCTAATTTTGTTCTTTTTTGCTTTGGTATGTGCATGTATGCTTTACATCCAAAAATTATTAGATGTTCTATTGAAGGTATTTTTCCTAGCCAAGTTTCTTTAGGAGTAATATTTTTAAGTATTATTGTGGGTGATTTGTTTTGTATGTATACTACAATTTTATTTACTTCTTCCCAATATTGCTTATCAAGATTTGCTTATTTAAGCATGCAATGACCATTTCCATAATGGAATGATTTCTTCATTTTGCTATACCATTTTTTTGGGGTGAATATGCTAGAATGATTTATATTTTTATACCATTTAGTTTTAAAAATTATTCAAATTATTTTGATAAAAAGTCACCACCTCTATTTGAGTGGAGTTTTTTATTGATCTTCCACTTTTTGTTTCTATGAGTTGCTTAAATTTTTTAAAACAACTACAAGCCTTACATTTAAGTTTCAAGAAGTATACCCACATTTTCCTATAATAGTAATCATTAAATAGATACAAATATCTATCATCCAAGACTAGTAGTGTCCATTGGTACACATAAATATGTATATACTTAGTGGCTCCTAAGCTCTATATAAATTTAGCTCAAAAGGTTTCTATGTTGCTTTCCTACAAGGCATTCTAGACACAATGTATATTTCCATGTTAATTTTGGTAATCATGCCATCATTTGATATTTATAATTTCATTCAAAGAGGATGCATTTATATGCCCTAGCCTTCTATGCCAAAGCTCTATTGTTTCTAATATTCTCATCAATAGAACAATGTTTGAGAGGGTATCAAGAGCAAATATACCATTTGTGTAAGATCCAATGGCTTTGAGTTTTCCTCTTTTAGTAATTATGCATTTCTTCTTGTGTCTAGTAATTTTGAATTCAACCACTAAATTTTGATTTATCATTTAAGATACTAAAAATAGATTAGTGGTTAATCCTAGGTCATATAGCACATTTTAATTATGCATTCTTCATAAAACAAGTTAACTAATATATTTCCTACTCCTTTGACCTCATATGTCTTGTTATCCACTATAGCAACCAAATTATAATATTTTTCTTGAAACGTGTTAAATCGTTGTTTATTTCTAGTCATATGTCTGCTTGCCCCTGAGTCAATATACCAATTATTTGAAATTGTACAATATTATCCTTTATGTATTGTCATTCTTTATTTATTTATTTGGTTATTATAACTCCCAAAATTTAAGTTCAAGTTCTTCTCTTGATTTATCTTTCACCATTTGTCAATTTGCAAATTCAAATTTTTACTCTTCTTATATTTTCCAAAGAAATTTTCAATTCCTCAAGTTCTAAATTATACTTCAATTAATTAATCTCTCCAATTAATTTTACATTCATTCCATTAATTAATTTAATATCCTCCTTATCTCTCCCATATAAATCAAATAATACTTTAATTTCTTATACCTTATAACTCCTAGAATTAAAAAATACGTTAAAAAATAATCAATGTTTCTTGAAATTAACTCTTACTTTAATAGTAGTGTGCTCACACTTATGACTTATCAGGGCTAATTTAATTTAGAGTGAATCTTGTCAGGTGTAACATCTACTAACAATTAGGTATTCCAAATTATTGAAGTGCATTAAAATTTATTTTCACATCTGCCTATGCACTCTTCCTCTACATGAGTCTCTCTACAAATTTCTCCTTTAGCTCTATTTATCTCAATGTAGTCAACAAATAATTCATCTAGCCTCCAAGATCGTGCTCTATCAATACTTTGAATTAGGGTTCATACTTCTACACAGGCTCTCAACTATCTCAAATGTCCACTATTAGATTCCCTTCTTTGCTATGCACTACACAATCTCTAGATTATACTCAGTGTTCCATTATGGATTTGTTGTTCTACTCAAATTTTCTTCTATCTTTGTCATTCACCATGTTCTTCCCAATACTCCTTGGATTATCTCTAAATTGACTCTTCCTCAAATTTATATGTATGTAATCCAACTTAAATTATCCTTCCAATTCATACACGTTCTCTCCAGACTATGCACTCCTTGCTATAAGCTTCTCATTTCCATCCCCATGATTTTTTTTTGCAATATCTTCTTAATCGTTTGCTTCTTCTATATAAATTCTTTCTCAAATCTCTCCTCCAAATACTTCACAGTCACTTCACAAATCTTCTTTATTCTCCAACAATTATTCAACCTCAAAGCTTTTGCTAAGGTGGATCTAATACCACTAATGGAAATTATGCCAAATTATATCACATGTTAATTTATTTAGGATCAAATATCACTCACACAAAATCAAATTTACAAGTACACCAATATCTCACAAATCAAATATTTATTGATAATAAAAGAAATATATCAAACTTGTTACATTCAAAAGATTTAGATTACATAGCATGGAGCTTTATCTCCAATATATAATCTTACAAATGGCTCTTCAATATTCCTAATTATTACTATCCTCAAAATTCCATGAGATGCAATATTTCACATTCCTCACATTATGGCAAAGCTTCTCATGATCACATAACCTCTCACTTTACATATTAATACATCTCGTGACTCTTTACTTCTACACTTGACACCTATATCTTATGTCTCTTCACTTGCTCACTTGACACCTTGCACACACAACTCACACTTTGAAAAATATTAAACACAATCCTAAAATAAATATTTATAATAGTATATAGTGGTACCAAATAATGCAATACCTTTAACAAGTTCAAGGCTCAATAAATGGCCTTGTGATGATGTTGCCAAGAGATAATGGGTGAGGCATCCTAAAGGAGGCATTAATACCACTTAGGCATCAACCAAAGCATCGAAGCTTATGAAACATCCTACATATAAACATCATAAGAAAACAATGTTAATGTTAGAGTATATTACATTATTTGGTACATGCTAATGTACCACCTTGGGTACATAACTAGAGTAGGAGTTTACTTTAGAGTAAGGTTTAAGTTACTTCATGCAATGTAATAAATGCACAAGTGTTAGAATATGCAATGATGTAAATGTGCATGTAGTCCACATGTAAATGAGTCATAGGATATGTAGATGAAGAGTCATGGGTAGAGTAAAGGCCAAGGCACATATCTTCCTATATATAGGCCTTTAAGGTATAAAGTGAATGTGAGATACTATTACTGTAGAGAGGCAAATTATAGTAGTGAGTAGGTACAAAGTAGTTCTTCATTTAAAATTTTGGAGTGTTCAATTCCTTCATTATATTGCATTGTACTATTTTTGTGAGTGTTCATTAATGGTATTTTACTAAGTTTTTTTTGTTAGGTTAAATTTAAAATTTGGTTTTTATCAAGGGACCCAAAACTTTATTACAAGTCACTAAACTTCATCAAGAAAAGCCACAGGAAAGGTCGTAGGAAATCCCAAGGAAGGAAAACAGGAAAGGCTTGAGAAAAACCATCAGGAACACCTTAAGGAAGGCAAAAGGAAATCCTTTAGGAAGGAAAGCAATAAAATAAAATTTGAAACGCCCACCTAGCGAGAAAAAGAAAGGGCAGTAAATATGAATGGACATTCCCACATAGAAATAAATTGAAAAACCCCACAGGTTGGAAAATAAAATAGGCACCAATCCACATAGGAGAAACTAGAAATCAAGAGAGATCAACATCCCACATAGGGAAAAACTAGTAATTATAGAAAAACCACCCAACACCAGGGGGTGGAGTAGAGAAGCAACAAATACAGTAAGTCCCACCCAAGAGAGGATGAGAAACAAATCAACATCAACATTTACAACAAACCACCCTTAATAGAAGGGTGGAGTAGAGAAACCACCCTAGGGAGGATGATAAACCATTAGGTATTACTAAAAAAACCAAAGAACTAAAATAAAACAACATCCTGCATAGGCCTAGAAAGTGGAACAACAAATTGAGGATTATCGTAGGCCATGAAATCCCCTTGCAACAAGAAGAACTAATTAGAAACCAAAGGAAATAAAGGAAGTAGCAGATGCAAAATCACAACCACAAGAAAGAGATAGGATGGTTTTGAGAAACCCCAATAGAAGTATCCTCGAGGTACCAAATTGTAGCCATTAAGAACAGGTTCCACGAGACCAAAAAATGCAGTAAAAATCCTAAAGATAGCCTCCAAACCCACTGAAGAAGAGCTTTAGGAATCTAGAAAAGGAATCATAGTGGGATTTCAGTAGTGTGAAAACTAGAGGCCCCTTAACAAGCCATAAAATAAACTGAAATCCCACTAAGAATCCCATAACCAGAAACCCAAAGAGAAGCACCATAAGAATAAGCACATGGCCATCAAAGCCATTAAGAAACTTTGAAGAGTTGTTCTTGAATCCGCACACCCAAGTTGCAACAAACCATACCAGAAGAACCCCATAACTCCAACATCAAGAAAAATATTACAAAAACCTGGGAAAGAGCTGAGATATCCAAGGAAAAGATCCTTGAAACAACCTAGAAATCCTAGGGAAGGTCCCAAGGAGGATCCCAAGGATGCCCTAGATCCAAGGCACATGAAGGGACCCTTCAAATAGGTAAGGAAAGGTGTAGACTAAAGAGTTTAGAGTATGCAAAGTATATGAAATGCTCAACAATCATATTGATAATATGTGATGAATAAATACAAATGAAAAGTGGTTCAAATTCAGTTGAACCACTCGAATTCGTTGGCTAACTACCCAAAAATTGGAGAGCACATTGGAGGCACTAATTTTAATTAACATAATAATGAAATATGCTAACATACCCCCTTATTACATTATTGGAAAATCCCAAGGATATTGTGAAACAATTCTAATTTGATGCGTCCAAGTGCTTTGGTGAAGATATTTGCAACTTGAGCATCAGTGGGAATGTATTGGAGCTGTATTCTATGCTTTGGAACTTCATCACGAATAAAATGATATCGAGTGTCGATGTGTTTGGTGCAATCATGAAAAATTGGATTCTTGACAAGATTCAAAACACCTTGATTGTCGCAAAACAAATGTAGTGGAAGATTCACTAGAAGACCCATGTTTGTAAGAATGTGACGTAACCATATTATCTCACAGACTGCTCCACTAGCTGCTCGATATTCTACCTCTGTAGATGAGATAGCAACCACCTACTACTTCTTGCTATGCCATGAGACAGGACCAGACCCAAGATGAAATATGTATCCAAAAGTTGATTTTTGATCATCAATGGATCTAGCATAGTCAGAGTCTATGTATCCTTGTAGATAGAACTTGTTATTATTTTTGTATTCCAAGCCAAAATCTATTGTACCATGGACATAATGTAGAACTCTTTTTACTACTTTCCAATGACTTAATTTGGGTTCCTACATGAACCATGAAAGATAACCCACAACAAAACTGAGATCAGGTCTGATATTGGTTAGATATAGGAGATTCCCAATCAGCTGCCAATAGAGAGTACCATCTACCTGAGGTGATTTATCATATCGTGATAACTTAAGTCCTTATTCCATTGGAGTTGTTTTAGACTTACATTTAGTCATTTGATATTTTTCAACTAATGTCTTGGCATACTTATTTTGTGTAACTCTGATACGGTGTTATTTTTGAGTTACTTCCAAACCAAGACAATAGTGAAGAAGTCCTAGATTTGTAATTTAAAAGGATTGTTTCAAATCATATTTTACTACATCAATCATCTTCTATGAACTTCTCGTTATGATCAGATCATCTATATATAACACCAGAATCACTATATCAGAACCATTGTTCTTGATATAAATATTCGCATCTGAAGGACTTCTTTTGAATCCATGCTACAATAGGTGACTATCTATCTTGATGTACCAAGCTCAAGGAGCTTGTTTGAGCCCATATAAGGATTTGGTTAATTTGTTAACTTTATGTTCTTGCCCTTCTACTACAAATCCTTCTAGTTGAGTCATGTATACTTCTTCTTGTAAGTCACCATTTAGGAAGGCACTTTTCACATCCATCTGATATAGCTTCCACTCAAACTGAGCTACCATGGCACAAAGTACTCTAATGGTACTCATATTTGCAGTAGGGGTAAAATTATTTTCATAATATATAACTTATTTTTGAGCATAGCACTTTGCAACAAGATGGACCTTATGCTTATAAATAGTACCATCTGCTTTATACTTTATTTTGAACACCCATTTACAACCAATGGATTTATTTCTTGTAGGCAGATTGATTAGCTTCTAGGTTTTATTTTTCATGAGAGATTTATGTTTTGCTTTCATAGCAACCTTCCATTGAGGCTCACTAAGTACATATTAAACTGTTATAGGCTCATTTTCATGCAATTTTGTCATATAGATTTGTTCATTATCTATATCTATATCTTTGTCTTCCTCTGCATCTACAGATAGATCATCAAACTGTTGGTAGAGCTCATCAACCTCTAAAGATGATGCCTCTTCTCTTCTTTGTTGTGTCATACTCTGAGTGCACGGACGATCTTGAGTTATATCTGGAAGTGTATTTAGTTTAGAATCTCTCAATGTACTAGTATACCACTTTGGAACCTTCTTCTTTAGAGATGAGCTTTCTTTCTTAGGTTCTTCTTCTTCTTCAAGGTATACATTTTCAGATGTGATATCTGATGTGGAAGCTTCATCAAATACTACATCTCTACTCGTATGTGTTTTCTTGGTTATAGGATCTATCAAGAGATATCCTTTTGAAAACTCATCATAACCAAGAAAAATACATCACATTGTCTTCTCATCTAACTTCTTTCTTTTCTATTTTGGAATGTGCATGAATGATTTACATCCAAAAACCCTTAGATGAGAAATGGAGGGTTTCTTACCACTCCAACCTTCTTGTGGTGTTTTTCCTTGTAGAGCTCTGGTGGGTGCTCTATTTAGAAGGTATGATGCTATGTTTACTGCTTCTACCCAATACTGATCCTCAAGATGTGCTCCTTTTAGCATACATCGAACCATTTCCATAATGGAACAATTTATTCTTTCTGCAACTCCATTCTGCTGAGGTGTATAGGTTGTAGTAATTTGTCTCTTAATCCCATGTTATTTCAAAAATGATGAAATTATTTAGAGGTGTATTCCCCCCTCGATCTAAGTGAAGGGTTTTGATGAAACATCCCGACTCCTCAAAACTTTTCTTGAATTATTGAAAATACATAAAAGCCTCTTATTTCAACAGAAGGAAGAAAACCCACATATTTCACGAGTAATCATAAATAAACAATTGAAAATACTTCTTTCCACCATAGCTGGTTGCCATAGGACCACACAGATCGGTGTGTACCAACTCTAGAGGTTTTGTAGCTCTGGAGGAGCTAGATTCAAAAGGTACTCGATGTTGCTTCCATGCTAAGCAATCTGAGTAAACTGGTAAGACATAGGAGAGGTGAGGAAGTCCTTTCACCATCTCATATTTGCACAATTCAAGCAAATATATTGAGCTTAGATGTCCATAATGTTTATGCCAGAGAGAAGTGGCTTCCTTTGTAGTTTATGCCAGAGTAACATGTAGCATTGAAAGGGCATCTAGTATGAACAAGCCATGCTTGCAGGATCCAGTTACGACATGTTTACCTCTGTGAGTTATAAAAAATCTCTTCTTGCCTTTCATAACTCAGAACACAACCTCCATATTTCTATCCAACATTTGTGGAATAGACAATAAATTATTGGCTAATACAGTAACATAGAGGACCTTTTCTATATGACATTTACCATCTGGAAGAGAGACAGAAACATCCCCTTCACCCTTCACTTGGTAGACTTGATTGTCTGCAATAGTGATTGGTTTACCTTCTTTCTCCTCAAAGGTGTCAAACCATGATTTATCCCTGGTCATGTGCTTACTAGCTCCTGAGTCAATGTAACATACAACATCTTTCTAGGAAGATGAAGTATGGGTCATGAGCACCTTGTGTGCTCTTTCAAAGTCAGAATTTGAATTGAACTAATTTTTTCCTTCATACACAATGATCAAAGAATACCAAGCTTCCTTACTGGTTTTTGCATCACAAATATGAGGCTGCACCTCATCTGTAGTAGCAAGCAAGATAAACATGATATCTCTTTTTTTCTTATTATCCCAAGCATATTGATCTATTCTTGCTGTCTAAGAGCATTTTGTAGTGCCAATCACTATATCCCATAAATATTCCACCTGAAGAATGACTCTCATCTTTTTTTCCATGGAACAAAGTTTAGACCTTTCAGCAACTGTGAATCTGAGAGATACTTGTGAACAATGGCCATTATGAAGGTTTCTTATATCACCAATTGGTATCCCTTATACCTGCAAAATCTATATATCGTAACCATTCAATATATACCCGCCCTTACGTGAGGGAGACTGTAGGTATATATGAATAGTATACCACTCAATATGTACCTGCCCTTACATGAGGGAGACTATAAGTACATCTGAGAAGCACAACATATTGAATTTTGGTGATACTAAAAGGGCATTGTGTTGTTTATGACACCTACCATAGAAAGTTTATTTCGCATGCGTGGGGTGTAACTTCCCCTAAACACTTTGGAAAAACCTTCGTCAGGATTTACACCTAACAAAAATCACGATGTGGGTATGAATGAAGTGAAAAATAGAACTGGTTTACCTTATTTCTCCCCAATGATTGATAGAGAACAAGCTCAGACGTTGTTGTTGTAGCTAAATTAGTCGATGGATACAGTAGTCCAAAGCATGACAACATTACCTGTAAGTGTGGACCATAGGTATCATAGATACCAAATGCTGTTGTGCAATAAATTGCACAAATAGGTGTATAAATTTGGGGTCTTTTGCCTTTTTTTATATGTGATAATTATTTTCAAGAAAGCAACAAAATTAAGTGCAAAAATCACAAATGCCCACAAATTTTTGAACCTATATGAGGTGTCGGTTTCAAAAAAAAATGCACATATTTACAATACCAGTTTTTTTATTGTTTTAGAATTTTATTCCCCCCTTTGTCTTAGATTTTTACAAAAGGAAAGTGTTGTAATTTCCCCATCTTTGTTGCAAAAAAAAAAAGGAATAATGCCAATTCTTTAGAAAGCACAACTTATCACTCCAAAAAATGAGGGAGAAAATCAAAGAATTTGGAAAAATATCTCAACAAATAGCCCCTCCTTGTGGCACGGTGGCAAAAAATTCATCAAAAATACCCCTCCTGAAGCAATGTGAAGACCTAGAGCAACTTTTAGAGCAAAAAAACAATTTTTTAGCAAAAAAACTTAGCAATTTAGCAAGTTTTAGCAAAAAAAATCAATTTTTGCTTTAAAAAATATCATGGGCAACGCAAGTAGCCATGGTAGGGTGCGGGCAGCATGAAAAATTCAAAAAGGAAGCAAATATCCATGACAGGATTCGACCTGTGGATCTTTTTCATGCAAGGCAAGCCCAACACCAACTGCGCTAGAGGGCACATTGGACAAAGAAAACACGATATGTGCTTTGAAGGAAGCGGGCACAAAGTGTTGGGAAAAATCCCAACTTTTATCCCACATGCACTGTGAAATGCATGTGTGGGTCTTCAAAAACCCAACCGCACACATAATTAGTCGACTACCTTCGAGTGGTCACCATTCTTCTTTTTGTGACCACAAAATCTGTCCAGATGTCTGCCCTCTATCTATCCAGTTGTATGCCCTATGTCTACCACATCATCAGTCCTCTATCTATGACATCATATCTGTCTACCACATCAACAGTCCTCTGTCTTCCACATTAATAGTCCAATGTCTGCCACATCAACAGTCCAATCAGAATCTCCTTGGACCTCATGCCCTATCAACATCTAGTCAACCACGTCTCTCAGGTTCTATGTCCTATCAGTAGGCTAGACAAAATCTCCTTAGGCCGCATGTAGCTTTAGTGTTCTGTGTGTCTTATGTCACCTCAGGCCTCATGCTCAAGCCACGTATGGCTTCAGCATTCTCTATGTCCTCTGTCACCTTGAGACTCATGCTCAGGCCTCATGTGGCTCATCCTTTCTTTCTGCCCAGTCCAATCTGTGGTTCTAGTACCATAAAGGTTTTAGAGTATGCAAAGTATATGAAATGCTTAGCAATCATATTGATAATATGTGATGAATAAATACAAATGAGAAGTGGTTCGAATTCAGTTGAACCACCTAAATTCATTGGATAACTACCCAAAACTTGGAGAGCGCATTGGAGGCACTAATTTTAATTAACCTAATAATGAAATATGCTAACACAGAAAAGAGGAACGGTGATTTACCAGCCCAAGGATATTGTCTGCAAAGCCATATAACCTAGAAGGAAAGGTCAAGGAAGTGCCAGGGACCAGGGACAAGACCAAGGAGGGGGAAGTAAGGAAGTGGAGCAAGACTTCCCAGGGAAGTCACCTGTAGTTCCCCCCTTCATGGCATTTTACCGAATTATTGTAGAAGTCTATTCTCTTATTTTACTACATATTTTAGTGCCATTATCATATAGTTATCATAGCCTACTTATTTTACATCTTGTGGTTGCATTTCCATTAATATACATCACCAAAAGCTAACAGTGATATCAAAGCCATAGTATATCAAGTAGGAAATAGGGAGAACCACAAGAGAGATTGAGATGAGATCATACATTTCATTTTCAAAATTTCTAAAAATTGCATTTGGCTAGAGTGTTTCCACAGGGTTGCAAAAAACTCGCGAAGACTAGGACCCCAAATTAATTCCACTAGATTGACAAATCAACTAGTGAATATTGATTACCTCTAGATTTGAAGTGTCTTTCATTACAGTTTGTAATATTTTTAATAGGAAAAGAAGATTCAAAGAAATACAAGAAGCTTCCTACAAAGAACTAGGAATAATATCTTCTTTGGAATCAATCTAGTAGTTGAAGAAACAAACAAAATATCAAAGATTTGGAGACCTAAGGAGAAGGTCCCATTACAAGATTTATAATCTATAGATTTCATAAGAGAGAAAAATGCCAAAGAAGCATTATTGTTGATTCAAGGAAGAAGATACTCCATAAAAGAGTCCCTGAGAAGATTGGAGATTGGTGATACCCATTGAATATTGAAGATTGCATATTGAAGGAGGAAGGGAAAATAGATCTAGAAGTTGAAGAGATCTACAAGAGGTCCTATTAAAGATATTCCAATATTGGAAGACTGCATATTAATAAGGACTAGCAAAATTTGTATTTTAGATTCTAGAAGCAGTAGATTGAAGAGATCAAGGAAGGTCTTATTAAAGTATTGAGAAGAAGACCTAGAGAAGCTGTAGAAATTTAGAGACCCTAGAGAAGAGGTCTCAAGGAAGGAGAAGGCTAGGAGAGCCTCATTGGAGAAATAAGAGAAGGCTAGTAAAACCTCATTGTGAGTTTGAAGAAGGCCATTAAAGCAAATTTCACATAAGGCCATTGAAGGAGTTTTGAGAAATCATTGGAGAATTTTCCTAGAAAGGAGGAGTTCCTAATAGAATAGAATTTGGGAAAATTATCACCATATGATAACAAGATCAAAAGGAGAAGAATTTGGCAAGGAGTTTGCCAAATTTTGGAGGAGAATAGTGAAGACCTCAAGATAGTCAAAATCTTGAGAAGAAGACCACTAGATAGGCCAAGATTGAAGTCAGAATTTAACAAGGAGGTTGAAAGGAGAAAGGAGATATATAAGCCACCATATATAAGATATTTGGAGATTTCCATTGAAGTATAGAAGGTCATTTTGGAGAAAGGATATTGCTGAATTTACAGTAGAAAATAGGTGGTCTCTAGGAGATAAATCTTAATTGTAATTTGGAGGAGTTTCCTACCAAATTTAAGAGATTCATGGACAAAATTTTGAAGGTCAAATTGATTGCATAAAGGTAGTATTACTAGCTATGAAACTTTATATCTATAGAGTGCATTTTGAAGGAAAATTAAAGCCACCAAACTACAATTTTCGAGCAAAAAGTTAGAGGATTTCAAAGCTACAAATAGGCGAGCTAAAGGGTTGTTTTGTACATCAAGGAAGAGTTGTGATTTCATCCATTACAAGGCAACATTTTTGTGAATTAAAATCACCAAGCTATTCATCATATTCAAAGGTCATAAAGGTAAGCAACTTTGGTGCAAAAGGTTCATTATTTGAACTTTAGTTATTTGGTTCATTATTAAGTTTCATTAAGCACCATATTAGAGTTTAAAAAGTTGCAAGGAGAAGATTGCATATTAAAGTCTTCAAGGGAGTGCAGAAGATATTTTTTACAAGGGTTATAACCTGCACACAAAAAGGAGTTATATATATTTTGAAAGAAAGGAAAATATCAACATCCTACTTTCTAGTAAAAGCAAATAAGATATTATCCATGAGTGAAAGTTGCATAGAATATAGTGCATATTTTAAATTATTTTAAAGAGTTCATTTAGAGGATCAATAAGGAGAAATTTCTATTGCACTATACTAGTTATTAAAGGTGTACTAAGTATTTAAGTTAAGGTGAAAATTAGTGCATTCAAAAGGGAATATTAGTTGCATGAGTAAGAGCTTTGATTCATTATTGCTAAGCTAACAAAGAAAATGAGAGAGTTGTCTAGCAAGGAAGACAACATCAAATAACTATTTGCTATCAAGTAATATAGAAAGGATCCACATCATCAAGGAAGAGAGAAATAAAAAAAATGAGATTTAAAGTCTTTAAAAATTCAATGCAAGTTAGAGTATTTTATTCTAAATATTAGCATTACATTATTGTACTATATATCTCCTATCCTATGTAGCAAAGGGGACAAAGCTAGAGTGTCTCAAAGACACTAAAATAACAAGCTTATTATTTATACAAAGTGGCCATATATTCAAGCTAAGGAAGAGAGCCACTGAAGGGCTAACATTAGACAAGTTTTAAGGTGTCTAAAGACACCAAATTCATCACCAAATCAAGCATATACATGCAACATTAACTTTTAACATCAAGACATACATAAGGAGCCCATAATCCATTGCATATCTATGTAAAAAGGATAAAACAAAGGGTCTATATAAGAAGCCTATCATCCATTGCAAACCTACATAAAAAGGATAGTGTAAGGATAACACATTGTAAGCATAAGGAAGCAAGTTCGATGAAAACAAAGGTGCATTACCCAAGGTATAGTTTGGATGAACCACCAACTGAGTGCAAAAATATTTGAAGCACCTAAATCCACCATTGGAGCACCATAGAATCATCATTACAGTGCCATAGAATCACCATTGCTCATTTCTAAGAGTAGCATCACCATTCACCTCAAAGAAAGCATTGAAGACAAGAAAGTGTATTCATTGGCAAGAAGTATACATGGAATAAGAGACATTGAAGGTAGTTTTACATGCAAGAGAAAGGAGAACCACTTGAAATTTAGAGCTAAGGCATCTTGTGCCACTTGGCACAACAAAACAAGGTGCCCATATCTTTCTTTTACACTTACGTAGGGAAGAAGTGCTCATGAGAAAGTAACACCTAATTTTTAAGCATTGAAAAACATCCTTTGGAGGTTATAAGGTATAGTAATCATAGCTCATCATTTAAGGGAGATATGAGCATTGGAGGTATCTAAATCAACACCCATAAAGAACATAACTCCAAAAGCACCGCATGGCTAGAGTCTTAAGGAGCATCACAATATATTTAAGCATCCAATGTTGAAGGACAAATTAAAAAATTGAAAGCACATACTCAAGCATCAAGAGTGGATTCAAAGTAAAATTAAGGATGAGGAGAAGGTGCCCCTAAGCATTAAATAATCTCTGCCATACATTGGAGACCAGGAAATACATCACTTGGATTGAGCAATGAGATAGGTCCTGACCAAGAATGAAATACACATCCTGATGTTGATTTTTGTCATCTATAGGTCTAGCATAGTTAGAATTTGAAAATCCTTGTGAGTAAAATATATAATTTCTTTTGTATTTTAAGCCATATTTTGTGGTTTTGCTGATATATTGCAGTATTCTCTTTGCTTCCTTCCAATGAATTTCCCTAGGTTCTCACATAAACCTAGAGAGATAACTACAACATAAACAATATCAAGTCTAATATTTATTAAATATAGAAGATTCCCAATAACTAATTGATACATTGTAGCAAAAAATAGTGGTGACTTATCATGTCTTGATAATTGTAACCCTTACTCCATTGGAATATATTTAGGTTCATATATTTTCATTCTATATTTTCTAGTGATGAATTTGCATTCTTTGTCTGATTTATTATGATATTGTCTTCTTGATGAATTTATAAACCAAGATAGTAATGTAAAAGTCCTAGATTTATCATTTCTAAGTCCTTTTCGAAATCAATTTTAACCTCATATATCAGAGTATTTGAAGTTATCATGATTACTGTATCATCAATATATACAAGAATTATTCTTTCTGATCCAACCTTTTTTGTATAAATATTTGAATCTGATGCACTCCTTTTAAAATTGTGTCATAGTAGATGATCATTAATTTTAATGCACCATGCTCTAGGAGCTTTTTTTAATCCATATAATGGTTTGTTTAATTTATAGACCTTTCATTCCTATCCCTTGAAAACAAATCCTTTTTGGATGAACCATATATACCTCTTCTTCAAGATCACCATTAAGGAATGCTCTCCATCTATTGCATTTTCTAACTAAATTATGCTAATAATGCACAAATTGAATGGATATTGTCATTCTTGTTGTAGGTGCAAAGGTTTATTCATAGTCAATTCCTTGTTTTGAGTATAACCCTTTGCTACTAGTTGTACCTTGTATTTGCCAAGAGAACCATCTGCCTTGTATTTTATTTTGTAGACCCATTTACATCCAACTACTTTCTTTCCTTGTGGTAGATCAACTAGATCCCATGTTTTATTCTTCATCCAATACTACATATTATGATTCCATGGTTGTTCTCCATTTTGGTTGTCTTATGGCAAATTGTGTATTTGAAGGTTCTTTTACTAAACTTATTAAACTGATATTTGTTCTTGTCATACTACAAGTTTGAGGTCTTGTAGTGGTAAGATATAGCAATTGCTCTAGCTTTGAGTCCTTAAGTGCATTTATATACCATTTTGCCTATTTTATTTATGGTAACAAGATGAATTATGAGTCTTCAACCGATTCATTAAATTTTTCTAATTTTAAGTCTTCACTTGAAGAATTTTGTTGATATGATAAAAAATTTAGAAAAGGACTTATATTGTCTTTTGGAATTTTAACATCGGTTTTTTTCTCTTCATCAAAAACCACATCTCTTCTCACACAATTTTTTTTGTGGTTAGATCAATTACTATATATCCTATTGAATCATCATCATAGCCAAGAAATATCTCACATATAGTTTTTCATCTAATTTTATTCTTTTTTGGTTTGGTATGTGCATGAATTCTTTACATCCAAAAATTATTAGATGTTCTATTGAAGGTATTTTTCATAACCAAGTTTCTTTAGGAGTAATATTTTTAAGTATTATTATGGGTGATTTATTTTGTATTTATACTAAAATTTTATCTACTTCTTTCCAATATTGCCTATCAAGATTTGCTTCTTTAAGCATGCAATGACCATTTCCATAATGGAATGATTTCTTCTTTTTGCTATACCTTTTTTCTAAAGTGAATAAGCTAGAATGAGTTGTCTTTTTATACCATTTAGTCTTAAAAATGATATAAATTCTTTTGATAATAATTCACCACCTCTATTTGAGAGGATTTTTTTATTGATATTCCACTTTTTGTTTCTACGAGTTGCTTAAATTATTTAAAACAACTACAAGCCTTAGATTTAAGTTTCAAGAAGTATAACCATATTTTCATAGAATAGTCATCAATAAATAGCTACAAATATCTATCCCCCAAGACTAGTAGTGTCCATTGGTACACATAAATATGTATATACTTAGTGGCTCCTAAGCTCAATATAAATTTAACTCAAAATATTTCTATGTTGTTTTCCTACATGGAATTCTAGGCACATATTGCCATGCTAATTTTTGTAATCATGCCACCATTTGATATTTATAATTTCATTCAAAGAGGATGCACTTATATGCCCTAGCCTTCTATGCCAAAGCTCTATTGTCTATAATATTCTCATCAATAGAACAATGTTTGAGAGGGTATCAAGAGCAAATATACCATTTGTGTAAGATACAATGGATTTGAGTTTTCCTCTTTTAGTAATGATGCATTTCTTCTTGTGTCTAGTAATTTTGAATTCAACCACTAAATTTTGATTTATCATTTAAGATACTAAAAGTAGATTAGCGGTTAATACTGGGTCATATAGCACATTTTAAAGGCATTCTCCATAAGATAAGTTAACTAATATATTTCCTACTCCTTTGACCTCATATGTCTTGCTATCCACTATCGCAACCAAATTATAATATTTTTCTTGAAAAGTGTTAAATCATTGTTTATTTCTAGTCATATGTCTGCTTGCCCCTGAGTCAATATACCAATTATTTGAAATTGTACAATATTATCCTTTATGTATTTTCATGCTTTATTTATTTATTTGGTTCTTATAACTCCCAAAATTTAAGTTCAAGTTCTTCTCTTTATTTATATTTCACCATTTGTCAATTTGCAAATTCAAATTTTTACTCTTCTTATATTTTCCAAAGAAATTTTCAATTCCTCAAGTTCTAAATTATACTTCAATTAATTAATCTCTCCAATTAATTTTACATTCATTCCATTAATTAATTTAATATCCTCCTTATCTCTCCCATATAAATCAAATAATACTTTAATTCCTTATACCTTATAACTCCTAGAATTCAAAAATACGTTGAAAACTAATCAATGATGCTTGACATTAGCTCTTACTTTAATAATAGTGTGTTCACACTTATGACTTATCAGGGATAATTTAATTTAGAGTGAATATTTTCAGGTGTAATATCTACTCACAATTAGTCATTCCAAATTCTTGAAGTACATTATTAATTCTTTTCACATCTACCTATGCACTCTTCCTCTACATGAGTCTCTCTAAAAATTGCTCCTTTAGCTCTATTTATCTCAATATAATTAACAAATAATTCATCTAGCCTCGAAGATCATGCTCTATCAATGCTTTGAATTAGGGTTCATACTTCTACACAGGCTCTCAACTATCTCCAATATCCACTCTTAGCTTCCCTTATTTTCTATGTACTACATAATCTCTAGTTTCTACACAATGTTCTGTTATGGCTTCGTTGTTCTCCTACAAGTTTCTTCCAGCTTTGTCGTTAATCATGTTCTTCCCAATACTCCTTGGCTTCTCTCTAAATTTAATCTTCCTCAACTTTATATGTATGTAATCCAACTTAAATTATCCTTCCAATTCATGCACATTATCTCCAAACTATGCACTTCTTGTTGTAAGTTTCTCATGTCCCTCCCTATGAATTTTTTTTGCAATATCTTCTTAATCCTTTACTTCTTCTATATAAATTATTTCTCAAATATATCCTCCAAATACTTCATAGTCACTTCACCAATCTTATTTCTTCTCCAACAATTCTTCAACCTCAAAGCTTTTTCCAATGTGCCTCTAATACCACTAACGGTAATTCTGGAAAATTATATCACAGGTTAATTTCTTTAGGATCAAATATCACTCACACAAAATCAAATTTACAAGTACACCAATATATCAAAAGGTAAATATTTATTGATAATCAAAGAAATAGATCAAACTTGTTACATTCAAAATATTTACATTACATAGCATAAAGCTTTATCTCTAATATATAATCTTACAGATGACTCTTTAGTATTCTTGACTATTGTTATCCTCAAAATTCCATGAGATGCAATATTTCACATTCCTCATATTATGGCAAAGCTTCTCATGATTACATAACCTCTCACTTTACATATTGACACATCTCGTGATTATTTACTTCCACACTTGACACCTATCACCTATGTCTCTTCACTTACTCACTTGACACCTTGCACACACAACTCACACTTTGAAAAATATTAAACACAATCCTAAAATAAATATTTATAATAGTATCTAATGGTACCAAATAATGCAATACCACTAACAAGATCAAGGCTCAATAAATAGCCTTGTGATGATGTTGCTAAGAGATAATGGGTGAAGCATCATAAAGGAGGCATTGATCCCACTTAGGCATCAACCAAAACATCGAATCTTATGAAACATATTACATATAAACATAATAAGAAAACAATGGTAATGTTAGAGTATATTACATTATTTGGTACATGTTAATGTACCACATTGGGTACATAACTAGAGCAGGAGTTTACTTTAGAGTAAGGTTTAAGTTACTTCATGCAATGTAATAAATGCACAAATGTTAGAATGTGCAATGATGTAAATGTGCATGTAGTCCACATGTACATGAGTCGTAGGATATGTAGATGAAGATTCATGGGTAGAGAAAAGGCCAAGGCACATATCTTCCTATATATAGCCCTTTAAGGTATAGAGTGAAAGTGAGACAATGTTACTATAGAGAGGTAAATTATAGTAGAGAGTAGGTACAATGTAGTTCTTAATTTAAAATCCTGGAGTGTTCAAATCCTCCATTATATTGCATTGTACTATTTTTGTGAGCTTTCATTAATGGAATTTTTTAGAGTTAATGCATAAGTCTATTCTCTTATTTTCCTTCATATTTTAGTGCCATTATCATAGAGTTATCATAACTTGCTTATTTTACATCTTGTGGTTCCATTTCCATTAATATACATAATTAAAAGCTAACAGTAATATCAAAGCCATGGTAGATCAAGTAGGAAATAGGAATATCCACAAGAGATATTGAGGGGAGATCATAAATATTATTTTTAAAATTTCTAAAAATTGCATTTGGCTAGATTATTTTCAAAGGGTTGCAAAAAAACTCGTGAAGACTAGGAATCAACATTAATTCCACTAGATTGACAAATCAACTAGTGAAGATTGATTACCTCTATATTCAGAGTTTCTTTCATTATGGTTTCTAATAATTTGTTGTAGGAAAAGGAGATTCAAAGAAAGACAATAAACTTCCTACAAAGAGCTAGGAATAATATATTCTTTGGAATCAATCTAGTAGTTGAAGCAAAAAATAAAATATTAAAGATTTGGAGACTTAAGAAAAAGGTCCAATTACAAGATTGTTGACCTGCAAATTGCATAAGATATGAAAAGTCCAGAGAAGCCTTATTGTTGATTCAAGGAAGAAGAGACTCTAGAAAAGAGTCCCTAAGAATATTGGAGATTGGTGACCTCCATTGAAGATTTCAGATTGAAGGGGGAAGAAAAAATAGATCTAGAAGAAAAAGAGATCTACAAGAGATACCAATAAAGATATTCCAGTCTTGGAAGACTGAAGATTAAGAAGGACTAGCAAAAGTCCTATTGTAGATTCTAGAAGCAACATATTGAAAATATTAAGGAAGGTCTCATTGAAGTCTTGAGAAGAAGACCTAGAGAAGCTATAGAAATTTTAATACCCTAGAGAAGATGTTTCAAGGAAGGAGAAGGCTTGGAGAGCCTCATTGGAGAAATCAAAGAAGGCTAGGAAAACCTCACCATGAGTTTGAAGAAGGCCATTGAAGCATATTTCACAGAAGTCCATTGAAGGAGTTTCGAGAACTCATTGAAGAAATTTCCTAGTACTGAGGAGTTCTCGATAGAATAGAATTTGAGATAATTATAACCATTCGATAAAAATACCAAAAGAAGAAGAATTTGGCAAGGAGTTTGCCAAATTTTGGAGGAGAATAGTGAAGACCTAAATACAGTCAGAATCTTGAGAAGAAGACCACTAGATAGGCCAAGATTGAAGTTATAATTTGACAAGGAGGTTGAAAGGAGAAAGGAGATAGATAAGCCACTAAATCTAAGAGATCTGGAGATTGCCATTGAAATATTTAAGGTCATTTTGGATAAAGGAGGTTGCTAAATTTATAGTATAAAATAGGTGGTATCTAGGAGATAAATATCAATTGTGATTTATAGGAGTTTCCTACCAAATTTAAGAGATTCAAGGACAACATTTTGAAGGTCAAATTTACTGCATAAGGGTAGCATTACTAGCTATGAAACTTCAGATCTATAGAGTGCATTATGAAGGAAAATTAAATCCACCAAAATACAATTTTTGAGCAACAAGTTAGAGGATTTCAAAGCTAAAAATAGGTGAGCTAAAGAGCTATTTTGGAAATCAAGGAAGAGTTGTGATATCATCCATTACAAGGCAAAATTTTGGTGAATTCAAATCACCAATCTATTCATCATATTCAAAGGTCATAAAGGTAAGAAAATTTGATGCAAAAGGTTCATTATTTGAACTTTAGTTATTCGATTCATTATTAAGTTTCATTAAGCACACTATTATATTTTAAAAATTTGCAAGGAGAAGATTGCATATTAAAGTATTCAAGGGAGTGCAAAAGATAGTTTTTAAAAGGGTTATAAACTACACACAAAAAGGAGGAGTTAGATATATTTTGAAAGAAAGGAAAATATCAACATCCTACTTTCTAGTAAAAGCAAAGAAGACATTATCCATAAGTGAAATTTGCATAGATTATAGTGCATATTTCAAGTTATTTTAAAGAGTTCGTTTAGAGGATCAATAAGGATAAATTTCTATTGCACTATACTAGTTATTAAAGGTGCACTAAGTATTTAAGTTAAGGTGAAAATTAGTGCATTCAAAAGGGCATATTAGTTGCATGAGTAAGAGCTTGGATTCATTATTGCTAAGCTAACCAAGCAAAGGAGAGAGTTTTCTATTAAGGAAGACATTATCAAATCACTGTTTGCTATTAAGTAATATATCAAGGATCCACCTCATCAAGGAAGAGAGAAAGCCAAAAAAAAGGAGATTGAAAGTCTTCAAAACTTCAGTGCAAGTTAGAGTATTTTATTCTAACTATTTGCATTACATTATTGTACTATATCTGTCTTGTCCTACTTAGCATAGGGGACAAAACTAGAGTGTCTCAAAGACACTAAAACAACAAGATTATTTCATCTACAAAGTGGCCATATCTTCAAGCTAAGGAAGAGAGCCAATGAAGGGCTCACATTAGCCAAGTTTTAAGGTGTCTAAAGACACCAAATCCATCACAAAATCAAGCATCTACAAGTAACATTAACCTGCAACATCAAAACCTATATAAGAAGTCCATCATCCATTGCATAATTACGTAAAAGGGATATAAAAAAGGGTCTATGTAAAAAGGATAGTTATAAGGATAATACATTGTAAGCATAAATAAGCAAGTTTCGGTGAAAACAAAGGTGCATTACCCAAGCTATAGTTTGGACGAACCACAAGCTAAGTGTAAAAATATTTGAAGCACATAAAGCCACCATTGGAGCACCATAGAATCATCATTACAGTGACATAGAATCACCATTGCTCATTTCTAAGAGTAGCATCACCATTCACCTGAGAGAAGGCATTGAAGACAAGACACAGTGCATTCATTGGCAAGAATTATACAAGGAATAAGAGACATTGAAGGTAGTTTTACATGCAAGGGAAAGGAGTGCCACTTAAAATTTAGAGCTAAGGCATATTGTGCCACTTGGAAAAAAAAAAAATTGCCCATATATCCATTTACACCTACGTAGAAAAGAAGTGCTCATGAGAAAGCAACGCCTAATTTTTGAGCATTGAAAAGCATATTTTGGAGGTTAGAAGGCATAATCATCATAGATCATAATTTAAGGGAGATATGAGAATTGAAGGTATCTAAATCAACACCCATCAAGAATGTAACTCCCAAATAACCACATGGCTAGAGTCTCAAGGAGCATCAAAATATATTTAAGTACCCATAAAAAATTGAAAGCACATAGTCAAGCATAAAGAGTGGAGTCAAAGTAAAATTAAGGAGGAGAAGGTGCCCATGAGCATTAAATAATCTCTGTCATACATTGGAGACCAGGAAATACATTGATTGGATTGAAGAGTTACACCATAGACCAATCAACATGCACATTAGACTTTGCAAGGAAGATAAAGGACATATTATTTAATATTTGCTTTTCTTAAGTTTAGGGAGTTATAAAGTGCTTAATATAAGGTTGAAATTTATTTATTAATGCATTGAAATATCAACTTTAAAAAGTTAGAAGGTAATTTTATAAAAGGGAGTATATCTTAGAAGATATTACCAAATTGCATGATATTTAAACATTAAATGTTTACAAATAAATAATTAGGAGATATAAGATTTTCAACATTGGAAAAATTGAAATATTAATGTACAAATATTATTACTTTCTAAAATCCCAAATTAGGGAGTTATAAGGTATACTACATCAAACTTTAGTTTCTTGGAATTTATAAAATTAAGCCATTGAAAAATTCAAGGTTAAAGGAGCAAAAATATTAATTACTTCAAAGTTGGAAATTACATTTTACATTAGTCTCTTACATTAATATTTTGAGACATAAATCCAACTAAAAGGTCTTGAAGGAAAAGAAACTATTAAAACTTGAAGGGGCATCATCATTTATCTTTATATTTCTACTTACTATTCAATAAGGAGAAATAAGGCAATACATTAAAGTTGAACATTAGGGAGACAAAAGGGATTCAAATAAAACTAAGAAAGCTAAGCATACTTTCAAGATTCATAGTGCATCCAAACACTTGCAATATAGAAGACATTTTTACAAAACTTGCAAAATTGAAAAGTTCTTAGCATGGTTGAGCATATACTTAAAACTTGGGAGTCATAAGGCAGTCAACTATAAGGGTTTTGAAATTTAAAACTTCCATAAAAATTGTTCTATTTACTTGAGGAGTGAAAGATACTCCACCTAGTGATTTGAGAAAACTAAATTTCATTGATTGAACATTAATATTCTCAAGGCATTCTCAAAACTCTAAGGAGCTCTAAGGAATTCTACTTCAAAGGATAATTTAAAATAAAAATGGATGAATAGCGAGGAATGCATTCTGTGAAGACAAAAATGAAACACCAAATATATACTAAAAAATGAACAAATAGTGATACAAGATATTGCACAATAAAATAGATCTTATATTATTAATGTCGGTGGATCTCAATACAATCAAATGTATCCCAAATAGGGGTTTACACTATTTATTTTGATACAATGAATACAATATGCTAGGTTTCTTTGAAACCCTATCCAACAATGCTTGTGGTGTCTTCAAAGCTCGTTTTTGCTCCCAATAGAGGTGAGTGGGCTTCAGCTATCCATTGATCAGACCACTCTAGCTTAAGCAACTGCCAAATGCATGTATATCTCTAGATTTACACATAGAAAATGAAAAAAGAGGGTTAATAGCAACTGTGAGGGCTCCACTATGTGAGACCCTCAAAAATCAATAAAAATCCTAGTTATCAGATACGAATTTTATGAGCGAATATAGAAATAATGAAATCAATACAATAATTGAAAATCTACCTTGTAAACTTGTTTTTTGATCTATCAGTATTATCATTGTAGGAAAATAGGTATGCAAATGTCCTAGCAACACCTGATGGTTTGATGGTATGCAGGCCTAGGGTTTGAAATGCCAATGGGTGCTCGATGACAACAATAAACACTTGTGGGTTCTCAGGGATGGTGGAAAGTGCCAAGAGGTGCTTAGGAGTAGTAGAGGGATGCTCGAAGGTAGTAATGAGGCATTCGAGGATTGAGGCAAGGTAGATAGAAGCAGATCTACTTTGGGAAAAATCTATGATGGTGGATGCGAATACGAAGGTGAGGGATGTGAAAGGGGACCTATGAAAGCTTAGATTGCTTAGGGATTTTTCCCATTTAGGGTTGAGCCATCAAAATGACTCCTATTTATAATCTTCCCTAGGGCACATTAGGGTTTCAATGACACAATTTGTGTGGTCAAGATTAAAACATGATGGAGGGTGGAGATTAAATCTGGGCAGGTGGCATGGATTAAGGTGGATGAATGGCTAGGATTAGACCAAGATGGATGGCTGAGATTAATTTACACACATATTATTAAATATATATAATAATATAATATAAAATATTAATATTTAAATATATATTAAATAAATATACATAAATATATGTAAATAATGGGAAGACCTGGATGGATGACAAGTGGCTAGATTTTGGTGTCTACAGATGCCCATTTTTGTACCGCGTTGCGTGAAACACAATGCGGTGCAAAAATACGAGACACCTATTTTGGCTTGATGGTGAAGCAAATTTGTTGAGATGTGGACATGACCTTGGAGACAAGAATTTTGATTGCGTAGCTTACCCCCTCAATTTATGAATGAGTTTATGGATGAATCTCATGAGCCAATTGAAAAAAAATGAGTGCAAATGATTGTAGTGTAATTGTGGATGATATGAATGATGTAAAATGATTCTATTTTTTTCCCAATGGTGGAAAAGGGGTTGTTGGTGCTTACCACTCATGCAAATGCCCACCAGTATTTGGGTGCTCCCAAAATGCCACGGTGCACTTCAATGCACCAAGAAATGCCCATGGGTATTTCAAGGCACTTGAAGAAGCTATAAATAGCCTACAGGGCAAAAATGGAGCTCATTATTGCGTTTGTGAATTTGTGAAGTTGCATCTAGGAGAATTGGGTGGAGTGGAGTGGAGTGAGGTGGAGAGAGGTGGGCGTAGAAGCTATGGCGATGGAAGGTGTGGCTAAAGTGGAAGTATGATTTGCCAAGGTAAGTCCCTCTTTGAAGCTCTTTTTAATTTTGTGTAAAAATTTTATTTATTTTTTTATGAACATGTATTAACAAATGTTTTGTGTTGTGTTGCAACTTAGGATTTTGGAGGCTCAACATCGGTTCTCACCTCTCATCCCTAGGATGAGAAAGGTATTATAGGGTGAGGATTGGGATTGGTTGAAGGTTGTGGGGCTAGTGGAGGTAGCCCAGATAGATGTGGTGAGGGTGGATGAGGGGTACCTCTCTACCTTGGTAGAGAGGTGGGATCCAGATAGGGGGACCTTTCAGCTCCCTACTGGAGAGATTACCCTCACACTTGAGGATGTATATCACATCCTCAAGCTATCGATGGAGGGGATTCATATTGAGGTTGGACACGATCGAGGAATGGAGATGAGGAAGATGTTTGGTGATAGTTGGTAGAGTGTGGTGATGACATGTGGGGGTATTTCATACTTGTCCATGTATGTGGACAAGATACTGGATGCCCTATCAACTTTGGTAATGTTCATGTTGGCCAACATCATGGTCCCAAATAGTATCGATTGTAGGTTCCCTTGGAACCTCATAGGGTTGGTGAGTGATATGATCGCTACACCATAGGTGTATGCATGGGCTCCTACCTTATTGGTGTAGATGTACCAGGAGCTTTATGAGGTGAGGAGGTAGGGGAGGAAGGGATTGGGATGTAGTTTGTTACTATAGTGTTGGGGATGGGAGCATTTTAGCATGGCTCGATCGAAGGGTCTACCAGTTGTAGGTTGGGATAGGGAGTAACCCTATGCTAGGAGATGGGTAGTGGTAGAGGAGGTACAATTGAGTCATCCTATGTGGATGAGTCAGTGGTACAGGGTTTAGGATTTGTGGGCTGGATTGACATCCACCCAAGTGATATGGAGGCCATGGTGGGGTTCCAGGTGGACAGGAGATGGAGAGTAGCTATGATGGGTCAGGTAAGCTAGGTGGGTGGTTGGGAGGCATCAGAGTGAGGTTGAGTATATCTAGTTCTCATGGGTGCTTCATCAATTTAGCTTGAGGTAGGGGGTTCCTGATGAGCCAGTGCTCTATAGGAGGTATCAAGATGAGATAGGGTTACCATGTGCTGAGGCATGGAGGGAGACTTATGAGGATGATGAGGAGATAGATCTCCTTGATGTGGATGATGTAGGGACTACTATAGAGTATGATGCATGGTTCGCTACACAACCACCATGGGCACCGAATCTAGTAGTAGCTGGTGGAGATGGGGATGAGGCTGAGGTCAAGGAGACCGATGAGGCTCCTAAGTGATAGAGGCACCTTTGATATGATAGTCGAAGGAGGAGGGCTAAGGGTGTGGTGAGGTAAGCTCTAAGGAGTGGAGGAGATGGCAGATATGGGGATGATGTGGAGGAGACTTTGGATGGACCTCTAGGTCAGAGTGAGGAGGATTGGGTGAGGTTGGAGAAGCTGGTGGTAGAGCGGGATGCGATGGTGATAGCTCGAGAGGAGAGGATCATGAGGCTCCAGGTAGAGCTTCTAGAGAGGGAGCATCATCATAATCTTGACATAGCATACCTTCAATCTTGATAGAGGTATATCGAGTCATTGGAGGATAGGTTGATGGAGCATCATATTCTACTTCCAGATCCACCTTCCTTATCTGTATCCGAGTCTGCTAGGCGTAGTGAGTCTAGGCATAGCTCTAGGTCTAGGGCTCCTTCTAGGTCATAGGGGTCCTCTTAGAGGTCTTAGCTAGTGCTTAGATGCACTTTTTGTATATGAGCCTTGGTGCTCCATTGTATGTAGCCTTTGGGCACTCATTGTATATGCGATATATATATATATACATGGCTTTTAATTTTTGTGTTATATGTTTGTGTGAATGCTCTTGTGTATATGCTTTTTGTGGAATGCAAATTTATATGGATGATTAATGCATATGATTATGGTGAATCTATATGGATGATTAATGCATTAATTATGATAAATGTAAATTATGGAATGCAAATGTTCTAATGATCATTCATAGTTTAGATTTTTCTTTGGCCATTTTTAGCATTGTTGTTTAATTAGGGCACCAAAATTTGTGGTATGTGGGATGAAAGACTCATGAAATGACATGGATGTTGATATGGAAAACTGACTATTTTATAGAGACTCGGACATACTAGTGGCATCAAACAAACTCACTAAAACTACCTAATTCCTCTAGGACCAAATGTGTGTGCAATGAATTCATTTACCGAATCATGAGCATGGTAATGACTCGAGGTAATCAAGAACCAATGTGTGTGCAAGTGAGTTCATTAACTCATCTTGAGTAAATTGGGTGTGACCTATTATGGATGAGACCAAGAAGCTAGCTTATCCTTATGTGCGGTCAGAGGTCTCTTTAAAAGATATGTGTCACCACTACAAGTCTAGCATCTATAGCTTTGGTGGAGACTAGCTCCATAGTCCAAGAATTTTGATCTCTCAAGTTTTGGGGATGACTACCTAACCATATGACTAGAAATGTAGTACGATCCTTACAACCCAATGATCAATGGTGTGTGATGTGTAAAATATTTAGAGTTTTTAGGGAATTTTTCCCTACTCTTTATTTTATTTTGAAATTTGTGATAGTGGTGAAAACCACTATTTTTGTGGACTATGTTGCATGATGGGACAAGCAAGGAATACCTTTTTCACTTTGAGGTTCAAACCAAGTATGGTGTTATCCCTCTTTGACACAAGATGTTTTTTAAGATGTGAAATTGTGTTTGGTTCAAGAATGTTTTGGAGTCAATTCCCAGAACTCAAGATTTTCTTAGTGAAGATGTGTAATGGTCCTAAAAAGAACTTGACATGTATTGGTGGTTTGCTTAAAACACTAGGAGTGGCTGAGTGACCAAAAACACCTAGGAATTATGGATATATGGAGGCAAATGATAATTTTACTTGGTGGAATGGTGTGGATGATGTTGTGAAGGTGCCCCTGATTAAGGCAACATGACTTTATTGGACCAATTAATACCTTGAACTGAATAAATGATCCCTAATATGAAATGTGAAATGTGGATGGAATGTATGAAATGCAATTTGTGAAATGGAGTGTATGAATGCAATTGTTGTTAAATGAAATGTGTGCAAATGAAGTGCAATGTTTTTGTGTATTAGCCATGTATATATATATATATAAATATCATTAAGCATAGAATGCTCTCAAGTGTATAACATTAAGTGGTTCGGGTTCTTCCTCTCCCTCTAGACTGGCAAGCCTATAAGTACCTTTACCCACTTTTTGAGTGATAATGTATGGACCCAACCAATTAGCCATGAATTTATCATGAAGATGCGGTAATGCATTGGTGTTTTGTTGATTCTCTTTAAGGACAAGATCTCCTACTTGGAATTCATGTAGATGAACTTTGGTATTGTAAGCATGCTTTAGGCGGTCTTGATAGACTCGTAAATGCTCTAAAGCATTGACTCACCTCTCATCAAGAAGTGTGAGTTGGTCAAGATGTGCTTGTCTAGCAGTATCATCATCTATGAATTCCTGCAAAGAAATTTGCAAGGAGGGGATCTCAAGCTCAAGAGGCATGATTGCTTCGGCTCCATAGACCAATGAAAATGGTGTTGCCCTAGTAGGCGTGTGGATGCTTGTTCGATAAGCCCATAATGCCAAGGGAATTTTAGTATGCCAATCTCTATGATTTTTGTTAACCAGTTTCTTGAGAATAGCAATTAAGGTCTTGTTGGTAGCCTCAGCTTGTCCATTTGCTTGTGGGTAATAAGGAGTCGAGAAACTATGTTGGATGTTATATTTCTCGCAAAGTGCTCGAACATCCTTGTTCTTGAAAGACTTGCCATTGTCGAAGATGATTTTTGAGGGAATACCAAAATGACAAATGATATGATGAAGTAAAAACTCCATAATTCTAGGTCCTATCATACTGGTTAAAGGAATTGCCTCAACCCACTTTGTGAAGTATTCAGTGGTTGTGATGATGAATGTATGTTGTCCTGAGGAAGGAGGTGAGATTTTTCCAATTAAATCAAGACCCCATTGTGAAAAGGGCCAAAGGCTTTGAATAGGTTGTAATGCTTGTGATGGTACATGAGTTAAATTAGCATGCTCTTGACATTGCTTACAATGTTTGACATAAATGCAATAATCTCATTCCATGGTGGGCCAATAATAACCCATGCATAGAATACACTTTGTGATGGCCATCCCACTAAAATGACCACCACAAGTACCATCATGAGCTTCAGCTATGGCTCTTTGTGCCTCAACAACCTCGAGACATCGAAGGAGGATTCCATCATAACCATGTTTATACAACACATCCCCCAAGAGAACAAAATGAGCTACTTTTTGCTTGAAAGTGCATTTAGTAGTTTGAGACATGTCAGATGGGAGTGTTCCAAACTTGAGAAAGGCTACTATTTGGCTTGACCAAGGCTCATATGGATCCGACTGGATAAAGCAAACATCCTTTTCATCCTTAGATTCAACATGGACAATTGTAGATTTAGAGATTGTTGTGATAATTAGAGGTTGTACCTCTCCTAAGGAGTCTTTTGGAATCAATGATCCAAGAGAGGCCATCACATATACAAATCTATTAGTCGAACATGGAAAATTATCGATTTCATACCATTCGAATGTAGAGAGCAATTTCATTGCTACTTCATGATAAAGTTTAATGGTAGGTTCTTTACATTGGTATTCTCCATTGATTTGCTTGACAACAAGTTGAGAATCACCAAATATCCTGATACGCTTTATGCCCATAGCTATAGCTGATTGAAGGCCTAAGATTAAGGCTTCATACTCTACAGTGTTATTTGTGCATTGGAAGTCAAGTTTGAATGATAAGGGGATAGGTACCCCCTGGGGTGTATGAAACATGACTCCAACACCTTGACCTTTCTCACACTTAGAACCATCAAAGAATAGTGTGATATCGATGTCTTCCTCTAGAATGACATCTTCTTCTTGTTCAGTGATAGTGAATACCGAATCATCTGGGAGCTCAATAATCAAGGGATGATCACTAGGTAGTGGAGCTTCCACAAGTTGATCAGCTATGACCTGACCTTTAATGGATTTTTGGCTAATGAACTCAAGGTCAAATTTAGTAAGAAGCATTATCCATTTAGTGGTGTGGGTGTTATTGTAAGTGTGAGACATCATATAACGTAGAGGATTTTCTCTAGCTATGACATATGTTGTGTGACTAAGCATGTAATATCTGAGTTTCTTAGTGGCAAAAACCATTGCTAAGCATAATTTTTCTACATAAGCGTATCTGGTTTCATAGCTTACCAATGTTTGACTAATGTAATAGACAACTTGCTCTCAATTTTCTTCATTCTTTTGTGCAAGCATTGTCCCTAATGCAAAGTTTATTGCTAAAACATAAAGATGGAAGGGGACCCCGAACGAGGAGGAGCTAAGACTGGTGGAGAAGCTAAGTATTGCTTAATGTCATCAAAGGCTTTTTGGCACTCATCTATCCAAGAAAATGGCACCCCCTTTTGTAGCAGGTGATTGAATGGCCTGCATTTGTTAGAAAGTTGTGCAATGAAATGATGGATCGATTGGATCTTTCCTTGTAAACTATGCAATTCCTTTAAATTTTTTGGGGAGGCATCTCCATGATAGCCTTGACCTTGTTTGGGTCCACCTCAATGCCTCTTTTGGAGACTATGAACCCTAGTAGTTTTCCAGAGGTAACACCAAAGACACATTTTTTGGGGTTCAACCTTACATTATGTTCTAGAAGTCGATCAAAAACTTTTTCCAATACACCAATGTGCTCTTGTCGAGTTTTGGATTTTTCCAAGAGATCATCCACATAATATTTGATAATATTATGCATATAGTCATGGAAAATGTATGTCATGGCATGTTGATAAGTGGCACCTACATTTTTAAGGCCAAAGGGCATCACCTTGTAACAAAAAGTTCCCCAAGGTGTAGTGAATGTTGTTTTGTGTTGGTCATCAGGATTTATTCGAATTTGGTTGTATCCTAAAAAACCATCCATGAGAGAAAGCATTTCATGGCCAGCGTAAGTGTCGACAAGAGTATCAATGTTTGGAAGAGGAAAGTCATCCTTAGGACATGCTTTGTTAAGATCTCAAAAATTAGTGCAAATGCGTATCACCCTATTAGGCTTATGAATGGGTACCATGTTTGAGAGCCACTCAGGATAATCAATGGGTACAATGAAACCCACATCTAATAGCTTTTGGAGCTCTTATTTGACCAAGAGGGCAATGGTAGGATGCATCCTTCTAAGTTTTTGTTTGACCGACTTAGCATCAGGATGTAAGGTGAGATTATGGACAACCAAATTAGGGTCAAGACCAGGCATGTCTTTATAGGACCATGCAAAAATTCCCTTCTTCCTCTTGAGGAGAGCAATTAATTGCTCTTGTTCATATTTGGATAAGATTTTGCCAAGCTTGACAATTTGGGGATTGTCTTTGCATCTGAACTAAGGTTCACATCGATAGTATCTTCAATAGACATGTGAGAACCTTCCTCAAGTTGATGGGGAGTTGGGATTAGATGAATGTCATCTATGATGTCATCAAACTCTTCTGACTTATCCTCATCTACGTCTGCCTAGAAAACCTTGGGATTTGAAGGTGAAGGTGAAGGTGAAGGTGGAGGGGATGGAGGAATGTAGTTGGATGAAGCCCTTAACAATTCCTCGGATAGGACAAATTCAGAAAAATATGGTGGTGAGGAAATCTGATCCATATCAATAAGGCTCATGTCAATTGGAATTGGCTTTGCCAAATCGTATGGATTATAGAGTGGGGTGAATAAGTCAATAGGATTCATGTTGACTTAAGGGAAAATGGAGGAGGTGAAATGGATGGGATGGATAGAGCCTAAGAACCGATGCTAGGACCTTGGTAAACCTGGAAAACAACAAGCAACACAAATAAATGCACTTAACTAAATGCTATATACATGAAATGCAGAAAAAGAAAATATTTTTGTTTATTTTATGTTTTTCTCTTTTTTTTTGCATTATATACATATGTTACAATTTTGGTTGATGAGATGGATTAATGAGATGGAGGTGGTGGTTCACCGGTAGGTTCAGCTCGCTCTTGTGGAAGAAGCAAGTGAAATATGGGCTCATGGATGGGGAACATTCTGAGATAAAACTCATCTTGTTTGGTGTGGGGAATGATGGGCTCCGATTCCTCATCAGATTCATTAGAAGCTATCGATATGAGGTCAAATTCTTCATACATTTCCTCATCAGAGTCATCAAGGTGGAGGGCTTCTTCTTCTAAATTTAGATTAAGCCTTTGGAAGGCTTGTTCAAAAGAAGAGATGGTGGGAAGTGGGTGATAACCTAGACCTGAACGGTCATGCACTTCTTGATATGGGACATCAATAAGCTGAGGCACTCCCTATTCATATCGGCCTAAGCCATGTCTTTGCCAATTATGTCTATGAAAATAATAGGATGGAAAACCTATCATTTGTTGGATATTGGTAGGTGGTGGTTGTTTGGGTTCTTCTAGGGGAGTAGGATTAGACAAATATTATATCCCCCCATACACAAAATTTATGCTATTAGGCATTGAACCCATATTGTATACCACTCCTATAGATAAAGGTGGGTCACATGGGTGATCAAAATCCTTGGTAGTTGAGATATTGAGCGGTGTGATTGTGATGTCTTGGAACAATTCACCAAAAGGGGTGGGGTGGACATAAAGTGACCTCAACTTGGGATGATGAGGATGAAGTGGACATGGGAGGCTCATGGTTGGCTAATGGCTCGGATGATGGGGAAGATGTGGGTATCTCACAATTTGATAATTCGACTTGTGAAACATTGGTTGATGGAGATGGATTTGGTTGTGAAGGAATTATTGTGACCAATGAAGGGGATGATGATGTGGATGGCATGGATTGGGTTTGACCACATGTACATGTAGTCAATGATGATGATAATGAAGGTGTAGAAGTGGATGCTTGGTTGGAATTGGTGATGGGAAGCTCCTCAAGAATGGGAGATTTTGATGAAGGATTGGATGGAGTGATTGATGATGTGGTGGATGATATGAGGAAAATATGGGTAGAAGGAAGCATGGATTCATAAGGATTCGAGATGAAGTTGCAATACTTAAATGGCTCAACATCCATTGGTATGCAATGTACTTGCCCTTCATGTACGTATTTTAGACATTGATGTAATATGGAAGGGACACATCTCATTTCCCTCATCCAAGGTCTTCCAAGGAGTACATTGTATGCCATGGATCCTTCTAATATGTGGAACAAGGTATGCAATATTTTTACCCCTACTTCGATGGGCAAAACAATAGTGCCAACTATAGAGTAGAGAGCATCATTAAATGCTTTCAATGTGAAGGTGGATTTGGTTATGTGAGATGGAGGAAGATTGAGATGATGGAGGGAAGATGTGGTGATGATGTTAATGGAGGAGCCGATATCAATTAAGACTCTTTTGAATGGCTTCCTATCAATTTTAGCCATTATATGCAATGGAGGGTCCATCGATTCTGATGAGATTGGTTTAATCTCAAAGTCATAAAATATGATGGAAGGCTCCATGCATGTTTGAATACTCCCTACAAAGTTATTAAAGGTATTGGAATCTTGAGATTGGAGTTCGATGGATTTTAGAATATCCATTAATGCCTCACGATGTTGGGGAGATTGTTGAATTAGGTCATAAATAGATAGTTTTGATGAAGCCATTTTTAAACTCATGGTTAATCGGCTACTCAGAGAAATGATTGGCCTTTGGGGGTGGTTGATGGGATGAATTGATGGATTAGAATGGTTGGGAATGTGGATTGGTGGAGAAGGATTTGGGGAAATTTGGATGGGTGGTGATGGAATAGGTTGAGACTCCCTTGCTTGTGAGTTCATGGGTTATTGAATGGGTTGCTACCATGCATCTTGTTGATTGTTTTGTCATTGTTGACCTTGGGTTACCACATGAATGGCACCTACAAAACCTTGGTACTGTTGAATATGGTTAACTTGATTGGGAGGGGTCTTGATGTTAGACCCTCCCATTGTGGATTGCACCTCCTCATGATGAGGAAGTGGTGTTTGGAAGATACCAAGATTTTGGTTTTGTTGAGCTAGGGGGTTGTCAAGCTTGATGGCCCCCAAGTCAATGAGGTCTTGTACTATATCCTTAAACACATGGTAGTTATTTATGTCATGCCCATTTTATCTATGATAAGGGTAAAACAAATATTACCTATAGTTTTTACCACATATTGTGGGATCATCTGGTTTGACCTCAGGCAAAGCAAGTCTATTGGTGTCATACAACCTTCAGAATATGGAGGTATAAGATTCAGATAGAGGGGTGTATTGATGATTTTGTCGAATAGATTATCGATGTTGGTGATTCTCCATAGTTGGCACTATGTTTTGCATAGATTGGGTTACTGAGGGCACCGCATGATAGGCAATTTGTTGTGGTGGTTGTTGCATTGGTTGTTGTTGAGCCATTACCAGTTGGCTCATGACCACTTGATTGACATGATTGGCTTGATTGGCTAGATTGGCCTATGTTGATTTGGTTTGGCCAGAATAATTGCTTTTGTATTGGCCCTTGTTTTGCCATTCCTTCTTTCTTGGCTTAAGTATACCTTCTTGGATTTTTATCTCCTCGATGACACTAGCTTGGGCAAGAGCTTCCTCAAATGAGTGATATGTTTGCAATTGAAGCATCCAAGAAATAGGTTTTAGGTAGCTCTTAGTGAATAGCTTAATAAGCTCTTCCATTGGTAGGGTGAATGGCATTTTGGTTATGATGGCCCTCCAACGGTTGCCAAAATCATAGATAGACTCATCATCATGTTGTCTTAAACCATAGATATCAGACAATGAGACTTTATTTCTTACATTAAGGGTAAATCATTCAAATAATTGGTCAACCAATTGTTCAAAAGTATAAATACTATGATTGGGCAATTGGTTATACCACTCTATGGCATCTCCCCCCAATGTCTGAGGAAATATGCAGAGCATGAGAGCATTATCATTTTGAATTCTGAAGCATGAGTGCACGAATGTGCTCACATGCTCTTTAGGGTCCTCAGTCCCTTTGAACTTGTCAAACCTTGGTACCATGAAGTCTATCGGATATGGTGGTGATGGTACCAAAGGGTGAATTGGTTGATTGATTAATTGATGTAAGGTTGGCTTCTGGTTATTGTAACCAGGAGTATGTTGTATCAAATTATCAATCTATTGTTGCATAGCCTTGATTCTAGGGTCTTCCCCAAGAATGTGAAAGCCCTGAATCACTTGATGATTTTGTGGAGTGACAAGATGATGATGGATAGGTAGAGTGGATTGGAATTGATGATGATGAGATTGATTGAGAAATGATGGTGACTATTGAAAAGGGGATAATGCATGAGGATTATGGTTGGGTTGGCCTATGGGAATGGAATGGGTATGGGTGGATGGAGGTGTAGGGATGGAAACCATCGAATATTGTGGTACCCATGATGGACTTTGTGTGATGAAGGTGGGTTGAGTGGAAATTGGTTGAGGCCTAGGGTTCACTTGAACTTGTTGTTGAGCGTTCTACCACTTCTTAAGCAATTTGTTCAAATGTTCCCATGCTTCATGAATTTCCATATCATCATTGGAAGGCATGGATGAATATGGAATAGATGATGTGGATGGGGGACAAGTGGCAATGGGAATTGCAACTTGATTGGATGAAATGGGCACTTGTGAAGCAACATTGACTTGTGCTTCATACAAGGGGTTGGTATAGGTGGATACATATGAAGTGCTAGGAGCACATGATGGTTGGGGAATGGAGAAATGGGATGAAGGTGCAACTGATGCCTCAAAAAGAGGGTTAGTGTACACCTGGGTGAAGTTGGATGGATGGGAAGGAATAAGTTCCTATTATAAAGAAGGATCTTGATCCGAGATATTATGGATGGGTTGCAAGACATAATTAGCCGATTTGTAGAAAGCCTCTACTTTGGCCATGTCTATGTGGGTAATAGTGTGGTCAATTGTGGGTGAAGATGATTCAGTTTGTGGAAGAGATGTGGAGGTGTATCTATGTGAGACATCAGTAGCCTGCACAATGTGTGATGGGCCCACAGATAAATATGTGCAATCTATCTGAACCACACTAACGGGATTTACCATAGAAGTGGTAGGAAATGAAGATGAATAGTCCATAGATGTATTGTTTTGGTTTAAAGGATTTTTTTTATTTCTTGTTAAGACCATAAGCTACTAAACCAAATGTAAAATGTGTTGTAAAGGAAATGCAGAAATGGAAATTCATAGAAATCAAGTGAAGACAATCAATGCTATGTTTATACAACAATTGTGTCTTACCTCATTCATTAATTATCTCCTTTTAATGTTTTTTTATTTTATTTTTATTTTGTGTGTTTGAATGCACTAATATGAAATTACAATGGGTGAATACTATGGCTAGGAATGGGCAATGAGATTCTTACTGGTGATGAAATCCAGCAAGTTTGCTTGGGGGTAACCTATGGTGTCTAGGGGTAGATATTGGTGGATGGAGATGAAGCCCACCATCACCAGATCTCAAGCAATGATTGGTGATGAAATCCAACCATTACTATTAAAAGTGCAATGTGTAGTGTGTGATTCCTTTTAAAAATTTTAGTTTTTCTATTGTGCTCATACAATGTCAGAAAATGACTGCTTTCATCAATCTAAATCAGAATCCAACATCAAAATATCAATTTTCCCAAAGGAAGTAGAGTACACCGCTTAAATCCCTCTCTAAATAGAGGGGGGTTCATCTACTCCTCCACCTTGAATCACCAAATGTGGGGGTACTTTTGTTATTTTAAATGTTGTTCCTACTTAGATTAATAAAAATAGAAATTTCTAACCCTAGGATGCACACTACTTTATGCTTTTAATATTTCATATGCAGACAAAAGATGCAGCACACCAGAAAGCATGAATTATTTTTAAATGGAAATGTGTTATGTGTAAATGCAACTATATGCAACAACTACTTTGATGCCTAAATGCACACTAGAATGATTGTTTCTAACAGATATATTATTATGTTCTTTTTAATCCAATATCTGAAAGAAAACAAAAAAAATGTAAAATGTAAAAATGCATAAAACAAAGATTAGGGTTTCAAGGTAAGCTTACAGAGAAGCCTACGTATTTTTCCTTCTCTCTAAAAATACCACTCTATGCTTCAAAAATGCCCTTGGGCATTTCTTGAATATCCCATGAGCACCGTAGGGCATCTATGCACCTTATGCAACTTCTGCATTGTTCCAAAAATCTAGATTCTATGAAAATCATGTGATCCATGCTTTCAAAAACCTGCAAGATAAAATAGAAAACAACAAGTTAGATCACAAGATAAATCAAAGTAAGAAACCCTTAGGGGGTCCCACCATGATCACCATTTGTGAAGACAAAAATGAAACACCAAATATAGATAATAGAAAATGAACAAATAGTGATACAAGAGATTGCACAATAAAATAAATCTTATATTATTAATGTCGATGGATCTCAATACAATCAAATGTACCCCAAATAGGGGTTTACACTATTTATTTTGATACAATTAATACAATATGCTAGGGTTCTCCAAAACCCTAGCCAACAATGCTTATGGTGTCTTCAAAGCTCATTCTTGCTCCCAACAGAGGTGAGTGGGCTTCAACTATCCATTGACCAGACCACTCCAACTTAAGCAACTACCAAATACCTATATATCTCCATATCTACACATAAAAAATGACAAAAGAGGGTTAATAGTAACTGTGAGGGCTCCACTATGTGAGACCCTCAGAAATCAATAAAAACCCTAGCTATCAAATAATAATTCTATAAGCAAATATAGAAATAATAAAATCAATACAATAATGGAAGATTTACCTTGTAAACTTATCACTTTATGATCTATCATTGTCATCATTGTAAGAAAATAGGTATGCAGATGCCCTAGCAACACTTGAGGGTTCATTAGTCTATAGAACTAGGGTTTGAAATACCTACAAGTGCTCAATGGCAATAAGAAACCCATGGATGCTCAAGGATGGTGGAAAGCACCTAGAGGAACTCAATAGTAGCAGAGGGACACTCAAGAGTAGCAGCGAGGCATTCAGAGGTTGAGGTAAGGTATGCAGAAGCAGATATACTTTGGGTGAGGGCTACGATAGTGGATGTGGAGGTGAAGGTGAGGGATGCGAAAGGGGACTTCATGAAAGCTTAGATTGCTTAGGGATTTTTCTAGGGGTTGAGCCATCAAAATGACTCCTATTTATAATCTTCCCTAGGGCACATTAGGGTTTCAACGACACAATTTGTGCGGTCAAGATTAAAACGTGATGGAGGGTGGAGATTAAATCTGGGTAGGTGGCATGGATTAAGGTGGATGAATGGCTAGGATTAGACCAAGATGGATGGTTGAGATTAATTACACACACATATATATATTTATTAAATATATAAAATATAATATAAAATATTAATATTTAAATATATATTAAACAAATATACATAAATATATGTAAATAATGGGTAAAAATGGTGGGAAGACCTGGATGGATGACAAGTGGCTAGATTTTGGTGTCTACACACTCAATAATGAGGAACTATTTCATGAAGTGGAATTTTACTCTCAAAATTTAATAGATACTTTTGAAGGATACAAGTATTTATCCACTAGCAAAAAAGAAAGATTCTCATTATTCCTAAAAGAAGCAAAATAAGGAAACTTTACAACTCTAATTGGTTATCTTCATGAAGTACTTTTTAGATCTTGGTGGAATACTCAAAATATAGTTATATTCACATCAGAAGAATGTTTGATGATATATCTATCATTAATAGTTTTTGAACTCTTTCAAAACATAAAATAAAATAACAATCCTAGTCAATATTATTGTGATGATATACTAACTCATCATGAAGAATACATTTCTCTAGTAAAAATGTAGAAACGAAGAAGAAGAAAAAGGAGAAATAAGAAGCATCACAAAAAGGAAAAGATGACAATAAAAGAAAATACTTTCAAGCTGAATACAAATTAATATGAGCTAAAGAAACAAGATGAAGATACTCATCCAAACTTAAATAAACATGACAATAAAGGAAGAAAGAGAGAAGAAATTGAATTCCATAACTAGATGAAAGACAACATGAAAACCAAACCAAATGAAATAGAGGATTGATTCAAGCTAAAGGATATTTGAAATATGAAGCTCATGCATAAGATCAAATCCAAAGTCACTTGAAGAATGACGACAAATGTGAAGATCCATATTGAAAAATAAAGTCTTCAATACCAAAATAATGTAATATAGGAGGTGTTAGAGTATATTACATTATTTGAAAAATGCTAATGTACCACCTTGGGTACATAACTAGAGTAGGAGTTTACTTTAGAGTAAGGTTTGAGTTACTTTAATAAATGTAATAAATGCACAAGTGTTAGAATGTGCAATTATGTAAATGTGCATGTAGTCCACATGGACATGAGTCATAGGATAGGTAGATGAAGAGTCGTGGGTAAAGTAAAGGCCAAGGTAGATATATTCCTATATATAGACCTTTAAAGTATAGAGTGAATGTGAGACAATGTAACTATAGAGAGGTAGATTATGGTAGTGAGTAGGTACAATGTAGTTCTTCATTTAAAATTTTGGAGTGTTCAAGTCTTGCATTATATTGCACTGTACTATTTTTGTGAGTTTTCATTAATGGTATTTTACTGAGTTATTGCAAAATTTTATTCTCTTATTTTCTTGCATATTTTAGTGCCATTATCATATAGTTATCATAGCATGCTTATTTTACATCTTGTGGTTGCATTTACATTAATATGCATTACCAAAAGGTAATAGCTAAAGCATCTAATACATGCTCATCATTAATATCAATATTAAACACCACTCCATAATGTATAGAAGGATCAAGCTTATTAAAGGTAGGGTTTAAAAAGGAGTAGTTGCTAATGGATAATCTATAATCGAGATAGCCCTATCACTAGTATCCTTTGAAGAACTCAAGCTAATATGCTAACAAGATAGAACAACTAGAATAAAGCCAACAAGAATATCTAAAGGAGAAGAACAAGCAAAAGGTACCTGTTGGGATCCAAATTGTCATCAAGTAAACTTGATACTACAAATGTCTATCTTCCAATTTTTTGGCTAGGCTTTCACCCACTAGTCACAGCTCAAAACTCAAAATTGGATGGACCAGGGACTGCTTCAGCCCAACCTCCAGAGTAGGCTAGTTCATTGTCAATTGACAGAGTGTTGACTCAATTAAGCTCCATAAAGGTTTTGAGAGATATAGTTAGAAAAGGATTTAGGGTTAATAAATTATGAATTAACAGTGGTCGAATAGGACTAAAAACATAGGCATCCACAGGGAAAACACTCAACAAATTATTTCTAGTGTCCCATACTTAGGATTAGCAGCACCCAAAACCATATAATATTCATACAATAAAAGCAAAATAGAGATGTGCTTCAAGAAAGCAATTTTAATATCTAGGATAATAACAATCCAATTTAGCAGAATAAATTAGTATTCAAACTTCACAGAAATAAACTTCTCAACAACACAGATCTAACTATGAACATATTTTAATTTCCTTACAACTAGTAATCCAATAAAGGTAGAATGAACTAACCATATCAGCATTGATAGAAATGCAATTCACAGCTCGAAACTCTTAATGAAAGATATCAAATATGACAAATCTTGAGTCAAAAATCTAAGTAATACTCCTTCCATTAATTTGCAAAAGATATTACACAGTAGAGAAAGAAAACACTATAGAGATGACCTTGAAAATTGAGGGTTTGACCTCTATATATAGTTTAAAATTAAAGAAGAATAGGAGAGACATTACACGGATTTAGAATATTACAGATCAGTAGAAAGTTATGCTGGCATCATTTCATTCATCTACAGGGTCCAAAAAATCTGCTCAAAGTTGCATGCCATGGTAACTCGACTCTGCAACTTTCTAGTTTGGCAATGGTAGTTAGACTCCAGGCCATTAGAAACCAAATATAAATTGATCATCCTTCTTGACGACTTCACACCATCGTAGATCTACAACTACCCTAGTTCTTGGTTCTTGGAACTACGAATGCTTTATCTACCCATTCAAACTGACTAGTTCTCATTCACCAAGAATCTGCATTTGTATGCTCATAAAAATATCAGCATAATATCCGCCATTGATGCACTTTATGGACGACTATGATTAGAATTTAATAATTCTCAAAAGATGAGTAGAGTAGAACTAGTCATCAATCCGCTCAAAAAGAACACTGACATCAACTTGGATGGCTTCGACCAGTGGATTTGAGTCTTAGTGAGAAATACACTGAATGCTGAGCAGAATGTAGCTCATCACCAATCCACTCAAAAAGAACACTAAAGTTAGCTTGGATGGCTTTAGCCAACGGATTTGAGACTTTGTGAGAAATACACTGAGTGCTGAGTAGAACGTAGCTCATCGTCAATCCTCTTACTCAAGTCTTCAAAATGCTTTATTTCCTTCTCACATCCATGGCATATGACATAAGTTGTAATCTAATCCTCGATTCTTGCTCCACCAACTTTGAATTGAATCAATTGCATAATAGAGTATAATGCTAATATACTCAAGAAGTAATGGAAAATAACTTTTGCACTATTCCATTTCCTTTTACTTCTTCTTGATGTTTTAACCTTCTTTCCCAACTGTGTGGATCTCGTCACCATTTCGCTCTAAAATAGCCTTGGAACTCAGTAGAATGGGATATTTCCAACACTTATTCACTTAAGTGCATGGGATGAAGCTATGTCGCTAATCCACACTTTGAAAGGTGTTGACATCATCTAGACTTGATTTTATTATGGATTGGGACCTTCACGCTAGGTTGCTAAAAAATACACTAAGTTTTGGGCAACGTGGAATAATTTACTTATTTTACAAAAAAGAACCAAGTGTTGTTTGGATTGGAGCACCTTGCACTGGGCTACTCTAAAATACACTCTATCTTAAATGGATTGGAATATCTCCATGCCTTAGAATAAATTTTAAATTTTTTCTAAGAATGTGGCCATTTTGGGCCTATATTCTGGTGCCTCTTGGGTGGATTTTCTCATGAAGCCATCAAACTCAGAGTCTTATCCATTGGGAATAAGGAGTCAAAAATTTTATTCTTCAAGTAATGCTTCATAGGATAATTTCTATATGATCATTACCATCTAAAAACTCTATGAAGCTTTCCAAAGAATAAAGGTTCATATCAAGATCATACTAGAAATAAAAAACATCCACCACTCCTTCAAAACTGCTCAAATGTTTAAGCAAAATAGAGTTATGCTATCCATTTTAATACTTCTTTAAAAAAGATATGAATACCTTCACAAAATTTCATTCTCTACATTTTAGTCTCATGCTTTTTATTATTATCTTCTAATAGTGTCAGAGTAAAAACAAAACAAAATACAACACTTCTACATGACTATAAAATGTCTAAAAAAAAACTCTATGCTTGTGCCTCTTGAGGGTTCATAGTAACCCTATATGGTTATTCACCCTCTTGCTGAGCTTATTTAATAACATTATCTTCCTGGTCTTGCTCAACCTCTTCTTCTTCAGGTGAATCTTGCTCTTTATCCTTTTACTCAACATCATTACCAAACAACTAGACCATCAACTTGAAATTTTGCAAAGCTTATTTCCAAACCACTTCAGAAGGGTTGGAAGTCTCTTTAATCTACTCGTGGATGAACTCCAACTCAGCTGTGTCTTCATAATTAATAGTACTTGTTCACCAATTCCTCCATCAAGTCTTGGAGTCTAGTTAAATAAATTATCATTTGTGAAACTTGCTCTTGATCGATTGGCTCTTCCCAGACATCAATCTAAGATTTATCTTGTAGGATCAAAGCTACACTCTTTTTAATTTCTTCTTCTGATAATGAAGTGTTATTCTCAAGCCATAACCCTCTAAAGCCATTCTAAACCATCTCTTGATCGATTTCTATCACATCTTGAACTGTATTCTCCACTTTATCATACAAAAACCAAGCCTTTTACAACAATCTATTCTTCTTCACTATGACTTTGGTAGTCAATCTAGAAGTATTCCATTCCTTATTGGAAATTGGTTTAGCAGTCTCACTGAGCCTGCTATCTACTATTAGAATTAATGTGTACTATGCCTACTTCTAGTTTGAAATTTGTCATATTATTTTAACACTTGTCATGTTCTTCATATAGGCTTATGCCTATATATTGTACTCATTTCATGTATAATATCATCTCATATTTTGTTATTCCCAAAATTTGGTATCAGAGAAGGTTCGCTCTCCTACCTGTGTAACCTCTTGAGGGGGGATTTCCCTCATGGAAATCCTCCCTCCTCCCCTCATTTATTTGCCCCCATTTCTTCCTCTATTTTTTATCTTTATAATTTTTTTTAATACTGAGGGAGTATGCTCTCCATATTTTGATGGATCAAAAACCAGATGTATAACGAAAAAAAGAACTCTTTTTTCTTCCATAATATTCATCTTGTTTTTTTTTGGTTTCATGTTTGTTGTGACAGTGGTTACCATGATGGCCTTGGTGCAGTGCTTGATGGTTTCTATATTTTCCATTGTATCCTTAGATACAAACAGATCCATCAACACTTTTCAGTTGGCTGTGGAAAAAATCTCCACTGTGATGTAAATGAAGGATTGCACCATCATTCTAGCGATTTGAAACCAATGACTAGTGGACTAGTTCCAAATCATTTTTTTATCATAGGTGAAGAAGATCCAACTACCAGTGGTAGATGAGCCCAATGGGCTTGGTGGAGCTCATCTTGGATAATTAAAGTTTTCTAAATTGCTGCTAAAATTGGTGATGAAATCTTTAGCATTCTCTCATGGAATGTCATGTGAGGTATGATGATGTTTTTGGTTCCTCGTGTTTTTACGATGTCGATGACCGTCTATCATAATGCAAAGGAAATGGTAGGAGTATAAGATACAACCATGATGTCATTTGTTGAATCCACCATTGATGCTCACCTTTCATCCAAAAAGGTCATCGGTGCTCGTCGTGGCCGTCCAACTGCGCACCTGCTGCAACAATCAAATTTTTTGGCAGTCTTGTGTGTTCGATTCAGGTAGAATTTTTTAGTTGATTTAACCATTGTGTAATCAGTGGCGACCATGCAGATATCAATATTTTTGTTGGGCGATGTTCACACAAGAAGTGAAGACTGTACATTTTTTATCTATGATAGCTATTATTTTACTGTATGCTAGAGTTTATGGGCTCATTTATTTTTAGAGTGCACCATTGCAAATCGAGGAATTTTAAATTATGCGGTGCTCTCCATAGTCCATGCGGAGGTGTGTATGCCGAGATTCCCATGGCTTTAGTGAGGTTGAATGGTATCCCTCTGCTTTCTATGTTTGTTGCATCCAAGAAAATATGAGATATAACAAAGGCTATCATGATTTGAAATGAGACGTGAATCGCAGGATAAAAACAACAAATAGTGGATGTTGTGAGAATTTGGTAGAGGTGCGTTATTCGATTAGACTATTGCTGTGATCATGGAGGCCATGCCTTCCAAAATCCCATGATGAAATCCTGAGAAGAGAACATAGGATCACAATGATTTTCTTGCTTTGCTACTATGTAGATGGGATCGTAGAGGGTAGATTTTTTTAGTCCTATTGGACTGTGTGCACCACTTCCTGGTGATCTAGAATGAACATGTTCATGATTGCAATGAGGGTGCCTACATGTTGATATGAACCTTGATGATGCTCATTTGAAGGATTCTTGCTCAAAGGATTGTACTATCTAATGGTGTCAATGGACATCAGATTCTACCTTTTTACGTGTAAACATCATTATAATTGTGGAGCTACAAACTGATGGCAGTGTGGGATCTAGTTTACTTGCCCACATATCCATTTGGAGATGTGCAATAACTGTTGTGTGGTGAAGCATAGAATTTGAATGTTACCCCAAATAATATTTGTATGGTCGAGCATAGTGGAGAGTACAAAAAATATTGTTGTCATATGTGGGAGGGCATGCTAGATGGTAGATGTCAATATTTTTACAAGAGTCAAAAGATGTATAAATTCCTCTGGTGGTGCAAGCCCAAGATGTCGTTGTGATCACTATTGTTGTTGTTTAGGGGTGCAACGTGGAGGAAGATAGATTGATCCTGTGCTATCAGGGTGCTGAAAGACCTATTTGAGGACTGGTAGGTCAGTGAACTAAGTTCTAGTATCCCAATGAAGGTGAAGCCCCAAGAGGAGCAAAGTTTAGCGAAGGAATGAAAAACACATGTATTTTTTAAATACATATTTATTTTTTTTAAAATGGTAGACAAAGCTGCAAGATCACATGACCTCACATATAATATTTTCTCCACTATTAATTTATCATGTGTTGATTTATTGATGGGGTATTTTTTCCTCCACAATGGGCATTCATGTATAGCCGCTCACTATCCCACTGGAGATTGACTAGAGACTTGGGACCATGTGATTGCCTTGAGAGGGAATATTTTTTATATGTGGCTTATTTCTGCTAAGGCGATTGGAATTGTAGTGGTTTGCGATACAAGATTGTTTTATGGCACCATTAAAATATTTATGTGGCTATGAAAATGCTTTTTGGATCTATCTTCACAGGTTTCCACATAACAGAGAAACTATTCTGGTGCAGAGTGGTAGCCATGTCATTTTGAGAAAGCTGTAATTGTTTCTACAAATTGTGTCTTATTTGCAAAGATAGTTGACCAGAGGTATGTATTTTCAGATGCACAGGATACAAAGATCCATATTTAGGTGATCTAATCTATTTTTTCCATTATGAATACATCTATCATTGTTTTTTTTGGTTTTTTATGTCCAGGAGGAGGGACGTCTTTATGAACCCATGCTAACTTTCTAGAATGGTGATGTAGATGATGAAGGCTATAGAATTGTCACTTTGCATGTTAATGCTACTAGCATAGTCATGGTGTAATATTTCAAGCAGATATGTTCACCAGATTAGCTATGGAGATGTCGCACCTGCTACTGAGGAGAAGACAAAATATGATGTTATTATCAAGGAGGTTGCAGTTCTTTCAAAATTAGTACTAAACAATTAGTGCTCGTGTGTATTTATTGATCAACCATCATCTTGTTCTTGTGAGATCATCAGCTTGACGTGATTCTATTCTATAGGGATATTCAAATTTGTAGCCCTGACATCTCTACTGATATTGACATAGATTTGATAAATAATTGTGTTGGTGTCCGTAGGAGCTGATTTGATTGATCGTATGTTTCATCTATTTGGAGGAGAAAAATATGTTTTGTTACAATGTAGGGAATTATGATCAACCCTTATAATTTTCTACATTTATGTGAAGAGGGGGATGACACTCTCCCCATTGCAATATTTTTTGATCCATTAAATTTTTTCTGATGTCGAACATGAAAATTTTGTGATGCTAAAGAGTTCTATGGATGGCATCAAGATATACCTGCACATTTGAAAGTTTTTAACCCACTATTGTAGACTGATTGATGCAGTCTCATCATATTAGAGGGTGATGTCCTGTTATCTTTGGCGTCCATGCTAAGCATGATGTTTGTAAGTTTTTTTTTTGAATGGTCACAAATTCAATATCTGCACAGTTGAGCCTAGTTGTGGGTAACATATTTGTTTTTCCATTAACAACATTTGTAGAATAGCACCAAGAAGAAGTGTGCAATGGAGATTTTGAAATTTGAAGGAACGTGTTTTTTGTTGGTGGTGAGTGGTGCATTTAAATGCATGCCTTGATGGGTCTGACGCATCGAAAGAGATGGGAATTTTTATTCATACCCATGGGGCCAAGAGGCCTATTGAGGATGCATTGGCCATGTTTGAGGAGATGAAGAGGAGTGGGTGTGCCTCCAAAAATACCACCTACAATGCGCTGATTAATGATTTTTGATATGGCAAAAAAAGTTGTTTTATAGCCCAATTTTTCTTTTTAAGGAATTTTTTAGTGGGGCTATTTTATTAAGCAAAATAAGTGAGGGGATTTTATTAAAGTGAATGGTTTATGATTTTCTCCATGTGGAGAGTGGAATTTAAAGGCCCACCTGGCCGTCAATTATAATTTCAAATATGATAATCCGTATGAACCATGATATTACCCTGTAAGGGAAAATTGAAGGACTATTTTTTTATTCTGCCAAAGAGCGATGCTACCATTGCGCGATGTTTTCTATTTGCTACCTAGAGAGGCATGTTGTTTTTCCACATGTTGAAGGTCCCTTTGAGAGAGGAATATAGGGGTATTTATAGTCGTTGGAAAGGTTTTTCTAAGACGAACACATTGGTGGTGTCAAGTTGTAATTTTAAGAATATTTTATTTGTCATTTTTAGCATTAAATTTTTGTACCTTGGAGTGCACTCTCGATTGAACCCTCCACTCCCAAGGAAAATTTGTAAGTGATCCTAGTATCTAGTCACTTTCTATATACACCTAGTAGATGTAATGGCTGATTACCCATGCATTTCAGTAGGATGATGAAGTCACCATAAGGACACTTACTCTAAGGACTACAAACATAGACACCCTAGACTCTATCTGAGGACTTTTATAGATCTACTTTTGAATACTCCAAATGAAGACACTTCAAAATATTCTATTCTCTCCTTTCTTAATATCCTTCGAATTTGATTCTATGGCTCATTTTATTGTATTTCATGGATCATATTACTTTTGTATTAAGGTGCATTTTCGGTAGAGATCGACACCTTCTAGATTGAGTTCACCATGAGGGGGGATATGATATTCATGGTGAATCTAGTTAGTGACCTACGAGAGGCAACATACCTGGAGGATGACCTATAGAGGCAACAAACCCAAAAGTGGCTGACCTTGAGGCACACAGGATGACCCTGAGGCACTTAGATGGCTGACCTAGAGGCAATAGATCCAAGGAAGTGGCTAACCCTGTGACAACAGAGAGAGATGTGTACACCTTTGATCTAGCATTATTCACAGTTGGAGAGCCAAGTGCAAAGAGCATAAGCCTAGACAAAATCATGTAATAAAGGAGGATGATAGGGTTATTTTAGATAAGTCAACATTAAGGGGGAATGTTACCTAATATTGACTGGTTTTTTTTCTATAGTTAGGATAGTGCACATTAAGGGGGAATGTTAGAATTAATGTGCACTATGCCTACTTCTAGTTTGACACTTGTCATATTATTTTTACACTTGTCATGTTATTCATATAGGCTTATGCCTATATATTGTACTCATTTCATGTATAATATTATCTCATACTTTTTTTATTCCCAACATATGCCAACGTGTAGATCTACTCTAATGGAATCACCATGGTTTGGAGTTCTTGAGTGAATATATCCAAATCTTCTTGGGTATTCTAAAGCAGATGGCTGGCATCATCCATATAGTCAATGATGGGCTACAAATACGAGCATTTCTCCAAAAATTCAGACAATAGTTCTTTCCTCACCTTCTTTAGCCCTACTTTCAAGAAGCTTGAAGACTTGGCCTTTTCAATTTGAAGTAGGTGCTTCAAGTTATGTATCTCTTTGGCTTGTTCTTCATTTTTCTTCTTTTTCTCCTCTACTTGATCTTTGAGCTCAATGGCCTCTTGGAATTTGCTCTGCCAGTTCTTTGCTTCACTTCTAATTACTTTCTCTACATATTTCTAATTATTGATTGTATTTTCATGTTTTTCTATCATCGGCTCTAGCTTGTCAACTTTATCTTTGTATATTTCAAATTTAACATAGAAAGTCTCTAAGTGAGATTTTGCTATAACAAACTCATATTCAACAGGTAGCTGCTCAATATATTCTGTATACTCTTCCATATGGTATTCTTGCACAATCATCTCTATTTTAGACTTACTCACCAAAGGAATAATGGAACTGGATGATCTCTACCTTGAAACTAGGTCAACAGACATGTCACTTCTCTTTGTAGCCATCCTATTTAAAGGCTTGGACAAATTCTCTATCCAAAAATCTTGAATTTTATATGAATTTTCCTTCTCCTTTTGCAAATTTTCTAGTGTGGGATAACTTGTAGGACGAGGAGAAGCTATAATATTGGGAAGAGCAGACTTAGTAGCTGATGATGATGGAGTGGTAGTGACTACAATTGAGTCTATGATTATTGTTGTTGTTACAATAGGAAAAATCATGGGAACTAAAGTAAACTTCATTGAAGGGTGAGTCGGTGTGGATGAAATAGCTTGTATTTTAGATGATGTGGTAGGTTGTGATAGCAGAGGTGGGATTATAGGGGATTATGAAGGAGGGATTTTAGATGATTATGGAGGAAATGGATTTACATGGCCCTCTATATTTGCTGATGAAATAGGTGGTAAATTATGAGGGGGAGATGGTACTTTTGGTTTAAATTTTTTCTATAGAAGGGAAAGGTGCTTTCTCTGGGGAATTGGGAGGAGGAGGAGAAGAAGGGATATAAATAATACCTTTGCCTACAAATTTAGGAAGTTTTGGATCTACCTTTGTACTTTGTTGCTATGTTGGTTGTACCGATTATTCTACAACTGAGACAGGAGTCTTCTCAACAATCTTCCCCTTATCCATATTCTATTTCTTACAAACCTTCTTCTAAGTTCTTTCCAGTACATTTTTGGCTTTTCTCTAAAAAAATTGAAATAATATCAGCTTATCATTCTTTGTATCTTCCCTGAAAAGTCCTTCCTATAATGGTTATTCAAAAATAGGATTCAACTCCACTATAGCTATAATGGTGAAACTTACTGGTGTAAACACAAAGTTCTCATCTTTCTCATTCCAATATATTTATGTTTTAGGGGGCTATTTACCTAAAGCTAGGTGCTTGGACCTAGTTACTATCTTGATGACTTCTATGATTATGGCTCTTGCATTTTACTCATTAACTATGCCCCTATAGGGAAATTATCCAATAGTTCTATTGAGGGCTCAAATATTTTAATAGCTGTAGTAGTAGTTAATTATTAGCCCCTTCTCCTTGATTTTCCTCTTGTGAAGATGGGGAAGGAGAATATGATCTTGGTCGTGGTTTCTTGTAAATCAAAACTAGATTATTTGGGTCCTTAACCTTCCAATTTTTAATGTTCTTATCATATCTATCAGAAAAATCATCATCAATTACTCGTCCAAGCTTGGATTTCTCTGTGCTAGTTTCCACTCTCATTATCCACCAGTCTACTATACTACCTTTATCCCATTTATTTATATTCTCAACTTCTCTGATCTTAGACTCCTTAAACTGATGGCTTTCATTCTTATCTGAATCAAAATCAACTATCTATTTATAGAAGTCTAGTCATGGGGGAAGTTGTTTCATCTTGGCAACATTCCAATATGATGGGGCATTTTACTTATTATTCCTAACTTGTTCAAAATGAGACCTTGAGATTTTATCAAATTTATGGGCCTTCACTCCATTAAGGGCAATGTTCCTCTTGCATAATTTGTCATCTGGGTCATATCTCCACCTCTGAGGGATGTAGAACAGACCTAGCTTATCTAAATATTGGGTGATTTGTTCACCCTAGCCCTTTTGGTGATAGTTATATAGTCAACACTATGGTAGGTCAAAAAACATCTTCTTTTATTTCTAGAGGCATAGTTCATATTGATTAAATCTGCTTGCCTCAAATATTCTAGAGCTAACAATCTATTTGTAATGAAATGAGGTAGGAAAGAAGGCTTACCAGTGAAGCCATACAATCTAATAACTGTGCCTTATATAAGGATGTAATAGTCTCCTTCTTCAACACCTTCTATTATTAATAATTATTTGGCCAGAGGTGGTAATATAGGGCATTTCCCATACATAATTTTTAAAGCTAGCCCTAGAAATTATAGGTTAAATATGTAAAAAGACTTAGTGCTCCTCAAATGAGCAGTCTAATAGTATACAGGGATAGGGTCCCCCTTGTCATTATTTTATTTTATAGGAATCTTGGGCATCATCTACCTCATATCAGTAAAGAACATCCAAACCAAACTCGAACAATACCGAAAAGAGGGCATATCAGAATCCCTTTTCATCCTTACCAATTACTCATGTATTATTTTGGCAAGGAAAGCTAGGCAGCCAAAGTAAATTGCCTTAATACCCCTTTTTCCAACTTTAGGTTCATACATTTTCTCATTTGAAATGTAGTAAGTAGTGGCTATTTTCCAATCCCTCACAAATTTATTAGAATTCGAACCCTCTAAACAAGATAGCATGGAATAGAGCTCTGGTTGATAAACTACTCAATGTGAATTGGGGGTTTGGGAAATCCTCTCTTGGATTTAATGGTCTTGAATTTATTATAAATCTATTTCCTAAAAGGTTCACCCTCATGAGTACACCGGTACAAAGAATAATACCCGACTTGCTTGGATGTGTTAAACTTTTTTGGCCTTACGAATGGTTCTACCCCTAGAGCAAAAAGATCATGACAAGCCTTGGCAATGATGTTAAACAAGATTTTACCCCTAGCTATCTTTACAGCTTTTGCCCTTGGGTCATGGAATTTTACAATGACCTCTATCAACTTCGAACAAGGATGAACTGAATCACAGATATAAAAAAACAAAAAGAAGTGAACAACACAAGTACCTTGGATTGACAAGGCTACACCTTTTTAGTATTCATCATTGATGTGTTTTTTTAGCTTAGTTCTCTTTATGAGAACCAGTCTGGTGTCAGCCATGCCTTTTGCTTTGTCAATGTAATTGCCCAACTCTTCATTTATCGAGGTTTCTACTTCCTAGGTGTCTTCGAAGGCCATTTTCATGAGAAATATTTAGAGCATTATTTCTTTGGTGTTTGTAGACAATGCTTAGCTATTCTCCTACTCTTTCTAATTTTTAGTAGGCTTTAATTTTGACAAATGAATGAGCTCTACGCTTTTGAGTCATTTTAAATACCACTGCATGTACACCTTCCACCATTAATGTGGTTGATACAAGAATTGTCTATTTGCATGCTTTTAAAATTAAACTCATGCATCTACGTGGCTCGAAGATGTTATGTCACTCACTGATTCACTAAAGCATGAAGCACTTTTCTAAACTTGTAGTGTCTCTCATATTTTTTCTTTCTTTCAGAGTGGCACGGGACAAGATTTTATTTTCCACTCAAAAATAGTCATGAAATCTAGTGGATTGGAACACATAGCTGCTTCCACCTTAGTCTCTTTAAGAGTGGCGAGGAACACATGTAGCATTCTACTACCATTTTAGTTCATTTGAGAGAAAATTGGGAACATGCTGCTTTCCATTGGCACTTAGCTTATTTTAAAATTTCTCTTTTTGTTAGCATTTTATCAAGAATGAAAACTTTGAAAATAAAATAGAAAAAAGGATATGATACAAAGTATGTACATATGTTATAATGAATATTTATCTCAATCAAGATAGATTTTAAGGTGAAAACCATTGACCAGGATCGGATGTATGTTTCCTTCAAGATTTTCAAGTTGGAAAATATTGGTCTCCTTAAATTTTGCTATTTTGAAAGGACCATCCTAGAAGGAGTTAAAATTATGATGGTGCCCTGGTTTAGCTCTTCCCACATTCCATCTAAGTACAAAATATCCAACTTGGAACTTTATGAATCTTACATTCTTATCAAACCATACCTTGATGTTAAATGAATGCTTTTGAAAATCCTCATATGCCTGAGTTCTTTTCTCCTCTAGCTGCAACAAGTGTGTCAACCTTATTTCCACTGGATTTTTCTCAGATTCTTCCTCTTTGTTTATCAACTTGAGGGCTAGAATCTGTAAATGAATAGGTAATATGGCTTTCTTGCCATTTACTAATGCATAAGGGGAGGTATTGATGGACTTTTTTATAGTGATTCTATCTACCCATAGAGATTGTTCCAATAGTAGGTGCCAAATTCTCTTGTTACCCTCTAATGATCTTCTCAAAATTCTTAGAATATTCTTGTTAGTTGATTCTACCAATCCATTTCCTCAGGGTTAGTTGTTTGAATCTTTCTTTATGGTAATGCCATACTTGCTAGAAAACTCAATGTATTTGGCTCCTATGAATGCTGGTCCATTGTCGCTGACTAAAGGTTCTAGAAAACCAAACCTTGTGATTAAACTTTCCATAATATCTATCACCACCTCTTGGTCTGATTTATTTATAGGAATGGCTTCTACCCATCTAGTGAGGTAGTCTGTAGAAATCAAAATGTACTTATGGCCAATGAGGAATTTGGATTGATAACACCTATGAAGTCTAAACCCCATTGTTGAAAGGGCTCTTAAACTTGAATTGGATTAAGGGGGAATGATGCATTCCTTGTTTTTTCCCACAGAGTGCTGGTTCATCATAAGATCTAGTGATTTTGAAGGTGTCAACAAAAATGGTAGGTCATTAATAGCCTACCCTAATGATATTCAAAGTTGTGACTCTTCCTACAAAGTTTCCTCTGAATATTCCTCCATGGAACTCCTATATGACATTTTTTTATCAAATTTTAAGCATCTAAGGAGGACTCCATCAAGGTTTCTCTTGTATAGACCTTATGGAAATAGAACATATTTCAAAGCCTAAAGCCTATATCTTCTTCTCTGTGATGGATTGAGATTAGGAGGGCATATCCCAGTCTAAAAGTACTTAGTCATATGATCTACCTAGTATGATTCACCTAACTGTAGATCTTTAATCTAATATTATGTTGTTGACTGATAGGATGTCACTTTTGCTGAAACCACTACTTTTGTCAAACCTTGGTATAGGGCTCTACCTCTAACCAGCTTGGTAGGATGGATTTCCACATAATATTCTTTACTCTTAGTAATCTAACTAGCTCTCTTGTCTCCTAGTTCACCTTGTAAAATAAAAATTCTCACATCCAGATGAACCACATAGACCAGGGTCTTGCTTTGAACCAAGTATTACCTAAATTTTTTCAATGATTTCATTATTGCAAATACTTGTTTCTCAATAAAATTATACTTGACCTAATATTCATGAAGAGTCTAGCTCCAAAAAAATATGGGGTGCTCTTCTCCTTCATAATTCTTTTGGGTGAGCACTGATGCATAACTTTCCTTAGCTCTATAAGCATAAAGAATGAAGTCTTTTCTGAAGTTTATATTGACTAGAACTGAAGCTGTAGCAATGGATTGCTTAATTATTTTGAAGGCTTGCTTTCTCACCTTGATTTATTTGAAATCCACATTCTTCTTCAATAGTTCTGATATGGGTTTCACCTTTTTAGTGGATTCAGAGATGAATTTCCTAATAAAGTTATCTGACCAAAGAAAGACTACAAGGCTTTCTTATTCATGGGTAGTGGAAGGGCAAGGATGGATATTCTATATGGATCAATGACCATACCTTCTTTGGAGACCACATGGCCTAGAAAATTTCCCTCATGAACTACAAAAAATGACTTCTTAGGATTAAGAGAGATTCCAAATTCTCTACACTTCTAAAATACTTGTTCTAGATGTACCAGGTGGTCTTGCTTGTCATGGGAGAAAACAATCATATCATCTAAGTAGATTAGAATGACCTTGTTGATCAAATCTTCAAAAGCATAGTCCATTTCTCTTTGGAAAGTTGCTCCTGCATTAGACAACCCAAAAGGCATTCTTTGATAGGCAAAAGTACCCCATTTTGTGGTGAATGCTATTTTAAACTGATCTTCATCTTTCACCCAAATTTGGTTGTAGCCGAAGAATCCATATAGTAGTGATAACATTTCTATTCCCACCACAATCTGTAAGATTTGATCAATCTGTGGGAGGGGGTAGTGGTCCTTTAGTGATGCTTGATTGAGATTTATAAAATCTACACACAAGCAAATGTCACCATTCTTCTTCCTTATAGGTACCAAGTTGGCTAACCAGGTTGAATGCTTTATTGGATAAATAATATTAGCCTTTAGCAACTTCAATAGTTCCTCTCTCATTATGGCTTTGATCCTAGGATTCATAGGTCTTTGTTTCTACCTGAACAATTTTGCATTTGGCTCTAGCTCAATTGTGTGTTGGATGACATTCTTGTCATATACTTTAATATCTTCATATGACCAAGCTACAATGTCTTGGTACTTCAGGCATAAAGCTTTGATATCCTCCTCTTCTTCTAGAGAAAATCAAACTTCAACCTTGAGCTTCTTTTCTTTTTCAATTTCAATTTATTTATAGATATTCTCACTAATTTCCATAGATTTGATCTTTTTCCTATCTTCATTGTCAAATAGGATCTTTAGAGTAACCAACCCTCTAGGTATATAATTATTCTTGAGTTGGATGACATCCTGTTGGTCAATCTATTCTAGATTTTCCTCTTAAACAGTGGATAAACAAGCTTCTCTCACCAAAAAATTAATAATTTGTTCATTGCTTTCAAAGACCTGCCATAAACTCTACTTATCTAGAACTGCAGGCCTGAAAATTATTTTGATCCCTTTGTCCTTCGTAACTTCTATGTTGACAGAAGGGTTGAAATTATCTCCCCTTACTACTAAGAAATTTGCCAAGGTATTCTTACTTCTAGGAACAAAATTAATGTTTAGGGCATAAAAAAATTCCATCAAATACAATACCCTATTTCTATATGCTTTCAAGTAATGGTGCTTATTGGTGCACCTCTCCCTTACCTAATTTATAATCAATTGAGAGTCGCCATATATATTCAAGATCTTGATGCCCATGATTTCAGTTTGCATTAGCCCAAGGCATAAGGCCTCATATTCTGCAACATTGTTAGTGCATGACCATGTTAGCCTATATGTAAAACTCTTTGTCCCTTCTGATTGGTATTGTAATAACACATCGACACCAGAACCATTTCTGCATATTGCACCATCAAAGTGCATGGTCTAGGTTTCTATTTCTCTCAAGGACTGGTTAGATATAGTAGGAATTTTTTTCTCTATTTTTGTGGAAATACTGTATGTACCCATACCTGTCCCAAATTGACTATAATCCTCTCTGAAAGGTAGTTCATATTCAATATCCAACTCTTCAAAGTTATCCAAAAATTCAAATTCCTCTAGAGGAGTGATATTGCACATTTTCTCTTCAATTTTTTCAATGTGGTAAGACACAGCTTCTCGGGTGTTATTCTTATCCTATTTTCTTTGAAAGGAATCACCATGCTAGAATAGTCCATATACATGCATCCTCCCAACTTTACAATGAATTATCTTCAAAGGCATAAGCCAAAATAAGGCTCTATATCCACCACCACTATCTCTTACACTATGGTTACCTCAAGTGCTCTATATAGCCTCATCAAGACATATTTTATTACTCCCACTGGCTTCAATGGTGTCTCATCTAACTGTAGAACTCTAGGGTAATATTTGGTATATTCCATACCCATATTCTCGTAAACTATTTTAGGCATAATTATGGTGGATGACTCTAATTCAATCATGTAGTTGTGGACAATCCACCCCTCCATCCTTATAGAAATGTAAAAAGGAGGGGGTTTGTTCTTTAAAGTGGTATGGGACATTTTATCCTTTTCAGAGGGGATGTTGAGGATTGTGGTGTCCTGCTTTTCCTGTGGATATTTTTTCAAAGAATCTTTTAGTAGGTATATTTGGATAGGAATGAATAGGGTATCATATAGGCTAGCTTTATATGGTGTCTTCTTCATTTTCTCCATAATTTTATATTTGGACTTGGTAGAGGTGAGTCTCTTAGGCCTTCTCTCTAGCTCACCATACTTTCTTTTATACTGTGTGACCTCAATTCTCTATATCTTGGTAATAGAAGGGAAACTAAGGCTCTCTTGGGCTTCATTCTTGTATCTCATCCTATCTCCCTTAGTTTCTTTCTCAAATCTCTTGGGAAAACTGATATCCTTTTCTTGGCCTCTATGAACCATGTCTCTTTTTTATTGGACTGAGGGATAGGGAATGTATTACTAGTTTGGGAAGGTGGATCCTTCCTCTTTTGAGAGGGGAACTAAAATTGACACATATTTTGTGGATCAAGCTGCAGTGTTTTCTTACCTAACCTAGTCATGACAGAAATGGGTCCATCCTCATCAAATTTTTTTTTGACCATGATCTGTTCTGGTTGCCAAAGCATATTTACTATTCCTTTATAATTTATCTCTAGTTTCTCCATAGTCTATTGTACATGGTGTTTGTACATAACACAATATTTTAAATCATGAGGATCATTGCACACCAAACACCATACATTCACTAGACTTGTTTCAGAAGAACAATCAGGCTCTTATTGGATTGCATTCACTCTAAACCCAGTGTTGTTGGTAGGACCAGGTCTTTGATCCTTGTTAACATAAGGATATTTCATTTGTTGAGATCTCTCAATTTATCTTTTTTTCCATTGAATTCATCTTGTTGTTGAGAGTTTTCAAGGTATTCTAAATATCAAGGATCATGAAGGATTATTGGGAGGGGAGGGAAAGGAGTTGCGGTAGGTGATATTTTTGAATGAGGGATGAGTCATTTGCAAAAATGGGGATGACAAAGGAGGAGAGTCCATATAAGATGATGCAGTTGTACGACTTTGGACATTGGGGGTTTCCAAATTGTAAGGCAACACAACTATCTTTCTAGATTGTTACAAGATTGTTTCTAGATTCAAAATATCTTGGCAATGCTCATATGCAGTTTTACCAGTTCCATCATAGGTGGGGATAGCCTTAGATACATCTTAGGGAATGATATGCTTTTGGGAAAGTCTAAGGGTACCAGCTATATTCCATATAGGATACTTCTACAAGGGATGATTTGGAACTGCATTTTGGTTTTGAGCCATGCTTCCAAGTGTAGCTCCTATTGGAGGTGGCCATGGGTGTACTGTAGGATTCTCCTCAAGAGGAGTTTCATCTGAATGAAAGTCCTGATTCAAATACCTTATGATAGTAGACCCTTTATAAGGTAGGTCATAGTAGAAAAAGGAGTCTGGGTTATTCCTCGTGGATGACCTAGTATTCATGAAAAAAATACAAGCTACAGGGATAATTTTTTTGGATTCATAGACCAGGGAGTCACCAGGTGAATTTTCTGTTCACCACTTAGCAAGGTCAAGAAAATTCACCAAATATTGATTCCTTTGAGAAAATATAGAAAAAATAAAGAATATGATGGGTTCTAGTGTTTATTGCAAACATGTCCCATAGGGCCTGCCAAAACTATTGGTATACGAATTATCATCAAGTAAACTTGATACTGCAACTATCTATCTTCCAATTTTCTAGTTAGTCTTGCACCCACTAGTCATAGCTTAGATTTCAACATTGGATGGACCAAATACTACTTCAACCCAACCTCCAGAGTAGGCTAGTTCCTTATCAACTAACAAAGTGTTGACTCAATTAAGCTCCATAATGGTCTTGATATATAGGGTTAGAAAAGGGTTTAGGGTTAAGAAATTATGAATTAAAAGTTGCAAGATAGGGCTAACAACATAGGAATCCATAGGGAAAACCCTCAGTAAATTATTTCCAGTGTCCCACACCTAGGATTAGCAGCACCTAAAACCAAATAATATTCATACAATAAAAGCAAGTGCTTCAATAAAATAATTTCAATATCTATGATACTAAAAATCCAATTTAGTAAAATAGATTAGTATTCAGACTTCACAAAAATAAACTTCTCAACAACATAGATCTAAATATGAATAAATTTCAATTTCCTTACATCTAGGAATCCAATACAGGTGGAATGAACTAACCATAGCAACATTGACAAAAATGCAATTCACATCTTGAACCTCTTAATGAAAGATATCGAAGATGCCAAATATTGAGTCAAAAATCTGAGTAATGCTCCTTCCATTAATTTGCAAAAGATATTACACAGTAGGGCAAGCAAACACTCTAAAGTCGACACTAAAAATTGAGGGTTCGACTTCTATATATAGTTTACAATGAAAGAAGAATAGGGAAGACATTAAAAGGATTTAGAATATGATAGATCAATAGAAAGATATGTTGGCATCACTTCATTCATTTGTAGGGTCCAAAAAATCTGCTCAAATTTGCACGTCATGGTAGCTCAGCTCTGCAACTTTCTGGTTCCGCAATGGTAGTTAGACTCTAGGCTGTTAGAAACCAAATATGACCCACTCATCCTTCTTGATAACTTCACACCACTGTAGATCTATAACTACCCTATTTATTGGCTCTTGGTACCATGGATGCTTCATATACCTACTCAAATTGATTGGTTCTCATTCACCAAGAATCCACATTTGTATGCTTGTAAAAATATCAGCATAATATCTACCGTTGATGCACTTCACGGACAACTGTGATTAGACTTTAATAATGCTAAAAATATGAGCAGAGTAGAACTAGTCACAAATCCACTCAAAAATAATGTTGATGTCAGCTTGGATGGCTTTGGACAACACATTTGAGACTTTTTGAGAAATGCATTGAGCATTGAGCAGAACGTAGCTCATCGCCAATTCGCTCAAAAAGTATATTGACGTCAACTTAGATGGCTTCGACCAATAGATTTGAGACTATGAGAAATACATTGAGTGCTAAGTGGAATGTAACTCATCACCAATCCATTCACTCAAGTCCTTAATACAATTTATTTCCTTCTCATGTCTGTTGCATAGGACATAAGTTGCATTCTGCTCCTCGATTCTTGCTCCATAATATTTGACTTGAATCGATTGCAGAATAAAGTATAATGCCAATCCACTCAATAAGTAATGGAAAATTAATTTTGTACTACTCCACTACCTTTTACTTCTTCTTGACATTTAAACCTTCTTTCCCAGTAGCATGGAGCTTGTTGCTATTCTGCTCTAAAATAGCCTTGGAAATTAGTGGAATGGGACATTCCTGAAACTTAGTCGCTTAAGCACATGGGATGAAGATATGTTGCTAATACACACTTTGAAAGGTGTTGAAGGCATCTAGACTCAATTTGATTTCGTATTGGGACCTTCATGCTAGGCTGCTACAAAATACACTAAGTTTTGGGCGGTATGGAACACTTTGCTTGTTTTGCAAAAAAAGAACCAAGTGTTGAGTGGATTGGAGCATCTTGCATTGGGCCACCCTAAAATACACTATATCTTCAGCAGATTGGAGTATCTCCATGCCTTAGAATAATTTTTCAAATTTCTCTAAGGATGTGACCATTTTGGGTCTACAGTACCTTTAAAGAAATAGAAGAATCTACAAGTAGGAGAGACTCATCTACCAAAAGAGTTGGAAGTGGCTAAAATAAGTTGAGTGAAGCATATTATCAAATATCACATCTTGCCAAATAATGATATCCTACTTAAATGGATTATAATGTTGATAAGCCTTAGAGGTATTAGAATACCACATGGATGTAATGATGACTCTTTTTAGTAACCTTATTTCATGTATCTTAGGGAATGTGAGCCCATGCAATGAAACCAAAAATACAAACTAAAATACATTAGGTGTATCTCCTTTCAACCTCTTGAGAGGTTTTATACCTTGAATTGGCCAATACAATTTTTGGATAAGTCAATGAATTATTTCAATAGTACTAGCAGTATAAGGGTGAGCTACTCTAAAAAATGGGTGTATTTGGATAAACGATCTACCACAACTAGGATAGTTGTTTTTCCTATGGACTTTGGTTGGAAGGCCTTCAATGAAATCCATTGAAATATCCACCCATTTCTTTGTTGGTATGGGAAGAGGTTGAAGAAGACCTGGTGTTGCCATTGTTTCACATTTATTTCTTTGGCATGTTTCACATTCATTGATGAGTCTCTTGATATCATTTTTCATCCCTCTCCAATAAAATGATTTAGTCACTCTTTTGTAGGTTTTTAGGAATCCAGAGTGTCCTGCAATAGGTGTAGCATGTAACTCATGTAGAAGTTTTGGACAATAAGTAGATGTGGGGGAGAGGACTAGACATTCTTTATAATGGAGTATGTTATCTTGCCAAGAGTAGTGGGGTTTGCTCCTAGGGTTTTGTTGAAGCTATTGAATTATGGTATGTATAGTAAGGCTTGCATACCATTCTTCCTTGACTTGTTCAATCCATGTAGGGATAGGGCAGGAAAGAGCATGTAATTGGGAAGTTTCTTTAAATTTTTTGGAAAGTGCATCTGCAACCATGTTATCTTTCCATTTTTTGTATATGATTTCATGATCATAGCCTAATAGTTTTTTCACCCACTTTTTTTGTTCTGGGGTGGTTATCCGTTGTTTGAGAAAGTATTTTAGACTATGGTTGTCGGTGCAGATAATGAAATGTTTTCTAATAAGGTATGGTCTCCAATGTTGGATAGCATGGACAATAACTAACATTTTTTTTTCATAAGTGGAACATGCTAAATTATTTTAAAAAATGCTTTACTAGTAAAGGCTGAGGGTTTCTCATTTTGCATGAGCACGACTCCCATTCCTAATCCTGAAGCATCACTTTAAATAATAAATGGTTGGGAAAAATCTGGCATAGCTAGGATAGGGGTGGTACACATGGCATTTTTTAAAGTCATGAAAGCTTCATTCACTTTTTGAGACCATAAGAAAGCATTCTTATTAAGTAGAGTTGTTAAGGGTGTTGCTATTTTCCCATAATCCTTAACAAATTTGCGATAATATCTAGTTAATCCTAAGAACCTACGCAACCCTTTTAGTTTTTTTAGAATCGGCCAATTTTCCACTTCTTCAATTTTTCGAGGATCTACTTTAACTCCTTCCTTGTAAACAATATGTCCAAGGTATTCAATTTCTTGCTCTCCAAAGGAACACTTTGATATCTTCACGTATAATTGATTTTATTTCAATATTTTGAGTGCTTGCTCTATAAGTGTTAAGTGCTCTTCTCATGTCTTGCTGTAAATAAAAATATCGTCAAAGAAAACTAAAATAAATTTTCGAAGAAATGGAGAAAATACCTTGCTCATAAGACTTTGAAATGTGGACGAATCATTGGTGAGGCCAAACGGCATCACCAAGAATTTATAATGTCCCTCGTGATTGTGAAAAGTTATTTTGAGTATATCACTTTCCTTAACTCGAATTTAGTGGTAGCCAGATCATAAATTGAGTTTAGAAAAATATGCAGCTCCATTAAGTTCATCGAGTAATTCATTGATGACTGGAATAGGAAATTTGTCTTTGATCATTATTTTGTTGAGGGCACAAAAATTTGTACATAGGCATCATGATCCATCATTTTTTCTTACTAGTATAACTGGAGAAGAGTAGGGAATTCTACTCGCTCAAATGACCCATGCCCTTAGTAGGTCTTGTAACAATTTTTCTATTTATATCTTTTGTAAATATGGATATCGGTAAGGTCTAATATTTGGAGGTTGGTGTCCTGGAAGTAATTGAATGACATGATCATGGCTTTGTTGTGGGGGCAATTCCTTTTGTTAGTTAAATATTTTATCATGTTTCTCTAGGATTTTTAGTAATTATAGTCCCTCTAGTTGTTCCTCGTTAGTGGTTTGCAAGGAAAATAGTTGGCCAACCATGCCTCTTCCTACTTTGCGAATAATTTTTTCTATTCTATGGGAACTTACGATTTGTGTGGGTCCTATTTTTAAACCTTGAATCATGTAAGTTCAGTTGTTTTATATAAATTGCATCCATAATTATTCAAAGTCCCATTGAATTTTTTCAAGCATTTGTAACCATTGGACTCCCAAAATGACGTCACATCCCCCTAATGGTAGTACATACATATCTACTTTCATGTTATACTCTCCCATAGTGAGTTTGATATTCCTGCATTTTCCTTTGCATGCAATTTTTTTGCCATTGCCAATCATGACTTTGAAGTTATTACAGGAGCATATAAAGCAATTAGTTTGTTTGGCCAAACTATGATCTATGAAATTGTGAGTGCTTCCAGAGTCTAAGAGCACAATAGGGTTTTGTTTCATAAAATACCCTTTTACCTGAATTGTTTGTGGGGTCGAATATCTTGTGAGTGCATTAAAGGATATTTATGTTTTATCCTCTTAATTTTCTTTTGAATTATCAGTTATTACCTCAACTTCGATGTTATCCTCTACTTTGGAGGTGCAATCAATTGTGTCCAAAATATATAGTTTTGGTGAAATGCATTTGTGGTTGGGGTGAATTTTTTGTTGCAATGAAAACATAGGCACTTTTCTCGTATTTCTTTCATTTCCTCTTGGCTAATTCATTTAATTAGCATGAATTTATTCAAGTTTTGGCTGGTGCAGATGTTTGGTGGTTTTCCTATTGCAACTCTTCCTATTCATCATTGATTATTTTTCTTCTCCTCTATCATTTGTGCTAATGCCACTACATGCATCATATAGACAGGGTTTTGTATTTGTACCTCCATTCGAATGTCTTTGTTTAGGCCACTAATGAAACAAATTTATAAGAATGATGCATCTAGTCCTGATGTAAGATTTGCCAACTTCTCAAATTGCGCTTAGTATTCCCTTACGGTGGATGTTTGGAAAAGTTTGGTGAGAGCTCATATTAAATATTCAAATTTTGTAGGGCCAAATCACAACATTAAGTTTTTTATGAATTTAGTCCATGTGGGAGGACCTTTTATTTTTTCATACCATTGGTACCATTGTGTAGCGATTTATTCTAAGTGAAATGATGTGATACATAATTTCTGAATCTCTGAAATTTGATATAAGATGAAATATTGATCTACCCTATTTATCCAATTTGTAGGGTCACCTCCATAAAATTTTGGGAAATCTAGTTTATGGTAAGAGGAAGTATTGATGTATGAGGTCTCCCTATTAATGTATTTTGTGGTGTCGTAGTGTTTTGTTGTTCGCTCTGCATTAGCATCAAATTTTGTTGTACAAGTCCATGGAATGGGTTGTAGCATCCAACTTAGTGGATATCTCTGTATTCGAGTTGTTGATGCTCATAGTTAGGTCTGCTATTTTGGCAGTGATCTTATCCTCTAAATTATCCTTCCAAAATGCCATTCCTTGCATCATTTCTTTCATTTCCTTTAAAACCTCTTTCGATACCTCCTTTGCAATATCCTTTGCCACTTCTTTTGAGACTTCTTTCGCAATATCCTTCATTGTATCTTGAGATTGCATTACCTTATCCATTTAGGGCATGATTTGTGCTTTAAAAAAGGTCTTAGGTTTCAAGATTAGTTTTGCAACATAATATTTTTTGTCAATAATTTGTTTTGTTTTTGCAAACTTTTGAAAAAAAATAGCAAAATTTGAGACAATATTTGCAGAAATTTTGGCAATTTATTTTATGGATGTCAAAAATTATTTTTGAAACTATATTGGTTGGGCTAAGTGAAGGCATAGTAGCATGAGTGTGAAGTTAAGGTGGTGGTGGAGCGACAGGCGATGGAGCTAAGGTTGCGGCTGAGCGGTGGTTGGGTGGAGCTGAGGTGGTGGCCTGAGCGACGGGCGATGGAGCTAAGGTGGTGGTTTCAATGGTGGGCGGGCAGAGCTAAGGTGGAAACTAGAGTGGTGGGTGGGTGGAGTGAGAAGTCAAAGGTCAATGTGACATGCACCTCGAAGGTACCAAGTGTCCCCACTAGCCTGCCTATGCATGAAGCTTATGCCTAGCGTGCTAGGCAATAAAGCCTATGCGCATTGGGTTTTTTAAACCCTTCGGCTAGGATTCCTTGTAGTAATGTGGTATTTTTTTTATATATGCATTTCTACTGTTCACTATCCCCAATATCAAAGACATTATTTTCTGGCATTGGAAATTTAAACTCTATTTTTTTTTTGGAATTTACATGGTGGAATCGGTAGCCGCCACGAATCCGGGTAGGCTGTCTAGTTTTTTATGGTCACCAAAGTATTCTGCATTGTCTGCCCCAGAAGCCACCACACAGATCTTCATGCAGTTCGCCCCTATAACCACCATGCCACAATCATTTTAAACCTTTTACGTCATTGACAGCACCAGGAAAGGGACAAGCGTTCAGTACAACGAGGACCGAGATTTGAACCTTGGACCTTCACCTCCCTTATGGGGTTTGGATGATAAACTCTAATTTTTTAACATTAAAACTTTAATAAATTTTTTCATCGTGAAAACCCTATCATCATCGAAACTCTTCGCTGTGACTTTTGATGCATGGTTTTTTGGTCTATTTCTTGGGATTTTTGATGTATTAGCTTGGAATTTGTTAGTGCACTTGGGTATACCATCTAGTCGCTGAAGGCGTTGCTGTTGAAGGCGCTGAAGGTGTTGTTGCTCTTATTTTTGGCTATTTTATTTGTTCATTGAAAATGTTGCTAAATCTGTAGTGAGATGTGTAGCTAATAGTGCTTGTGAGGTATACAACCAAATAATGCAATGACATCTAAAGAATGTAGTGAGATGTGCCATCGAGAGCTTGTTTCCCTTTTGTGATGAGAGGAAGGAAGGAATTTTTTTTACAATATTTTGGCTCTGATGCCAGTTGGTATGCACCTGTAATTGAAGTAAACACTCAATGATAGAAATTACAGTTAAATGGAATCGTAGTTTTACTTTTATGATAAACCTCAATCAAATATATATTTCAAAATAATTGGATGATGTCTTTCCAACATCATACCATGTCTACTAAATACACATAAAAATATATGAATGAAAGGACATGCCTTTCCATTATAATGTAATATGTAATTTAGTGATTAATGAAATATGTGTTAGGAGTGGTATCCTAACACTTAAGCTGAGAAATATCTTGCAATTTTATCTTCATTTTCCTGTACCATAAATTCATAAAATTCTTTTACACATTAATGTTAACAACACCCAAATAATCTAACCAAGGATAACCAAGAACAATATCCTCATCATCCATCTCAATAGAATGAAAATATGAATGTAAAACATATTTATCCATGGTGATCTTCAAATATTCAAAAATTTGAACATTCTTATCCTCCAACTGTATGTCCTTAGTTTTTGTTGCTTGAACATGCAACCTCAGAGCCAAAGCAATATTAATAAAATTATATCTACTGTTAGGGTCAATGGAAGTAATAACTTGTGTTTTTTGAATACTTCCATGAACTTGCAAAATAGACTTCTTTGATTCAAACAAATCCCTTTGTCCATTTTTTAATTTATCTTCTACCAAAGATATGATTTCCTTTGTTTGCATACTGAAATATTTTTTATCTTCTACTACTTCTTTGAAATTTTCTAGCTCTCTTTTTACTTCCTTTTTTTTTTGAAGCATATTTATTCCTTATTCATATCCCTTGATGGTGACCTTCAAAATAGCTATCTTTTTATATGGGTCCCATTTACTCAAGAATGCATGCTCCATTTCTTCCCAAGTGAAGTTATATTTATTAGAACTATTATACCAAGAGTGAGCTGCTCCTCTAAGATAGTGAGGAAGCATGAGGCTCCAAGTAAGATAATTATTATAACACAAGGATCTAAATAGTTTCCACCATTATCTAACATCAATATCATCTTCTCCAAAAAATAATTGTAGTTCCATAGTTGATGCCCCACTACAAACTAGGGTTTCATGAGAATATATATCATACCCTAATTCAAAGTAGGGTTTTATGAAAATATATATCTTCCCATTTATTTGAATCTAAAGTTCCACATAAATAGTTAAATTTGCATTTTTTTCTTCAAAAAAAAATAAACTGCAACTGATTTGCTTACCCCAACCAACAAATTTTATCCTCCAAAAAAATTGCTATTTAAAAATTCATCATTGTGCTTGTTCCAAATGGCTGAATTCACAAGGTCGTATCTTCATCAATAGTGCTTGGATTCCTTCATATGAGAACCTTCATCTAGTTGATGCGGAGTTGGGATTAGATGAATGTTGTCTATGATGTCATCAAACTCTTATGAATAATCCTCATCTATATTTGCCTAGAAAATATTGGGATTTAAAGGTGAAGGTGAAGGTGAAGATGAAGGGGATGGAGGAATGTAGTTGGTTTAATCCCTAAACAATTCCTCAGATAGGACAAATTCAGAAAAATATGGTGGTAAGGAAATCTGATCCATATCAATAAGGTTTATGTCAATTGGAAGTGGCTTTACTAAATTGTATGCATTACAGAGGGGGGCAAATAAGTCAATAGGATTCATGTTGACTTAGAGGAAAATGGCAGAGGTGAAATGAATGGGTTGGATAGAGCCTAAGAACCAATGCTAGGACCTTGGTAAACTTGGACAAAAACAAGCAACACAACTAAATGCAATTAACTAAATGCTATATACATGAAATGCAGAAAAAGAAAATATTTTTGTTTTTTTATGTTTTATCTTTTTTTTTTGTATTATATACATATGTTACAATTTTGGTTGATGAGATGGATTAATGATATGGAGGTGGTGGCTCACTAGTAGGTTCAGCTCGCTCTTCTGGAAGAAGCAAGTGAAATATGGACTCATGGATGGGGAAAATTTTGAGATAAAACTCATATTGTTCAGTGTGGGGAATTATGGGCTCTGATTCCTCATAAAAATCATTAGAAGCTATCGATATGAGGTTAAATTCTTCATACATTTCCTCATCAGAGTTATCAGGGTGGAGGGCTTCTTCTTTCAAATTTAGATTAAGCCTTTGGAAGGCTTGTTCAAAAGAAGATATGCTAGGAAGTGAGTGATAACCTAGACCTGAACGGTCATGCACTTCTTGATATGCGACATAAATAAGCCGAGGCACTCCCTATTCATATCGGCCTAAGCCATGTCTTTTCCAATTATGTATGTAAAAATAGTGGGATGGAAAACCTATCATTTGTTGGATATTGGAAGGTGGTGGTTGTTTGGGTTATTCTAGGGGAGTAATATTGGACAAATATTCTATCCCCCCATACACAAAATGTATGCTATTAGATATTGAACCCTTATTGTATACCACTCCTATAGATAAAAGTGGGTCACATGGGTGATCAAAATCCTTGGTAGTTGAGATATTGAGCAATGTGATTGTGATGTGGACCATAACTTGGAATGATGAGGAGGAAATGGACATGGGAGGCTCATGGTTGGCTAATGGCTTAGATGATGGAGAATATGTGGGTATCTCACAGTTTGACAATTCAACTTGTGAAATGTTGATTGATGGAGATGGATTTGGTTGTGAAGGAATTATTGTGACCAATGAAGGGGATGATGATGTGGATGATATGTATTGGGTTTGACCATATGTATATGTAGCCAATGATGATGATAATGAAGGTGTAGAAGTGGATGCTTGGTTGGAATTGGTGATGGAAATATCTTTAAGAATGAGATATTTTGATGAAGGATTGGATGGAGTGATTGATGATGTGGTTGATGACATGAGGAAAAGGTAGGTAGAAGGAAGCATGGATTCATAAGGATTCGATATGAAGTTGCAATACTCAAATGGCTCAATATTCGTTGGTTACAATGTACTTGCCCTTCGTGTACGTATTTTAGACATTGATGTAATATGGAAGGGGCACATCTCATTTGCTTCATCTAAGGTCTTACTAGGAGTACATTGTATGCCATGGATCCTTCTAAGATGTGGAACAAGGTATGCAAAATTTTTACCCCTACTTCAATGGGAAAAACAACAATGCCAACTATAGAGTAGAGAGCATCGTTAAATGCTTTCAATGTGAATATGAATTTGGTTATGTGAGATGGAGGAATATTGAAATGATGGAGAGAAAATGTGGTGATGATGTTAATGGAGGAGCCGATATCAATTAAGACTCTTTTGAATGACTTTATATCAATTTTAGCCATTATATGCAATGGAGGATCCATCGATTCTAATGAGATTGGTTTAATCTCAAAATAAAAAAATATGATGGAAGGCTCCATGCATGTTTGAATACTCCCTACAAAGTTATTAAAGGTATTGGAATATTGAGATTGGAGTTCAATGGATTTTAGAATATCTATAAATGCCTCATGATATTTGGGAGATTGTTGAATTAGGTCATAGATAGATAGTTTTTATGAAGCCATTTTTAAACTTGTGGTTAATCGGCTACTCAGAGAAATAATTGGCCTTTGGGGGTGGTTGATGGGATGAATTAATGAATTAGAATGGTTGTTAATGTGGATTGGTGAAGAAGGATTTGGGGAAATTTGTATGGGTAATGATGGAACAGGTTGAGACTCCCTTGCTTGTGAATTTATGGGTTGTTGAATGGGTTACTACCATGCATCTTGTTTATTGTTTTAGCATTGTTGACCTTGGGTTACCACATGAATGACAGCTAAAAAACATTGGTATTTTCAAATATGGCTAACTTTCTTGGGAGGGGTCTTGATGTTAGACCCTCCCATTATGGATTACACCTCCTCATGATGAGGAAGTGGTTTTGGAAGATACCCAAATTTTGGTTTTGTTGAGCTAGGGAGTTGTCAAGCTTGATGGCCCCCAAGTCAATGAGGTCTTGTGGGATCATCTAGTTTGAACTTAGGTAAAGAAAGTCTATTAGTGTCATACAACCTTCATAATGTGGAGGCATAATATTCATATAGAGGGATGTATTAACGATTTTATCGAATATATTGTCAACATTGGTTATTCTCCATAGTTGGCATTGTATTTTGCATAAATTGGGTTACTAAGGGCACCGCACGATAGATAATTTGTTTTGGTGGTTATTGCATTAGTTGTTTTTGAGCCATTACCAGCTGGCTCATGACCACTTAATTGATATGTTTGGATCGATTTTCTGGATTGGCCTATGTTGATTTGGTATGGCCAAAATAATTTCTTTTGTATTGGCCCTTATTTTACCATTCATTCTTTCTTGGCTTAAGTATACCTTATTGGATTTTTATCTCCTTGATGACACTAGCTTGGGCAATATATTCCTCAAATTGGTGATATGTTTGCAATTGAAGTATCCAAGAAATAGGTTTTAGGCAAATCTTAGTGAATAACTTAATTAGATCTTCCATTGAGGGTGAATGACATTTTGGTTATGATGGCCCTCCAACAGTTGCAAAAATTGTAGATAGACTTATCATCATATTGTATTAAACCATAGATATTAGACAATGATATTTTCTTTTTAACATTAAGGGAAAATCATTCAAAGAATTAATCAACCAATTATTCAAAAGTATAAATACTATGATTAGGCAATTGATTATGCCTCTCTATGGCGTCTCCCCCCAATTTTTGAGGAAATATGCAAAGCATAAGAGCATTATCATCTTGAATACTAAAGCATGAGTGCATGAATGTGCTCACATGATATTTAGGATCCTCAGTCCCTTTGAACTTGTCAAACCTTGGTACCAAGAAGTCTATTGAATATGGTAGTGATGGTACCAAAGTGTGGATTGGTTGATTGATTAATTGACATAAGGTTGGCTTCTAGTTATTGTAACCAAGAGTATATTGTATCAAATTATCAATATATTGTTGCATAGCCTTGATTCTAGGGTATTACCCAAGAATGTGAAAGCCCTAAATCACTTGATGATTTTGTGAAGTTGTGGAAATATGATGATGGATAGGTAGAGTGGATTGTAATTGATGATGATGATATTGATTGAGAAATGATGGTTATTGTTGAAAAGGGGACAGTGCATGAGGACTATGGCTAGGTTGGCCTATGGGAATAGAATGGGTATGGGTGGATGGAGGTGTAGGGATAAAAACCACCGATGGTTGTGGTATGCATAATGGAATTTGTGTGATGAAGGTGGATTAAGTGGAAATTTGTTGAGGCCTAGGGTTCACTTGAGCTTGCTCTCGAGCACTCTACCACTTCTTAAGCAATTTTTTCAAATGTTTCCATGATTTATAAATTTCCATATCATAATTGGAAGGCATGGATGAATATGGAATAGATGATGTGGATGGGGGACAAGTGGCAATTGGAATTGCAACTTGATTGGATGAAATGGGTACTTGTGAAGCAACATTAACTTGTGCTTCATACAAGGGGTTGGTATAGGTGGATACATAAGAAGTTCTAGGAGCACATGATGGTTGGGGAAAGGAGATATGGGATGAAGGTGCAACTAATGCCTCAAAAAGAGGGTTAGTGTAGACTTGGGTGAAGCTGGATGGATGAGAAGGAATAAGTTATTACTGTACAGAAGGATCTTGATACAGGATATTATGGATGAGCTACAAGATATAATTAGCCGATTAGTAGAAAGCCTCTACTTTGGCCATGTCTATGTGGGTGATGGTATGGTCAATTGTGGGTGAAGATGATTCAGTTTGTGGAAGATATGTGAAGGTGTATCTATGTGAGACATCAGTAGATTTCACAGCATGTTATGGACCCACAGATAAATATGTGCAATCTGTCTGAACTATACTAACATGATTTACCATAGAATTGATAGGAAATGAAGATGAACAATCCATAGATGTATTGTTTTGGTTTATTTTTTTTTAATTTCTTGTTAATACCATAAGCTACTAAACCAAATGTAAAATATGCTATAAAGGAAATACATAAATGTAAATTCATAGAAATCAAGTAAAGACAATCAATGCTATGTTTATTCAACAACCGTTTCTTACTTCATTTATTAACTATCTCCTTTTAATGTTTTTATTTTATTTTTATTTTGTGTGTTTTGATGCACTAATATGAATTTACAATCGGTGAATACTATGGCTAGGAATGGGCAACGAGATTCTTACTGGTGATGAAATCCATCAAGTTTGCTTGGGGGCAACCTATGGTGTCTAGGGGTAGATATTGGTGGATGGAGATGAAGCCCACCATCACCAGATCTAAAGAAATGACTGGTGATGAAATCCAACCATTAATATTAAAAGTGCCATGTGTAGTGTGTGATTCCTTTTAAAAATTTTAGTTTTCTATAGTTCTCATACAATGTCAGAAAATGACTGCTTTTATCAATCTAAATCAGAATTCAACATCAAAATATCAATTTTTACAAAGAAAGTAGAATACACTGCTTAAATCCCTCTTTGAATAGGGAGGGGTTCGTCTACTCCTCCACCTTGAATCACCAAATTTGAGGGTACTTTTGTTATTTTAAATGTTGTTCATACTTAGATTAATAAAATTAGAAATTTCTAACCCTAGGATGCACACTACTTTATGCTTTTAATATTTCATATGTAGACAAAAGATGCAACACACCAAAAAACATGAATTCTTTTAAATGGAAATGTGTTATGTGTAAATGAAACTATATGCAACAACTAATTTGATGCATAAATGTACACTAGAATGATTATTTCTAACAGATATATTATTATGTTCTTTTTAATCCAATATCTGAAAGAAAACAAAAAAAATGTAAAATGTAAAATTGCATAAAACAAAGATTAGGATTTCAAGGTAAGCTTACAGAGAAGCCTATGCATTTTTCATTATCTCTAAAAATGCCTCTCTATGATTCATAAATTCCCTTGGGCATTTCTTGAATATCCCACGAGCACCGTAGGGCGCCTGCGCACCTTTTGCAACTTTTGCATTGTTCCATAAATCTAGATTCTATGAAAATTGCACGATTCATGCTTCTGAAAACCTGCAAGATAACATATAAAAAACAAGTTATATCACAAGATAAATCAAAGTAAGAAACCCTTAGGGGTCCCATCGTGATTGCAATTTGTGAAGATAAAAATGAAATACGAGATATATACTAGAAAATGCACAAACAATGATACAAGAGATTGCATAATAAAATAAATCTTATATTATTAATGCCGGTGGATCTCAATACAATAAAATGTACCCTAAATAGGGGTTTACACTATTTATTTTGATACAATGAATACAATATGCTAGGGTTCTCCAAAACCCTAGACAATAATGCTTATGGTGTCTTCAAAGCTCATTCTTGCTCCCAACATAGGTGTGTGGGCTTCAACTATCCATTGATCAGACCACTCCAGCTTAAGTAGTTGCTAAATATCTATATATCTCCATATCTACATAGAAAATTACAAAAGAGGGTTAATAGCAATTGTGAGGGCTCCACTACGTGAGACCCTTAGAAATTAATAAAAATCCTACCTATAAGATAATAATTCAGTGAGAAAATATAGAAATAATGAAATCAATACAATAATGGAAGATTTACCTTGTAAACTTGTCCCTTTTTGATCTATCATTGTCATCATTGCAAGAAAATGGGTATACATATGCCCAAGCAATACCCGAGGGTTCACTGGTCTACAGGACTAGGGTTTGAAATACCTGCAAGTTCTCAGTGGCAACAAGAAATTCCCATGGGCACTAGAGGATGGTGGAAAGCACCCAAAGGCACTCAATAGTAGCAAAGGGGTACTCAAGGGTATCAACAAGACATTCAGGGATTGAGGCAAGGTAAGCAGAAGCAAATTTACTTTGGGTAAAAGCTACAGTAGTGAATGCAAAGATGAAGGTGAGGGATGCAAAAGGGGACCTTTGAAAGCTTAGATTGCTTAGGGATTTTTCTAGGGGTTAAGCCATCAAAATGAATCCTATTTATAATCTTCCCTAGGGCACATTAGGGTTTCAATGACACAATTTGTGCGGTCAAGATTAAAACATGACGGAGGGTGGAGATAAAGTATGGGCAGTAGCATGGATTAGGATGGATGAAAGGTTAGTATTAGACCAAGATAGATTGTTGAGATTAATTTACACACACACACACACACACACACATATATATATATATATATATTAAATAGATAAAATATAATATAAAAATTAATATTTCAATATATATTAAACAAATATACATAAATATATGTAAATAATAGGTAAAAATGGTAGGAAGACCTAGATGGATGACAAGTGGCTAGAATTTGGTGTCTACACACTCAATAATGAGGAACTATTTCATGAAGTATGATTTTACTCTCAAAATTTAATAGATACTTTTGAAGGGTACAAGTATTTATCCACTAGCAAAAAATAAAGATTCTCATTATTCCTAAAATAAGTATAAGAAGGAAGGTTTACAACTCTAATTGGTTACCTTCATGAAGTAATTTTTAGAGCTTGGTGGAATACTTAATATATAGTTATATTCACATTGGAAGAATTTTTGATGATATATCTATCATTAATAATTTTTGAACTCTTTCAAAACATAAAATAAAATAACAATCCTAGTCAATATTATTGTGATATACTAACTCATCATGAAGAATACATTTCTCTAGTAAAAATATAGAAATGAAGAAGAAGAAAAAGGAGAAAGAAGAAGCATCACAAAAAGGAAAATATGACAATGAAAGAAAATACTTTCAAGCTGAATACAAATCAAGATGAGCTAAAGAAACAAGATGAAGATACTCATCCAAACTCAAACAAAGAGGACAATAAAGGAAGCAAGAGAGAAGAACTTGAATTCCATAACCAAATCAAAGACAACATGAAGACCAAACCAAATGAAAGAGAAGGATTGATTCAAGCTAAAGGATATTTGAAATATGAAGCTCAAGCAGAATATCAAATCCAAAGTCACTTGAAGAATGAAGACAAATATGAAGATCCATATTGAAGAATAAAGTCTTCAATACCAAATAATGTAATATAGGAGGTGTTAGAGTATATTACATTATTTAAAAAATGCTAATGTACCACCTTGGGTACATAACTAGAGTAGGAGTTTACTTTAGATTAAGGTTTGAGTTACTTTCATAAATGTAATAAATGCACAAGTGTTAGAATGTGCAATGATGTAAATGTGCATGTAGTCCATATGTACATGAGTCATAGGATAGGTATATGAAGAGTCATGGGTAGAGTAAAGGCCAAGGTAGATATATTCTTATATATAGACCTTTAAAGTATAGAGTGAATGTGAGACAATGTAACTATAGAGAGGTATAATATGGTAGTGAGTAGGTACAATGTAGTTCTTCATTTAAAATTTTGGAGTGTTCAAGTCCTCCATTATATTGCATTATACTATTTTTGTGAGTTTTCATTAATGGTGTTTTACTGAGTTATTGCAGAAGTTTATTCTCTTATTTTCCTACATATTTTAGTGCCATTATCATATATTTATCATAGCATGCTTATTTTACATCTTGTGGTTGCATTTACATTAATATGCATTACCAAAAGGTAATAGCTAAAGCATCTAATACATGCTCATCATTAATCTCAATATTAAACACCACTCCATAATGTATAGAAGGATCAAGCTTATTAAATGTAGGGTTTAAAAAGGAGTAGGTGCTAATGGAGAATCTATAATCGAGATAGACCTATCACTAGTATCCTTTGAAGAACTCAAGCTAATATACTAACAAGATAGAACAACTAGAATAAAGCTAACAAGAATATCTAAAGGATAAGAACAAGCAAAAGGTACCTGTTGGGATCCAAATTGTCATCAAGTAAAATTGATACTACAAATGTCTATCTTCCAATTTTTTGGCTAGGCTTTCACCTACTAGTCATAGCTCAAAACTCAACATTGGATGGACCAAGGACTGCTTCAGCCCAACCTCCAGAGTAGGCTAGTTCCTTGTCAACTGACAGAGTGTTGACTCAATTAAGATCCATAAAGGTTTTGAGAGATATAGTTAGAAAAGGATTTAGGGTTAATAAATTATGAATTAACAGTGGTCGAATAGGACTAAAAACATAGGCATCCATAGGGAAAACACTCAACAAATTATTTCCAGTGTCCCATACTTAGGATTAGCAGCACCCAAAACCATATAATATTCATACAATAAAAGCAAAATAGAGATGTGCTTCAAGAAAGCAATTTCAATATCTAAGATACTAACAATCCAATTTAGCAGAATAAATTAGTATTCAAACTTCACAAAAATAAACTTCTCAACAACACAGATCTAACTATGAACATATTTTAATTGCCTTACAACTAGTAATCCAATAAATGTAGAATGAACTAACCATTGCAACATTGATATAAATGCAATTCACAGCTCGAACCTCTTAATGAAAGATATCGAATATGACAAATATTGAGTCAAAAATCTAAGTAATACTCCTTCCATTAATTTTCAAAAGATATTACACAGTAGGGAAAGAAAACACTCTAGAGATGACCTTGAAAATCAAGGGTTTGACCTCTATATATAGTTTAAAATGAAAGAAGAATAGGAGAGACATTACAAGGATTTAGAATATTATAGATCAGTAGAAAGTTATGCTAGCATCATTTCATTCATCTACAGGGTCTAAAATATCTGCTCAAAGTTGCATGCCATGGCAACTCGACTTTGCAACTTGCTAGTTTGGCAATGGTAGTTAGACTCCAGGCCATTAGAAACCAAATATAAACTGCTCATCCTTCTTGAGGACTTCACACCATCGTAGATCTACAACTACCTTGGTTCTTGGTTCTTGGAACTACGAATGCTTTATCTACCTGCTCAAAATGATTGGTTCTCATTCACCAAGAATCTGCCTTTGTATGCTCGTAAAAATATCAGCATAATATCTGCCATTGATGCACTTTATGGATGACTATGATTAAACTTTAATAATGCTCAAAATATGAGCAGAGTAGAACTAGTCATCAATCCGTTCAAAAAGAACACTGACATCAACTTGGATGACTTTGACCAGTGGATTTGAGACGTAGTGAGAAATACACTGAATATTGAGCAGAATGTAGCTCATCGCCAATCCACTCAAAAATAACACTAAAGTTAGCTTGGATGGCTTCAGCCTACAAATTTGAGACTTTGTGAGAAATACACTGAGTGCTGAGCAGAACGTAGCTCATCGTCAATCCTCTTATTCAAGTCTTCAAAATGCTTTATTTCCTTCTCACATCCATGGCATATGACATAAGTTGTAATCTAATCCTCGATTCTTGCTCCACCAGCTTTGACTTGAATCAATTACAGAATAGAGTATAACGCTAATCTACTCAAGAAGTAATGGAAAATAACTTTTGCACTATTCCACTTCCTTTTACTTCTTATTGATGTTTTAACCTTCTTTCCCAACTGTGTGGAGCTCGTTTCCATTTCGTTCTAAAATAGCCTTGGAACTCAGCAGAATGGGACATTTCCAACACTTAGTCACTTAAGTGCACGAGATGAAGCTATGTTGCTAATCCACACTTTGAAAGGTGCTGACATCATCTAGAATCGATTTTATTATGGATTGGGACCTTCACGCTAGGTTGCTACAAAATACACTAAGTTTTGGGTGGCATGGAATAATTTACTTATTTTACAAAAAAGATCCAAGTGTTGATCGGATTGGAGCATCTTGCACTGGGCTACTCTAAAATACACTCTATCTTCAATGGATTGGAGTATCTCCATGCCTTAGAATAAATTTTAATTTTTTTCTAAGAATGTGGCCATTTTGGGTCTACATTCTGGTGCCTCTCGTGTGGATTTTCTCACGAAGCCATCAAACTCAAAGTCTTATCCATTGGGCATAAGCAGTCAAAAATTCTATTCTTCAAGCAATGCTTCATAGGATAATTTCTATATGATCATTACCATCTAAAAACTCTGTGAAGCTTTCCAAAGAATAAAGGTTCATATCAAGATCATACTAGAAATAAAAAACATCCACCACTCCTTCAAAACTGCTCAAATGTTTAAGCAAAATAGAGTTATGCTATCACTTTTAATACTTCTTTAAAAAAGATATGAATACCTTGACAAAAATTTCATTCTCTACATTTTAGTCTCATGCTTTTTATTATTATATTTTGATAGTGTCAGAGTAAAAACAAAACAAAATACAACACTTCTACATGACTATAAAATGTCTAAAAAAAAACTCTATGCTTGTGCCTCTTGAGGGTTCATAGTAACCCTATATGGTTATTCACACTCTTGCTGAGATTATTTAATAAAATTATCTTCCTGATCTTGCTCAACCTTTTCTTCTTCAGGTGAATCGTGCTCTTTATCCTTTTACTCAGCATCATTACCAAACAACTAGACCATCAACTTGAAATTTTGTAAAGCTTATTTCCAAACTACTTCAAAAGGGTTGGAAGTCTCTTTAAGCTACTTGTGGATGAACTCCAACTCAGCAGTCTCTTCATAATTAATAGCACTTCCCTTGTTCACCAATTAATCCATCAAGTCTTGGAGTCTAGTTAAATAAATTATCATTTGTGAAACCTGCTCTTGATCGATTTGCTCTTCCCAAACATCAATCTAAGATTCATCTTGTAGGATCAAAGATACACTCTTTTTAATTTTTTCTTCTGATAATGAAGTGTTATTCTCAACCCATAACCCTCTAAAGCCATTCTGAACCATCTCTTGATTGATGTCTATCACATCTTGAATTGTATTCTCCACTTTATCGTACAACAACCAAGCCTTTTACAACAATCTATTCTTCTTCACTATGAATTTGGTAGTCAATCTAGAAGTATTCCATTCCTTATTAGAAATTGGTTTAGCAGTCTCACTGAGTTTGCTATCTACTATTGGAATTAATGTGTACTATGCCTACTTCTAGTTTGAAATTTATCGTATTCTTTTGACACTTGTCATGTTCTTCATATAGGCTTATGCCTATATATTGTACTCATTTCATTTATAATATCATATCATCTTTTGTTATTCCCAAAATTTGGTATCAGATAAGGTTCGCTCTCCTACCTGTGTAACCCCTCGAGGGGGGATTTCCCTCATGGAAATCCTCCCTCCTCCCCTCATTTATTTTTCGCCATTTCTTCCTCTCTTTTTTAGCTTTATATTTTTTTTTAATACTGAGGGAGTATGCTCTCCATATTTTGATGGATCAAAAACCAGATGTATAATGAAAAAAAGAACTCTTTTTTCTTCCATAATATTCATCTTGTTTTTTTTTGGTTTCATGTTTGTTGTGACAGTGGTTACCACGATGTCCTTGATGGAGTGCTTGCTGGTTTCTATATTTTCCATTGTATCCTTAGATACAAATAGATCCATCAACGCTTTTTAGTTGGTTGTGGAAAAAATATCCACTGTGATGTAAATGAAGGATTGCACCATCATTCCCGTGATTTGAAACCAACGACTAGTGGACTAGTTCCAAATCATTTTTTTATCATCGATGAAGAAAATCCAACTACCAGTGGTGGATGAGCCCAATTGGCTTGGTGGAGATCAGCTTGGATAATTAAAGTTTTCTGAATTTCTACTAAAATTGGTGATGAAATATTTAGCATTCTCTCATGGAACGTCATGTGAGGTGTGATGATGTTTTTTGTTTCTCGTGTTTTTACGATGTCGATGACCGTCTATCATAATGCAAAGGAAATGCCAGGAGAATAAGATACGACCATGATGTCATTTGTTGAATCCACCATTGATGCTCACCTTTCATCCAAAAAGGTTATCGATGCTCGTTGTGGCCGTCCAACTGCGCACCTACTGCAACAATCAAATTTTTTGGCACTTGTGTGTTCGGTTCAGGTAGAATTTTTTAGTTGATTTAACCATTGTGTAATCAGTGACGACCATGCAGATATCAATATTTTTGTTGGGCGATGTTCACACAAGAAGTGAAAACTGTAAATTTTTTATCTGTGATAGTTATTATTTTCTTGTATGCTAGAGTTTGTGGGCTCATTTATTTTTAGAGTGCACCGTTGCAAACCAAGGAATTTTACGGTGCTCTCCATAGTCCACGTGGAGGTGTGTATGACAAGATTCCCATGACTTTAGTGAGGTTGAATTTGATCCCTCTGCTTTCTATGTTTGTTGCATCCAAGAAAAGATGAGATATAACAAAGGCTATCATTATTTGAAATGATATGTGAATCACAAGGTAAAAACAACAAATAGTGGATGTTGTGAGAATTTGGTAGAGGTGCGTTATTCGATTAGACTATTGCTGTGATCACGGAGGCCATGCCTTCCAAAATCCCATGATGAAAGCCTAAGAAGAGAACAAAGGATCACAATGATTTTCTTCCTTTGCTGCTATGTATATGGGACTGTAGAGGGTAGATTTTTTTAGTCCTACTGGACTGTGTGCACCACTTCTTGGTGATCTAGAATGAACATGTTCATGATGGCAACGAGGGTGCCTGCGTGTTGATATGAACATTGACGATGCTCACTCGAAGGATTCTTGCTCGAAGGATTGTACTATAGAATAGTGTCGATGGACATCAGATTCTACATTTTTACGTGTAAACATCATTATAATTTTGGAGCTACAAACTGATGGCAGTGTGGGATCTAGTTTACTTGCCCACATATGCATTTGGAGATGCGTAATACCTGCTATGTGGTGAAGCGTAGAATTTGAATGTTACCCCAAAGAATATTTGTATGGTCGAGCATAGTGGAGAGTATGAAAAATATTGTTGTCATATGTGGGAGGGCATGCTGGATGGTAGATGTTAGTATTTTTTACAAGAGTCAAAATATGTGTAAATTCCTTTGGTGGTGCAAGCCCAAGATGTCATTGTGATCACTATTGTTGTTGTTTAGGGGCACAACGTGGAGGAAGATAGATTTATCCTATGCTATCAGGGTGCCGACAGACCTATTGGAGGACTGGTAGGTCAGTGAACTGAGTTATAGTAGCCCAATGAAGGTGAAGCCCCAAGAGGAGCAAAGTTCAGTGAAGGAATGAAAAACACATGTATTTTTTAAATACATTTTTGTTTTTTTTTAAATGGTAGACAAAGCTGCAAGCCCACATGACCTCACATATAATTTTTTCTCCACTTTTAATTTATCATGTGTTGATTTATTGATGGGGTATTTTTTCCTCCATAATGTGCATTCATGTATAGCCGCTCACTATCCCACTGGAGATTGACTAGAGACTTGGGACCATGTGATTGCCTTGAGAGGGAATATTTTTTATATGTGGCTTATTTTTGCTAAGGTGATTGGAGTTGTATTGGTTTGAGATGTGAGATTTTTTTATGGCACCATTAAAATATTTATGCGGCTATGAAAATGCTTTCTGGATCTGTCTTCACGGGTTTTCGCATAACAGAGAAAATCTTCTAGTGCAGAGTGGTAGCTGTGTCATTTTGAGAAAGCTATAATTGTTTCTACAAATTGTCTTATTTGCAAATATAGTTGACAAGAGGTATGTATTTCAGATGCATAGGCTACAAAGATTCATATTTAGGTGATCTAATCTATTTTTTCCATTATGAATACATCTATCATTGTTTTTTTTTGGTTTTTTATGTCTAGGAGGAGGGACGTCTTTATGAACCCATGCTAACTTTCTAGAATGGTGATGTAGATTATGAAGGCTATAGAATTGTCACTTTGCATGATGATGCTACTAGCATAGTCATGGTGTAATATTTCAAGCAGATATGTTCACCAGATTAGCTATGGAGATGTCGCACCTGCTACTGAGGAGAAGACAAAATATGATGTTATTATCAAGGAGGTTGCAGTTCTTTCAAAATTAGTACTAAAAAATTAGTGCTCGTGTGTATTTATTGATCAACCATCATCTTGTTCTTGTGATATTGTTAGCTTGACGTGATTCTATTCTATGGGGATATTCAAATTTGTAGCCCTGACATCTCTATTGCTATTGAAACAGATTAAATAAATAATTGTGTTGGTGTCCGTAGGAGTTGATTTGATCGACCGTATGTTTCATATATTTGGAGGAGAATAATATGTTTTGTTACAATGTAGGGAATTATGATCAACCCTTATAATTTTCCAGATTTATGTGAAGACGGGGATGGCGCTCTCCCCATTTCAACATTTTTTGATCCATTAAATTTTTTTTGATGCCAAACATGAAAATTTTGTGACGCTGAAGAGTTCTATGGATGGCATCAAGATATACCCACACATTTGAAGATTTTTGACCCACTATTGTAGACTGCTTGATGCAGTATCATCATATCAGAGGGTGATGTTCTGTTAGCTTTGGCATCCATGCTAAGCATGATGTTTGTAAGTTGTTTTTTTAAATGGTCGCAAATTCAATATCTGCATAGTTGAGCCTAGTTGTGGGTAACATATTTGTTTTTCCATTAACAACATTTGTAGAATAGCAACAAGAAGAAGTGTGCAATGGAGATTTTGAAATTTGAAGGAACGTGTTTTTTGTTGGTGGTGAGTGCTGCATTGAAATGCATGCCTTGATGGGTCTGACGCATCAGAAGTGATGGGTATTTTTATTCATACACATGGGATCGAGAATCATGTTGAGGATGCATTGGCCATGTTTGAGGAGATGAAGAGGAGTGGGTGTGCCCCCAAAAATACCACCTACAATGCGCTGCTTAATGATTTTTGATATGGCAAACAAAGTTTTTTTATAGCCCAATTTTTCTTTTTAAGGAATTTTTTAGTGGGGCTATTTTATTAAGCAAAATAAATGAGGGGATTTTATTAAAGTGAATGATTTATGATTTTATCCATGTGGAGAGTGGAATTTGAAGGCCCACATGGCCGTTAATTGTAATTTCAAAGATATGAACCAAAATTGAAGGACTATTACCCTGTAAGGGAAAATTGAAGGACTATTTTTTTATTCTGTCAAAGAGTCATGCTACCATTGCACGATGTTTTCTATTTGCTACCTAGAGAGGCATGTTGTTTTTACACATGTTGAAGATCCCTTTGAGAGAGGAATATAGGGGTATTTATAGTCATTGGAAAGGTTTTTATGAGATGAACACATTGGTGGTGTCAAATTATAATTTTAAGACTATTTTATTTGTCATTTTTAGCATTAAATTTTATACCTTGGAATGCACTCTCGATTGAACCCTCCAATACCAAGGCAAATTTGTAAGTGATCCTAGTATATAGTCACTTTCTATATACACCTAGTAGATGTAGTTGCTGGTTACCCATGCATTTCAATAGGATGATGAAGTCACCATAAGGACACTTACTCTAAGGACTATAGACATAGACACCCTAGAATCTATCTGAGGACTTTTATAGATCTACTTTTGAATACTACAGATGAAGACACTTCAGAAGATTCTATTCTCTCCTTTCTTAATCTCCTCCAAATTTGATTCTATGGCTTATTTTATTGTATTTCATGGCTCATATTACTTTTGTATTAAGGTGCATTTTCGATAGAGATCGACACCTTCTATATTGAGTTCACCATGAGGGGGGATATGATATTCAAGGTGAATCTAGTCAGTGACCTACGAGAGGTAACATAACTGTAGGATGACCTATAGAGGCAACAAACCCAAAAGTGGCTGACCTTGAGGCACACAGGATGACCCTGAGGCACTTAGATGGCTGACCCAGAGGCAATAGATCCAAGGAAGTGGCTAACCCTGTGACAACAGACCGAGATATATACACCTTTGATCTAGCATTATTCACAGTTTGAGAGCCAAGGGCAAAGAGCATAAGCCTAGACAAAATCATGTAATAAAGGAGGATAATAGGGTTCTTTTAGATAAGTCAACATTAAGAGAGAAAGTTACCTAATATTGACTTGTTTTTTTTCTATAGTTAGGATAGTGCACATTAAGGGGGAATGTTAGAATTAATGTGCACTATGCTTACTTCTAGTTTGACACTTGTCATATTATTTTGACATTTGTCATGTTATTCATATAGGCTTATGCCTATATATTGTACTCATTTCATGTATAATATTATCTCATATTTTTTTATTCCCAACATATGCCAAATTGTAGATCTGATCTATTGGAATCACCATGGGTTGGAGTTCTTGAGTGAATATATCCAAATATTCTTGGGTATTCTAAAGCAGATGGATGGCATCATCCATATAGTCAATGATGGGCTACATCTACGAGCATTTCTCCAAAACTTCAGACAATAGTTCTTTCCTCACCTTCTTTAGCCCTACTTTCAAGAAGCCTGAAGACTTGGCCTTTTCAATTTGAAGTAGGTGCTTCAAGTTATGTATCTCTTTGGCTTGTTCTTCATTTTTCTTCTTTTTCTCCTCTACTTGATCTTTGAGCTTAATGGCCTCTTGGAATTTGCTCTGCCAATTCTTTGCTTCACTTCTAATTACATTCTCTACATATTTTTTATTATTGACTGTATTTTCATGTTTTTCTGTCATCGGCTCTAGCTTGTCAACTTTCTCTTTGTATATATCAACTTTAACATAGAAAGTCTCTAAGTGAGTTTTTTCTATAACCAACTCATATTCAACAGGTAGCTTCTCAATATATTCTGTATACTCTTCAAGATGGTAGTATTGCACAATCATCTCTATTTTAGACTTACTCACCAAAGGAATAATGGAACTGGATGATCTCTACCTTGAAACTAGGCCAATAGACATGGCACTTCTCTTTGTAGCCATCCTATTTGAAGGCTTGGACAACTTCTCTATCCAAAAATCCTAAATTTTCTATGAAGTTTCCTTCTTCTTTTGCAAAGTTTCCAGTGTGGGATAATTTGTAGGACGAGGAGAAGATATAATATAGGGAAGAGCAGACTTAGTATCTGATTATGATGGAGTGGTAGTGACTACAATTGAGTCTATGATTATCGCTATTGTTACAATAGGAAAAATCATGGGAATTGAAGTAAAATTCACTAAAGGGTGAGTGGGTGTGGATGAAATAGCTTGTATTTCAGATGATGTGGTAGGTTGTGATAGCAGAGGTGGGATTATATGGGATTATGAAGGAGGAATTTTAGATGATTATGGAGGAAATGGATTGACATGGCCCTCTATATTTGTTGATGAAATATGTGGTAAATTATGAGGGGGAGAGGGTACTTTTGTTTTAACTTTTTCTTTAGAAGGGAAATGTGCTTTCTCTGGGGAATTGGGAGGAGGAGGAGAAGGGATAGAAATAATACCTTTGCCTTCAAATGTAGGAAGTTTTGGATCTACCTTTGTACTTTGTTGCTATGTTGGTTGTACTGATTATTCTACAACTGAGACAGGAGTCTTCTCAACAATCTTCCCCTTATCCATATTCTATTTCTTACAAACCTTCTTCTAAGTTCTTTCCAGTGCATTTTTGGCTTTTCTCTAAAAAAATTGAAATAATATTAGCTTATCATTCTTTGCATATTCCCTGAAAAGTCCTTCCTACAATGGTTATTCAAAAATAGGATTCAACTCCACTGTAGCTGTAATGGTGAAACTTACTGGTGTAAACACAAAGTTCTCATATTTCTCATTCCAATATATTTATGTTTCAGGGGGCTATTTACCTAAAGCTAGGTGCTTGGACCTAGTTACTATCTTGATGACTTCTATGCTTATGGCTCTATCATCATAATAATGCATTTTACTCATTAACTATGCCCCTATAGGGAAATTATCCAATTGTTCTATTGAGGGCTCAAATATTTTAAGAGCTTTAGTAGCAGTTAATTATTAGCCCCTTCTCCTTGAGTTTCCTCTTGTGAATGTGGGGAAGGAGAATATAATCTTGGTCGTGGTTTCTTGTAAATAAACACTATATTATTTGGGTCCTTAGCCTTCCAATTTTTGATGTTCTTATCATATCTATCAAAAAAATCATCATCAATTACTCGTCCAAGCTTGGATTTCTCTGTGCTAGTTTCCACTCTCATTCTCCACCAGTCTACTATATTACCTTTATTCCATTTATTTATATTCTCAACATATCTGATATTAGACTCCTTAAAATGATGGCTTTCATTCTTATTTGAATCAAAATCAACTATCTATTTATAGAAGTCTAGCCATGGGGGAAGTTGTTTCATCTTGGCAACATTCCAATATGATGGTGCAATTTCCTTATTATTCCTAACTTGTTCAAAATGAGACCTTGAAATTTTATCAAATTTGTGGGCCTTCACTCCATTAAGGGCAATTTTCCTCTTGCATAATTTGTCATCTGGGTCATATCTGCACCTCTGAGGGATGTAGAACAAACCTAGCTTATCCAAATATTGGGTGATTTGTTCACCCTAGCCCTTTTGGTGATAGTTATATAGTCAACACTATGGTAGGTCAAAAAACATCTTCTTTTATTTCTAGAGGCATAGTTCATATTGATTAAATCTGCTTGCCTCAAATATTCTAGAGCTAACAATCTATTTGTAATGAAATGAGGTAGGAAAAAAGGCTTACCAGTGAAGCCATACAATCTAATAACTGTGCCTTATATAAGGATGTACTAGTATTCTTCTTCAACACCTTCTATTATTAATAATTATTTGGCCAGAGGTGGTAATATAGGGCATTTCCCATACATAATTTTTAAAGCTAGCCCTAGAAATTATAGGTTAAATATGTAAAAATACTTAGTGCTCCTCAAATGAGCAGTCTAATAGTATACAGGGATAGGGTCCCCCTTGTCATTATTTTATTTTATAGGAATATTGGGCATCATCTACCTCATATCAGTAAAGAAAATCCAAACCAAACTCGAACAATACAGAAAAGAGGGCATCTCAGAATCCCTTTTCATCCTTACCAATTACTCATGTATTATTTTTTCAAGGAAAACTAGGCAGCCAAAGTAAATGGCCTTAATACCCCATTTTCCAACTTTAGGTTCATACATTTTCTCATTCAAAATGTAGTAAGTAGTGGCTATTTTCCAATCCCTCACAAATTTATTAGAATTCAAACCCTCCAAACAATCTAGCATGGAATAGAGCTCTGGGTTGATAAAATACTCAATGGGAATTAGGGGTTTGGGCAATCCTCTCTTGGATTTAATGGTCTTGAATTTATTATAAATCCATTTCCTAAAAGGTTCACCCTCATGAGCACATCGTTGCAAAGAATAATACCCAAATTTCTTGGATGTGTTGAAATTTTTTGGCCTTACGAATGGTTCTACCCCTAGAGCAAAAATATCATGACAAGCCTTGGAAATGATGTTAAACAAGATTTTACCCCTAGCTATCTTTACAGCTTTTGCCCTTGGGTCATAGAATTTTACAATGACCGCTATCAACTTCGAACAAGGATGAACTGAATCACAGATATAAAAAAACAAAAAGAAGCGAACAACACAAGTACCTTGGATTGACAAGGCTACACATTTTTAGTATTCATCATTGATGCTTTTTTTTAGCTTAGTTTATGAGAACCAGCCTGGTGTCAGCCATGCCTTTTGCTTTGTCAATGTAATTTCCCAGCTCTTCATTTATCAAGGGTTCTACTTCCTAGGTGTCTTCGAAGGCCATTTTTATGAGAAATATTTAGAGTGTTCTTTATCTGGTGTTTGTAGACAATGCTTAGCTATTCTATTACTCTTTCTACTTTTTAGTAGGCTTTACTTTTGACAAATGAATGAGCTCTATGCTTTTGAGTCATTTTAAATACCACTGCATGTACACCTTCCACCATTAATGCAGTTACTACAAGAATTGTCCCTTTGCATTTTTTTTAAATTAAACTCATGCATCTACGTGGCTCGAAGACGTTATGTCACTCATTGATTCGCTAAATCATGAAGCACTTTTTTGAACTTGTAGTGTCTCTCATATTTTTTCTTTCCTTCAGAGTGGCACGGGACAAGATTTTATTTTCCACTCAAAAATAGTCATGAACTCTGGTGGATTGGAACATATAACTGCTACCACAATAGTCTCTTTAATAGTGGCGAGGAACACATGTAGCATTCTACTACCATTTTAGTTCATTTGAGAGAAAATTGGGAACATGCTACTTTCCGTTGGAACTTAGCTTATTTTAAAATTTCTCTTTTTTAAAGCGTTTTATCAAGAATGAAAACTGTGAAAATAAAATAGAAAAAAGGATATGATACAAATTATGTACATATGTTACAATGAAACTATATCTCAATCAAAATAGATTTTAAGGTGAAAACCATTGACCAGGATCGGTCGTATGTTTCCTTCAAAATATTCAAGTTGGAAAATATTCGTTTCCTTAACTTTTGCTATTTTGAATGGACCATCCTAGAAGGAGTTAAAATTATGATGGTGCCCTGGTATAGGGCTCTACCTCTAACCAACTTGGTAGGATAGATTTCCACATCATATTCTTGAATCTTAGTAATCTAACCAGCTCTCTTGTCTCCTAGTTCACCTTGTAAAATAAAAATTCTCACATTTGGGTGAACCACATAAACCGGGGTCTTGCTTTGAACCAAGTATTACCTAAATTTTTTCAATGATTTCATTATTGCAAATACTTGTTTCTCAATAAAATTATACTTGAACTGATATTCATGAAGAGTCTAGCTCCAAAAAAATATGGGGTGCTCTTCTCCTTCATAATTATTTTGGGTGAGCACTGATGCATAATTTTCATCAACTCTATAAGAATAAAGAATGAAGTCTTTTCTAAAGTTTATATTGACTAGAATTGAAGCTGTAGCAATGGATTGCTTAATTATTTTGAAGGCTTGCTTTATCACCTTGATTTATTTGAAATCTGCATTCTTCTTCAATAGTTCTGGTATGGGTTTCACCTTTTGAGTGGATTCAGAGATGAATTTCCTAACAAAGTTTATCTCACCAAAGAAAGACTACAAGGATTTCTTATTCATGGGTAGTGGAATGGCAAGGATGGATATTCTATATGGATCAATGACCATACCTTCTTTGGAGACCACATGGCCTAGCAACTTTCCCTCATGAACTAAAAAAAATGACTTCTTAGGATTAAGAGAGATTCCAAATTCTCTGCACTTCTAAAATACTTGTTCTAGATGTACCAGGTGGTCTTGCTTGTCATGGGAGAAAACAATCATATCATCTAAGTATATTAGAATGACCTTGTTGATCAAATCTCCAAAAGCATAGTCCGTTTCTCTTTGGAAAGTTGCTCCTACATTAGACAACCCAAAAGACATTCTCTGATAGGAAAAAGTACCCCATTTTGTGGTGAATGCTATTTTAAAATGATATTCATCTTTCCCCCAAATTTGGTTGTAGCTGAAGAAGCCATGTAGTAGTGATAACCTTTCTAATCCCACCACAATCTGTAAGTTTTGATCAATCTGTGGGAGGGGGTAGTGGTCCTTTAGTGATGTTTGATTGAGATTTATAAAATCTACACACAATAAAATGTCACCATTCTTCTTCCTTACAGGTACCAAGTTGGCTACCCGGGTTGAATGCTTTATTGGATAAATAATCTTAGCCTTTAGCAACTTCAATAGTTCCTCTCTCATTATGGCTTCGATCCTAGGATTCACAGGTATTTGTTTCTACCTGAACAATTTTGCATTTGGCTCTAGCTCAATTGTGTGTTGGATGACCTTCTTGTCATATACTTTAATATCTTCATATGACCAAGCTACAATGTCTTAGTACTTTAGGCATAAAGCTTTGATATCCTCCTCTTCTTCTGGAGAACATCGGACTTCAACCTTGAGTTTCTTTTCTTTTTAAATTTCAATTTCTTTATAGATATTCGGATTTACGAATGGTTCTACCCCTAGAGCAAAAATATCATGACAAGCCTTGGCAATGATGTTAAACAAGATTTTACCCCTAGCTATCTTTACAGCTTTTGCCCTTGGGTCATAGAATTTTACAATGACCGCTATCAACTTCGAACAAGGATGAACTGAATCACAGATATAAAAAAACAAAAAGAAGCGAACAACACAAGTACCTTGGATTGACAAGGCTACACATTTTTAGTATTCATCATTGATGCTTTTTTTTAGCTTAGTTTATGAGAACCAGCCTGGTGTCAGCCATGCCTTTTGCTTTGTCAATGTAATTTCCCAGCTCTTCATTTATCAAGGGTTCTACTTCCTAGGTGTCTTCGAAGGCCATTTTTATGAGAAATATTTAGAGTTTTCTTTATCTGGTGTTTGTAGACAATGCTTAGCTATTCTCTTACTCTTTCTACTTTTTAGTAGGCTTTACTTTTGACAAATGAATGAGCTCTACGCTTTTGAGTCATTTTAAATACCACTGCATGTACACCTTCCACCATTAATGCAGTTACTACAAGAATTGTCCCTTTGCATTTTTTTTAAATTAAACTCATGCATCTACGTGGCTCGAAGACGTTATGTCACTCATTGATTCGCCAAATCATGAAGCACTTTTTTGAACTTGTAGTGTCTCTCATATTTTTTCTTTCCTTCAGAGTGGCACGAGACAAGATTTTATTTTCCACTCAAAAATAGTCATGAACTCTGGTGGATTGGAACATATATCTGCTACCACCTTAGTCTCTTTAAGAGTGGCGAGGAACACATGTAGAATTCTACTACCATTTTAGTTCATTTGAGAGACAATTGGGAACATGCTACTTTCCGTTGGCACTTAGCTTATTTTAAAATTTCTCTTTTTTAAAGCGTTTTATCAAGAATGAAAACTGTGAAAATAAAATAGAAAAAAGGATATGATACAAAGTATGTACATATGTTATAATGAATATTTATCTCAATCAAGATATATTTTAAGGTGAAAACCATTTACCAGGATCGGCTGTATGTTTCCTTCAAGATTTTCAAGCTGGAAAATATTAGTCTCCTTAACTTTTGCTATTTTGAATGGACCATCCTAGAAGGAGTTAAAATTATGATGGTGCCATGGTATAGGGCTCTACCTCTAACCAACTTGGTAGGATAGATTTCCACATCATATTCTTGAATCTTAGTAATCTAACCAGCTCTCTTGTCTCCTAGTTCACCTTGTAAAATACAAATTCTCACATCCAGATGAACCACATAAACCAGGGTCTTGCTTTGAACCAAGTATTACCTAAATTTTTTCAATGATTTCATTATTGCAAATACTTGTTTCTCAATAAAATTATACTTGAACTGATATTCATGAAGAGTCTAGCTCCAAAAAAATATGGGGTGCTCTTCTCCTTCATAATTATTTTGGGTGAGCACTGATGCATAATTTTCATCAACTCTATAAGAATAAAGAATGAAGTCTTTTCTAAAGTTTATATTGACTAGAATTGAAGCTGTAGCAATGGATTGCTTAATTATTTTGAAGGCTTGCTTTATCACCTTGATTTATTTGAAATCTGCATTCTTCTTCAATAGTTCTGGTATGGGTTTCACCTTTTGAGTGGATTCAGAGATGAATTTCCTAACAAAGTTTATCTCACCAAAGAAAGACTACAAGGATTTCTTATTCATGGGTAGTGGAAGGGCAAGGATGGATATTCTATATGGATCAATGACCATACCTTCTTTGGAGACCACATGGCCTAGCAAATTTCCCTCATGAACTAAAAAAAATGACTTCTTAGGATTAAGAGAGATTCCAAATTCTCTTGTTATTCTAAAATACTTGTTCTAGATGTTACCGGTGGTATTGCTTGTCATGGGAGAAAACAATCATATCATCTAAGTATATTAGAATGACCTTGTTGATCAAATCTCCAAAAGCATAGTCCGTTTCTCTTTGGAAATTTGCTCCTGCATTAGACAACCCAAAAGACATTCTCTGATAGGAAAAAGTACCCCATTTTGTGGTGAATGCTATTTTAAAATGATATTCATCTTTCACCCAAATTTGGTTGTAGCTGAAGAAGCCATGTAGTAGTGATAACCTTTCTAATCCAACCACAATCTGTAAGTTTTGATCAATCTGTGGGAGGGGGTAGTGGTCATTTAGTGATGTTTGATTGAGATTTATAAAATCTACACACAATAAAATGTCACCATTCTTCTTCCTTACAGGTACCAAGTTGGCTACCCAGGTTGAATGCTTTATTGGATAAATAATCTTAGCCTTTAGAAACTTCAATAGTTCCTCTCTCATTATGGCTTCGATCCTAGGATTCACGGTATTTGTTTCTACTCGAACAATTTTGCATTTGGCTCTAGCTCAATTGTATGTTGGATGACCTTCTTGTCATATACTTTAATATATTCATATGACCAAGCTACAATGTCTTAGTACTTTAGGCATAAAGCTTTGATATCCTCCTCTTCTTCTGGAGAACATCGGACTTCAACCTTGAGTTTCTTTTCTTTTTAAATTTCAATTTCTTTATAGATATTCGGATTTACGAATGGTTCTACCCCTAGAGCAAAAATATCATGACAAGCCTTGGCAATGATGTTAAACAAGATTTTACCCCTAGCTATCTTTACAGCTTTTGCCCTTGGGTCATAGAATTTTACAATGACCGCTATCAACTTCGAACAAGGATGAACTGAATCACATATATAAAAAAACAAAAATAAGCGAACAACACAAGTACCTTGGATTGACAAGGCTACACATTTTTAGTATTCATCATTGATGCTTTTTTTTAGCTTAGTTTATGAGAACCAGCCTGGTGTCAGCCATGCCTTTTGCTTTGTCAATGTAATTTCCCAGCTCTTCATTTATCAAGGGTTCTACTTCCTAGGTGTCTTCGAAGGCCATTTTTATGAGAAATATTTAGAGTTTTCTTTATCTGGTGTTTGTAGACAATGCTTAGCTATTCTCTTACTCTTTCTACTTTTTAGTAGGCTTTACTTTTGACAAATGAATGAGCTCTACGCTTTTGAGTCATTTTAAATACCACTGCATGTACACCTTCCACCATTAATGCAGTTACTACAAGAATTGTCCCTTTGCATTTTTTTTAAATTAAACTCATGCATCTACGTGGCTCGAAGACGTTATGTCACTCATTGATTCGCCAAATCATGAAGCACTTTTTTGAACTTGTAGTGTCTCTCATATTTTTTCTTTCCTTCAGAGTGGCACGAGACAAGATTTTATTTTCCACTCAAAAATAGTCATGAACTCTGGTGGATTGGAACATATATCTGCTACCACATTAGTCTCTTTAAGAGTGGCGAGGAACACATGTAGAATTCTACTACCATTTTAGTTCATTTGAGAGACAATTGGGAACATGCTACTTTCCGTTGGCACTTAGCTTATTTTAAAATTTCTCTTTTTTAAAGCGTTTTATCAAGAATGAAAACTGTGAAAATAAAATAGAAAAAAGGATATGATACAAAGTATGTACATATGTTATAATGAATATTTATCTCAATCAAGATATATTTTAAGGTGAAAACCATTTACCAGGATCGGCTGTATGTTTCCTTCAAGATTTTCAAGCTGGAAAATATTAGTCTCCTTAACTTTTGCTATTTTGAATGGACCATCCTAGAAGGAGTTAAAATTATGATGGTGCCCTGGTATAGGGCTCTACCTCTAACCAACTTGGTAGGATAGATTTCCACATCATATTCTTGAATCTTAGTAATCTAACCAGCTCTCTTGTCTCCTAGTTCACCTTGTAAAATAAAAATTCTCACATCCGGATGAACCACATAAACCAGGGTCTTGCTTTGAACCAAGTATTACCTAAATTTTTTCAATGATTTCATTATTGCAAATACTTGTTTCTCAATAAAATTATACTTGAACTGATATTCATGAAGAGTCTAGCTCCAAAAAAATATGGGGTGCTCTTCTCCTTCATAATTATTTTGGGTGAGCACTGATGCATAATTTTCATCAACTCTATAAGAATAAAGAATGAAGTCTTTTCTAAAGTTTATATTGACTAGAATTGAAGCTGTAGAAATGGATTGCTTAATTATTTTGAAGGCTTGCTTTATCACCTTGATTTATTTTAAATCTGCATTCTTCTTCAATAGTTCTGGTATGGGTTTCACCTTTTGAGTGGATTCAGAGATGAATTTCCTAACAAAGTTTATCTCACCAAAGAAAGACTACAAGGATTTCTTATTCATGGGTAGTGGAAGGGCAAGGATGGATATTCTATATGGATCAATGACCATACCTTCTTTGGAGACCACATGGCCTAGCAACTTTCCCTCATGAACTAAAAAAAATGACTTCTTAGGATTAAGAGAGATTCCAAATTCTCTGCACTTCTAAAATACTTGTTCTAGACGTACCAGGTGGTCTTGCTTGTCATGGGAGAAAACAATCATATCATCTAAGTATATTAGAATGACCTTGTTGATCAAATCTCCAAAAGCATAGTCCGTTTCTCTTTGGAAAGTTGCTCCTGCATTAGACAACCCAAAAGACATTCTCTGATAGGAAAAAGTACCCCATTTTGTGGTGAATGCTATTTTAAAATGATATTCATCTTTCACCCAAATTTGGTTGTAGCTGAAGAAGCCATGTAGTAGTGATAACCTTTCTAATCCCACCACAATCTGTAAGTTTTGATCAATCTGTGGGAGGGGGTAGTGGTCCTTTAGTGATGTTTGATTGAGATTTATAAAATCTACACACAATAAAATGTCACCATTCTTCTTCCTTACAGGTACCAAGTTGGCTACCCAGGTTGAATGCTTTATTGGATAAATAATCTTAGCCTTTAGCAACTTCAATAGTTCCTCTCTCATTATGGCTTCGATCCTAGGATTCACAGGTATTTGTTTCTACCTGAACAATTTTGCATTTGGCTCTAGCTCAATTGTGTGTTGGATGACCTTCTTGTCATATACTTTAATATCTTCATATGACCAAGCTACAATGTCTTAGTACTTTAGGCATAAAGCTTTGATATCCTCCTCTTCTTCTGGAGAACATCAGACTTCAACCTTGAGTTTCTTTTCTTTTTAAATTTCAATTTCTTTATAGATATTCGGATTTACGAATGGTTCTACCCCTAGAGCAAAAATATCATGACAAGCCTTGGCAATGATGTTAAACAAGATTTTACCCCTAGCTATCTTTACAGCTTTTGCCCTTGGGTCATAGAATTTTACAATGACCGCTATCAACTTCGAACAAGGATGAACTGAATCACAGATATAAAAAAACAAAAAGAAGCGAACAACACAAGTACCTTGGATTGACAAGGCTACACATTTTTAGTATTCATCATTGATGCTTTTTTTTAGCTTAGTTTATGAGAACCAGCCTGGTGTCAGCCATGCCTTTTGCTTTGTCAATGTAATTTCCCAGCTCTTCATTTATCAAGGGTTCTACTTCCTAGGTGTCTTCGAAGGCCATTTTTATGAGAAATATTTAGAGTGTTCTTTATCTGGTGTTTGTAGACAATGCTTAGCTATTCTCTTACTCTTTCTACTTTTTAGTAGGCTTTACTTTTGACAAATGAATGAGCTCTACGCTTTTGAGTCATTTTAAATACCACTGCATGTACACCTTCCACCATTAATGCAGTTACTACAAGAATTGTCCCTTTGCATTTTTTTTAAATTAAACTCATGCATCTACGTGGCTCGAAGACGTTATGTCACTCATTGATTCGCTAAATCATGAAGCACTTTTTTGAACTTGTAGTGTCTCTCATATTTTTTCTTTCCTTCAGAGTGGCACGAGACAAGATTTTATTTTCCACTCAAAAATAGTCATGAACTCTGGTGGATTGGAACATATATCTGCTACCACCTTAGTCTCTTTAAGAGTGGAGAGGAACACATGTAGAATTCTACTACCATTTTAGTTCATTTGAGAGACAATTGGGAACATGCTACTTTCCGTTGGCACTTAGCTTATTTTAAAATTTCTCTTTTTTAAAGCGTTTTATCAAGAATGAAAACTGTGAAAATAAAATAGAAAAAAGGATATGATACAAAGTATGTACATATGTTATAATGAATATTTATCTCAATCAAGATATATTTTAAGGTGAAAACCATTTACCAGGATCGGCTGTATGTTTCCTTCAAGATTTTCAAGCTGGAAAATATTAGTCTCCTTAACTTTTGCTATTTTGAATGGACCATCCTAGAAGGAGTTAAAATTATGATGGTGCCCTGGTATAGGGCTCTACCTCTAACCAACTTGGTAGGATAGATTTCCACATCATATTCTTGAATCTTAGTAATCTAACCAGCTCTCTTGTCTCCTAGTTCACCTTGTAAAATAAAAATTCTCACATCCGGATGAACCACATAAACCAGGGTCTTGCTTTGAACCAAGTATTACCTAAATTTTTTCAATGATTTCATTATTGCAAATACTTGTTTCTCAATAAAATTATACTTGAACTGATATTCATGAAGAGTCTAGCTCCAAAAAAATATGGGGTGCTCTTCTCCTTCATAATTATTTTGGGTGAGCACTGATGCATAATTTTCATCAACTCTATAAGAATAAAGAATGAAGTCTTTTCTAAAGTTTATATTGACTAGAATTGAAGCTGTAGCAATGGATTGCTTAATTATTTTGAAGGCTTGCTTTATCACCTTGATTTATTTGAAATCTGCATTCTTCTTCAATAGTTCTGGTATGGGTTTCACCTTTTGAGTGGATTCAGAGATGAATTTCCTAACAAAGTTTATCTCACCAAAGAAAGACTACAAGGATTTCTTATTCATGGGTAGTGGAAGGGCAAGGATGGATATTCTATATGGATCAATGACCATACCTTCTTTGGAGACCACATGGCCTAGCAACTTTCCCTCATGAACTAAAAAAAATGACTTCTTAGGATTAAGAGAGATTCCAAATTCTCTGCACTTCTAAAATACTTGTTCTAGATGTACCAGGTGGTCTTGCTTGTCATGGGAGAAAACAATCATATCATCTAAGTATATTAGAATGACCTTGTTGATCAAATCTCCAAAAGCATAGTCCGTTTCTCTTTGGAAAGTTGCTCCTGCATTAGACAACCCAAAAGACATTCTCTAATAGGAAAAAGTACCCCATTTTGTGGTGAATGCTATTTTAAAATGATATTCATCTTTCACCCAAATTTGGTTGTAGCTGAAGAAGCCATGTAGTAGTGATAACCTTTCTAATCCCACCACAATCTGTAAGTTTTGATCAATCTGTGGGAGGGGGTAGTGGTCCTTTAGTGATGTTTGATTGAGATTTATAAAATCTACACACAATAAAATGTCACCATTCTTCTTCCTTACAGGTACCAAGTTGGCTACCCAGGTTGAATGCTTTATTGGATAAATAATCTTAGCCTTTAGCAACTTCAATAGTTCCTCTCTCATTATGGCTTCGATCCTAGGATTCACAGGTATTTGTTTCTACTTGAACAATTTTGCATTTGGCTCTAGCTCAATTGTGTGTTGGATGACCTTCTTGTCATATACTTTAATATCTTCATATGACCAAGCTACAATGTCTTAGTACTTTAGGCATAAAGCTTTGATATCCTCCTCTTCTTCTGGAGAACATCGGACTTCAACCTTGAGTTTCTTTTCTTTTTAAATTTCAATTTCTTTATAGATATTCGGATTTACGAATGGTTCTACCCCTAGAGCAAAAATATCATGACAAGCCTTGGCAATGATGTTAAACAAGATTTTACCCCTAGCTATCTTTATAGCTTTTGCCCTTGGGTCATAGAATTTTACAATGACCGCTATCAACTTCGAACAAGGATGAACTGAATCACAGATATAAAAAAACAAAAAGAAGCGAACAACACAAGTACCTTGGATTGACAAGGCTACACATTTTTAGTATTCATCATTGATGCTTTTTTTTAGCTTAGTTTATGAGAACCAGCCTGGTGTCAGCCATGCCTTTTGCTTTGTCAATGTAATTTCCCAGCTCTTCATTTATCAAGGGTTCTACTTCCTAGGTGTCTTCGAAGGCCATTTTTATGAGAAATATTTAGAGTGTTCTTTATCTGGTGTTTGTAGACAATGCTTAGCTATTCTCTTACTCTTTCTACTTTTTAGTAGGCTTTACTTTTGACAAATGAATGAGCTCTACGCTTTTGAGTCATTTTAAATACCACTGCATGTACACCTTCCACCATTAATGTAGTTACTACAAGAATTGTCCCTTTGCATTTTTTTAAAATTAAACTCATGCATCTACGTGGCTCGAAGACATTATGTCACTCATTGATTCGCTAAATCATGAAGCACTTTTTTGAACTTGTAGTGTCTCTCATATTTTTTCTTTCCTTCAGAGTGGCACGGGACAAGATTTTATTTTCCACTCAAAAATAGTCATGAACTCTGGTGGATTGGAACATATAGCTGCTACCACCTTAGTCTCTTTAAGAGTGGCGAGGAACACATGTAGCATTCTACTACCATTTTAGTTCATTTGAGAGAAAATTGGGAACATGCTACTTTCCGTTGGCACTTAGCTTATTTTAAAATTTCTCTTTTTTAAAGCGTTTTATCAAGAATGAAAACTGTGAAAATAAAATAGAAAAAAGGATATGATACAAAGTATGTACATATGTTATAATGAATATTTATCTCAATCAAGATATATTTTAAGGTGAAAACCATTTACCAGGATCGGCTGTATGTTTCCTTCAAGATTTTCAAGCTGGAAAATATTAGTCTCCTTAACTTTTGCTATTTTGAATGGACCATCCTAGAAGGAGTTAAAATTATGATGGTGCCCTGGTATAGGGCTCTACCTCTAACCAACTTGGTAGGATAGATTTCCACATCATATTCTTGAATCTTAGTAATCTAACCAGCTCTCTTGTCTCCTAGTTCACCTTGTAAAATAAAAATTCTCACATCCGGATGAACCACATAAACCAGGGTCTTGCTTTGAACCAAGTATTACCTAAATTTTTTCAATGATTTCATTATTGCAAATACTTGTTTCTCAATAAAATTATACTTGAACTGATATTCATGAAGAGTCTAGCTCCAAAAAAATATGGGGTGCTCTTCTCCTTCATAATTATTTTGGGTGAGCACTGATGCATAATTTTCATCAACTCTATAAGAATAAAGAATGAAGTCTTTTCTAAAGTTTATATTGACTAGAATTGAAGCTGTAGCAATGGATTGCTTAATTATTTTGAAGGCTTGCTTTATCACCTTGATTTATTTTAAATCTGCATTCTTCTTCAATAGTTCTGGTATGGGTTTCACCTTTTGAGTGGATTCAGAGATGAATTTCCTAACAAAGTTTATCTCACCAAAGAAAGACTACAAGGATTTCTTATTCATGGGTAGTGGAAGGGCAAGGATGGATATTCTATATGGATCAATGACCATACCTTCTTTGGAGACCACATGGCCTAGCAACTTTCCCTCATGAACTAAAAAAAATGACTTCTTAGGATTAAGAGAGATTCCAAATTCTCTGCACTTCTAAAATACTTGTTCTAGATGTACCAGGTGGTCTTGCTTGTCATGGGAGAAAACAATCATATCATCTAAGTATATTAGAATGACCTTGTTGATCATATCTCCAAAAGCATAGTCCGTTTCTCTTTGGAAAGTTGCTCCTGCATTAGACAACCCAAAAGACATTCTCTAATAGGAAAAAGTACCCCATTTTGTGGTGAATGCTATTTTAAAATGATATTCATCTTTCACCCAAATTTGGTTGTAGCTGAAGAAGCCATGTAGTAGTGATAACCTTTCTAATCCCACCACAATCTGTAAGTTTTGATCAATCTGTGGGAGGGGGTAGTGGTCCTTTAGTGATGTTTGATTGAGATTTATAAAATCTACACACAATAAAATGTCACCATTCTTCTTCCTTACAGGTACCAAGTTGGCTACCCGAGGTTGAATGCTTTATTGGATAAATAATCTTAGCCTTTAGCAACTTCAATAGTTCCTCTCTCATTATGGCTTCGATCCTAGGATTCACAGGTATTTGTTTCTACCTGAACAATTTTGCATTTGGCTCTAGCTCAATTGTGTGTTGGATGACCTTCTTGTCATATACTTTAATATCTTCATATGACCAAGCTACAATGTCTTAGTACTTTAGGCATAAAGCTTTGATATCCTCCTCTTCTTCTGGAGAACATCGGACTTCAACCTTGAGTTTCTTTTCTTTTTAAATTTCAATTTCTTTATAGATATTCGGATTTACGAATGGTTCTACCCCTAGAGCAAAAATATCATGACAAGCCTTGGCAATGATGTTAAACAAGATTTTACCCCTAGCTATCTTTACAGCTTTTGCCCTTGGGTCATAGAATTTTACAATGACCGCTATCAACTTCGAACAAGGATGAACTGAATCACAGATATAAAAAAACAAAAAGAAGCGAACAACACAAGTACCTTGGATTGACAAGGCTACACATTTTTAGTATTCATCATTGATGCTTTTTTTTAGCTTAGTTTATGAGAACCAGCCTGGTGTCAGCCATGCCTTTTGCTTTGTCAATGTAATTTCCCAGCTCTTCATTTATCAAGGGTTCTACTTCCTAGGTGTCTTCGAAGGCCATTTTTATGAGAAATATTTAGAGTGTTCTTTATCTGGTGTTTGTAGACAATGCTTAGCTATTCTCTTACTCTTTCTACTTTTTAGTAGGCTTTACTTTTGACAAATGAATGAGCTCTACGCTTTTGAGTCATTTTAAATACCACTGCATGTACACCTTCCACCATTAATGCAGTTACTACAAGAATTGTCCCTTTGCATTTTTTTTAAATTAAACTCATGCATCTACGTGGCTCGAAGACGTTATGTCACTCATTGATTCGCTAAATCATGAAGCACTTTTTTGAACTTGTAGTGTCTCTCATATTTTTTCTTTCCTTCAGAGTGGCACGGGACAAGATTTTATTTTCCACTCAAAAATAGTCATGAACTCTGGTGGATTGGAACATATATCTGCTACCACCTTAGTCTCTTTAAGAGTGGCGAGGAACACATGTAGCATTCTACTACCATTTTAGTTCATTTGAGAGAAAATTGGGAACATGCTACTTTCCGTTGGCACTTAGCTTATTTTAAAATTTCTCTTTTTTAAAGCGTTTTATCAAGAATGAAAACTGTGAAAATAAAATAGAAAAAAGGATATGATACAAAGTATGTACATATGTTATAATGAATATTTATCTCAATCAAGATATATTTTAAGGTGAAAACCATTTACCAGGATCGGCTGTATGTTTCCTTCAAGATTTTCAAGCTGGAAAATATTAGTCTCCTTAACTTTTGCTATTTTGAATGGACCATCCTAGAAGGAGTTAAAATTATGATGGTGCCCTGGTATAGAGCTCTACCTCTAACCAACTTGGTAGGATAGATTTCCACATCATATTCTTGAATCTTAGTAATCTAACCAGCTCTCTTGTCTCCTAGTTCACCTTGTAAAATACAAATTCTCACATCCAGATGAACCACATAAACCAGGGTCTTGCTTTGAACCAAGTATTACCTAAATTTTTTCAATGATTTCATTATTGCAAATACTTGTTTCTCAATAAAATTATACTTGAACTGATATTCATGAAGAGTCTAGCTCCAAAAAAATATGGGGTGCTCTTCTCCTTCATAATTATTTTGGGTGAGCACTGATGCATAATTTTCATCAACTCTATAAGAATAAAGAATGAAGTCTTTTCTAAAGTTTATATTGACTAGAATTGAAGCTGTAGCAATGGATTGCTTAATTATTTTGAAGGCTTGCTTTATCACCTTGATTTATTTGAAATCTGCATTCTTCTTCAATAGTTCCGGTATGGGTTTCACCTTTTGAGTGAAGTCGGAGATGAACTTCCTAACAAAGTTTATCTGACCAAAGAAAGACTACAAGGATTTCTTATTCATGGGTAGTGGAAGGGCAAGGATGGATATTCTATATGGATCAATGACCATACCTTCTTTGGAGACCACATGGCCTAGCAACTTTCCCTCATGAACTAAAAAAAATGACTTCTTAGGATTAAGAGAGATTCCAAATTCTCTGCACTTCTAAAATACTTGTTCTAGATGTACCAGGTGGTCTTGCTTGTCATGGGAGAAAACAATCATATCATCTAAGTATATTAGAATGACCTTGTTGATCATATCTCCAAAAGCATAGTCCGTTTCTCTTTGGAAAGTTGCTCCTGCATTAGACAACCCAAAAGACATTCTCTGATAGGAAAAAGTACCCCATTTTGTGGTGAATGCTATTTTAAAATGATATTCATCTTTCACCCAAATTTGGTTGTAGCTGAAGAAGCCATGTAGTAGTGATAACCTTTATAATCCCACCACAATATGTAAGTTTTGATCAATCTGTGGGAGGGGGTAGTGGTCCTTTAGTGATGTTTGATTGAGATTTATAAAATCTACACACAATAAAATGTCACCATTCTTCTTCCTTACAGGTACCAAGTTGGCTACCCAGGTTGAATGCTTTATTGGATAAATAATCTTAGCCTTTAGCAACTTCAATAGTTCCTCTCTCATTATGGCTTCGATCCTAGGATTCACAGGTATTTGTTTCTACCTGAACAATTTTGCATTTGGCTCTAGCTCAATTGTGTGTTGGATGACCTTCTTGTCATATACTTTAATATCTTCATATGACCAAGCTACAATGTCTTAGTACTTTAGGCATAAAGCTTTGATATCCTCCTCTTCTTCTGGAGAACATCGGACTTCAACCTTGAGTTTCTTTTCTTTTTAAATTTCAATTTCTTTATAGATATTCTCACTAATTTCCATAGATTTGATCTTTTTCCTATCTTCATTTTCAAATAGGATCTCTAGAGTAACCAACCCTCTAGGTATATAATTATTCTTGAGTTGGATGACATCCTGTTGGTCAATCTCTTCTATATTTTCCTCTTAAACAGTGGATAAACAAGCTTCTCTCACCAAAAAATTAATGATTTGTTCATCGTTTTCAAAGACCTACCATAAAATCTACTTATCTAGAACTATAGGCCTGAAAATTATTTTGATCCCTTTGTCCTTCGTAACTCCTATGTTGACAGAAGGGTTGAAATTAGCTCCCCTTACTACTAAGAAATTTTCCAAGGTATTTTTTATTCTAGGAACAAAATTAATGTTTAGGGCATAAAAGGATTCCATCAAATCCAATACCCTATTTCTATATGCTTTCAGGTAATGGTGCTTATTGGTGCACCTCTCCCTTACCTAATTTATAATCAATTTAGAGTCACCATATATATTCAATATCTTGATGCCCATGCTTTCAGCTTGCATTAGCCCAAGGCATAAAGCCTCATATTCTACAACATTGTTACTACATGACCATGTTAGCCTATATGCAAAACTCTTTGTCCCTTCTGATTGGTACTGTAATAACACATCGACACCAGAACCATTTTTGCATATTGTACCATCAAAGTGCATGGTCTAGGTTTCTATTTCTCTCAAGGACTGGTTAGATATAGCAAGAATTCTTTTCTCTATTTATGTGGAAATATTGTATGTACCCATACTTGTCCCAAATTGACTATAATCCTCTCTAAAAGGTAGTTCATATTCAATATCCAACTCTTCAAAGTTATCCACAAATTCAAATTCCTCTAGAGGAGTGAGATTGCACATGTTCTCTTCAAAATTTTCAATGTGGTAAGACACAAGCTTCTCGGGTGTTATTCTTATCCTCTTTTATTTGAAAGGAATCACCATGCTAGAATAGTCCATATACATGCATCCTCCCAACTTTACAATGAATTCTCTTGAAAGGCATAAGCCAAAATAAGGCTCTAGATCCACCACCACTATCTCTTACACTATGGTTACCTCAAGTGCTCTATGTAGCCTCATCAAGACATATTTTATTACTCCCACTGGCTTCAATGGTGTCTCATCTAACTGTAGAACTCTAGGGTAATATTTGGTATATTCCATACCCATCTTCTCGTAAACTATTTTAGGCATAATTATGGTGGATGGCTCTAATTCAATCATGTAGTTGTGGACAATCCACCCCTCCATCCTTAGAGAAATGTAAAAAGGAGGGGGTTTGTTCTTTAAAGTGGTATGGGACAGTTTATCCTTTTTAGAGGGGATGCTAAGGATTGTGATGTCTTGCTTTTCTTGTGGATATTTTTTCAAAGAAGCTTTTAGCAGGTATATTTGGATAGGAATGAATAGGGTATCATATAGGCTAGCTTTATATGGTGTCTTCTTCATTTTATCCACAATTTTATATTTGGACTTGATATAGGTGAGTCTCTTAGGCCTTCTCTTTGGCTCACCATACTTTCTTTTATACTATTGTGTGACCTCAATTCTCTATATCTTGGTAATAGAAGGGAAACTAAGCCTCTCTTGGGATTCATTCTTCTATCTCATCCTATATCCCTTAGTTTCTTTCTCAAATCTCTTGGGAAAATTGATATCCTTTTCTTGGCCTCTAGGAACCATGTCTCTTTTTTATTGGACTGAGGGATAGGGAATGTATTACTGGTTTGGGAAGGTGGATCCTTCCTCTTTTGAGAGGGGAACTAAAATTGACCCATATTTTATGGATCAAGCTGCAGTGTTTTCTTACCTAACCTAGTCATGATAGAAATGGGTCCATCCTCATAAAAATCTTTTCTAACCATGATCTGTTCTGGTTGCCAAAGCATATTTACTATTCCTTTATAATTTATCTCTGGTTTCTCCATAGTCTATTATACATGGTGTTTGTACATAACACAAGATTGTAAATCATGAGGATCATTGCACACCAAACACCATACATTCACTAGACTTTTTTCAGAAGAACATTCAGGCTCTTCTTGGATTGCATTCACTCTGAACCCAGTGTTGTTAGGACTAGGTCTTTGATCCTTTTTAACATAAAGAATTTTCCTTTGTTGAGATCTCTCCATTTCTCTTTTATCCATTGAATTCATCTTGTTGCTGAGAGTTTTCAAGGTATTCTAAATATCAAGGAGCATGGAGGATTATTGGGAGGGGAGGGAAAGGAGTTGCAGTAGGTGATATTTTTGAATGAAGGATATGAGTCATTTATAGAAATTGAGATGACAAAGGAGGAGGGTCCATATAAGATGATGCAGTTGTATGACCTTGGACATTGGGGGTTTCCAAATTGTAAGGCTACACAACTTTTAGGGGTAATATTCCCACATTAATAAGGATATTTTCAACATGAACAATTGTATTGTTAACCTATGGAAATGTCTCCACCCCATATTTTTGGATTTGCATACCTAAATCTGATATGAGGGCTCTGATATAATACATGTAAGCAAGGTTTGAAGCTGGTATAGCTATAGGGGGAATCCTATTCCAGGTCCTACTGAACCTTAAGTTGAAGTTTGAAACCATTTATTACTGATGCTTTTGCATGGATGTGAATTGATTAAGGAAGGAAAAATGACCAGAAGATTCATTAAATTATTACACAAAGGGCTTAGATAGTGCTACCCATGAGGTGATGGTATTGTATTATAAGGTTTTGAACCAATGTAAAATATTTCCTCTAAAGGATAGGGCTAGGATTATGATAATAACATCTTCATTTTTTATATTGTGGATTGTTTCCAAATTCAAAATATCTTGGCAATGCTCATATGCAGTTTTACCAGTTCCATCATAGGTGGGGATGACCTTAGATACAACTTGGGGAATGTTATGCTTTTGGGCTAGTCTAAGGGAACCAACTATATTCCATATAGGATACTTCTACAAGGACTGATTTGGAACTGCATTTGGGTTTTGAGCCATGCTTTCAGGTGTAGCTCCTATTGGAGGTGGCCATGGGTGTACTGTAGGATTCTCCTCAAGAGGAGTTTCATCTGAATGAAAGTCCAGATTCAAATACCTTATGATAGTAGACCCTCTATAAGGTATGTCATAGTAGAAAAAGGAGTCTGGGTTATTCCTCGTGGATGACCTAGTATTCATGAAAAAAATGCAAGCTATAGGGCTAACTTTTTTGGATTCATAGACTAGGGAGTCGCCAGGTGAATTTGCTGCTCACCACTTAGCAAGGTCAAGACAATTCACCAAATATTGATTCCTTTGAGAAAATATAAAAACAATAAAGAATATGATGGGTTCTAGTGTTTCTTGCAAACATGTCCCATTGGGCTTGCAAAAACTATTGGTATCCAAATTATCATCAAGTAAACTTGATACTACAACTATCTATCTTCCAATTTTCTAGTTAGTCTTGCACCCGCTAGTCATAGCTTAGATTTCAACATTAGATGGACCAAATACTACTTCAGCCCAACCTCTAGAGTAGGCTAGTTCCCTATCAACTAACAAAGTGTTGACTCAATTAATCTCCATAATGGTCTTTATAGATAGGGTTAGAAAAGGGTTTAGGGTTAAGAAATTATGAATTAAAAGTGGCAAGATAGGGCTAACAACATAGGCATCCATAGGGAAAACCCTCAGTAAATTATTTCCAGTGTCCCACACCTAGGATTAGCAACACCTAAAACCAAATAATATTCATACAATAAAAGAAAAATAGAGACGTGCTTCAATAAAATAATTTCAATATCTATGATACTAGAAATCCAATTTAGTAAAATAGATTAGTATTCAGACTTCACAAAAATAAACTTCTCAAAAACACAAATCTAACTATGAATAAATTTCAATTGCCTTACAACTAGGAATACAATACAAGTGGAATGAACTAACCATAGCAACATTGACAAAAATGCAATTCACAGCTTGAACCTCTTAATGAAAGATATTGAAGATGACAAATATTGAGTCAAAAATCCGAGTAATGCTCCTTCCATTAATTTGCAAAAGATATTACATAGTAGGACAAGCAAAAACTCTAGAGTCGACCCTAAAAATTGAGGGTTCGACCTCTATATATAGTTTACAATGAAATAAGAATAGGGAATACATTACAAGGATTTAGAATATGATAGATCAATATAAAGCTATGTTGGCATCACTTCATTCATTTGTAGGGTCCAAAATTTTTTCTCAAAGTTGCACGTCATGGCAGCTCAACTCTGCAACTTTATGGTTTGGCAATGGTAGTTAGACTCTAGGCTGTTAGAAACCAAATATGACCCACTCATCCTTCTTGAGAACTTCACACCACTATAGATCTATAACTACCCTAGTTATTGGCTCTTGGTACCATGGATGCTTCATATACCTACTCAAAATGATTGGTTCTCATTCACCAAGAATCCACATTTTTATGCTTGTAAAAATATCAGCATAATATCTACCGTTGATGCACTTCATGGACAACCGTGATTAGAATTTAATAATGCTAAAAATATGAGCAGAGTAGAACTAGTCACCAATCCACTCAAAAATAATGTTGATGTCAGCTTGGATGGCTTTGGCCAACAAATATGAGACTTTTTGAGAAATGCATTGAGCATTGAGCAGAACATAGCTCATCGCCAATTCGCTCAAAAAGAATATTGACGTAAGCTTGGATGGCTTCGACCAATAGATTTGATACTTTGTGAGAAATACATTGAGTGCTAAGTGGAATGTAACTCATCACCAATCCACTCACTCAAGTCCTTAATACACTTTATTTCCTTCTCACGTCCGTGGTATAGGACATTAGTTGCATTCTGCTCCTCGATTCTTGCTCCACAAGATTTGACTTGAATAAATTGCAAAATAAAGTATAATTCCAATATACTCAAGAAGTAAAAAAAAATTAATTTTGTACTATTCCACTACCTTTTACCTCTTCTTGAAATTTAAACCTTCTTTCCCAGTAGCATGGAGCTTGTTGCCATTCTGCTCTAAAATAGCCTTGAAACTCAGTGGAATGGGACATTCCTGAAACTTAGTCGCTTAAGCACATCACTTTGAAAGGTGTTGAGGGCATCTAGACTCAATTTGATTGTGTATTGGGACCTTCATGCTAGGCTGCTACAAAATACACTAAGTTTTGGGTGGTATGGAACACTTTGCTTGTTTTGCGAAAAAAGAACCAAGTGTTGAGCGGATTGGAGCATATTGCATTGGGCTACCCTAAAATACACTATATCTTCAGCAGATTGGAGTATCTCCATGCCTTAGAATAATTTTTCAAATTTCTCTAAGGATGTGACCATTTTGGGTCTACAGTACCTTTAAAGAAATAGAAGAATCTACAAGTAGGAGAGACTCATCTACCAAAATAGTTGGAAGTGGCTAAAATAAGTTGAGTGAAGCATATTATCAAATATCACATCTTGCCAAATAATGATATCCTACTTAAATGGATTATAATGTTGATAAGCCTTAGAGGTATTAGAATACCACATGGATGCAATGATGATTCTTTTTAGTAACCTTATTTCATGTATCTTAGGGAATGTGAGCCCATGCAATGAAACCAAACATACAAACTAAAATACATTAGGTGTATATCCTTTCAACCTCTTGAGATGTTTTATACCTTGAATTGGCCAATACAAGTTTTGGATGAGTCAATGAATTATTTCAATAGTACTAGCAATATAAGGGTGAGCTACTCTAAAAAATGGGTGTATTTGGATAAACGATCTACCACAACTAGGATAGTTGTTTTTCCTGCAGACTTTGGTTGGAAGGCCTTCAATTAAATCCATTGAAATATCCACCCATTTATTTGTTGGTATGGGAAGAGGTTGAAGAAGACTTGGTGTTGCCATTGTTTCACCTTTATTTCTTTGGCATGTTTCACATTCATTGATGAGTCTCTTGATATAATTTTTCATCCCTCTCCAATAAAATGATTTAGTCACTCTTTTGTAGGTTTTTAGGAATCCAGAGTGTCTTGCAATAGGTGTAGCGTGTAACTCATGTAGAAGTTTTGGACGATGAGTAGATGTGGGTGAGAGGACCATACATTATTTATAATGGAGTATGTTATCTTGCCAAGAGTAGTGGGGTTTGCTCCTAGGGTTTTGTTGAAGCTATTGAATTATGGTATGTATAGTAGGGCTTGCATACCATTCTTCCTTGACTTGTTCAATCCATGTAGGGATAGGGTAGGAAAGAGCATGTAATTGGGAAGTTTCTTTAAATTTTTTGGAAAGTGCATCTGCAACCATGTTATCTTTCCCTTTTTTGTATATGATTTCATAATCATAGCCTAATAGTTTTTTCACCCACTTTTTTTGTTCTGGGGTGGTTATCCGTTGTTTGAGAAAGTATTTTAGACTATGGTTGTCGGTGCAGATAACGAAGTGTTTTCTAATAAGGTATGGTCTCCAATGTTGGATAGCATGGACAATAGCTAACATTTATTTTTCATAAGTGGAACATGCTAAATTATTTTTAAAAATGCTTTACTAGTAAAGGCTGAGGGTTTATCATTTTCCATGAGCACGACTCCCATTCCTAATCCTGAAGCATCACTTTAAATAATAAATGGTTGGGAAAAATTTGGCATAGCTAGGATAGTGGTGGTACACATGGCATTTTTTAAAGTCATGAAAGCTTCATTCACTTTTGGAGACCATAAGAAAGCATTCTTCTTAAGTAGAGTTGTTAAGGGTGATGCTATTTTCCCATAATCCTTAAAAAATTTGCGATAATAGATATTTAATCCTAAGAACCCACGCAACCCTTTTAGTTTTTTTAGAATTGACCAATTTTCCACATATTCAATTTTTCAAGGATCTACTTTAACTCCTTCCTTGGAAACAATATGTCCAAGGTATTCAATTTCTTGCTCTCCAAAGGAACACTTTGATATCTTCACATATAATTGATTTTCTTCCAATATTTTGAGTGCTTGCTCTATAAGTGTTAAGTGCTCTTCTCATGTCCTGTTGTAAATAAAAATCTCATTAGAGAAAACTAAAATAAATTTTCAAATAAATGGAGAAAATACCTTGCTCATAATACTTTGAAATGTGGAAGGATCATTGGTGAGGCCAAATGGCATCACCAAGAATTTATAATGTCCCTCATGAGTGTGAAAAGTTATTTTGAGTATATCACTTTCCTTAAATCGAATTTGGTGGTAGCCAGATCATAAATTGAGTTTAGAAAAATATGCAGCTATGTTCATCGAGTAATTCATTGATGACTGGAATAGGAAATTTGTCTTTGATCGTTATTTTGTTGAGGGCACAAAAATTCACACATAGGCACCATGATCCCTCCTTTTTTCTTACTAGTATGACTGGAGAAGAGTAGGGACTTCTACTGGGTCGAATGACCCATGCCCTTAGTAGGTCTTGTACCAATTTTTCTATTTATATCTTTTGTAAATATGGATATCGGTAAGGTCTAATATTTGGAAGTTGGTGTCCTGGAAGTAATTGAATGACATGATCATGGCTTTGTTGTGGGGGCAATCCCTTTTGTTAGTTAAATATTTTATCATGTTTCTCTAGGATTTTTAGTAATTCTAGTGCCTCTAGTTGTTCCTCGTTAGTGGTTTGTAAGGAAAATAGTTGGTCAACCATGCCTCTTCCTCCTTTGTGAATAATTTTTTCTATTCTATGGGAACTTACGATTTGTGTGGGTCCTATTTTTAAACCTTGAATCATGTAAGTTTGGTTGTTTTGTATAAATTGCATCCATAATTATTCAAATAACCATTGAATTTTGTCAAGCATTCGTAGCCATTAGACTCCTAAAACGATGTCACATCCCCCTAATGGTAGTACATACATATCTACTTTCATGTTATACTCTCCCATAGTGAGTTTGATATTCCTGCATTTTCCTTTGCATGCAATTTTTTTGCCATTGCCAATCATGATTTCAAAGTTATTACAGGAGTATATAAAGCAATTATTTTGATTGGCCAAATTGTGATCTATGAAATTGTGAGTGCTTCCAGAGTCTAAGAGCACAATAGGGTTTTATTTCTTAAAATACCCTTTTACCTGAAATGTTTGTGGGGTCAAATATCCTGTGAGTGCATTAAATGATATTTATGTTTTATCCTTTTGATTTTCTTTTGAATTATCAGTTATTACCTCAACTTCTATGTCATCCTCTACTTTGGAGGTGTAATCAATTGTGTCCAGAATATATAGTTTCGATGAAATGCATTTGTGGTTGGGGTGAATTTTTTGTTGCAATGAAAACATAGGCCATTTTCTCGTCTTTCTTTCATTTCCTCTTGGCTAATTCATTTAATTGGCATGACTTTATTCAAGTTTTGGCTGGTGCAGATGTTTGGTGGTTTTCCTGTTGCAACTCTTCCTATTCATCATTGATTATTTTTCTTCTCCTCTATAATTTGTGCTAATGCCACTACATGCATCATATAGATAGGGTTTTGTATTTTTACCTCCATTCGAATGTCTTCGTTTAGGCCACTGATGAAACAAATTTAGAAGAATGATGCATCTAGTCCTGATGTAAGGTTTGCCAAATTCTCAAATTGCGCTTGGTAGTCCCTTACGATGGATGTTTGGAAAATTTTGGTGAGAGCTCCTATGAAATATTCAAATTTGGTAGGGCCAAATCACAACATTAAGTTTTTTATGAATTCGGTCCATGTGGGAGGACCTTTTATTTTTTCATACCATTGGTACCATTGTGTAGCAATTTGTTCTAAGTGAAATGATGCGATACGGACTTTTTGAATCTCCAAAATTTGATATAAGGTGAAATATTGATCTACCCTATATATCCAATTTGTAGGGTCAACTCCATAAAATTTTGGGAAATCTAGTTTTGTGGTACGAGGAAGTATTGATGTATGAGATCTCCCTATTAATATATTTTGTGGTGTCATAGTGTTTTGTTGTCTGCTCTACATTAGCATCAAATTTTATTGTACTAAGTCCATGGAATGGGTTGTAGCATCCAACTTAGTGGATATCTCTGTATTCAAGTTGTTGATGCTCATAGTTAGGTCTTCTATTTTGGCAGTGATCTTATCCTCTAAATTATCCTTCCAAAATTCCATTCCTTGCATCATTTCTTTCATTTCCTTTGAAACCTCTTTCGAGACCTCCTTTGCAATATCCTTTACCACTTCTTTTGAGACTTATTTCGAAATATCCTTCACTGTATCTTGAGATCGCATTACCTCAGCCATTTATGGCATGATTTGTGCTTTAAAAAAGGTCTTATATTTCAAGATTAGTTTTGCAACATAATATTTTTTTGTCAATAATTTGTTTTTTTTTTTTTTAATTTTGATAAAAAATTGCAAATTTTGAAAAAAAATAGCAAAATTTGAGACAATATTTGTAGAAATTTTGGCAATTTATTTTATGGATGCCAAAAATGATTTTTGCAACTATATTGGTTGGGCTAAGTGAAGGCGGAGTAGCACAAGGGTGAAGCTAAGGTGGTGGTAGAGCGACGAGCAATGGAGCTAAGGTGGTGGCTGAGCAGTGGCTGGGTGGAGTTGAGGTGGTGGTTGAGCAATGGGCGATGTAGTTAAGGTGGTGGCTTCAACGGTGGGCAGACAGAGCTAAGGTGGCAACTTGAGAAGTGGGCGGGTGGAGTGAGAAGTCAAAGGTCAATGTGACACACACCTCGAAGGTAGCAAGTGTCCCCACTAGCCTGCCTATGCATGAAGCTTATGCCTAGAGTGCTAGGCAATCAAGCCTATGCGCATTGGATTTTTTAAACCCTTCGACTAGGCTTCCTTGTAGTAATGTGGGATTTTGTTTATATATGCATTTCTACTGTTCACTATCTCCAATATCGGAGACATTGTTTTCTAGCATTGGAAATTTAAACTCTAATTTTTTAACCTTTAAACTTTAATAAAAATTTTCATCGTGAAAACCCTATCGTCATTGAAACTCTTCACTGTGACTTTTGATGCATGTTTTTTTTGTCTATTTCTTGTGATTTTTGATGTATTAGCTTGGAATTTGTCAGTGCACTTGGGGTATACCAGCTAGTCATTGAAGGCACTGCTGTTGAAGGCACTGAAGGTGCTGCTGCTCTTATTTTTGGTTGTTTTATTGGTTCATTGAAAATATTGCCAAATTTGCAGTGAGATGTGTAGCTAACAGTGCTTGTGAGGTATACAACCAAATAGTGCAATGACATATGAATAATGTAGTGAGATGTGCCATCGAGAGCTTGTTTCCCTTTTGTGATGAGAGGAAGGAAGGGATTTTTTGTACAAGATTTTGGATCTGATGCTAGTTGTTATGCACATGTAATTGAAGTAAACACTCAATGATAGAAATTACAGTTAAATGGAATCACAGTTTTACTTTTATGAGAAACCTCAATCAAATATATATTTCAAATAATTGGTTGATATCTTTCCAACATCATACCATGTCTAATAAATACAAATAAAAATACATGAATGAAATTACATGCCTTTCCATTATAATGTAATAGGTAATTTAGTGATTAATGAAATATGTGTTAGGAGTGGTATCCTAACACTTAAGCTGAGAAATATCTTGCAATTTTATCTTCATTTTCCTATACCATAAATTCATAAAATTATTTTACACATTAATGTTAACAAAACCCAAATAATATAACCAAGGATAACCAAGAACAATATCCTCATCATCCATCTCAATAGAATGAAAATATGAATGTAAAACATATTTATCTATGGAGATCTTCAAATCTTCAAAAATTTGAACATTCTCATCCTCCAACTGTATGTCCTTAGTTTTTGTTGCTTGAACATGCAACCTCAGAGCCAAAGCAATATTAATAAAATTATATCTGCTATTAGGGTCAATGGAAATAATAACTTGTGTTTTTTGAATACTTCCATGAACCTGCAAAATAGACTTCTTGGATTCAAACAAATCCCTTTGTCCATTTTTTAATTTATCTTCTACCAAAGATATGGTTTCCTTTGTTTGCATACTGAAATATTTTTTATCTTCTACTACTTCTTTGAAATTTTCTAGCTCTCTTTTTACTTCCTTTTTTTTTGAAGCATATTTATTCCTTCTTCATATCCCTTGATGGTGACCTTCAAACTAGCTATATTTTTATATGGGTCCTATTTACTCAAGAATGCTTGCTCCATTTCCTCCCAAGTGAAGTTATATTTATTAGAACTATTATAGCAAGAGTGAGCTGCTCCTCTAAGATAGTGAGGAAGCATGAGGCTCCAAGTAAAATAATTATTATAACACAAGGATCTAAATAGTTTCCACCATTATCTAACATCAATATCATCTTCTCCAAAAAACAATTGTAGTTCCATAGTTGATGCCCCACTACAAACTAGGGTTTTATGAGAATATATATCATACCCTAATTCAAAGTAGGGTTTTATGAAAATATATATCTTCCCATTTATTTTAATCTAAAGTTCCACATAAATAGTTAAATCTGCATTTTTTTCTTCAAAACAAAATAAACTGCAACTGATTTGCTTACCCCAACCAAAATATTTTTTATCTTCTGCTATTTAAAAATTTGTCATTGTGCTTGCTCCAAATGGCTGAATTCACAAGGTCGTATCTTCCTTAATAGTGCTTGGATTCCTTCATATGACCACTTATTTTAAATTTCTTCAAATTCTGCACAAAATGATCCAAGAATTTTCTAAATAAGATAAACTTTCCTAGAGATATGGCTCTTGAAAGATGAGATGTTTTTTCAGAAAAGAGTATGCCCTAATGCAAACTAGGATTTTATGAACTAGGGTTTCATATAAATATATATCTCCCCACTAATTTGAATCTAAAATTCCACATAGACAACTAGATTTGCAATTTTTCTTCCAAACAAAATAAATTACAACTGATTTGCTTACCCAAACTAACAAATTTTATCTTCCAAACAATTCATGATTTGAAAATTCATCACTACCATTGTTCCATATGGTTGAATTTAAAAGTTCATATCTCCCTCAATACTACTTGGATTCCTTCATATGACCACTCATTTTAAATCTCTTCAAATTATGCACAAAGTGATCCAAGAATTTCCTGAATCGAATAAACTTTCGCAAAGATATGGATCCTGAAAGATGAGTTATTTTTATAGAAAATATATGCCCTAATTTTGCAATTCCACAAAAATAATCTTCACTTTTCTATAATCATTGCTCTAATACCACTTGTTACGAAACTTTATTTTCATTAACATAAATCATTCACCAATATGCAGAAATATCAAATCATTCATCCACAAATAATTATCCACAATAACAATCCACAATTGAGACAAAGATAGATAATACCCTTAAGGTAGGGAAACAACAATAATACTCCTTAAGTAAGGAATAACTCCACAATATATCCCAAGATGAGAGTACCACTTAAGGAGGGTAAACTCCCATAAGCCACTTCATGGGTAAATATGATTTCATATGATTGATCTCCATGATGATTACAATGATAAATATCTCTTCTTTATATACCCATCTTCTAATTCTACTTTGGGGAGCCTACTACTAGTATAATATTACATTATAATATAATATAATTTTATTATAATATCAACCTTGGGCTATGTGTGGCCCATTCCAACCCTTATACTATTTAAAAGTATATCCCCAAATATCTATTCCTAGGTACCCTAACAATAAAACAATTACAAGAAGAAATACAAACAACTCTACAAAGTTTTGTGTCATCATATAGAGAAGAAGTTCCAAAAAGCATATATTCAAGATCCTATAAGTCACCATATCTTGAATGGTTGGAACCTAAAGAAGAGCACTCAAAGGAATCCAATCTATATATGGAACTGAAACACTTAAAAAATGACCCCCTTTCTCCAAGCAATCAAGGATATATCACTTTTTAAAATGGTTATCTAAGAAATGTGTATCAAGAAGCCTAGGAGAAGAAAACAATCTTATCCTAAGAATATATAGGTATATGGAAAATTAACTAACCTCTTAGAAGGGAATATGATTCCACCTAAGTATGGATATCCTAGAAATCTTGTTATTATAGTTTCCATTGGTACAACTAAAATACGTAATGTATTGATTGAATTAAAAGCAACCATAAATGTCATAACTATGAAAATAATGAATCAATTATCCCTAATTGATATGCAACCTACTTATACTATACTTCAACTTGCATATCAAAATACATTAAAACCTAAAGGAATAGTAGAAGATATACTAGTAATCATATAACCATAGGAATATCCTATTGATTTCATGATTCTCCAACCAATAATTAGGGTGAATGATTATCTATTGATCCTTGGGTGACCTTGGTTGACCATGACTACTACCTTTAGATATTTTCACTTAGGGGATATGACTATCTATAATATATTTAATTCTAAAAGAATTTTTCTATACCCCCTAGCTCAACCCTCCATGGATTTATTTGGGAATCTATGGATGGAAAAACCTAATGAACAAGATAATTTTGCTTATTTGGCTATGGTAACCATAAAATAATATGTAGAGGATTTAGAACCACTAGAAGGATCTCTTTTTGAAGATGAAACCATTCTATTATAATCCTCATGTGGATCTTTCTCAAATGACAAGGAGGCTATAGTACACTAAAGGGTGAAATTTCAAAATCCTTGTCACCTGTGTCACTACAAGATAACCCATTTACTTTGGTAGATGGATGGAAAAGACATATTCTCTCATCATTTAAATATCATTTAGAAAATATCATTCCTATAAGAATTAATTTTGATGAAAACATTAAAATTTTTCATCCCTTTCTACCCCATTAATGTCCCTTAAAATCATTAGTGAGTAGAGGAGTTAACTTGGTGCAACTAGGCACCAAGATAATAAAGATAAAATTGAGAAAATTTGTTAACATTAGTATTTTATTGAAAGATGAAGAAGAAGCCAAATTACTCAAAGTCTTAGGTTGACATGTAAATGTGTTTCCATGGGATTATAGTGATATGAAGGGAATTTAACCCTATATATGTACTCATAGAATCTATACCACCAATAAGAAACCTATCTACTAGCCACAAAGGAGGATAAATCCTACTTTGAGGTACATGGTGAAAATATAGATTAAAAAGTTATTGGATGCAGGTTTTATTTATCCAATATTTGATAGCCAATGGGTCTCCCCACTAGTTATTGTTCCCAAAAATAATAGAAATATGCATGTGCATGTTGAATATAGAGAGCATAATAAGGCTAAACAAAAATATCACTTTTCATTACCTTTATAGACTAATTACTTGACATCCTTTCTAGGAAGAAATATTTTTCTTGCCTAGATGGTTTTAGTGGTTATAAATATATATAGGTGGCATTTAGAGATCAAGATAAAACTACCTTCATGTGCCCCTAGGGAATATTTTCCTATAGATTCTGACCATTCGGGTTATGTAATGATCCTACCAATTTCGAACAAGCAGTTCTTGATATTTTTATAGATCTCACTAATGAATGTGTCAAGGTATATATGGATGATTTCATAGTATATGGAGAAACCTTTGATGAGTCTCTCCATAATATGGATTGAGTTCTCACCTAAGTTGAAGCCCATAACATATATTTGAGCAATAAAAAATGTTTGATGATGATGGACAAAGGAATCATGTTAGGGAATCATGTCTCAACCACATGCATAAAAGTGGATCCAAATAAAATAGAAGTTATACAGGCTATTATAGATGATTCATTTTAAACTTTAGTAAAATTTTCCCCCATTATTCTACCTCCTTACGAAGAATATTGAGTTTAAATGGATAAAAGAATGTCAAATGGTATTTTAGACCATTAAAGAAAAATTAACCTCTACACCAATATTGAGGGTACCTGACTAGAAGCTCCCATTTCATATTCATATTAACACTTCCAATGCTACAATAGGTGCAATCCATGATCAACGAGAAGAAAATAGGAAAAACTATGTCATTTAATAGATTCATAAAAGTTTAAATAGGGCTAAAAAGAACTACACCATGACTAAGAGAGAATTTATAGCAATAGTCTATATCATCAATGAATTTCATTTTATATCATAGGATATCTTATAAATGTGCATACTTACCACTATGTAATTAAATATTTGATGAATAAACCAATGGTAAGTGGATGGGTGGTTCGATGGTTGTTGCTACTATAGGAATTTAACATCACTATTGTAGATAGACTTAGGAAATCTAATATAGCCACTAACATTTTATCGAGACTAAACACTACTAGAGAAAAAGAACCAATGGATGATTCTTTTCCCAATGAACATTTGTTCACAATATCAATACACTCTCCATGGTTTGCAAATATTGCTAATTATTAGGTAATTAGGAAGATTCCTTCTCATATTACTACAAATGAAAGACCAATTAATTTAACAAAGTTTATCATTCCAATGGATTAAATGATTATTATTTAAATGTGGGTATGAGCACTCCACAAGGATGTAAATAAGTATGTGTCCCACTATGATCAATTCCAATGAATGGAAAAACCTACTGCACAAAATGATATTCCCCTTCAACCTCATGTAGTGTTGGAACCATTCAAAAAATAGGGTATAAATTTTATTGGACCCATTTATCCACCATCCCAAGGGAAGCAACACATCTTATTTTTTACATACTATGTAACAAAGTGGGCCAGAGTAACTACTCTTTAGTATGCTTGTGAGGACAAAGTGGTTGCTTTCTTATATAATTAGATATTTCAACACTTTGGTTCCCCTCACACAATTGTGTCTAATCAAGGATCCCAATTTACATCAAAAGTCATTCATATATTCATGGAATTTTACCAAGTAAAATATAAGAAGTCCTCACCATATTACTCATAGGCCAATAATCAAGTGGAATTTATTATTACAGAGTTTGAATACATTTTAACAAAAATAATAGCTTCACATAGAAAATATTATGCCAATAGACCATCAAAAGCCATGTGGGATTACAATGTTACTTTGAAATTCACCACTACATTTACCCCATATGAGTTAGTTTATGGTAAAAATCCTATTTTACCTATTGAATTTGAATTGCAAACATTACATACTACACTTGATGTTGGTATTGAGTTATCATAGGTACAATAAAAATGGATCTTGTTGCTTAATGCACTTGATTATTTTTTGAGATATGCCCTGTTGAGTGGTATTTTCACCCGATTATGAAAACACACTCTCCAATAGGATTTAGGTTCCAAATCCCCTCTTGCAAAGAAATTAAACAAGTAACTTCTCCAAGGTCTCCGCTATATTAGCATTTGCATATATGTATTAGTAATCTTAAATAAAGATATTCAATTTAAATGCTTGGAACACCTTAGTGATTGCAAGTAACTGTAAACAAGGGGCAATGTTGATTTATTTCACCATGAACTTTAGTGATTGTTCATTGTTTCTGAGATTTGCAATCACTAAGGTGTTCCAAGCATTTAAATTGAATATCTTTATTTGAGATTACTAATACATATATGCAAATGCTAATATAGCGGAGACCTTGGAGAAGTTACTTGTTTAATTTCTTTGCAAGAGAGGATTTGGAACCCGAATCCTATCGGAGAGTGTGTTTTCACAATCGGGTGAAAATACCACTCAACAATTTGGCGCTAGAAGGAGGGCATGAAACGGTTTATTTCATTATGATTTTAGATGCTACAGGTTTATAATTGTTTGAGAGCTTTACATTGCTAAATATTTCAAGTCCATTTGATTAGCATCTTCGGCCTCCTCTAACACCACTCAACAGATTGGCGCTAGAAGGAGGGCCTGAATGGGTTTATTTCAGAGTGATTTAAATGCTATAGGGATTTAAATTTTGAATATTTCATGCCCTATTGATTATTATCTTTAGCCCTCTTTTAACAATACAACTTTGTACTGTTAAAAGGAGGACATGAATTGCTATGCACTGTTCTAACACTTTGATTGTTCATACAGGAATAATGTGATTTGATTTGATTTAAAAAAATAAATAAATAAATAAATAAAATAATTTTTGGGTATTAAAGTTATATTCTTTAAGATTCACTAATGGCTATGTTTACACCGTGGATGATAGGTAGCCCATTGAACATACCAGGAGTTCAACATTATTTGCCCGTTGGTTTTGAAAGATGTCTTCCTCGATTTTTGTCTAATGGGACAAATACTGCAGAAGAACATATTCAAGCATTCAAATTTGTTGTGAATCACTTAACAATTTGGTATGATGATGTTGTTTGTAAAATGTTCCCTTACACCTTGGACAAAGTGGCATATGATTGGTTTACAAGTCTGCCTTTAGGGTCTATCACTTCTTGGGCTCAACTAGAGGCAACATTTCTTAATCAATTCAACAAAAAGCGAGTTGACCCAATCCTCATGTACAATCAGTTGGTCTATATTAGAAAAGAACCGAGTGAAAATGTGAAGTCATTTTCTGAAAGGTTCTTTGGATTATATACTCAATTAGTGACATTTTATGCTCTTCGAGAAGAAATGGCTCTCCAAATATACATCAATGCTCTTGACCCACCCATTTCCACATATTTGCGAGGGATGCCTCAAATCACATCTTTGTCACAAGCCTATACTCAAGCAATGGCAATTGAGCAACAATTGAGTTGTCAAAATTATGGTGTGGGTTTTGGATCATATAATCTTCAATCATTTAGTACCTCCCTCACCCATCCAATGATTTATCCACCTCAACCAAGTTCAAGTGTGAATCAATTTCAGAATCAACAATCATTCCCAAGCTTCAATCAATTTCAAAATCCTCAACCTACTATGCAAGAACAACCATCTTTCTTAAGTATGAATCAACTTCAAAATACTCATCTTGATTCAAAGGATGTTTCTAAAATCAATTTCAATGATTTTCATAAGAATATGATTTTAGGCAAGGGAGGAGTACTAGAACCAACTAGTATTGAAACATGTGACAGATTGGAAACCCTTGACTCACCAAAAGATGAATTCTATGAGGATGAATCTGAAGAATCAGATATGTCTCACACCCCTATTGATGAAACTTCCTTTGATATGCCGAATAAGGAAAATTTGGATGAGAATTCACATGATGGTATTAAATATTTTGAGGAAGAAATACTATGGAGGGGTAATAAGGATTTGGAATCATTATCCACAAAGGAAGATTGGGATGATCATGAAAATAAGAGTGTAAAAGTGGATCTAATTATAGAAAATCCTAGGCCATCACAAGTGGTTGAAAGTGATTTTGAAAGAAAATCAATAAATAAATTCGAAGATATGATAGAATTTCACCATTTGTTCTTGGATGACACATTGGATGACATTGTTGAAAATGATGGCCAAGAAAATTCACACCTTCCAAATTATGTTAAACTTGAATCATGGGTTACAAATGTGGACTATGATAGCCTTATCAATTTGAATACAAGCAATAACCCAATTTTGGAAGTAATTGAACCATCTAAGGAAGGTGAAGGTGAATTTGATGAGAAACATGTTGATGAATTGAAAGATGATGAAGAAGTAGTTGAACGTCACCACTTGACTTTGGAAGATGATTATTATGATGCTTGGAAGAAGTGGGAAGACTACACTCACTCCAAAACTGCTAATGAAATTTGTGTGCCTATTGATATGCAGGATAATACAATTGCCCTTTCATATGAGGATATTACAAGTCCTGTACAATCTAAGAATGTTTTGGAAGAAGGGTTGGAATCTCATCAAAGGTTGGAGAAGGATAATGATTCTACTACCATGGATAAAGAAGGAGAATCAATTGATTTTGTTCCCCTTGAGGGGCAAGAAATCAAAAATCTTGATCCACCTATTGTTTCTACAATGTCTATGCCATCTCAAAATGATGAAATTACAAAGCCTAAGTGGTGTGGGTTTGATACTATTGATGATCCTAATGAAAATATGGATTTTGAGGCAACTCAAGCCATTGATCATGGAAAGGTGTCACGCGACACATATCTTGAAAAACTAGGCTCTTGTTTTGAAAAATATGGACGCATGTTTGATTGGGTGCCTAACTTTGGTGTTTTTGAACAGGTGTTGGATGATGAAGAAGACAATGAGGAAAAAGAAAAAGCTACTAACACTCATCAAGTTGTGGTAAATTCTAATCATGATGGGTTGAGTATGGGTGACAAGGTGAAATCTTTACCTTTGGTAGTAGCTACAAAAATTTTAAGTGATGGGTTACATGATGTCCCTTTGGATGCTAATGTCATTAATGATGAAATGTCAAATCTTGGTGATGTTTGTCAAGTTTTGATTGATTTTGATTGCTTTAAAATCTCGAAAAATAATTTGAATTCAAGACTTTTAGAAATAGGCTCTTGTTTGCAACATCTCACATTTGAAAAGGAAGGCCTAATTTTAAATCAAGAATCGAATTATGAAATGGATACTTTCAAGAATAGACAAGATAAAATTGAATATCATTTATGGTCTAATCATTTTAGTAATCGGACGCTCACCTGTGAGAGTACTAATGGAATTAAATCTAATTGGTGGGGTGAGCAAGGTAAATTAAAAGTTGTTGCATGGTGCGGTCTAATCTTGTTTTGGTTGGATTCCTATAGCATTTGGCATGCATATCATGTTATATTTTTGTTGAAGTGTTCTAATCATGTTTGGGATCTAGGAAAGTGATAATCCAAGCTTTGCATCATCTTGTATTATTTTGTACATTTGTATATAGATTTTGGTTTTGGTTTTGGTTTGTATTTTTCAAGTTTCATTTTTTGGATTGCATTTTGGTTTTGGATTGAATCAGTTTTGATTTAAAGTTGTGTGTTGGTCCTATGGACATGTTTGGTCTCAAAAAAAAAAAAATGATGAAAAAGTTGTCTTGAGATGCTAACTTATGCCTTTAGATCAGGGAAATATGAAACATTGGAATTGTGTTGTAGAAAGCTCCACGAGTAACACAAACATTTTAAATAATATCGTTTGAATCTTGTGATGCATGAAGTTGTCAGTTTTACACATTATGGTAAAGTAGATGGTATACTCCATCCACAATTCAAAAGGAGCAATGCATTCATATTACATCTCACATTTTGCATATACATGCCATCTTAGTTGCATATCCATTTCCATGATACAAATCATTGAGAAGTGTGTCAAATCCTCTTAGGGTTATGCTATAACATAAATAAAAAAGATCCTAAGGTTGGGAACTGATGCCCGAACTATCTTGAACCAAGCACGTTCTATGCACATTAAAGAGGATCTTGAGCAAAATGATCAAAACCTTGCTTGGAAGAAAAGGTCAGGCGAAAGAAGTATTTCATGTCTATCCTATTATGCAACATGATCCTTAAAACAGTGGTTTTTACCACTTCCATAAAGCTTAAAGCCTAAAATCAAGTTAAATCCTCATCGAACTTAGGTTGAGGATCCAACTCCCCAAAGCTCTGATTTGACCTACATGGAGTAGTAAGGATAGGGCATAATTCTCATCTCGCCTAGGTTGAGAATCTGATTCCCCAAAGCTCCCATGTCTCATTTCATCATAAATCTTGGATTGGAAGGATCGTACTACATGTCCTCTCGCAAAGGATGGGTAGTCATCCCCAAGGTCCAAGAAACAAAAGTAAAATCAATTTTGCCCATTTTCATCTTAATGTTGGATTGGAAGGATCGTACTACATGTCCTCTGCAAAGGATGGGTAGTCATCCCCAAGGTCCAAGAAATAAAAATAAAATTAATATTTCCCATTTCATCTTAATATTGGATTGGAAGGATCGTACTACATGTCCCTAGCAAAGGATGGGTAGTCATCCCAAAGGTCCAAGAAATAAAAAGAAAATAATGAATGAAGCCAAATCATGGATTATGGGGTTAAGTATGCTCATGCGTGGCAACATGTCTTGTCTAAAAGCAAGACCACTAATTGCTCAAAAGGATAGACTAGCCTGATCATTTCATCCATAACAGGTTAAATTATTTTGCTCAAAGTGAGGTAATGAATTCCAAATCAGAGTAGTAAGGATAGGGTTAAACTCCCATCTCGCTTAGGTTGGGAGTCTGATTCCCCAAAGCTCTAATTTCACTTTCACTTGCATATGGGTTCAAGATGGTAGTGACACAACCAACTTTGGGATCTAGTAAAGTAATTCATTATACACATAGTTGATCCTAAGAGGGTTTGATAATTTTAATATGTTTGTACATGATATTAGAAGGTTTGAGCCTTTGTAAAGCAGGTTGTTATATCTCTAGCATCTTCATCATACATCAAATCCTGCACAAATCATTCATAGCCTTGCATACAAATCATAAGTGAAACTGACAATGGAATGTTGATCAAGTTCAAGCGATAGGGAATGAAAACACATTGCACACACCGAGATGATACTTAATGATTCTGATGTTTCATGTATTTTTGATCTATCGGTATTTGTTTATCTTTTATGTGTTGACGCTTGTATCTAAGCTTGTATATTTCAGGTTGGGTTCTCACCAAAATGCTCAGGAGCATTTGACAGTAGAGTCGCCATTTGTTGTGGCTGATCCACAACACACCCCAAAATTGGGGACCCACATTTTTTGCATGCTTTCAAAGAAGACCGTAGTAGCCCAGATGCTAAAAAATCAAAGGAAGAGCAAAATACAACATAAGAAAAAGAAAGCGTCGCGATATCGCGACATGTTGCTCTGTCACTGCTAAGAAAAAGAAAGTTGTCGCAATATCACGACATGTTGCTCCTGTCGCGGCTAAAAAAGAAAGTTGTCCTGATATCCGACATGTTGTCACATGAAAAAAAGTGCGATATGACATGTCATTTGTAAAAAGAATGCATCATGAAGAGAAAATGTCACGATATCGCGACGTGTTCGTGAAATCACGTGCAAGACAAAGAACCAAGTTGAAGATACAAATCGTCACGATATCGTGACATGTCATGAAATCACGGTTCATAGGGAGAGAGAAACAAAATGAAAAATGTCATGATATCATGACATGTCATGAAATCACGGTCAAAGAGACAAAAGAGTCAATAAAATTGTCGCGATATCGCGACAAATGTCATGATTTCATGACCCAAGACGAGATGAAGGGCAAGAGAAAAAACGTCGCGATATCTGACATGTCAAGTTTCACGATAAAAGTGAGGAAGGAGAAGATGAAAGAAATGTCACGACAGAAAAGCGAGACAAAAGAAAAAGTCATGATTTCGCGACAAGTGAAAAAGAAAAACGTCACGATTTCACGAAAGATAACCGAAAGAGAAAAGCATCACGATTTCATGACAGAAAGCAGTGAGACAGCCCGAAAGAGAAAAGCGTCATGATTTCGCGATAGAAAGCAGCAAGATGGTATGGAATGAAAAAGTGTCACGATTTCGTGACATGTCGCGTTTTCGCAGCTAAGTGCAACAAAACACAGCGAAGGAGAAAAACGTCATGATTTCGTGACAGGTTGCATCCACGCGGTCCGAAGCAAAAAATGTCATGATATCACGACATGTATCATTTTTGCGATGCATGATGACAAACAAGGTTGCTGACAAAAAAATGTCGTGATATCGCGACATGTCTCATTTTTGCGATACAGGTAGAGGAGCAAAGCTACATACATAAAAACATCGCGATATCGCGACATGCTATTTTTGGTCATGATTTACAAGGGGCCATTATGGAACATGCAGGGAAGCGCTGAACACGTGGCATAAAGGTGTAAGGGTTACAGAATAGTTACATTTAGCAAGAAGATCAAACGTTTCGATGCTCGAACAAAAGCCAAAAATAATGCAAAGAGGCGGGAAGATGAAACGAAGAGACCTGGGAGATGAAGCGAAGCATCACAGGGCAAAACAGAGAACCATACCAGAGGGTTTAAAAGCAGAAGCCAAAGGCAGATACAGGGGTCGAAAACCGCTACGAGCAGAGTTGCAGTGCCAAAGGCGAGAAGCCATTCTAGGCCTGCTTTGGAGTGTTTTTCTTCCCCTTTTTCTGGTTTTGAGAAAACTAGAGCTTCTGTTGTTGTAAAATAACATATTTTTAATACAAAAATTCAGAGAGTTGCATCTCATTGGCAAGAAAGAAGGAGTTATTTTCTGCATGCAAGATTGAATGTTTATCTTTCCCCTTTCAGATTTTTAGGCTTATAGGTGAAGTTTAATGCAAGTTTTCTTGGTTGCTTCATGCGAATGTCTAAATCTGAAAACCATAGTTAAAACCCTAGAAACCAGCACTTAGCTTATCTAGATTGTGCATGTTTGCAGGTTCAATAGGTTAGGTTGTATGCAGAAAACCTCATATCTTCGGTTTTGTCGAATAGGATAGCATCATACTGAATGCATTTTATTTTTAGTTTCTGTATTTCATTTTCATTTCTTTCTGCATTTTGTTTATTTTCTTTTATTTTCCAGAAGTTTTAACTTTTCAAGGCATTAAAATGAACATCTACAAAATATCAAAATCTAAAAAACAATGAACAATCACTAAAGTTTCATGGTGAAATAAATCAACATTGCCCCTTGTTTACAGTTACTTGCAATCACTAAGGTGTTCCAAGCATTTAAATTGAATATCTTTATTTGAGATTACTAATACATATATGCAAATGCTAATATAGCGGAGACCTTGGAGAAGTTACTTGTTTAATTTCTTTGCAAGAGGGGATTTGGAACCCAAATCCTATTGGAGAGTGTGTTTTCACAATCGGGTGAAAATACCACTCAACATGCCCTTAATTAGACATAAATCATTCAACAACAATGGAAAACATGGCATGATAGACATATCAATAGTAATAAGTACAAGTCAAAAATTAGGAACTATTGTTTGACTCATGCTACCTTGACTTCAAGGGCAAGATCTAGACCTAATGCCTAGGTCCATACAATATTGATCAAGTATTTCATAATAGTACCATGTGACTAGTAATTTTTGATGGCTGAAAGTAAAATATGGTGGTAAATGGACATCGTTTGAAGTTGTATCACAAGTAAAAATCAAAGGAATATTTCTCTACTTATTTACTTTCATAGTCTGATATGTATATTGTGCAAGAAACCTCTTCTTGTTGGAAATTTGAGTTATTTTATGTTGTAATTGATTTCACATGGATCATTGATGTCACATTGAGTTTTGGTGGCAAAATCACTTCATAGATAATCATCTATGATATTTTGGAGAGCATGGATATATATAGGGTTTTTATGAAAACCAAGGTAGGAAAAATAAAAGGTTTTATTTAAAACCATGGTGGGATTATGTGGAAAGGGTTTTTATTAAAAGCCAAGGTGGAATTTTGTTTCATCGAAAAAGGACCTTCGATGATGAATATATTAAAGTTTAAATTTTAATTTTAAATTAATGGAGGGCCAACCTATGTGCAATTAATGGAGGGTCCACCTATGTGCAATTAATGGAGGTTGACATATATATATATATATATATATATATATATATATATGTGTGTGTGTGTAAAGGTTTCAATTTATTTCGTAAAGGTGGCATATTATATATCGTCGGAAAGCTTATTTAGAGGGCTATTTGACTAAATTATTTAGAAGGAGAAATAAGGTGTGTGTAAAGAGATATTTCTAGTTTAGTAAAGGGGTTCCAAAAGTGAAGTTTGCCTTGTTATTTTTCAATAGGATTAATTCTTTCATGAGGTGACAAGGTATGCAATATTGTGATTTATTTTATTTTATGGTATAAGTGGTTTTGGGAGTTAAAAGGTTATGCAATGTTTTGATTTATTTTATTTTATGGTACAAGTGGTTTTAGGAGAGATAAGGAAGTTGTGCAATTAAAGTCCTTGGTGATGATTATTGAAAAGTGGAGTAATGTTGATTATTTTGTGATCTACTAACCCTTGTGAAGATTGGAAAAAGAATTTTGTGATTATGGCATATTTACAAAGAAGTTTTTTTCATCTTCATAAAGGTATGGACACATTCTTCCATTGATTGTTTATGGTGGTTGATTTTTGAAATATCATTGGAGGGAAAAGTATTGTTTGTGGTTTCCTTTTTGAAAGTGGTTGATTGAATGCTTTAAGGTTTTATAAGTTGAGAGTTGTGTTTAAAATTTTTTGTACAAGGATAGTTGTTGAAGCTCATTGGTTGTGAAATAACTTAAGTTAGAAAAGAACATGAGTATCATTGTTATGTGAGATTTGTGGTTAAGCATTGTTGGAAACATTTGAGTTGGTTGATACATACTTGGACTAGAATTGTGTGAGAGAGAGTTGTCCCTTGTGATGATTGGTTGAGTTGAGTTGAATGAGCCTAGTCAAGTTATGTATGAAGTGATTGTTAAAGTTCTATAAAACAAACTATTCCATCATTCTATGTTGAGTTGAGATTGAGGTTAGAACATATTGAGTCTCTAACAATTATCTTTATGCTTCTATGAGTTGAGTTGAGATTGATTTGGTTTGAGAGTGAGATTAGAACATATTGAGTCTCTAAAAATTATATTTATACTTTTATGAAGTTAATTTGAGTTGATATTGCCATTCATTGTTGAGTTCATTTTGAGTACTACTTGAGCATGATTGATTGATCCTTTGATAAGGCCTTTGGGATATATTTGAGGATAGTTTTGGGACAGCTTTATGGACAACTTTGTGGAAATATTTGTAGAGAATATTTGGGCAAGTTATTGGTGAGCTTGCAAGAGCAGTTTTGGATAAGTTATGTGTGAACTTATTATTCAGCATTGGACAGTTTCTATGTGAACTTGTTATTCAACATTAGACAGGTTCTATCTAAACTTGTTATTCAGCATTGGACAGGTTCTATGTGAGCTTGTTATTCAATTTTGGACAAGTTCTATATGAGCTTGTTAAGCAGGTTATATGTGAGCCTATTGAGAAGGTTCTTGGTGAGCTTATTGATAGAGATTTGGAGGTGACAAAGTACAAAGGATAAAGTCTTAGTGGATAGAGATCCAGTAGCCAACACAGTTGAAGATATATCTGAGTGAGGAGTATTCAAGTGGAGAGAGGTCCACCAATCAGTGCAGCAGAGAGATAGAGTCTTCTAGAATATCACATAGATAGAGCAGAAGGAGAAAGAGTTCTCATGTGGAAGAGATCCACGAACTTGAGATTAGGGGATCAACATCTCCTTTGGATAGAGATCCATAAACATTGTAATTGGGAGTGATTCCTAAAGAGATTGATTGAGAAAGTTTTAGTAAAATGTTTTCTTCATGGAGTAGCTCACATTGGGGGAACCACATTAAATCTTGTGTCTCAATTATGTGTGGTGACTTGTGCTCTTGCTTACTACTGCTATCTAAGTTATTAATGCACATTGCTATATTTGGTTATTGCAATTAAGGATATTAATTTATATTGGTTTGGAAAGAAAGTAAAAAGTGGTCTTATACTGTTCACCCCCCTCTCAGTATAAGCTTGTGTTCTTCAATTGGTATCAAAGCAGATTCCTTCAGAAATGCTAAAAACTTGAGGACAAATTCTACAAGAACATAAATGACTTCATAGAATGGATTATCTACAAATAAGGTTACATTGTTTGATGGTAACAATTATGCTTTCTGAAGAATGAGGATGAAGAACTACTTGATATCACAAATATATGAGGTATGGTAGATGGTTGAAAAATAGTATAAGGTTGAAGGTGATCTTGAGGAATATAAGACTACCAGGAAATTGGTTGATATAAATGTAAGAGTCATGAATTATATTTTGAGTGGGCTACGTGAGACAGATTTTGCAAATGTCATGGTATGTACTTTAGCTAATGAGATGTGGACCAAGTTGAGGAATACTTATGAAGGATATTCCAAGGTAAATTTGGCAAAGAAATATTACTACATTTTATAAGCAAGTGAAAATTTAGATTACAGTGATAAATATCAGTCAGATGAAGAAGAATGTACATTCTTTGGAATAAGTGAAGAAAAGCAAGAATACCTATTCCTAGGTATTGAAGTTAAAGAAGAGGATGTTTCTATTGAAGAAAGACATGAAGAGCTTGCCATAGCCATTGAGCAAGCATATAGGTACAAGAAAGGTCCAAGGATACTAAAATGCTTCATATATGGAGATTTTGGGCATATAGATGAGGATTGCACATACTACAACAATTACAACAAGGAAAGTGTATTTGAAAAAGAAAGCAACAGTTCTAGTGACAATTCCAGTAGCAGTGAAAACAAAGAAGTCTCATTTTTGGTAATAGAAAAGGAAGAGGATGAGCCAAGTAAACAAAAATTAGAAATCAAAAGTTTAAAATAAGAATACATGAATCTTGAAAGAAATATTTGAATAGATGTCAAAATCAGAGAAGAAGAACTACTTCAAACAATCAGTAATCTCATATAAGAGCTTCAAAATGCAAAAATGATAGAAGAGAGGATGAATGAATAACTAAGGGTAACAACGAAAAGATATGATACATTAGATGAAAAGATTAAAAAAGGAGTGGAAACTTATTTTAAGGTTGTATCTTACTTCCAATAAAAGTCACACTCAAAAGGAAAGGAAGTTCTAAAATATGAAAGCAAGGAAGCACCTAAGATTTGTGAGGAAAGTTCCAAAGTTCCTATGGCTCCAAATATTTAGTTTGGTTCTTGTTTTGAGATAGGTGAATCAAGTTCAAAAGGAAAAGAAATTATTGAAGAGAAAGGCAAGGAAGAGGTTTTATATGCTACAAAGAAGGTTCAAGAATGCAATGCACAAGTTGAATATGATCATAAGGATAATGGTCAAGAAAGGCATGAGAAACTAAGGCATGAACAAAGGGCTTTTCAAGGATATTTTTTTTCTTGTAATGGATTTGGACATAGGGCTATACATTGTAGGATCTATGGATAAAAGAAGTTTGATTTTGGTAGAAGAAACTTCAAGGGAATAAGGTATGGTTTTCAGGTTCATTGCTTCTCATGCAATAGGATTGGTCATAGAGCTTTTTAGTGCAAATGAAATGAGCAACATGGTTTTGGTTTTAGAGCTCCACATTTTAGAAGTCATGGTTATAATGGTCATGAAAATAGAGCTTCACAATACAGGGTTCAAGAAAAGAATGGATATGGAAATTATTTTAATAATGATTTGAGGACATGGGCACCATTCAAAGGTTACAATATCAAGTTTTTTAATTGCAATAACTTTGGGAATATTGCAAGATGGTGTAGGACTCAAGTCCAAACAGGTTCTAGACAAGAAGATCAAGTAATTCATCAAGAGAAGGATATCAAAAAAACATGGAAGGAAGTTGATAGAGGGAATAAATAAAGTGAGACGAGAGTAAAAGTACTCCCACCCCAAAATTAATCACCTCAAAAGAGAAGGGGGTGAGGGGGGCTAAGCTTAAGAGTATATCTTTTAGCACCATAGGTGTCCCTTTTACCATTGATTTCAAAGGGGGAGATATTTGAGGAAGGGGGAGAGCATTGAGTTAGGGGGAGCAAACTCCAAAGAGAGTATTGAGTTATGGGGAGTAGCCTCCATAGAGAGTATTGAATCAGGGGAAGTGACTTTGATTCTCAGAGATGGCTTTTGTAGTGATTGTAGTGATTTGCATTAGAGGTATTGCCATCAATGAAAAAGGGGGAGATTGTTAGAAATATGAGTTATTTTATATTGTCATTGATGTCACATGGATCATTGATGTCACATTGAGTTTTTACGGTAAAATAAATTCATAGATAATAATCTATGATATTTTGGAGAGCATGGATATATACAGGGTTTTTATGAAAATCGTTGGCAATTTTGGGTACTTTGGGTACATTGCCTTTGCTCAAGTGTATAAGTTGTCATTGATGTCAAGAAGCTTTTGAAGGAATTTGATTTGATGTAAAATAATTTGTTTTGATGAAGGTTACGGCTTGACAAGTTCGAAAGAAAGCAAGTTAGAAAAGTGTCACGGGATATCGCGACATGTCGCATTTTCGTGACTTAAGCAGGAGAGAGAAAGCAAGTTAGAAAAGTGTCGCGATATCGCGACATGTCGCAGTTTTGCGACTCAAAGAGGAGAGAGAATGTTCGAGTCAAAAATGTCATGATTTCATGACATATTGCAAGGAAGGTTGTATGGACCAAAAAGTGTCACGATTTCGTGACATGTTGCAGGAGAGAGAGTCCGAAAGAAAAAGTGTCATGATTTCATGACATAATGCAGAAGAGAGAGTCCATAGTGTGAATTGTCATGATTTCATGACAAGTTCGAAGAGAGAGAAAGTAACACGAAAAGTGTCATGATTTTGTGACATGCTGCAGATGAAAATGTTCCAAGTAAGAACTGTCACGATTTCATGACATGCAGCAAAGGAAAGTGTTCCAAGTGAGAACTATCATGATTTCATGACATGTAGCAGAGGAAAGAGTTTGGATGTAGGAAGTGTCATGATTTCATGACAGGTTGAAGAGAAAGCTTACGGTTGCAGAATGTGTCATGATTTCATGATAGAAATGAAAAGCAGGTCTTCAACAGGGAGAAGTGTCACGATTTCATGACAAAAGCAAAGAGGAAGGCTATGAAGATAGAAGTGTCACGATTTCATGATAGAAGTGAAGACGAAGGTTGTAGAGGCTAAAGTGTCATGATTTCATGACAAAAGCAGAAAGGAGGTCGACGAAGGGAGAAGTGTCACGATATCACGACAAAAGCAAAGTTGATGCTGACAAAGACAAAAGTGTCATGATATCACGACAAGAGCTTAGTTGAAGTCGACAAAGGCTGAAGTGTCACGATATCATGACAAAAGCCAAAAGGAAGTGTACGGTTGCAAAAGTGTCATGATATCATGACATGTTGTAGTTTCATGATAGAAGCTACAGAAGAGTTATAGAGGCAGTGAAGCCGACAAAGTTAAATTTTAGCCGACGAAGATTAGGGCTTGCAACCGACGAAGATTAGGGTTTGCATTTGGTATAACAGTCGACTAAGATTAAAGTTTTCATCATGAAAATTTTGTTATAAAAGGAGGGCTGTTTGGAGAAGTTGAGGTGTGATCATGTGTTGGAAGTGCGACGTTCACAGATAGTGCATAGAGCAAGAAGTTCGATCGTCGAGAGTAGAGTGCAAAATTCGATCGTAGTGTGCAGAGTGCATTTCGTCGAATCATTCTAAGTGTGAAAGATCGCAAAGGAAGTAGAGAGTGCGAAGACGGTGCTACTGTGATTGCGCAGACAGTGCAAAGGTTGAAGTTCGACCAAAATGCGGCTGTGATTGTGCAGAGTGAGCAGAGGACTTGTGAAGCTGAGTTTGATAGTTCTATCAGAGAAATTGAGGACAGAGATGTATTGGTTCTATGAGAAGAACCTGAGGATAGATTTAGTTGTTGAGCTACTGTGGACGTGATCATAGAAGGCAGAGGTCTCTTAGGCTAAGCATTGAAGACAGGAGGTCTTTGGTGGAAAGGAGTTCCACGTGCTGGCAAGAGGTAGAGGCAGTTGATCTTCTGAGGGATCATTTCCAGAGCAGAGGGGAAGGTATCTCCTTTGAGCAGAGGCTCATAAATTCTATTTGGGGGAAGGTATCTCCTTTGGGCCGAGGCTCATAAACATTGTATTTGGGAAGGATTCCCAAAGAACTTTGAGAGTAACTTTTAGAGAAAAGTTTTTGTGGATGTAGCCCAACCTTTTTGGGTGAACCACGTTAAAAATGGGTCTTCAATATGTGATGCTTTCTGTCTTGATTAATGTTGTGTTGATGCCACTGCTATCTAAAGTTAAATTTATTAATTGGTTAAGTCTTATACTGTTCACCCCCCTCTCAGTATAAGCTTGTGTTCTTCAATTGGTATCAGAGCGGGTCTCTCCAGAAAGAGCCTAACAACTTGGAGAAGGATCTATCAGAGGAACATACAGACTCAGAAAGAGATGAAGAGGTTGAGTTCGATCTCAAAGGTGAATTCTTCTTGGCTTTGAGAAAGCTTGAGAAATTCAGGGAAGAGAATTCTGTTCTCAAGCATCAATGTCGGGAAGAAGAGATAGCAAGATCAGAATTGTCTCAAAGTGTTATAGACTTCAAAATTCTAGCTGAAGAAGGGAAGAAGGTTGAACAGGATCTGACAGAGGCTCTAAAAGGAAAGGAAGTTGATTGCGAGAAACTAGAAGAAGAGGTTATGTCTCTTAGAGTGAAGTTGGAGCAGTTGGCTCTCAGACAGAATACTCCATGTGAAAAGCAAAAGAAGGATGGTATCACCATTCATGAAATAGGGTCTTCGAGCAAGATCAATCTTCATCCTGAAGAGCGGTGGATTCCAGTTGGTCACAAGAAGAACAATCATCCAAGGCATCAAAACAGGTTTCATAATACTTTCCATGGCTATTGTTTTTCCCTGCAAGAAATTTGGTCACAAAGCTATGCATTGCAATAAGTCTTTGAATAGCCATAGTAAGGAAAATGTTAACTCTTTTGCACCTCTTATGAATAAAAATGTCATGTGTTACAAGTGCAAAAATTTTGGGCATATAGCAAGGATGTGCGGTTTGGATAGATCTAGCCTTGAGTTTACGAAAAAGAGAAATGAGATCAAATCTAAGTCAATGATAGTTCAAACTGCTTTTCATGCTCAAGACAAAGTAGAAAAATGGTATCTTGATAGTGGTTGTTCAAAACATATGACTGGTGAAAAGGAAAAAATTTTGGTCTTAAAAAAAACAAACAGAGGAACAGTCAGTTTTGGAGATAACAGGTCAGCCAAAATCTATGGTAAAGGGACTCTTAGTTTGGATGGGAAATCCAAAACAGAAAATGTGCTTTATGTAGAAGGCCTAAGACATAATCTTCTAAGTGTGAGTCAACTTTGTGATCAAGGGCACATAGTATCTTTCTTTTCAGATAGATGTGAGATAAGTAAAGAAAAAAATGGAAAACTCATTGCGAGTGCTACAAGGACTCCAAACAATCTTTACATGCTAAGTGAGATAAAAAAGGAAAAGTGTTTTCTAACTCAAGAAGATGAGAGTTGGTTATGGCATAAAATATTGGGGCATTTGAGCTTTGATAATCTTGTCAATATTAGTAACAAGGAAGCAGTTAGAGACTTGCCCAAAATAAAAAGGCCCCATAACATCGTTTGCGGTCCTTGTCAACATGGAAAACAGACCAGAACCAGTTTCAAATCAAAAGGGTATACTTCTTCAAAACCATTGGATCTTATTCATACTGATTTATGTGGCCCTACCAGAACTCAGAGCATTCAGGGAGAAAGCTACTTCATGTTGTTTATAGATGATTATTCTAGAATGACTTGGGTTACTTTTCTCAAAGAAAAATCTGAAGCTTTTGAAAAATTTAAAGCTTTCAAAGAAATGATTGAAAATGAGACTGAAAAGAGAATCAAATGCTTAAGATCAGATAGAGGAGGAGAGTTCACTTCAAATGAATTTGTGGAATACTGTGAGCAACAAGGAATCAAAAGAGAATATTCAACAAACAAGAACTCCTCAACAAAATGGAGTAGTTGAAAGGAAAAACAGAACTATTGAAAATATGGCTAGAGCTATGTTAAATGAATCAAAACTTTCAGATGGCTTTTGGAAAGAGGCAATCAGTACAGCAGTCTACATTATCACCAGGGCCCAACTTAGAGTCAATCATCATAAAACTCCTTATGAGTTGTGGAAAGGAAGACCAACTACAATAAAATACTTCAAAGTGTTTGGGAGTAAGTGCTTCATCAGAAGGGAAGATCAGAATTTGGGTAAATTTGATCCTAGGTGTGATGAGGGAATCTTTCTTGGATATTCCAGTAGAAGCAAGGCCTACAGATGCTTCAACAAAAGAACTCATACAATTGTAGAGAGCATAAATGTAACAGTTGATGAAAAGACAGGGATAAGAGAACCAGTCAAGGAACTCGGTGATGAAATTTGTCAAGAAGAATTCAGAGAGGTTTCAGATGAAGAAGAGGAAAGACAACAACTGCTTCCCAAAACTCCTTCACGATATGTTCAGAAACATCATCCCAAATATTTGATCATTGGTGATCCAAATAGCAAGCAAACAAGAAGAAGAGTCATTCCTTCACATGATTCTACAAATGTTTCTTTATTATCTCAGATTGAGCCAAAAGATTTCAGTGAAGCATGTGCAGATAAGTTTTGGGTAAAAGCAATGGATGAAGAGCTAAATCAAATAGAGAAAAGTGAAACTTGGGATTTGGTTCCAAGACCGAAGGACAAGAATGTCATTGGCACAAAATGGATATTCAGAAATAAACTCAATGAGGATGGAAAAATTGTTAGAAACAAAGCTAGGTTAGTCTGCAAAGGTTATGCTCAAGTAGAAGGTGTTGATTTCGAAGAGACGTTTGCTCTTGTTGCTCGTCTTGAAGCTATCGGAATGTTTTTGGCCCTTTCAAGCTTCAAATCATTCAAGGTATATCAAATGGATGTAAATTTGGCTTTTCTAAATGGGGTGTTGGTAGAAGAAGTCTACATAGAACAGCCGGAAGGAGTGTCTCTCTCGAACAGTCGGACTATGTGTGTAAACTAAAAAAGGCCTTGTATGGGTTAAAGCAAGCACCGAGGGCTTGGTACTCAAGACTTGACAGTTATCTTCATGAGCAAGGCTTCAGGAAAGGCGTGGCGAGATAGCAATTTGTATATTAAGAATGAAGATGATGATATGTTGATTATGGTTGTCTATGTTGATGATATTATTTTTGGGGGAAATAATACTCAGATGTGCAAAGATTTTGCTAACACCATGCAGAAGGAATTTGAGATGTCTATGATTGGAGAGCTGTCATTCTTTTTAGGTCTTCAGATTGCTCAATCAAAAGATGGTGTATTTCTCTCTCAAGGAAAGTATATCAAAGAAATGTTGAAGAAATTTGGGATGATGGACAGCAAACCAGTATGTACTCCAATGATTACAGGGTGCAAGATGAGTAAAGATGATGAATCTCCAGTGGCAGATCAGAGGTTGTACAGATCAATGATTGGCAGTTTATTATATGTTACAGCTACCAGACCAGATATCATGCAAGCAGTTGGGTTAGTAGCAAGATTTCAGGAAGCTCCAAAATATTCTCATGTTATAGCAATTAAAAGGATATTCAAATATCTGAAGGGCACTATGGACTTTGGGCTTTGGTATCCCAAAGGTGATGATTTCACCCTCACAGCTTATACAGATGCAGATTGGGCAGGCAGTATTAATGACAGGAAAAGCACTAGTGGTGGAGCATTCTTTCTGGGAAAGAGTTTGGTTTCTTGGCTAAGTAAGAAACAACCTTCAGTTTCCTTATCTACAATAGAGGCTGAATACATAGCAGCAGTGGCTGGGTGTACATAGGTTTTATGGATGAAAACCACCTTGGAGGATTTCAAAGTCAGGCATGAACAACCCATCTCCATATTTTGTGATAATACAAGTGCCATAAGTATTTCCAAAAATTCGGTAATGCACTCAAGGACAAAGCATATTTCCATCAAGTATCACTTTCTAAGGGAGAAAGTGCAAGACAAGCAGGTCAAGCTAGAGTATGTGTCTACTAAAGAACAGATTGCAGACATCTTCACTAAACCTCTTCCAAGAGATACGTTTGAGTATCTAAGGGAGAAATTGGGAGTTGTACTCCCACCCCAGAATTAATCACCTCATCCGGAGGTGGGGGAGGGACTAAGCTAAGAGGCTCATTCTTAGTCCCGAGCCCCAAAGGTGACCCTTTGCCATTGATGACAAAGGGGGAGAGATATGAGTAAGGGGGAGAGCTTCAAGTGAAGAGGAAAGCTTCAAGTCAGGGGGAGCAAAACTTCAAAGGAAGATTCTCAAGTTGTGGGCACGGTTTGTCAGTTGTTAGCACAGTTGGTTTCAGTTTTGGCTCTTGAGAAGTGTTTTCGATAAAGGTTTGCCATCAATGACAAAGGGGGAGATTGTTGGCAATTTTGGGTACTTTGGGTACATTGCCTTTGCTCAAGTGTATAAGTTGTCATTGATGTCAAGAAGCTTTTGAAGGAATTTGATTTGATGTAAAATAATTTGTTTTGATGAAGGTTACGGCTTGACAGGTTCGAAAGAAAGCAAGTTAGAAAAGTGTCGCGATATCGCGACATGTCACATTTTCGCAACTTAAGAAAGAAAGCAAGTTAGAAAAGTGTCGCGATATCGCGACATGTCGCAGTTTCATGACTCAAAGAGGAGAGAGAATGTTCGAGTCAGAAATGTCATGATTTCATGACATATTGCAAGGAAGGTTGTACGGACCAAAAAGTGTCACGATTTCATGACATGTTGCAGGAGAGAGAGTCCAAAAGAAAAAGTGTCACGATTTCATGACATAATGCAGAAGAGAGAGTCCGTAGTGTGAATTGTCATGATTTCATGACAAGTTCAAAGAGAGAGAAAGTAACACAAAAAGTGTCACGATTTCACAACATGCTACAGATGAAAATGTTCCAAGTAAGAACTGTCATGATTTCATGACATGCAACAAAGGAAAGTGTTCCAAGTGAGAACTGTCATGATTTCGTGACATGCAGCAGAAGAAAGAGTACGGATGTAAGAAGTGTCACGATTTCATGACAGGTTGAAGAGAAAGCTTACGGTTGCAGAATGTGTCACGATTTCATGACAGAAATAGAAAGCAGGTCTTCAACAGGGAGAAGTGTCATGATTTCATGACAAAAGCAGAGAGGAAGGCTATGAAGACAGAAGTGTCATGATTTTGCAACAGAAGTGAAGACGAAGTCTATAGAGGAGAAGTGTCATGATTTCATGACAAAAGTAGAAAGGAGGTCGACGAAGGGAGAAGTGTCGCGATATCGCGACAAAAGCAAAGTTGATGCTGACAAAGACAGAAGTGTCACGATATCGCGACAAGAGCTTAGTTGAAGTCGACAAAGGCTGAAGTGTCGCGATATCGTGACAAAAGCCAAAAGGAAGTGTACGGTTGCAAAAGTGTCGCGATATCGCGACATGTTGTAGTTTCACGGTAGAAGCTACAGAAGAGTTACAGAGGCAGTGAAGCCGACAAAGTCAAATTTTAGCCGACGAAGATTAGGGCTTGCAGCTGACGAAGATTAGGGTTTGCATTTGGTATAACAACCGACTAAGATTAAAGTTTTCATTATGAAAATTTTGTTATAAAAGGAGGGCTGTTTGGAGAAGTTGAAGGGTGTATCATGTGTTGGAAGTGCGACGTTCGCAGATAGTGCGCAGAGCAAGAAGTTCGATCGTCGAGAGTAGAGTGCAAAATTCGATCGTAGTGTGCAGAGTGCATTTCGTCGAATCATTCTAAGTGTGAAAGATCGCAAAGGAAGTAGAGAGTGCGAAGACGGTGTCGCTGTGATTGCACAAATAGTGCAAAGGTTGAAGTTCGACCAAAATGCGGTTGTGATTGCGCAGAGTGAGCAGAGGACTTGTGAAGCTGAGTTTGATAGTTCTATCAAAGAAATTGAGGACAGAGATGTATTGGTTCTATGAGAAGAACCTGAGGACAGATTTGGTTGCTTGAGCTGCTGTGGACGTGATCATAGAAGGCAGAGGTCTCTTAGGCTAAGCATTGAAGACAGGAGGTCTTTGGTGGAAAGGAGTTCCACGTGCTGGCAAGAGGTAGAGGCAGTTGATCTTCTGAGGGATCATTTCCAGAGCAGAGGGGAAGGTATCTCCTTTGAGCAGAGGCTCATAAATTCTGTTTGGGGGAAGGTATCTCCTTTGGGCCGAGGCTCATAAACATTGTATTTGGGAAGGATTCCCAAAGAACTTTGAGAGTAACTTTTAGAGAAAAGTTTTTGTGGATGTAGCCCAACCTTTTTGGGTGAACCACGTTAAAAATGGGTCTTCAATATGTGATGCTTTCTGTCTTGATTAATGTTGTGTTGATGCCACTTGCTATCTAAAGTTAAATTTATTAATTGGTTAAGTCTTATACTGTTCACCGCCCCCTCTCAGTATAAGCTTGTGTTCTTCAAAAACCAAGACAGGCAAAATAAAAGGTTTTATTTAAAACCATGGTGGGCTTATGTGGAAAGGGCTTTTCTTAAAATCCAAGGTGGAATTTTATTTCATCGAAAAAGGACCTCCTGTGATGAAGATATTAAAGTTTAAAGTTTAAGTTTAAATTAATGGAGGGCTGACCTATGTGCAATTAATGGAGGTTGGCTATATATATATATATATATATATATATATATATATATATATATGTAAAGGTTTCAATTTATTTCATAAAGGTGGCATATTATATATCATCAAAAAGCTTATTTCGAGGGCTATTTGACTAACTTATTTAGAAGGAGAAATAAGGTGTGTGTAAAGATATATTTCTAATTTTTCAAAGGGGTTCCAAAAGTGAAGTTTGCCTTGTTATTTTTCAAGAGGATTAATTCTTTCATGAGGTGACAAGGTATGCAATATTGTGATTTATTTTATTTTAAGGTATAAATGGTTTTGGGAGTTAAAAGGTTAAGTGGAGAGAGGTCCACCAGTTAGTCTTTGTAGAGAGATAGAGTCTTCTAGAAGATCACATAGCTAGAGCAGAAGGGGAAAGAGTTATCCTGTGGAAGAGATCCATGAACTTGAGATTAGGGGATCAACATCTCCTTTGGATAGAGATCCATAAAAATTTTAATTTGGAGTGATTCCCAAAGATATTTATTGAGAAAGTTTTAGTAAAATATTTTCTCCATGGAGTACCTCACATTGGGTGAACCACATTAAATCTTGTGTCTCAATTGTGTGTGGTGACTTGTGCTCTTGATTACTACTACTATTTGAGTTATTAATACAAATTGTTATATTTTGTTATTGCAATTAAGGACATTAATTGATATTGGTTTGGAAAGAAAGTAAAAAGTGGTCTTATACTATTCACCCCCCCTCTCAGTATAAGCTTGTGTTCTTCACTTCTTCCATGATAAGTGAAGCATGATTGTGTATTTTCCCTTATTAAAGAAAAAGAGAAAAAAATTATATCCAATGGTGAAAATCCCTTTAGGTGTGCCATTGGGTTAGGACTAGTATGACAATTAATTTTGGCATGCTAGTCTTGTAAATAAAAAAATTTATCCCTCAATGAACATCTAGGGTAGAAATATATTGAAAACTAGGAATGGTGGCCTCTTATGTGTGAAAAAATTGAGAAAAAATGAAAAAAACATTAATATATGTGTGTTCACCTCCATATGATTGTTCTAGTTTGTTTTAAATCCCAAAGTTTTTTTAGAATAATCACAAGTTTCTACCTTCTTCTAAGCATTATGATTCATTTTCCCTAGGAAGGTATGTATTTATTCTTTTTACCATTATTTAATTTAGTAACATTTGCATGGTTGTAATAATTTTATAATCTATGGTGCATAAAATAATATTAAAAAAGGGATCTTATTGGTTGGAAGCATTGTCCATAGTACTGGGTTTTTCGGTATTCTCCCCCTATTGCATAGTCAAACATTGAACTTATCTAGGTAGCACTAGAAAATTTACAACAACAACCACATTGATCAATTCCATATAAAGTCTATTGGCACCAAACATTGATCTAATCCATGTGGCAATCATCTATAGGAAGTCATAAGTTGTGTTAGATTAGGAGATCTAAATGGAAAGTAGAAGGAAAATCAAGGTTATGTATCAACACATTGGGAATGGAAAGTGCATGATCCATGAATGGGAAAAGATCCACTACATGCATGTCAAACTCCAACATGATCCCTCTGTTGCATGTGCTATCTTGGTATGCTTCTCTAGCCTAGATAGCAGTTGCTACACACATGGCATGTCATGGTTCAAGAAGGACACTGGAAAATGATTTGGCCTATTTTGAGGTACATGTCAAGTGACAACAATAAAGTTGGACCTTCCTTCTCTCATGCATTCATGAAATAAGGATGCATTTGTTTTTGCTATTCCTATAATAAAAACCACCATTACTAAACCAAGCCTTACATTAGTTTGTTGTATTTTTAAAATTTATTCTAAGCACTATGGGTAAAAAAAGTAAATTTGAACCAAACATAATTTAGAAATTGCTATAAAATCTAGAGGTGTCATGCATTTTTGATACTGCAATATGGTTGCCATTATTTCATCATGTTGATGGCTATGACATTAAACTACAATTTCATGTAAAGTTTGTAGGATGGATTTGCTCTTCATACTATGTGTGCTCTAGCTCTTCTTTAGTTTGTGTGTGTTCTTATTTTTCTTTAGGTTGAATATGCTCTAATTTCTCTTCTTTCACATGAATTACTCGTTTCTACCCCTTATATGTAGATATAGAAGCTTTAGTAGCTTTTCAATGTTTTTGAGAGGGTGTAGAGGCCATGTTTGATGCCTAATTATTTTGGATATGTGTTGATATTTTATGTTCAAGGGATTTTATTGTCTTTAAAACCATAGGAGGACGACATGCATAGAAGCAACCAAATATAGGGAATAATAGTAAATTCCCCTACAACCATAGTATATTGGTGAATTTTTGTAGAAAATTGAAATCCTTAGCAGTGGTAGTAGAGATACATCAACTATCCTAAACTAGGAGAAAAATAAACAAGAAGAATTAAGTAGACATCTTGGGATAGTTAATACTAATGAACTATTGCAACTTGCATCCCTAAATTGATAACATATCTAGACTTGGGGGTAGGATCCCCTAAGGCCCTTGCTCAATACTTTTCTACACCAAGCTCAAATACAACAACAAGAATGGCCAAATGAATATGATGCATATCTTGGAGGTTTGGACTTGGAAGGATCCAGAGGTCATTTTGTATCTACAAGCAAGATTAGCATTAACTAAAAACTTGTTGCAAGGGTTAAAATAAATATAATTCTAACTTTTGATTCTAAGAATGTGCTTTACATGCCAAAGGATCTTCTAAGGAAAGTCCCTTATAGACTTTAGCACAAGTGGTAGACATTGTAGGTCAACAGGTAGAAATAGGGGATGAGTCTTATAAGCAATTTTTAATTGAAAAATCATAGGATGTATGAGGACATGCCTCCCAATAGGTTTGGGAAAATTATGAGGTCCAAAAATGCCTTATTTTGCACACCTATTTTGTCTTCTTATTGCACTATTTGACTATGATTTGCTTCATCATTTGCATTAGTTCTTGATTAAATGTGGTAATTAGGATTAATGCATTACTAAGATAGGAAAATGATATTAAATGTTAAATATGATTAGAAGGAACATTTTTCTAATAAATTGTAAGCTTTAGGGAATCAATAAAGTTAATTGGTTTTGAGAGTTAACACCTTACATACCAAGGACAACATGGAGGTCGATATTGAAGGAAACATTCCACTTAACACCAACAATAGAGACTACAACATGTTATAGATGTAGAACTACATGATTAGTTTTGGATATGATAACAACTGACTTACACTAGACATGATAGTGCCTTACTAACACCAAATACTGGGAAGATATGATGGCTCTATATGTGGAAGCTAAAGGCAAGAAAAGGTGTGGTTGGAGAAAAATGATACTATACACCTACAAAATATTATCCTTGCTATTCTATCCAATAACCTATAGTTTTATGATTGATGATAGATGGTGAAGATGGAAGAATTAGCGAATGAAGATAAAACAACAACAATAGCAAACAAAGATAGCAACTCTAACACCAATGGATTTGAAGGAAGTACCAGAGTCAACATCAGTCAAGATAGCAAAGAAAAAGACACTCCTAATAGTGACAACGATGGAGATATTATTATCTTGGGAGTTTCTAAAAAGGGTGGTGTGAGCCATAGCACATAGGAAGGAGCCATTCTCACTCGGACCAAATGGGAGGAAATATGTACAATGCAAGAGGAAGATTATGAACCAACCACTCTAGCTACAACTGGATCCCGCTATCATGGATCAAAATTTGGAGTAAAGGCATAGATAAGTGGAACACCTATTCTAGAAGATGCTCAAGATTCTCCAAACCAAAAAACAACACTAGGAATGGAGTGTGGATCAATGGATCCTATTTGGACCTATGCAAACATGGTCAATCAAAAACCTTTTTTGAAAATAGATACTAGGATTGAATTGTTTCCCTCCAATGGTAGACTTGATATCCCCTGTCAAATCATATCTAGTGTGATTGACCATAACTCTAACTCGTTGATTGGTAAATTCCTTGGATCGCGGCTAGATATGGAGTCTATCTGCAAATGGGCCAATACCTCTTGGCATCCTGTAGGATCCATGGAACTAGTAGCACTCCCTAGAGGATTATTCCTAATCTAATTAAACAACCCTATAGAATCCCGATGGATTCTCACAGGTGGGCCCTAGTTCTTTGAACAAAAAGGTCTTTTTCTCCAAAAATGAAGTGTGGGTTTCGACCCATCAACCTAGAATATCAATGTTGCTTCAATTTGGATCCATATCTTGGGCCTTACAGTCTAGTTCTAGTATGAATATATCCTCTGTGGCATCATGGGAAGCATAAGAGAGCTGATTTCTTTTGATCCACCTACCAGATCTAGAATCCGTATGACCCAGGATTGCATGTGTGTCAATACCAATATGGATGCAGTCCTCCTAACTTCTATCAACCTCATATCCAAGGTTTGTTCCTTTTATCAATCTATTGAATACAAAAAAAAACCTATATTTTATAGTCTTTATTCCAAGTAAGATCATTTAACCTCTCAATGCCCTTCCAAACCTTCTACCAGTGCTCCCCACAAGAGCCATGATACCCATAAACCTGGTCATCCTTCCTTCTCTGAATCCAACCCCACATTTATTGCTAACCCCTCCTCCTCTCTTTCCATAGACCTTCATCAGGATAGGGAACCCTCTATGTCTCCTCATACGGGTTCCTAGCTAGGCTGTGACCTCTCCCTAACCTGTAGCCCAATGATCCCAATTTCCAACTACTTCTCCCCTCTCTCCATAATTGACCCTTCCTCTAATTCAATAGAACCTATATTTAATCAACCTTTGCATTGTCCACCTTCTCCACCCTCCCTGATGAGCCCCCTACCTTCCCCAACATATTCTCCCTTCCCCAAGTCGTCCCCCCACATGTTCCCAAAAGAAATCAACCACTGATGTGGGATTTAGGAAAAATTGAGGCTACCCTTAAGCTCAAGATATCAAGAACAAGAAAGTATTATATGAAATTGAAAATGGTACTCAACTCACCCTCAGAGGATCATCCAAGCTCTTGGAGTCTCAAGATAAAAATAGAACCAAACTGCCCCTCCCACTTAGAAGAGGAAATTGAACATCTGCAATAATTTCCAAATGAAGGTCCTCTCATGGAATGTGAGAGACCTCAATGGACAAAACAATCAATTCTTAGTTAAGTCCATGAGGAGGTAACATAGAACCACCATTGTTTTACTGGAGGAAACTAAGCTTGATCCTTAGAGTGTTTCTTGCATTTCTAAATATATTTGGAAGGACTCTAAGTTCTCTTTCAGTCTAGCCAATGGAGCATAAGGGGGATTTTTGTGGCTGTGGGACCTATCCAAAGTCAATGGAAGAGTGCTATCAATAGCTAAGAGCTATATAAATATTTTTTTCAACAAAGAGGATGGTTTCTGTTGGGTCCTATCCAATATTTATGCTCCTAACTCTCCTTCCAGTAGGATTTTGTTGTGGAACTCTCTCAGCCAGCTAAGGGAAGTCTTCTCCTTAGAATCTTGAATGCTGGTTGGAGATTCCAACTCTCCCTCTTCCCCACAGATAAGAAAGGAGGGTTACTACGAGCACTTTGCAAACTTTATTCATACCAATGAACTAATAAATATTAGACTTAGAGGAAAAAAATACACTTGGATCAATCATAGGAAAGGAGATCAAATAAAGCTAGATTCACCTCGATCATGTCCTCATTTCCACCAATGCCATCCCTAGATTTGGTGATGCCATCATGCACTCTTTTCCTAGGATTGACTTCAACCACAATCCCCTATTGTTGGACAGTTATCCCCAAGATTCTACTTTCAAATATCCCTTCATATTTGAATCCATGTGGCTCCAAGATCCAAACCTTAAGTCTCTAATTTTCCAATGGTGGACTCGACCCTTTCATGGATCCATAGTCTCCCAAGTAAGCAATAAATTGAGACATGTGAAATACAAACTAAAACAGTGGAACAAGGAGGTCTTTGAAAACATCTTCTACAAAAAGCAACAAATTTAGTCCTAGCTCTAAAACATTGAACTCTCAATGCAGCATGGAGAACCTAATCCCACTCTCTAGGACTTAGAAAGGATCCTCCTCTTAGACTTCCACAACATCCTCCAAAGTGAAGAAGTCTTTTGGAAATAAAATTCTAGGGTCACTTGGCTGAAAGAAGGTGATTCGAACACAAAGTTCTTTCATGCCATAATGATGAGATATAGAGGCAACAAAAAAATCAAGGAGTTAGTCTAGTAGGACGGCGAGGTAATCATAGACATCTCAAAAATCAGAACCAAGGTAGTTAATTTCTTTAAGGAACTGCTTGGCCCCACTCTAGGCTATAACCACCGAATCTTTGAGGACATCCTTTGGAACATACCTAGGTTAGTAACTGTTGGAAATTTTGAGTCCCTAAGATAAAATGTTGTCATTGATGTCAAAAGGTTATTTGATATCAAAATGATCTATGATGGCATGCACTATATTTTGTGAAAGTGCAAGGAAGGGTTTTTATGAAAACCAAGGCAGGCAAAATAAAAGGTTTTATTTAAAACTATGGATGGTATATTTGAAATGGGTTTTTCTTAAAACCCAAGTTGGCTTTTCATTTCATCAAAAAAGGTGCCCCGGTGATGGAGATATTTAATTTTAAAGATTTAGTTTAAATTTTAATTATTTAAAATTAAAATTAAAATTTTAAAATTAATCAAAATTTTTCCCTCCATTTTTCATCGATGTCGACTTTTATTCTTCCCCATCCACATAGTGTATAAAAGGTGCCTTGTTAAACAATGGTTTTTGTCCTCCGAAATTTGAATGATAAATCCTCTTTTGGAAAAGTTATCCTCCTTCGAAATCGTGCACTATTGACGATGAAGGTTTGGGAGAAGCGTAGTTTGTAAGTTTGTGGGTGCTAAGAGGAAGTACTTCAAGCATGAAGTGGAATAGCTTACATGTGGGAAGCTTAGCCCACTTGGTGGGTAGGAGTGCAAAGGTGCACTCATTGCTGCAGGTCTCGGGTTTGAGTCACTTGAAATTCATTTTTTGCTTGTGTGTTGTCGTCGCAATTTTCATAGCAGAAAATAATTTTTTCCAAGGTATGTCGTCGTCATAATTTTTGGAGATTGATATATAAATATTTTAATTTGCCTAAGCTAAGGTTAATTCATAATTATTGAGGGTTTGCCATGGTGGTATAGTTTATGAGTTGTGGCTTATATTTTGCACTAGTTGATGTGGGATTTTTGCATTAAGGAGCTTAGTCAGTTGTGCATTAGTGCAAAGTGTTTTTAGTAGAAATAAGGGAATGGTAAATGGTTGTGGTGATATTCATGCTATGCTTAATTAGATAAGGAAATAATTATATTTAATTATTTTCTAGTGGTGGATGTGATTTTTGACTAGGAGAAATAAGGTGTAAAAGGTTATGATAATTATTTTGTAATTTCTCCTAACCCTCATGAAGATTGACAAAAGAATATTGTGATTGTGGCAGATTCCAAAGAGTTTTTTTCATCTTCATAAAAGGTATGGGCACATTCTCCTATTGATTGTTTATGGTGGTTGATTTCTAAAATATCATTGGAGAGAAAAGGATTGATTGTGGTTTCCTTTTCGAAAGTGGTTGGTTGAATGCTTCAAGGTTTTTTGGTTTGAGAGTTGTGATTAAACATTGTTTTATAAGCATTTTTGTTGAAGCCCATTGATTGTGAAATGAACTTGAACTTGAGTTAGAGAAGAACATGAGTATCATTGTTATGTGAGACTTGTGATTGAGCATTATTGCAAATATTTTGAGTTGGTTGATTCATGTTTGGACTAGGGTTTGTGAGAAAGGATTGGTTGAGTAGAGTTGTTTGAGCCTAGTCAAGTGATTGTGTGAAGTGGTTGTACAAGTTCCATAAAACAAACTATTCTATATTATGATTTGAGTTGAGTTGAGATTGGGATTTTAGTATAGAACATATTGATTCTCTAACAATTCTCTTTATGCTTCTATGAGATTGTTGTGTTGAGATTGATTTGAGTTGAGATTGGGATTTGAGTATAGAACATATTGAGTCTCTAACAATTCTCTTTATGCTTCTATGAGATTGAGTTGAGATTTTTTTGAGCTGATTTGAGGCAAGTCTTTGAGAAGGCTTGTGGACTGATTTTGAGTAAGCTTTTGTTAAAGCTTGCTATGCAGATTTGAGCAAGTACTAGAGGACTTATTGAACATATTTGGACAAGTTCTGAGTGAGCTTGTTGAGCAGATTTGGACAAGTTTTGAGTGAGCTTGTTGAGCATCTTTGAGCAAGTTCTGACTGAGCCTATTGAGTAGATTTAAGTAGGTTATGAGTGAGCCTATTGAGTAGATTTGAGAAGGTTCTAAGTGTGCCTATTGAGCAGATTTGAGCAACTCCTAGAGAGGAATTATTGAGTAGATTTGGACAAGTTATGAGTGAGCTTGTTGAGCAGATTTGGACAAGTTCTGAGTGAGATTGTTGATCAAATTTGGACAAGTTTTGAGTGAGCTTGTTGAGCAAATTTTGAGTAGGTTCTGAGTGAGCCTATTGAGCAAGTTCTGAGTGGGACTATTGAGAATATTTGAGTAGGTTATGAGTGGACCTATTGAGCAGATTTGAGAAGGTTCTAAGTGAGCCTATTGAGAGATATTTGGAGGTGATAGAGTATAGAGGACAGAGTCTCAGTGGATAGAGATATAGTAGCCAAGACAATTGAAGACAGATTTGAATGAGGAGTCTTCAAGTGGAGAGATATCCACAAGTCAGTGCAGTAGAGAGATAGAGTCTTCTAGAATATCACTAGCCAGAGCAGAAGGGTAAAGAGTTCTCCTATGGAAGAGATCCATGAACTTGAGATTTAGGGGATCAACATATCCTTTGGATAGAGGTCCATAAAAATTGTAATTGGGAAGGATTCCCAAGATATTGATTGAGAAAGTTTTAGCAAAATATTTTCTTTGTGGAGTAGCTCGCATTGGGTGAACCACGTAAATTATTGTGTCACTTTTGCGGATGGTGTTTTATGTACTGCTTTTATTATTTCTATTGATGATGCTATATATACACTGCATAATATTGAATTGAAAAGAAAAGTAAAAAGTGGTCTTATACTGTTGACCCCCCCTCTTAGTATAAGCTTGTGTTCCTCAGTAACTATAGATTAGAACAAATTATTTTTTAGGACCCTCTATACTAAAGAAATTTAGATTTTTGCTTTCTCCACGCAGGGTGGGAAGGCATCTAGCCCAAACGGGTTCCATACCATATTTTTCCAATATTTTTGGGACATAGTGGGCCCATATGTGGTCTCTGCTATCCAATAGATGCAAAGAGATAAGGTGATCCCAGGGGACATCAATTCCACCTTTTTAGCTCTCATCCCCAAAGTAAACTAGGCCCATACCCTTTCTGAATTCTGCCCCATAAGCCTTTGTAATGTCCTCTACAAAATCCTCACCAAAGCCCTGGCAACCAGACTCAAACCCATCCTTCCCTGCATCATAGCTCCAAACAAGGGAAGCTCCGTCCAAGGGAGTTAGATTATTGACATCATTATCACCATCCACAAAATCATTCATTCCATTTCCTCAAGTGGTAAGGCTAACCTTCTTATAAAACTTGACATGAATAAAGCCTTTGATAGAGTCTCCTAGGATTTCTTGTTCTTGGTTCTCCACAGATTTGGTTTCCACCCTGATTGGATTGCTCTTGTCAAGGAATGCATCACTTATGCTAATTTTTCTGTCCTGGTGAATGGTTCCCCAATAGGCTATTTCAATAATTTCAAATGTCTTAGACAAGGAGACCCCCTCTCCCAATTTTTATTTATCATTGTTGCTGAATCTCTAGGGAGAGCTCTCAACCATGCATGCTTTGAGGGGATAATTTTTGGCATCAAACCTACTTCTTCTCTCCAATTTACCTCTCACCAATAATTTTTTTATGACACCATCTTAGCCACCTCTACATTGGTTACCCAATCTCAACACATCAAATCCATCCTACTTTCCTTTGAGGCTGCTGTTGGTCAAAAGGTGAATTTCAACAAAAGCAAAATCTACTTTATCAATACTCCTATGAGACATCAAGCATGTATTGCTACCATCCTATATTGTTCCATTGCTTCTTTTCCTACCACCTATTTAGGGTTCCCTCTCTTTGAAGGCCATTCCAAAAAATATTTATGGAACCCTATCATTGAGCGTATCCAAAAAAAATTGGCCGATTAGAAAGGGAGCCTCCTCAGTCAAGCAGGAAAAGCCACCTTAGTCAAGGCCACTCTACAAAGCATCCATGTCTTATTCCTTTCTATCTTCCAGATCCCTATTGATGTATGCAATCATATTGAGCAACTCCAAAGGAATTTCTTATGGTCAGGATCAGAGACCAAGCAACGGATTCACCTAGTAGCATGGAATCAAGTTTGTTCTAAGAAAGAGCATGGTGGCATTGGACTCTGGAAGGTCCGTAACATGAATCTTATGCTCATAGCCAAGCAAGGTTGGCACATTCTCACCAATGAAGACTCTCTTTGGGTATCCATCATCAAAGCTAAATACCTATGGCACAATAAAAACTTTTTGTATGACCCCACTCCCATCCATGGATCTGCTATCTAGAATTCCATCCTCAAAACTAAGCAAATCCTTCAGAAGGGTATTTGGTGGAAGTTGGGAAATGGTGCTAGGATCAGATTCTGGGAAGACCTCTAGCTAGGCAATAGTATGCTCCTTAAGTGTGAGAATATCTTGTGCCTCAAACCGGTGATTGATGCCCTGTTCAATTCTAAGGTATGCAATTTTTTCCTTTCCAATAGCCACTCTTGGAAATATTTACCTATTGACATCCTCAATGATGAGCATAAGCAAGCCTCTGCTGACATTTCGAGCTTACTATACCTTTGTGTCATTCCTTCCTCTCCTGTGGAAGACTCCATCCTCTAGGCTCCCAACTCCAATGGTCTCTTCTCTATCAAGTCAACCTATGCCCTCACTGAGAACCCTAGCCCTCCCTGGTTCCCCTCCAAGCTCATCTGGAAACCCCATATTATCCCTAAGATCAATTTTTTCCTCTGGCTTACCATCCAGGATAAGATCCTCACCATCCCAAACCTCCATCGCCATGGCTTTTCCATCCCCAACCATTGTTATCTCTACCTCATGGACTGTGAATCTACCCAACACATCCTTTTGTCTTGCCCTTTCTCCTAGTCCATTCTCTCATCCCTGTTCTCCTCTGTTGGCATCTCCTGGGTCCCACCTACCCTATTAAGTGATCTTTGTGTCCAGTGGCCTAACCCTTTCAGAGGCCATCGCCTGAAGACTTTTTGGTCTTTCTACCTTCCCCACCTCCTATGGGAGATCTAGCAGGAATGTAATGCTCGTGCCTTCAAGGACTCCATTCATAATGAAAAGTATGTTCTATCCAAAATCATGGTTGCAACTGCTGAGAATGTGTCCATCACTCATGATGATGATGATCCTGAGCCAAGATCTGAAGCTCTTCTAGCCTCTTCCCTTAGGATCCCCAAGGGCATTCACATCCATGTTTCTCCTAGGATAGATCGCTCCCTTGTCAAATGGACCCCTCCCCCTCAGGGTTCCTCAAGTTGAACTTTGATGGAGTGGCCAAAGGTAATCCTGGGGTAGCGAGGGTGGGTGGCATCATTAGGGATCATTCAAGATGCATCATCCTGGCCTATGTTGAGAACTTGGGCCACAATTCTAGCCACTTCATCGAGGCTAGAGCTCTTTATTAGGGTGTTGTTCTCCTCCATAGTTTGTAGGCCCCCAATGTCCTAGTGGAAGGGGACTCAAAGAACATCATCAACTACCTAACAATGGAAACTCTTCTAGCTTCGTGGAACATCTCCAACATGATCACTAAAATCAAACATCTAATGCTTTCATTCTTGAACATAAGGACAAACCACATTTACAAGGAAGGAAATTAGGTCATTGACCACTTAGCAAATATGGGCATCTCTGAACATAGTCTCACTATGTGGAGAGAATCCTTCCCCAAGTCCCTTATTGATATCAATGTTGTTGAAATCAACAAATAGTGAATCTCGATGTGTCGGGTCTAGAAACTAGCTTTTACCTCATTGGTTCCAAGCTCATTTTCATCTCAAATTTTTTATTGGTAATTTTTTGCACAACACGATAGGTTTCTCCTATTCCCTCCGACTAGGCATTTTACTGAGTGGTCAACCCTCGCACAGTAAGGTGCCTCATATACATTGCATCCAATTGGACCCTTTCCCTTATCAGTAGGTCAAAGGGGCATGTACCACCATTGAAATCTCCAGCAGACTTATTGATCACATGTTCAATAAGTGGTTTCTCATGTATAGCGGCTTCTATAGGAATGACATCACAACTTTTTCCAAGACATGGCCAAATCCATTTCTTAGCAAAGCGGGCCCTTGGAATTACACCATACCATTTTTTTCTTCATCTATGTTTAAAATGTGTGTCCAGACTCTTGACATTAGCGGTAAGTTTTTCATCCTCATCATTGGGACTCTCAACCAGATTTTGAGTAATCATTTTTTAGCCATGTCATCTGATTCCCACTCATCTAGCTCCGATTTGGTCATCGCTCCAGTTTTGAGGATATCTGGTTTTCCTATTTTGTTTCTTATCTTCGACCAAAGCACGCTAACTTATCATCACTCAACTTTAACCTTGGTGAGTTGGTTCATGTGCATTTCTAGTCTAGTGCCCCTATCGAGTATCCTTTGTTAGAAGGATTTCCTTGATACTAGTAGTCCCTTGGCCCTCGTTATCGTTAACCATTCCAAGTGCTTTTGCCATGTGCCCTTGTCCAACAAGGATAGTTATCTCCATCACCGAAATCTGACCTAGAACACCTCATTCGTCAGCCTTGGTGTCATCCACGTCCATCTCCATCTAGTCCTCACCCTTTTTCGATGTGCCTTTTCACCCATGCCTATGGTTCTTTGCTTGATTTGGATGATGTGGGCCACGAGTCACCCCATGTTTTTATGCCTTCTAGGTATTTCCACTAGCCTCATTACCACCCTTGCCTTTCTTCCAGATTTTCATCTTCACCACCTTTCCTTCCCTGAGCCTCTTTCACCTACTCTACGTAAGTCTCCTACCATGGCCGAAATCGAACCATCCTCCCTTCAACTTACCCCTTTGGTTGAAGATATTTTTAGAGACCATGGCCTCCTCAATTTTCTATAGTTGTTTAATGGAAATGAATTGGACCTATCATTGGACTTCGTTCACACGTGGAATGGAGGACATGTTGTCCTTAGAGGCCTGGGATTCACTATCACGATGGATTTGTTGGCTGAAATCATTGGCCTTCCCAATGATGGAGAAATTATCAACCGTGAGAAGCATTCTCTCCAAGGGGAATTGGCCCTCTTTAGGGACAGAGGAGAGTCCTTGGGCAAGGAGAAATGGGGCATTGTGAGAGAGATGTTGTTGAAGCCATGGGACACTATCATGGTCATTGTTCTCTAGTACTTCACCCTTGACAGCCCTGGTGCAATTCTAAGAAGCTTTCATCTAGCTTTTCTGAACCACCTTCGAGGGAAAAAAATGATTAATATTCTTGAGTACATGTTTAGGTCAGTGGAAAGGTCAGTTTTGAATGTCAAACAGGGAATTTTCTCTTCTCCCCTTCATTAGGGCCTCCACCTTGTCCTCTTCAACCATATTGTCATTGAGTAGAATCGGAGAGTTGTTGGCCCTGTCGGCCTTGCTCTCATAGTCGGTGGTCCTACTAACATTGGTGGGGAAGTTGGGGGAGATGTTCCAGTGTCTCCTCCTCCCAATTGTACTTTGGGGCCTACGACCAGAGTGGAGGATACCCTCGATTCTCAAAATTTTGAGCCCCGATGCTACCCCCTTCAAGCCAAGGCGGGTTGCAGCAAACGTAAAGCTCCTTTGATCATCGATGAAGTCTCAGATGATTCCTTATCATTCCAAGTCAAGAAGGATAATCCAACCAAAATATCTATCCCCACCGAGGGTACTTCTGCTCAAGCATCGATGTTGTTCTCATGGGTAACCAATTACCCCACTCTCTCGAATCGTGGGCATCTCCAGGAAATTTAGGATCTTCTCAAGGCTCTCGGGTGGGCGGCTAAGATAGTTTCTTCTCTCTTGGCTCAGGCGGATGCCCTCCTAGAAGAATACAAGGACCAATACGAAATCCTCGAGGAGTTCAAAAACTTGGTGGGAGCAGGCATCGTAGATAATGACCAAGGGCCAAACAGTGCTAATGCCTAATCGGGCATCCTAGGTTGGGTTTGCTTTGGGAAGGTCTGGTTTTTGTTGTTTCCTACCCATGCGTGGGTATTTCTTCTAGGTTTGTTGGCTCTACCCTTGTGTGGGCTTGTTTCATGTTTTTTTGTTTGTCTTGTTATGGATCTCCTAAGGTGTGTTAGGCTTCTCCTGGGCTCTCATCCAGGGTTGGTGCTCCTATTCCTTTTTGCCTCTATGGAGCTTTTTGTAATGGTTTTCTCTTTGTAAAAGGTTACGGGATCCTTTCAAAACCCCTTTTACCAATAAAAAAAAAACTATAGTTTTACCAACCACTAAGGATAATATAAAAAAAAAATCAACACAACTGGAAACCATTCTTGGGTATAGAAAAATATATTTTTCATGAATAGGCATGGTGAAGTCATCTTGAAACTAAAATCTCACATTTTTAGTATTACAAATATGGTAGTTGAGATTCAATATAGATAGCTATGATTGGATTAGAATTTGTTATACCTACTTTTATCCGTACCTACTAAAGGATCTATTGGGTATATTTTTGTTGTAACATTCTATTAATGAAGGTAAGAGGAGGGTCTTATCGCCCTCACTTATGAATAGAGATATAGTTTTATGTACTAGGTTATCTATCAATGTAATATTGTTGTTAATGTGATTATCTACTACATTTTGTAGGGAGATTATGTCATTGTTTAAACCTATAATAAAATTCTGATTTGAGTTGGAATATTTTATTGGTGTGAGTTGAGTTAGAATTTTCCCTTTCTACACTACTATGGAGCAAGGGCCCACTCTAGGTGAGGTGGAAGGTACCATTTTACATGCATTTTATGTTTGTTCTAGCTATAACATAAATAAAATTATTTTTCCTACATTTTATGATAAGTTAAGTAGTTGCTTGAGTTTATATCCTAAGAGGATTAGATGATAATTTAGCTTATAAATAAAATACCTTATTACTGTTGTAGAAGTATTATTAAAAGAAGCATTATTTTATGCTTAGCTTTTGAGACTGCACTTTATTCTTGCTACTATAATCACTTTCATTTCTAGCATTTGACTCCTTTCTTTTTCTTTTTATCATGAGTTTTCTTGCTATCTTTCAATGCTTTAGAGTAGAATACCTAGAACCGACCTTACCTAAACTATTTTTAATACATACAACATTGAGACACCACATTGAATTCGATAATGAATTAAAGTGAGGTATATAAAACCCATTAGTAAATTTTTATTAGAATAGGTAAAATATGTTCAGATATAAAATGGCATTCATCATGCTCATGCTCTATACAAGTCACACAATTCTCCATATTGAAGAGTCACCTTAAAAATCAACAAGCAAAACCAAACCTAATGCACTAGAACATGTAATTCCCCACTCATTTTCAAAAAGCAAAAATCTCCAACTCATCGTTAAATGTAACAATAATGAAAATTTTGAATCCAAAACAAGAATTTTAGAAGAATTTTTTTTTAGGTATTCTTTTGGTGACAATGAGGGAGTGCATCTCAATTCACATTATCCAAGTTGGTATGCTAGTTGAAATTATCTACTAGAAGCTTTACTATATCAAGCATCAGACTCATCCCAATGGACAAATACCAAGAAATAAAACTATGAGCAACAATGACAATGAGTTTAATATGTTCTTCAGTGGGACTAGTGCCAACGAACATGTTCTTCGTGTCATGTTCTTGGATTTAGAGTCCACTATCATTAAAAAAGTTCAAAAAAATATCTACAACTAGATTTTCCACTTGGATCAACTCATCAATGGCAAAGAGGATGTTGCAAACAATTTTGCTCATAGCCTTATAAAAAGGTTTGCAAAATATCATGATAGGCAATATCCTACACTCCAAAAACTACACTGCATAGGCTACATTACCCAAATCAACTTCATTGCTCTAATACCAATGATATGTTGAGCAAGGAAATGATATTATTACATTTAAACTTCACATATTATAACATATTATATATATATATATATATATATATATATATATATATATATATATATATATATACCGAGGCTCTTAGTGTTTTGTGTTCTTTTTAATGTTTCATATTCTCTTTTAGAATCTTCCATGAGAAAACAATCTAATAATTATTTGACAATGGTAATGATGTAGCCTATGACACAAAATAAATTTGGGTCAATCACCTAACATATTGAAAATTATCATTTAAGAGTCAAACATAGGTTTATTTCATTATAAGGCCATATCTAGATATCTAAATTACAAACCACCATGATTGTTAAATATTAATGACTTCTAAGTGCACTAAATATTAATGTGTTGTAGTGATCCTCTATCTAGGGGGTCTTTTTTGGGGGCTAGCCCTTTTTCTCCCTAGTGGTTTCCATTCTTAGGGAATATGCTTGGTGTATTGCCCTCACCCTTGCTCTTTGGGATTGGGGTTTATCATTTGCATATTGATGTATTTGTTGCCCTTCCAATATTATGTAAAAATAGAGCAAGATTTTTGGTGCCTCTAAAATAAAGTTGAAATAAAAATTCTCCTTTATGCCTTATTGGGTGGTGGGATGGTCTATGCTATATCATGGTTTACCTTTCTCTTTTGTTCTCTTGGGTGGTTATTGGTTTTATTTTATGTTCTTTTGGCCTTGGATGCTGATCTGTGCTTAATTTGCCTTCTCTTTCTCTACCTCCTCTAATGTAAAAGATTATAGGACCCTTCAAAACCCTGTTTTTTCACCATTAATAAAAAAAATGTTTAAATCAAACAAATATACTACCAATGATATTAAAGTAGATGTAATAATAAAAAATTAATAAATAATTATTAAAAAACTACTAATATATTAAATTTATTGATGAAGATAATTTAACTTTATAATTTGTACAAATAAATTTTGGTGTCATACTATCCTCATTGGGGTATCAGTTGAAAGGCTCCTTTTCTTTTGATCATCATGGAGGATTCTATTTACCCAATATATGGTTATCCAACCGTACTTTGGTTACCAAAGAAAGGTGTAAAATCCTATCCTCCATAGGATTTGAACCTTGGACCTTCTATTTAGAGTTCCAAAGTCTTAACTGTTAGGCCCTGTTGGTCTGAAATCTATCTACAAAAAGGTTTATGCACCCATAAACCTTGACCAACATTGAATGACCTGAAATTATGAGGCTTTGGGGTCAATATTTGGAGGAGGCCATTTTCTTGTGAATCCTAGCTAATTGTTCCTAAAATATGTGGGGGAAAAGGTGCTGAAATAAATGAAATAAAGTTGAAGCTAGAACTTATAAGGGTACAAATTTAGCCGCATCAAAGTACACACATTATTAAGCTTAAACTACTGCGAGAAACATATACAAACCACCTAACAGACCATCCAATCTCATTCTTAGTCAATATTAATCACATATATTTGAAAGCAAATTATAGAACTAGATAATGAAGAGCATAGAATCTAGATTGCATAATTAAAGCTAACTCATTCAACCAATTTTAATAGAAATAAGCAACTAGAAATTCATACATACATAAGATATTTTGGAGGACAAATAGTGATCCACTTGTATTTATTGAATAAAAAAAACTTTACATGTAAATTGTAATAGCTAAAGAGCCGACCCTTTGAATACCTTACATTCTACTATATATAGCCTTTTTTCTACAAGGGATTCTATTCTCCATGATCATGATGCTTGATCAAAAAATATGGCTATTTCAAAGAAGTGGTCAGTCTTTATACTCCTTCTAACATCCTATAATTTTAACTGAACACCTGAGCCACATGTGGGTGGGCTTCATTGACTGCATCCAGTCCCCTTATTGTTCTAATGCACCTGACAAATTTATTGTTTCATGATGTGAAAATATATTATTGGAATTAGTGGGCTATTACAATCACTCATGTAGCCTACATTCTACCATTGACTATTCCTAATACACTAGATAACTATTCATTGCCTATCAGATGAATGCCAGATTTGACTTGTTGGCATGGTGTTGCATCCTTAGATCATTTTCATATTCTAACTCATCATTGATATTCTGTTGGTAAACTCTACATGCCTTGGTGAAGGATGAAATCTTTAGCAATGATGAGATTTTAGGGTACTCCTGGAGTCTAACCTCTTCCCATTTTCCCGTCATGCCTTTTTCTTTTTTGTTTTGTCATGATGGAATTTTGGGACTTGTTCAGAATCTAATATTGGCCTACTTTCCCATCAAGATTAACACCTTAGTGATTGAGATTTGGGACTTGTCCAGAGCCTGACATTAGCTTTTTTTTTGCTAGGTTCAACACTTGGCTATTTCACCACAATATTTCCCCCTTTCTATCATTTGTTGACTGATTTGGGTCCAAGAGAAGTCACCACACAAAGTCTTCATCTTCCTTCATGATAGTTTTTTGGGAACTTTTTAGAGTTTCATGACCTCCCATTTCTTTGTCGAGTCTAGTACTTAGCCAATTTTTGACTTCTACCATGATGGGTTTTTAGGGCCTATAGGGAACCTGATAGCTTTCCACTTTTCCATTAAGCACCCTCTTTATTTTGCTTGAGTGGTGGGTTTTCGGGGCCTATCTAGAGTCTAATAGCTTTCCACTTTTTTGTTAGTCCCAAAACTTGGTCATTTTTTCATCCTTATTTGTAGTGAGCTTTTAGGATCCTCCCAGAGTTCTATATCGACCTGTTTCTCCACCAAGCCTAACATAGCCAATTTTTGAAACTTCTTACACTAGGTTGTGGAAACAGGTGGGTGTGAGAAAAACTACCCATATTATTGGAAACTTATGGGGATTTTCATTTGCTAAAAAATAAAGAACCCAAACAAAAAATAGATGAGTGAACGCCATGTGCCAAAAAGGGAACAAAAGGCTTCTAGGCTTTATCCATTGGGTCATGGAGTCAAATAAAAAAATGGTACTAGTGAGACCTATTGTACAAAATAATTTTACTATTGCTACCACCCTCTCTGATTCATGGGAGACTCTCTAATTCCTTCTATTGTTACTCTTGAGATATTGAGCTAGCTCTTGAAGACTCAGCTTGGTGAGTGGCCTCTTTAGGAACTGGGATTTGGAGTCTTTAATAGAAATGGTTCCAATTTATTGTAGGAGGGACAGGGAAGCCTATGAGGTGAGAATTTATGGACTTTAGCCTACAAGTATCCTTATAGGGAGTATCCCTATATTTTTTAGTTGCTTTCTCTGATTTCACAAGGAGGCAAAAGAGTTTGTGGAAGATTTCAAACACCTAGTCCATTGTTATAGGTTCTTTAATTGTCGTAATCTCACTCGCATCCACTTCCAGGTCTTCAAGTAGTTCTTTGAGTTCTTTCTCTATATCAATGTGCTTACTATTATCCCAAAATATTGGGGAGCTTAGGGCTTTGAGCTCCCATTTATCTTCCTCATATTTTTCAAATCCTTCTTTAGGGTAGCATGAAGATCCTCTACCTTATAATAGAGGTCCATGGCATTCAATACTTACTACATAAGGGCTCTACATTCTTTGATAGAACTTGATGAGTGTTTCTCTAGTCAAGGATCCCTTTCACTGATCATCATTCTCATAATTGGCACCTATGGACCCTTGATCAACACACTTTTCCTTGTGTTCTCTAGATATGTTCTTGCTTCTTTGGAGATTGCCATGGTTTCTTTTATTTTATGCACAAATGAAGGGAGAGTTTGTAGAATTGACCCTTTAATATTTCCCCAATAATGGGACTGAATCTACTTAAGCCATTATTTTGATATTATAGGTCCTTGGGGTTTCTGCTTTTCCTTTTGCAACTCAGCTAACATAGCAGTTAGAGATTCTTGTTGTTGTTGCAGCTTGGCTTTGAACTCTATATTTTGTCTTTGTAGCGCACCTTGTGCTACTTGTAATTCACCCTCCAAGTTGATATTTATTTCATCTCTCTACTATAGCACTCTCTCAAAGGGATCCCTATTGAATATTTCTTTCAATATTTTCACCTTATTCTTCAAGGCCTCCTGATCCAAATTTGCTCTATTTAATTGGGCTTCCAAGGTTTGAATCCTCTTCTCTGCAACCTTCAACTTCTAATTGGTATTCTTCCTTGTACAAAGAGCATGTCAACATCTATGTGCAATACCTAAAGTATTTTAACCTAGAAGTTTTTGGAAATATCCCTGGTGTGTATATCAAACTACCAATATTTAGATCTCATATCTATAATAGCCCTTTTCACTTTGGGTAACGCAATCACATCAATTATTTATTCCTTGATAGGGTTGTGCTCAACAAGGGTCATGACAACTACCTCTTCCCTATCATCATACAACTGTTGTAGCTCCTCCTTAACCCATTTTTTCTTATTATCCTATGTAGTTTTTAAAATATCAAACACCTCTGGTAGATCTTCTTCTGTAGCTTAACGCATGAGAGGACCAATCAATAAATTTGGTAAAGGAGTAAGTGGATATGATGCCACTACCTAAGCTAGATTTGTGCCATCCATTTTTCCTTTGGTGCCTTTATGTTGATGGCGGTGATGGTGGAGGGGTTAGCTAAGGTGGAGACTATGTTGTTGGCGGTGGAATAAAAAATGACTTAGATGATGAAGGAGGTCGAGGATGAAGGGTTGGGATGATAGATAGATTGGATGTAGGTGGAGGTAATGGAGATATTGGTAAATCCTTATGTGGGATGGGCAGATGAGTGGAGTGCAAAGGGGAGATAATGGAGGACTTGCAATGCCCATCTTTAAGAAAGTCAACAATAACTAGAATCAAACCTAAATTCTTATTCAAGTGGGAAGGGGAATCCTCCAAGATTTCAATAGAATGGGATTGGTGAGGGGAAGGGGATGGGAAAAAATTAGAGGAGAATCAGGTTTAGAAAATGTACCTTGTCCTTACACTTTCTTCTATGACTACTCGACTATCTGCTACCCTTTTTCAACTTGAATGGTTGTTTTTGCTTTGGACTTCTATGCTTCCTACTATGATGGTTGTATTTTATATTCTACCTCACGTACCTCAAATTTATCAAGACTAGGGAACTTTTTTCTCTTCTCACTCAATTTTTACTTCCATGATAGAGGACTGGATAGTTTCTTCGATTGTGTTCCAAAATATCTAGTCAATCTTTCCTTCCTAGTGCATATGACTTGCTAATGTTGTGCAAAGGGACCTCCTTCCTCAACCTCCGTCTCATGGACTAGGATATCTTGCGATAAAAAATTACTTTGAACTTCCTACTGATTTTCATCATCCTCATATTATTCATTTTCTTCTTCCTCTTCTTCTATTTGGTCTTGAGCATCTGACGCTCTCAGTACTTCTTAGAAAATATCTTCTTTAGTATTTCTCTTCCAAACAACAAAATTGGTGTCAAAATTTACCTTGAAATATTTATCTACCTTACCCTAGAAGGCCTTCTTAATGTCATTATGTTCACGTCACAATATCCACAATTCTTCAATTTTATCCTCGGTCCACCCTTTCTTCTCTTTGATCTCTTCAACTAACTTTGAGCTCAATCATTGTTTAGGGTTCCTTTTAGGGTCAAAGACCTTTTTGTATAGGTAACAAGTCCTCCATGATGTTCATTTTTGCATTTCATGGTGTGTGAATGGTGCCACTTGATCCTACGATAGATTTTTGTACTATTGGATTTCCTCATTCTTCTAGTGTTTGAAAGGTGGTGGTATGTTGTTGTTCACACCAAGCTTCTTCTTGAGGATGTCCTCTAGGTCATAATTCCATTGATGAGGTACTACTAGAAGATTCAAGATGGATAATTTACCTTCCAGTTTTTTGTATGCAATGTTGTCTCTCTTGGGCATATTGATGGGCCCAAATTTTACTAGTAGTCAAAATTTACTGTCTTTTTTGCTCTGGTGCCCAGTTCCTTCTTAATGACATAGATTTGTCTACATACTTCTATGCCAAATATCTAATCTATAATGTAGAAAGGGAGTAGGTAAACAAAACCAAAAAACCCATACAATCGTATGATAGTGCCTTCATTTAGAAAATACCAATCTCTGATTTCACATAGGGTACCTCTTAAGAAATCTTGTGCTACGTAAGATAGGTGTAAACAAACTTCATAAATTTGTGCAAGGGTGGGTCCTAAAATAATTTTGTTGAATTATAGGTAGAAATTGCTCTTCCTAAGCATATGCATCCAATCAACCATTGGAAATATCTGAACATGTCCATCCTTTTATTGAATCTGCACATAATATTTATGTGGGGCATGCAATAGAAAAATAACCATGTAAGGTAGGAAGGATACCATAATTCCATACTTAGCTCTCTTTGGTAAGCCATCAGTTGTTCTCTGATACTTTTGGCCAAGAATTTGGCCTAGTCTAGCCTTACATAGTTGCACGCTTTTATCACTACATGGGCCATTATCATTTATACTGGGTAAACCATGGCATCTATTTGCAGACCCATCAAAATTGCTAACATTGAGAGGACTACTTGGACATCCTCCTTAAAATCCATCAAATTCTATGTGTTCTCCATAGAGTCATCTGTCAGTCTCCCAAGTACTTCTGTTAGCCATTTCTTGGGGTCTTGTTCACCTAAAACCCTTCTTTGGTCTTATAGATAAATGGACTTTAGATGCCCTTTTGAAAGCTCCTTTGTTGGGATATCTTAAATAGTGAATGCTAGTTTAATTTTTCATGCATCTATATGGAAAAAACACTATAAATTTTGGATTCTGACCATGCCTATACTCGCTTCATAAAACTAGGAAATTGCATGAACTAATTCAATGCAAGGATGCACTAGAATTGGCATGAAAAGGCTGAGTTGGGTCTTCCATGCAGCACCTTAAGATGATTGGGAGGGAGATTTTTTTCCTTGGTCTCTAATCCTTCATGGAAGCCTTTTAATCTAGATTTTATTGTGATGGTGGTATCACAAATCCCCTCATATGTATCTGTCAGCTTCTTTGGGGGCTTTAGATTTGTCATTCTATTTTCCCTATAGGCTTGACTTTGTAGCCTTCTTCTGAAGAAACATAGTCATGCTATTTAGACAACCTGATGCCTTCACTCGACCCTAAGAAACCTTCTAGAAATTTTGCACCATGGTAAAATAAAGAAAGTAAGAGTGAAATGGAGGCATTACTCATCCCCATTTATAATGCTTAGTGATGGAGGCAAGGAGAAGCGACTAACATGATCATTGAAGAGAATTTGCATGAACTGAGGAAGATCTTCCTAAGCCATGATTTTTGTGATAGATGATTTTTTTAGTTGTTCTTGGGAGCACAAACCATTATCCAATGATGTCGATGAGCAGGTAGTTCGTGTTAGTTGGATGCATCAATTTTAAAATACCTCTTTTTACCTTAAGCCCTTCTAGAAACCATTCACTTATTACCTATCAGATAATGATTGATCCTAGGTAGATCATGTTTGAGATCTCACCTAACTTATTATTTATGACATACCTTTTATCCTACCCTAAAAAGTGTGCCCATTTTCTTGCTATCATGGAGAAATAATCGAAGCATTCAACGAGGGGCTAGAACCTAGACTGCTTTGCAACTTTTATTGTTAACTTTTATGGTATTCTTGATATGTGAGCTCTCTAGTGTGTCTAGTTTGTGTAGATATTATTAGATCGAAGGTTGGTTCCTTACCCATGTCATATTCATGATGCATCCTTTGGTCAGCTGTAAAATCAACCCTATTTCATATGGGTGGAGAACAACTATTAGATAAATCTAGATGTCACCACCTAGATGATTTTGCATGTCACTGATCTTGTCTACCAACTGCTAGCAGTGGTAGGTTCCTACTAAATTTCTTTGTGATAGGGTTTCAAGAATTTCTCTAAACCTAGTAGTCTCCCAATTCTATGTTAGTCATTTAATGATGGATTTTTTATATATGTTTAGGATCTGATCATGTTATAGTCTTCCATCAAACACAATTATTTTTATGATGGGTTATTAGGACCTATCTAAGGTATGAAGGCTGCTCATTTCTCTACCAAACTTAATACTTAGTCATTTTTCCCATCTAAGGGGATTTAGTGCATGCATGATAGATTGGCCTAGATATCCATCATAATAGGTCTTGGTTTGCTATTATTGTCCTTGAACATTTAAAACATAGAGCTAGAAGAAAATAAAAGAAATAAATCTATGTACATATATACAATTTCACCATCAATGGAGCTAAGCATAATGTTTTAGGTATTGGTCATTCATCAGAATAAAGAGTAGCTATCTGTCATCACGTAATTGATATTCATTCATGTCTTTGCAATTCTCAATGAGATATGGCCCTGACCACATGGAGTCAAACTTATCGTGTGCACTTGGTTTTGCTCGATCTGAATCTCACTTCAGGACCAGGTGTCCTTCACTAAATAATTTTGGTGCCACATTTTTATCAAACCAACATTTTACAATTCTCTGGTGTTGGCATATATTATTGTATGCTTACTCATGTTTTTCCTCCAATTGCATCAATTTCATAAACCTCTTTTTATCAGTGGGAAACCCTCCATATCCATTTTGCTTATAAATCTGAGTGCCAAAAGTTTGAGTTTGGTTGGGATAATTACCTCATTTCCATACACCAGAGAGTACGATGATGTATTCAAGGATTTCTTAGGGGTTATCATATCCACCCAAAGTGCTTGATCAAGTAGGAGGTGCCAGCTTCTGAGGTTGTGCTCAATGCTCCACTTTATTATCTTTAGAAAATTTTCATTTGTGGATTCGACCAGACCATTTCCCTACGGGTAATAACTTGAGGAAGCAATCCAATAAATATAATAATTCCTAGAAAAATCTATTATTTTTTTACCTATGATGGATGTGCCATTATAAAAGACAATAGTGGCAGGGATTCCAAACTTGGTGATCAATATTTCCAAAAAATTGATCATTGTTTGTTGGTCAGCATGCTTGGTAGCTTCAATTTCTGTCTACTTAGTGAAATAATATATCATCAAAATATACTTGTGTCCAATTGATAAATTTGGATTCATTACATCAATAAAATCCAATACCCATTGCTAAAATGGTTCTTCTACATTTACTGGTTGAAGTGGCATAGCGAGATGCTTGTTTTTTCCAACAAATATTTGGCACTTGTCACATGTTCTGACCAATTTGAATGCATCTAAGAATATAGATGACCAATATAATATTGCTCTCAAGACCTTGGCTATTGTAGTATAACCTGAGTAAAGTCCTCCTAAGAATCCATTATGAAATTCTTCAAGGATATTTTTAGCCTTTTTTTTAGGTATGTATCTCAATAGTACCCCATAATTTTTTTTTTGATAGAGCACACCATTTATTAATGCATGTCTTCTAGAATACATCCTATACCTTCACCTTTGGGATACCATCAATCCTTCTAGACATCTGGTAGATTTGAAGTAGTGTATTAACTGGGTAATCCAAATATCAGATAACACCTCCCCTTACTTCGGTTGTGCTGGGATTGCTTCTTCTGTGAACAAATTAGTATCTAATATTACATATTATACCAATTTTTGGAAAAGTGCTCTTTCCCTTACCAAATTTTTTGGCCTAATTTCAAAATCATATTCCTAAATTTTGGTTGTACAACTTGATCTTGTCACCCTATTCCATTTGAATCATGAAGTTCCTAACATTTGGATGCACTACGTATACAATTATTTTGCTTTGAGACACAAAATGCCTAAATTTCTTCAAGGATTTCATGATGGCATATACCTATTTTTCAATGAAATTGTATCTTTCTTCATGATCCTACAATGTTTGGCTAAGGAAGGTGATGGGTCTCTCACTATCGTCTTCTCCTTTCTGGGTGAGGACTATCGCGTAGCTTTCTTCTACTCCAAAAGCATACATAATGAAGTCCTTGGAATAGATTGGGTTGATAAGCACCGAGGCTCATGAAATGGCTTCCTTGATATTTTTTAATGTATCCTTTCAAAGATTTGTCTATTTAAATTACATATCCTTTTTTAGCATCTCTATCATGGGATTAACTATTTGAGCAAAATCTAACATGATTTTTTACACAAATTTTATCTTCCTAAATAATGATTACATTCACTTCTTGTTTAATGGAAAAGTAAGATCAAGAATAGCTTTCACCCTATCTAAGTCAATAACCAATCCTACTTTGGAGACAACATGTCCCAGGAGTTTCTGTTCTTGCACAATGAAGATGGATTTATTTGGGTTTAGTGAAACTCTGAACTCCTTGCACCTTTCAAAGACCATCCTAAGATGTTCTATATGGTCTTACTTCCTATGGGAAAAAATATTCATATCATCCAAATAGATGACAATTACCTTTTTCACAAGTTCATCGAAAGGTAAGTTTTCTTGATTGGAAATTTTTCCCAATTGCAAAATCACCATCACACTTAGGATTTTTATTAGAAAACCCTCTCTTGCAAAGAAATATAAATTTCTCCAAGGTTATTTTTACTTAATGTGTGCTTGTAATCTTGTGAAGATGTATAAAATAAGTGTTAGGATTACCTTAGTGATTTGCAAATAATTGTTAAAAAGGGGCCTGTGTTGGTTTATTTTATTATGCTATACTATTGATTGTTCATGAAACTTAAAAGAAAAAGAAAATGTGATTGGCCCTCATATGACCATGATGTAGAGTGAATTAATTCATTTTATCTTGAAGTGTTTTAGGTATATTTTATCTTCTTTTGGTTAAGCATATTTTAAACAAGTTTTATCTTCCTTAAATATTGCTTTGAGCATGAAACAAAAGATTAAAAACTATCTCTAAATGTGAATCTTAAATGATGAATGGATTCATTTAATTTTTCTTTGAGCATGAAAATAAAATAATATACATGAATGACTTTGTGAATGTAATAACCTTTGATGTACTATATAAATTACCCCTCTTTGATGAAATTATAATTTTCATAAAGAGAAGTTAATTTATTGCTCTAAAAACAATGGCCTTTGGAATGCCATATAAATTACCTCCTTTTATGAAATTGTAATTTTCATAAAGGGAAGCTAATTTATTGTTTGAAAATGAAATGCAAAGCTTGAAATGTGATATCATGCTAAATTCAAAATTGTAAAACTCCATTAAAAATAGCAATTTTGAATAATTTTTATAATTTTGAATTTACTCCAAAATGAAATCGAAATTGCTTTAAATGAAACATTAAAGCTTATTCTAGGGCTCCATGCATCTATTTTCAAAATTTTTTTATTTTTTATTTTAATTTTATTTTCCAAAGTTTAAAAAAAAAACTGCAAAAGGGAAGGTTAGAAAAAATAAAAATAAAATATGGAAAATGGATCAGAATGCTGAAAATGTTAAATATAAACTACTACCAGTATAATGCTACCCTAGCCTACAAAACTAAAAATATGAAATTTTTTGAATGTAACCTAATTTATCCAAATCTACATTTGTATGGTTTGAAATAAATTAGGTGCAATCTTCTAAGGAATCAAAAATAAACTCCACGATCCTAAGCATTCAATAGTGCAACCCTTAAAATGCATTCAACACTATCTATAAGCTTTAAAACATGGAAAATAAAAATAAACAATTGGTCCAAGACATTCAAAAAAATATTTCTCTTCCAATTATGCTTCCAAGGTGCAAAAATCTGTAGTATTTTGCATTTACAACAAATAATCTCCCTGTTTCAAACAAAATTTCCCATCCAGCCCCCAAAATTTTCATCCCTTTTACACTGCATCACTGTTGTATTTAAATTTTTCTTCTCCTTGCATGGCTTTACGCGATTTTATTCCTTTCTCTTTTGTTTCCCTTCGTTTAGTTTCCAAAATTCCTTTCTCTAATGCATCCATTTCTTATTTGGCTATATTCTCCACATTTTGGCCTACATTTTCAATAAATGCTCTCAGATCATCTACGTAACTACCATGCTCAATGGTTTAATTTATTTTGGTAACGCCTTCACCACGTGGCCATTTCTCTATTTTTTTTCTTATATTGTTCTTCCACGACTCTCATTCACCATTTTGTTTATCCTAATAGCTCTAATATGTGGATTAATCAAATCAAATATTTTGATATCACCTAAGACAAAGCTAACTTCATTCTATGCATGATTTTAATACTTAAAACGTCTCTTTGTAGTGCAGTTGGGAATCTACAGCAATCACAGTTGAAGCATCTGTGTGCATTTTCTTCTTCTCTAAATAGTTGGAAGAGTGTTTTTATTTGCACTTAAATAAAAACATTTTCATGCCATTTTCCATCATGATAATTTAAATTATTGAAATTATTGTGATGGCCTTAGTGATTGAATGTCTCTTGAAATGGGCGGTGCACAGTATAGGTAGTATTTCCTATAATGCCAAATTAGTGTCACGTCGCCACCTGAGATTACCTATGGGGTTTAAATATACCATATTCAAATAATGACCATCCCATTTGTCCTACTTGAAATGTTTACCAAATTTCTAACTCCACCATTCATCAGTATATCAACATCCATCACCATCGAGAGCTAGTAAATAAACACCACTGGTGAAGTCGTGGTGAGCACATTCTGATTGCACTAGGGGATCCATGATTTCACCATGATAAATACCCTGGTCAACCTACTCTAGCATCCTAGGAAATCAACTAGCACTAGTGTGTTTGAAATCGTATAGTTCTCATCATCCGAATACTTCACCACTATGACCTAGTTTCATAAAAGTTGGTTGTACTCATATCATACAACTCTACATTGTTGTTGTGAGCCTAAGTTAACTATAATATATACACACAAGTGACATAAGGCCGATTAAATTTGATCCTCACACCAAGGATGTCCATCATTCCATTACACTAGACATAGGATCCTGTGTGGTGTTTGTGTTAATGTTAGCATCATTGGTGACATTTTCTCATCTTGATAGCATAACGATACAGAAAACCATAGCCCTCCTTCCATGTTGTTAACAAAATTGAGTAATCATTGGTATCTAGGAAATGTATCACTATGGCCACATTTATCCTATTCTATAACTGTTGGATGAAATAAAAATTTCTTGTATACTACCGTGCACCCATATCTTTTACATTTTGATTTGTCTTGGTTAACATCAAAGTCCACGTAGCCTATTTGTTGTATCAATCTGAGTCATTGTCTGCCATTGATGAGTCTTTCGTCATGTTTTTTTTCCCTCGATCCAATGACAAAATCATCGATATATTCGATGCCATCCCTTATGTCCATTATTCATAGCTTTCATCAGTCCTTCCACGTATCATGGTATCCATGGTACAAAGCAACCTGCATCTCCATAATTTTATTTGAAGTGACCTCGTAAACACATTCGTGTGGCAAAATGTGCATCCTTGTCTATGCATAAACTTCTTATCTTCCACAATCATCATCTAGGTTAGTAGCCCATACCAGGTGATCCCAGTCAGCATGTTTTTTTTGTCCAACTTGCCATGTTAGCAATGGACTCATCCACGCCACATAGTCACTATCCACCCTTAGTTGTTTTCCATGTAGCAGGTTTGTACATGTCATCCTGGTTTGTAGCTCCAATCCACTACAACATCAGCAAGAGGTCCATGTCAGCACCACAGTATCTATCTGCTCCATTCATTATGTCTAACTATCAGTTGCCTTGAAGACGTCCACATCCTCACCATCTATGGTCCACGTCAACACATGGGTTGTCTCATTTTTCCTTCCTGCCATAAACCAAATGTGTGAAATTAAATTATTTAAACACTAAAAGTTAAAACCTTACATAAATAATAAGGATAACACATACGTAGCCTAACCTAAAGATAATGAAACCCACCTAAAATAAATTTAAACAAAAATTAAATATAATAAAGCCAAAACTCGATTAGTCTTCTCTTTTCATCCTATATATATAATTATTTTATTATTATTATTATTATTATATTTTATTTTATTTATTTATTTTATCAATGGACGTGGGCTCCCATAGTGATTTTTCATGTAAACATAAAATCAAACCAAAACAAAAGTAAAAAACTATCTTATAGATTACTCGAAGCACTCTCCTAGGGGTCATACTTTAGAATTTCTTTGCTTCGCAGAGCTTGAATGGGACCACCAAATAACCCATAAAAATGAAGGTGAAATATCAATATAAAAAATCAAGCGGGTCATAGGAGAGTGATGAGTGAAATGCATGAATTTACAATGATATCAATACCCAAAATCCCTCAAAATACCAAAATTAAAGGTGGGTCCCCAAATTTGGGGCTAGTTGTGCAATGGCCACAACAAATGGTGACTCTGCTGGGAAATGCTCCTGAGCATTTCGGATGAAGAACCCAGTTCTGAAAACAAACAAACCAAAGATCAGAAAGATAAACCATCTAGCAACATCCAAGAAGGTGGGGTAGATAACTTCAAATGGAAACACATGAACCATTTGCTTTGGCTTAATGTGTGTGAACGTGATTTCATTTTGCATGCTTGAAAACCATCTGGATTCCATCACCTGATTTGCATTTAGGCTATAGAAGTATTGCTCCCAAAGAATTTTTATAGATAGAGCCCTACTGCCAGTCAGGCATCTATAGCCCCGGTAGAGTTTATCTAAATTACCCTTGTGTTTAATTGATATTTTGCAATCCCTTTTTTTTAACAAGCTTTGTCTAGATAGAGCCCTACTGCTAGTCAGGCGTCTATAGCCCCGGTAGAGTTTATCCAAACCTGGTGACTGATTTTAGCATGTTTTCCTTTGCTTGCCTTTTTTATGCTTTGTAAAATTTTATGCACCACATGGGTTAGAAAGTATTTGAAATGGAGCGTGTTGGATTTTTGCCTTAATTTGCATACCAGAATGATTTCATCCTTCAATATTTCAAAGCATGCCCTTTAATATGATGTGTTCGTGTGTAGCTTTAGCAAAATGATTCAGTATTCCAAAATTCACTATCTTAGTCCCAAAATCTAGGAGTGGTTACTAAACAACTTCATCCCCTTTTCCTTGATCCACATGATAGGCAATTCACCCTTCATGACAAAGGAACACAAAAATGATCAAGAGGCCATAAATTAGTAGCTACCACAAAACATCACCTCAAACAGAGGGACCAACCCCAAAACACAAAACTCAACCAAATACGAAGAACAAAACTTACCAAAAATTAGAGACAAAGCACAAAAATAGAAAGCTAAAAACAAAAGCATGAAAACCAAAACTATATACAATAATATACAATATGGTACAAGATGATGCAAAAATTTAGGCTATCATTTCCCTGGATCCCAAACATGATTAGCACACTTTAAAAGACATATAACATGATATGCATGCCAATATTTACATAAATCCAACCAAAATAAGATTAAGCCAAACAATACAAAAACTCATTATTTTACCTCTCTCACCCCACCAATTTGATCTAGTTCCATTAGCAATCCCATAGTGGAGCTTCAAATCATCAAATTGATAAGACAATAATTGATTTTCAATTCTTTCTTGTCTATTCCTTAAAATGTAAATTTCACAATTCAATTCATGATTTAGAATTAGGCTTTCCTTTTCAAATATGAGGTCTTTCAAGTAGGAGCCTATTTCTAAAAATTTCAAAGCCAAGTCATTTTCCATATCTTTAGGCCAATCAAACTTATGCAACAATTTGCAAGCATCTAGGATATCTACTAAATGAGGATCATTATAAGTTTTTATCCTAGATTCAATTATTAATTGTTGATGAACTTGATTCAATAACTCAAGCATATCTACTTCTATTTCATTCAACAAAGCAATCTTATTAGTGGTGTGAGGAGAAATTAACTCAAATTCTTTGTCAACCACAAATGGCATTTCATCATTGATAACATTTGAATCCAACAGACAATTAGGCAAACTTTCACCTAGAGTTCGAATGGTTGAACACAAAAGGTGAGATTCTACCTTTGATACATTTTCATTTACCAATACTTGGAGAGGATTTGTAACTTCTTCTTTTTCCTCATGATCTCCATCATCATCATCATGTAGCCCTTCATCTTCATCAATGACCTATTTATCAAAAGCACCAAAATTAGGCACCCAATTAAAAATATGTCCATCCTTTTCAAACCATAAATCTTGTCTATCTAGGGATGTGTCAAATAACACATCTCCATGATCAACCACTTGAGTTGTTTCAAATAAAGCAACATTTTCATTTGGATCATCAATGATATCAAACCCAAACCATTCAGGTTCTAGAATTTCCTCTATCTAAGGTAACATAGGTATTATAGGGTCCTTAAGTGAAACAAGGCTTTCAATTTCTTACCCCTCAAATGGGAACCAAGTGAGTGATTCTCTTTCTTCATCCAAAACCAATGGATCACACAAAATATTAACCATTTCTTCCTTTTCTCTTTTGGCAAAGTATTCAATAAACTCATCTTCCTGAGACATTTGATGAGATTCCATCCCTTCTTTCATTTCTTCCTGGTCATTATTTTGAGGATGTTGAAGGTTTTGATCATCAATTTTAATCATCTCATCCAAATTTATGGAAGGTCCTGATTTATCATATGTTTCAAAACTAGTCCACTCTAGGACCCCTCCACTATCTAAAAGAATATCACTTTTAGTATCTTCAACCTTTGTCTCATGAGGATGATTTGTAGAATTATCAAGATATGCATCTTGAGGCATTTGTTCCTGTAATTGAGTGATGTTTCTTTTAAGTTGTAGAACTAGCCTTTGCAACTTGTCCTGCATATCAGGTGAAGTGAGTGCTTCATTAGAAAGAGTGGCAAAGTCCTCCCATTTATTCCACCAACAATAATCATCTTCTAAAACTAGGGTGTGATGCTCAACCACTTCTTCACAATATTTAAATTCAACAATAGATTGCTTTTCAAACTCACCTTCATCCACTTTTGAGGGCTCAATTATTTCTAAAAGTGGATCATTTAGTTTTCTATGATTATCCCAATCCTCACTTGTAAATAAGGACTCTAAGCCTTTTATTTCTAGCTTGTCACAACTTGGCTCATGTTGGCTTTCTTGATCATTATAATAATTATCTTCTAAAAACAAGTGATGGAATTCTATCATGTCTTCTAATGACTCTTTAGATTCATCTATTGATTCTCCCTCAAATTTACTTTCAACCACTTTTGATGGGTCAAGAGTTTCTACAAGGGGATCAATTCTTGTATTGAGCTTTCTATGATTATCCCAATCTTCCTTTGTGAATAAAAATGAACCAATATCTACATCTTGATGGGTTTGTTTACCACAATCCTCATTAATGGACATTGGCTTTGAGACTTGCACCTCCTCTTGGATGATATCTAAGGTGGTTGTAATATTTGGACATTCAACTTTATCCCATTGATTGCTCACATTAGACATCATTAAATTCAAGGGTGCTAGATTGGATGGTTGGTATTGGTTGGAATCCATAACTCCTAAAAAATTCATCATGGGAGAAGGTTGTGCCTCAACCTGACTCATGGGTGGTATCTGATTTTGAGCCTTAGGGTTAAGTAATGATAATCGACCCACATCAACCCCTTTTGAAATCCACCATTGTTCTACTATTATTGCCTCATTATAGGCTCTAGGCAAGGATGGATCTTTAAGAACTCTCCCTAGAAAAGTAGAAGTTAAGGGGTCTAAGGCTCCCATGTAGATTTGAATAACCTCTTCTTATGACATGATATAATGTGTCACCACTTCGGTATACAACCTATGGAATCTATCATTGAATTGACTCATGGATTCATTAGGTTCTTTATAGATAGAGATAAACTGATTTAGCATCACAACTGGGTCAACTAGTTTTCCAAAATGGCTAAGAAATGTTGCTTCTAGTTGAGCCCAAGAAGTGATAGAACTTATAGGTAAATGGATGTACCAATCCAACGCAACCTCATCCAAAGTGTATGAAAACAACCTACAAGGAACATCTCCATGCATAATTTGCAAATAAATTAAAATGTCCTTGTATCTCTGAATATGTTCCTCAATCGAGGCCACATCATGCCTAAACTGAGGTAAACATTCTTCTACACCTTCAAGGATTTTATGGGTAGGCATGTTTAAATGGCTATAATAATCACCTATCCAAGATGCAATTCCTGCCCTGGTTGGAGTAAACAATGCCATTAGTGAACCTTAAAGAACATAACTTTAGTACCAATTTTGTTAGTCAAAGAAATATCTTGCAAAGAAGCATGAAATGACTAACAATCCTCAAATGTTTCACATATAAATCATCATGTTTATCAACCAAAATATATGCATCAATTAAACCATGGTAATAAAGAACATCCTCCAATTTGTAAAAAGGTTAGCATTAATGCATCATCAATTAAAGAATTTTCAAATCAATGAATGTGATCACATGTAAACAAAACCTCGTTAGTCAAGACCAATGCCTTCAAATAACTCTTTCAAGTAACATGAACAATTTAGCATCTAAATAGCAATAAAGTAAACCAATTCAGGCCCTCCTTCTAGCACCAAAATGTTGAGTGGTAATTTTTCCCAATTGCAAAATCACCATCACACTTAGGATTTTGATTAGAAAACCCTCTCTTGCAAAGAAATAGAAATTTCTCCAAGGTTCCTTTTACTTAATGTGTGCTTGTAATCTTGTGAAGATGTATCAAATAAGTGCTAGGAATACCTTAGTGATTTGCAAATAACTGTTAACAAGGGGCCTGTGTTGGTATTATTTTATTATGCTATGCTATTGATTGTTCATGAAACTTAAAAGAAAAAGAAAATGTGATTGGCCCTCATATGACCACAATGTAAAGTCTTAGTTCATTTTATCTTGAAGTATTTTAGGTAGATTTTATCTTCTTTTGGTTAAGCAGATTTTAAACAAGTTTTATCTTCCTTAAACCCTGCTTTGAGCATGAAAAAAAAATAAAATCTATCTCTAAATGTGAATCTTAAATGATGATTGGATTCATTTAATGTTGCTTTGAGCATGAAAATAAAATAATCTACATGAATGACTTTGTGAATGTAATAGCCTTTGATATGCTATATAAATTACCCCTCTTTGATGAAATTATAATTTTCATAAAGAGAAGTTAATTTATTGCTTTAAATACAATGGCCTTTGGAATGCCATATAAATTACCCCCTTTAATGAAATTGTAATTTTCATAAAGGGAAGTTAATTTATTGCTTGAAAATGAAATGCAAAGCTTGAAATGTGAAATCATGCTAAATTCGAAATTACAAAACTCCTTTAAAAATAACTTTGAATAATTTTTATAATTTTGAATTTGCTTCAAAATAAAATCGAAATTGCTTTAAATGAAACATTAAAGCTTATTCTAGGGCTCCGTGCATCTATTTTTGGAATTTTATTTTTTAATTTATATTTATTTTATTTGCTGAAGTTTTAAAAAAATGCAAAAAGGGAAGGTTAGAAAAAATAAAAATAAAATATGGAAAATGGACCAGAATGCTGAAAATGTTAAAGATAAACTACTATCAATATAATGCTACCCTATCCTACAAAACCAGAGATGTGAGAATTTTTGAATGTAACCTAATTTATCCGAAGCTGCATTTGCACGATTCAAAATAAACTAGGTGCAATCTTCTAAGGAAAAAAAAATAAATTCCATGTTTCTAAGCATTCAATAGTGCAACCATTAAACTGCATTAAACACTATCTATAAGCCTAAAAACATGGAAGGGAAAAATAAAAAATTAGCCCAAGACATTCAGAAAAATATTTCTCCTCCAATTATGCTTCCAAGGTGCAAAATTCTGCAGTATTTTGCATTTACAACAAATAATATCCCTATTTCAAACATAATTTTCTAGCTGACCCCAAAAATGACTAGCCCTTTTACACTACATCACTACTGTATTTAAAAGTTCTCCAAAGAGACCTGGCATTTCTTCTCCCTGCATGGCTTTACGTGGTTTTCCTCCTCTCTATTTTGTTTCCCTTCGTTTGGTTTCCAAAATCCCTTTCTCTAATGTGTCAGTTTCTTATTTGGCTATATTCTCTGCATGTTGGTATACATTTTTAATAAATGCTCTCAGATCATCTACGTAACCACCATGCTCAATGGTTTAATTTATTTTGGTAACACCTTCACCATGTGGACATTTCTCTCTTATTTTTTCTTATACTATTCTTCCATGATTCTCATTCACCATTTTGTTTATCCTGACAACTATAATCTATGGATTAATCAAATAAAATATTTTGATATCACCTAAGACAAAGCTAACTTCATTCTATGCATTATTTTAATAATTAAAACATCTCTTTGTAGTGCAGTTGGGAATCTACGACAATCACAGCTAAAGCGTCTGTGTACATTTTATTCTACTATAAAAAATTGGAAGAGTTTATTTTTATTTGCATTTAAATAAAAATATTTTCATGCCAGGTCCCATCATGACCATTCAAATTATTGAAATTATTGTTATGGCCTCAGTGATTGACTATCTCTTGAAATAAGTGGTGCACGATATAGGTAGCATTCCCTATAATGCCAAATCAGCATCACATCACCACCTAAGATTACCCATGGGGTTTAAATATGTCATCTTCAAATAATGATCATCTCATTTTTCCTACCTAAGACCTTCATCAAATGTCTAACTGCACTATTCACTGGTATATCAACATCCATCACCATCGAGAGCTAGTAAACAAACACCGTTGGTGAAGCCATGGTGAGCATGTTCTGATTGCATTTGGGGGTCCATGTTTTCATTATTATAAACACCCTAGTCAACCTGCTCTAGCCTCCTTAGACACCAACTGGTGCTAGTGTGTTCAAAATTGTATACGTTCTCACCATTCGAAAACTTCACCACTGTGACATGGTCTCATAATAGCTCCTGTACTCATATCATACACCTCTACGTTGTTGTTGTCATCTTGAGTTAAATACAATTTACACACACAAGTGACATAAGGCTGATTAGATTTGATCCTCACGCTAAGTATGTCCATCATTATATTATTCTAGACATAGGACCTCACATGGTGTTTGTGTTAATGTCAGCACTGTTGGCAACATTTGGCCATCTCAATAGCCTAACAATATAGGAAACCATAGCCCTCATTTCATGCTATCAACACAAACAAGTAATCATTGGTATCTAGGACACATATCACTGTGGCTACGTTTCTCCTATTATGTCACTTATAGATGAAATAAAAATTTCTTGTATACTACTGCATACCCATTTGATTTACATTTGATCTATCTTGAGAAATAAAAAAGTCCACATAGCCTATTTATTGTGTCCATTTGAGTTATTATCTACCACTGTTGAGTCCTCCATCATGTTTTACTACCCTCAACCCGATGATGATGTCGTTGATATATTCGATGTCATCCCTTGTATCCATTATTTGTGGCTTTCTTCAACCCTTTTGCGTATCATGGTGTCTATGGTATGAAGCAACCTATGTATCCATAATTTCATTTGAAGTGACCTCATAAACACATCCGCACAACAAAATATGCATCATTTTCTATGCGTAATCTGCTTATATTCCACTATCATTTTCCAGGTTGGCAGCCCATCCCAGGTGGTCCAAGTCAACATGTTCATTTTTTTTTCTTGCCATGTCAGCAATGGACTCATCCATGCCACATAGTCACCGTCCACCCTTAGCTATTTTCCATGTAGTAGGTTTTTACACATCATCTCAATTTGTAGCTCCACATCACTACAACATTAACAAGAGGTCCACGTAAGCACCATGGTGTCTATCTGCACCATTGGTTACGTCTAACTATCGGTTGCCTCAAATACATCCACATCCTTGCTATCTATGGTCCACATCAACACGTGAGCTATCACAATTTTGTTGCCTACCATAAACCAAATGTGCAAAATTAAATTATTTAAAAAATAAAAGTTAAAACCTTACATAAATAATAAGGATAACACATATGTAGCCTAACATAAAGATAATGAAACCCACATAAACTAAATTTAAATAAAATTATAGATAATAAAGCCAAAAATTGATTAGGCTTCTCTTTTCATCCTATATATATATATATAGAATAATATATATATTATTTTATTATTATAATTTTATTTTTTATCAATGTCCAAACGTGGGCTCCCATAGTGATTTGTCATGCAAACACCAAATCATACCAAAATGAAATTCAAAGATAAGCTTATAGATTACTCGGAGCACTCTCCTAGGGGTCATACTTCAAAATTTATTTGCTTCGTAGAGCTTGAATGGGACCACAAAATAACCCATCAAAATGAAAGTGAAATATCAGTATAAGAAATCAAGCAAGTCTTGGGAGAGTGAAGAGTGAAATGCATGAATTTACAATGAGATCAATATCCAAAATTCCCAAAATCTCAAAATTAAAGGTGGGTCCCCAAATTTGGGGTTAGTTGTGTAATGGCCACAACAAGTCCATTGCTCTTTAAATTTTGGCACCACCATTAGATAATCCAAATGGAATTCATTGATAAGTGAAGGTTCCCAATTTGGTAGTGAAAGTCATTTTGTGATGATCTTCATCTCAGGCCCATATTTGATTAAACCCAAAGAAACCATCTAGCAACAAAAATCTCTTTACTCCAACCATCGTATGTAATATTTGATCAATCTATGGTAGGGGATAATGATCCTTCAGTGAAACCTTGTTTAAATTTTGGATTTCAACACAGAGATGAATGTAGGGTTACACATAAGGGGTCATCCCAAAAATGTATTTATAAAAATTTGGCGAATCAATTTTAAAATCTAGGTGAATAGTGTCCAAACACATGTAGAATGTTCACTACTATTAGGGGTAATGTTGGAAATTTAAACTTAAAATGGTCAAATTATTATAAAATTATGGCGAATCGACCCAAAAAAATTTGCATCCAAATTTTTTTGGCTAATGAGCCTTGGTCAAGGGTCCCAAATATTAGCCAAATTCTAAATTTTGAAAATCCTAATTTTAGACAATTTGGCGATAAATAGTTGCTATGCATAACCCTGGTTGAATGTTCCCATTATTTTTTCTTATCGGGACCAAATTTGCCACCCCAGTGGAGTGTTTGATAGGGTACATTATCTTAGCATTCAACAACTTAAGAAGCTCTTATTTCATTAATACCTTTATCTTTAGATTAACTAGCCTCTGCTTTCGTTGAAAAGGTTTTGTATCAGGCTCAAGCTCAATTGTATGTTATATAGTGTCCTTACTGTACACTTTGAGATCATCATAAGTCCAAGCTATGATATCATTGTATTTTTTGCACAAATCCTTGATCTAGCCAAATTATTCTTCTAAAAATTGCACTCCTATCTTGAGGCTTCTTTCGGGTGTGATTTGAACCTCCTTGTAGCCTTTGGTATTAAATTTTATAATAATATCTACCGGCTGGTCACTCTTGTCAAACAAGCTTTCAAGGGTTATCAAACATTTTGGTATATGATTGTTTTTTAACTAAATAATATCTCCTTCCTCTTCATATTTTGGTGATTTTTTAGTTGAGAAATTCATTTCATGGATTAATAATTCCACTACCTGCTCATCATTCTTGAATACCTACTAGAAGACATCCTTGTCTAGAATAGAAGGCCTATAGACTAGTCTCATTGTATTCATCTTATGTATGGTGTTTTATGTTGAGCAATAATTAGCTCCCATTTATGTGAGTACATCAACATGTATATTCTACTCCCTTGGTATCACTTTGATATTTAATGCTTCAAGATTCTCTAGTAGGTTCCACACTCTATTCTGGTAAGCTTTGAGATAATATTGCTTGCTGATGCATTTCTTAGTGATATTATTTGTTACCAATTCTGAGTCCTTGAAAATTTGTAGTTGCTTGGCTCTAATTCTTTTGGCCTTATTTAGGCCTAGATATAGTGCTTCATATTTTGTTTCATTGTTTGTGCAAATCCACACCTTTTGATATTCTATAGGTGAGATCAAAACTATACTAGATCCAACACCATTCTTGCATCTTGCTCCATCAAAATAAAGCTTCCAAACCTAATTTGATGTGGGACCTCATTCATCCTAAAAAACTGGCTTCTTCGCCTCTTGTCTTGCAATGGTGTATATACCAATTCTAGTCTCAATCATGGTATTGAAGTCCTTCAATAAGAACTAGTCTTTTGTTCAAAGTTATTCCAATATCTCTTCCATTAAATTTGCTTCTTTAGTCATTATAATAATTGTATTGGATTGTTAGTTCCCTCCTTCTAACCTATTTATATAAAATGATGAGGGATTTTTAGAGTATACCTTGACCCTTCTACCTTTGTAAGGGATTTCCATGTGAGAATAATCAAGGGAGAGGTAACCACCCAATTTGGTAGTGAATTACCTAGATAAACACATCCCAAAATATGGTTCCAAATATACTACCACAATCTCTTGGATGATGATAACTTGAGGCTTCATGTGTAATACCATATGGATATCCTTGATTACTCCAATGGGTTTTACTAGAGTATCATCTAAATACAAAACATTAGGGTAGTTTCTTGTATATTACATACCCATGACATCACACATAGATTTGGGTACAATTATAGTGGTAGCCCCTGAATCAATCATGCAATGGACCAACCATCCCTCAATTTCTAAGGACAGGTAGAATGGAGATGGCTTGTTTTTTCCAACCTCTAATATAGGACTTCCTTGAGTTAAATTTAGTTTCAAATGGTCTTTACCTTGATTTTTTATCAATTTGAGTGAAGCTTGGAGCAATTCAATCTGCTCGAGAATGAGCAAAGCATCATACATGTTGGATTTTGAAGGTATTCTCTTCAATTCTTCAACAATATTGAAGGTGGGGATCTTAAAATACCTTTCCTTGTCCCTTGGAAATTGCTCATACTTGCTATGATATTCATGAGTGGATTCAATACACTAGCGCTTGGTCAGGGAAGGATGTCTTAGCTTATCTTTGGCTTCTTCTTGTATCTCAGCCCTATTTTACTAAGTTTCAATTTGTTTAACCTCTTTATTTTGTTGTTGAGGTGGATTATAGATAAATCCCTTTTGAGGGTTTTCCTTTTTAGTATCCCTTTTATCTTTAACATCCATAAGTACTTTCAAAGGGTTTATCTCCTCAAGGTTCACTTGTAAAGGCTTCTTTCTTGACCTTGTCAATATAGAAATGGTAAGAGATATGTACTCCTCTCCTTCATTAACCTTGCAAAATATACTTATTAATCATAGAATCCACTTAGAATAATTAATAGAGCAGAACCTTTAATAGAAGCATATGAAAGACAATCAAATGGAATGATAAATAAAGTTGTAATAAATCAATGCCTCTATGGGAGGGCAGATCCCTACCATGAAGGCAAGTGCGATATTCACAAATGAACATATTAAAACGAAGATGATAGTTAATAAAATTATATCAAATCAAGTTATGTATATAATAAAAATTTGTCTTCCTAGAAAACATTGCTGAAGGCTATGATTGGATCGTAGCATGACTCCCCTCCTCGAAAAAATTTGTCCTCAAAGCTAGAAATGTCTAGAAAATACTTTCAAGTTCCCATGTAGCATATTCTTCGGGTAAGTCCTACCATTTGATGAGAAATTCTTGGATGTGATGAGATCTTAGTGTGCATGTTCTGGTTTGTAAAATCACTTCTGACTAGAGATATATGCCCTTCTTCATCCAACACTAGTAATTCTAATTGAGATTGTACTTTCTGGTCGATCACCTTCTTGAGACATCATTTGGCATGGTCATGGGATATTTTGGGTGGTAGTCCTTTTGGTTCATGAAAAACCTCCTCATAGTTGGCCACAATATTTTGTAGATCTTCTGCTTGGATATCTAGCACATCTTGTGCTACTTTTTCCATGCAATTAATTTGGCCTATGAATCCGTAGCCACCTTTTCTTGATATTTTTTCCATGCTATGTGAACTTACTATTTTTTATGGAGGTGTTGGTATTCCTTTTAGGTAAACGATCTTCCCATTTTCTTTCCATTCAACAAAGCACTACTTGTAATTAAAATTGACTGTGGTTTCCATTTTTTCCATCCATGCAACGCCCAAAATAACTTTTGAATTCCCTAATTCCATGATAAAAAGAGGACCCTGCCAAGTATAACTTCCCATTTGTAATGAAATTGAAGATGTCTTACCTAGGCATTGACAAGTTTCCCTGCTTGCAGTTCTAACTTGAAATCTATCTTGACTGGAAGAGTAGATGTGCAAATTTAATGTCCTAGCAAGTTTTACATCAATAAAGTTGTGAGTACTTCCTGAATCAATTAATAATGTTACCTTTCTTTGCTGAATGAATCATGCTACCTTGATTGTATGGTGAGAGGATAACCCCATAAGAGCATGTACTAAAATAGTCATGGTATCTTCTCCATATACAACCACCTTGTGTTCACTTTGGTCATCATCTAGAGAATTATTAGGTGAGTTGTTCTCCTCTATTTCTTCATATTCCTTGTTAGCATATTCAATTTGAAAGTTCTATCTTGGTACACATGCCTGATCTTTTGGATGGTGATTGTGACATTTGTAGCAAAAATATCTTAATGGTTGATCAATTATGTGAAAATATTTATGATATTGAGGTTGACCATATGAATCACATCATGTGGATGTTTCCAGTTGCACCTTCATATCTTCCAACTTGTCAATCCTTATACACTCATCTATCCTCGATGGATTTTGTAAGTTCACTTCAACTTTAATATTCTCTTTCAACCCATTTCTAAAAGCCACTACCACAACATCTGGTTGTAAGTCTGTTGCATAGTGAAGCATACTAGTAAATTTTGAGATATAATCCCCTATCGATCCTGTCTGTTTAAGTGACAACAACCACACTATGTAGGAAGTTGTGGGACCTTTGTCAAATCTGTGAAGAAAGGCATCCCTAAAATTATCCCAAAAGAGAGCCCAATTGTCATTCTCGCATTTGTACCATGTAAACCATTGATAAGCTTCAGTGCCCAACCTGGTTGTAGCAAAAGGGACTTTTTTTACCTCACAAAATTGATATAATTCCAAAATGCCTTCCATTTTGGCTATCCACCCACGTGGATCATGACCCTCAAAAGTGGGCATATCAATGCATGGGAAATTGACTCCAGTAGGACCCCTTTGATGGTAAGCATTGTGCCTATCTTGGTCCTCATTATTCTCCTGTCTATAGTTGCAATTTTGGTATGGTCTACCAAAACCCTTTTGTCGCTCAAAAACTTCTTCGTTTCCCATATCCTCATTATTTATTTGGCCATTGAGATTTTGGGAATGACCATTGGTACCTTTGTGGTGTGTATAGTCATCATACTGATGGTCAATACTCCAGTGGTTTGGATTAGGAGGATTTGGTTGGGATTGCTTGGGGACTAGTAGGGATACATTGTCAGTCATTTTATGAATACTATCTATTAAGTGGATTAAGGTCTCGTCAATAACCTTGGGACTTCCTATTTCCACTTGAGTGATGTTTTCACAAGAAGAATTTGGGGAGGTATTAGATGCCATTTTTTTAATAAGGGATGATCCGGGTTATAACTAACAATTCCTACAGGAGAAGAGGAATTTTGTGTACCTTTTCTTATATGAGGTCTTCTTGGTGATTTCAAACTCCTCTTGATTGGATCCTTGAAACTTGATAGTCACCCGTATGGTCCTTTTTTCCACTTTTCGCTCATGCACTAGTAATTGCTTCAAATTTATCTGCAAAATTTTTGATTGGCTTTGGCAAAAATTTTATTGTTTTCTATTTTATTGTCGTTCCAACTGTGACGTGAATGTGATGGGTCTTTGTGCAACTTTTGGTAGCAACTTTTAGTTAACAACTTTTGGTAGCGACTTTTGGTTAACAAAATTTTGAAAACTTTTGGTTAATAATTTTTTTTAACTTGTCAGATGATAGTTGTAATAGTGGTTCTACTCGATAGGACTCAAGGATTCTACTCAATAGGACTCAAGGATAATGACAGAAAAGAGACTAGACATAGAGAAACTAGACCAGGACTCGAGAGGGATGATAGGAAGAACACAGTTGGACTAGACCCTTAGACACTAGACCATGACACGAGACCCAATAATGGATGCTGAACCTAACACGCGAGGACTCGCAGATAAGACGGACTCAAATACATGGCTCGAGAAGAGAATGGAACCCAATGGAATGAATGACTCATGGATAAGATGTACCCGAACACATGGTACAGTGGGACCCAAACAACCCAACAAGGATGTCAAGACACAGAAGATAGTGACATGGCACAAGGGACCAGACACGAGTATGAAGGACAAGCAGAGGTGCCAACGTGTGAGGGAGGGTAAGAATAGTGTGACCATAGTCACATGTCACTATAGGTGACTTCCCAGTTTTAAACTCCTCTGTGGATTCCACACCATTAGTGTGGGATAAATGAGCCAAACCCAAAAAAATATAAATTTTAACCTACTGATGTCACAATTAATTAACTTGAAAATACCTTAGTTGCATGTTTTAATTTGTCGAAATCGCGTACACTGATTGGCTCTCAGCTATGGATGGAAAAGATGATAATTTTAGGCTTGTTTCTCTGTGATATTTTGGTGTATAGCATGGAAATTGAATAGTTTTTGCTTCCTTTCACTTCCCTTCTTAGGTGTTGTCACGAACCGAATTCTAGAATGTAAAAAAAAATGTGATTTGCTGCGCTGTATAGCCTGTTACTCACACCTGCCTGTGACACGCTTGTGCTGGGAGAGATGTGGATAGCTCAATGTATGCTTCACCTGGGAGTCACCAAAACCAGAACCCTCACTAACATGCATTTGGAAACTTGAACTAGTAGTATTAGGGTGCTGCTATTTTTATTTCTTCGCGGATGAAACTAGACTTTCATGGCCTGTAGACTATGATGGTGTTTAACTGACAAGCATAAGATGTTTTTATTAGAATCACTGGGATGATACCACTTGGTAAGAGATATGTACTCTCCTTCGTTAACCTTTCAAAATATACTTTTTAATCATAGAATCCACTTATAACAATTAACAGAGCTGAACCATTAATAGAAGCATACGACAGACAATCGAATGAAATGATAAATCAAGTTGTAATAAATAAATACCTCTTTGGGAGGGTAGATCCCCGTTGTGAAGGCAATTGCAATATTCACAAATGAATAGATTAAAATAAAGATGATAGATAATAAAATTAAATCAAATCAAGTTATGTATATAATAAAAATTTGTCTTCTTGGAAAACATAGCTGACGACTATGTTTGGATCATAGCAAGAAACCTATTCAACAAATGGCATCATGAAGTTATGACCAAATTCTTTGATCATATTGATATGTCCCTTTTGGGCTCTCTACTTTATCAAATACTACTTTCTATACGTAATGTTGGTGCATCATACAAGTACTTTTCCCATGAGGATCATTGCATGTGGAACACCAATAATCCAATTTAGATGCAGATGTTGAAGGTTCTCCCTCTTCATTTGTGAAGACTATGTTGGATTTCTCAAGAGGCTTGCTAGTAGAGGCAGCTTGGTCCCTAACTACATATGGGAATATTTTGGGTTGAAAGTTTCTTTCAACTTCCCTCCTCTTCATTGAGGTGATTTCATTAGTCAAATTTTTCATTGTGGTTTGCATTTCTTGGATAAGAGCAACTTGTGGATTAGCTTTGATAGTGCAAGTACTGTATGAGGTACAGGTAACACTGGAATAGTGGGCACAACTAGCAAATATTTTACCACATGAGGACTGGACCATGGAAGAGATTTTAAAGGGGATGTGGTAGTAGAATAAGTGGCACCCAAAATAGATGGTTGAGGATGATTCTATGAAAACTCAAGAAAAAAGGTATTACAAGCTTGAGAGGCAGTATTCCTATAGAAATAAGAACTTTTTATACCTTTATAGCTTTCTGGAACATTTGAGGGAAGGTCAAAATATTTTATTGCCTTATAATTAGACCTAGGTCTAAGCTAAAAGCTCTTAGGTAATAATACAAGGCTTGTCCATTAGATGATCGAAGACCAAAAGGCACTCTCTTCCAAGTGCGACTGAATCTAATATTGAAATCCATTATTTCCTCTTGTGAATGTTTCTGTATCACTATGAATTGAGTAAGCAAAGAGAATGGATTTGCTTACTCATTTAACTCTTCTATTAGCTTGTTAGCAAGGTCATCCCAAGTAGCAATAGTCCCATTTGGTAGAGTTCTATACCAATATAGCATCTTCCATTTTGGGAAAATGACCAAAAATCTAATCATCACCTCTTCCTCCTGAATGTTATGAACAATAGCTAGTGAGGCAACATCCTATAAATGCTCATATGTTATCTTTCCAATGCCATCATATGTTGGTAAATATTTTAGAGTGGCCTATAGAATAGGATTTTGATTTATAATATTGAGGGGGTCTATATTATTCCAATCAGGGAAGTTTTGGTTCTAATTTTGAGCTATTTTTATTAGGGAATAATAGGCACGTTAGGAAAGAGATTGATATTATCTAGATCTTCTGTAAGAGAGGAAGATGATTTTAATATAGAGGATGAAATATGACGTATCCTAAAACTACCAAGATGCAACTCTAGGAATTCTATGGGTTCCTTTGATCTTTTGGTTTCTTGTCTTATGATCATGAAAAGGAGATTGAGCAACATTTATATGGCATTCTAGGTTTCTACTTCTATGGAGTCACCAGGTGATTAAACTAATTATGGGTAAAATAGAATATCACCAAAACTCTAATTCATCCAAAATGTAGGATTGTGTCCCACCGAGAATGCTAAAAACTATTGGTTTGAAATCTATCTACGAAAAGGTTTGTACACCCACAGACCTTGACCAACATTGAATGACCTCAAAATTGTGAGACTTTGGGATCAATCTTTGGAGGATGCCAATTCCTTGTGAATCCTAGCCAACCATTCCTAAAATATGTGGGGGAAAGGGTGCTAAAAGTGATAAAATAAAGCTGAAGCTAGAATTTATAAGGATATAGATTTAGCCACATCAAAGCACATGCATTTTTAACCTTAAACTATTACAATAAATGTAAACAAACCACCTAACAAACTAGCCAATCTCTTTCTCAGTCAATATTAATCACATCTATTTGAAAGAAAATTCTAGAACTAGAGAATGAAGAGCACAAAATATAGATTGTAGAATTAAAGCTAACTCATTCAACCAGTTTTAACAAAAATAAGCAACCAAATATTCATACATACATAAGATAGTTTGGAGGCCAAACAATGATCCACTTGTATTTCTTGAATAAAAAAATATTTACATGTAAATTGTAATAGCTAAAGAGTCGACCCTTTGAATACCTTACATTATACTATATATAGTTTTTTTTCTACAAGGGATTTTATTCTCCATGATCATGATGTTTGATCAAAAAATACGACTATGTTAGAAGAATGGACAATATATATACTCCTCCTGACATCCTATAATTTTAATCGAACACTCATGCTGCATGGGGGTGGGCTTTGTTAATTTTATTCGATCCCCTTATTATTCTTATGCACCTAACAATTTTGTTATTTTATGATATGCAAAGATACACCTAGAAGTAGTGGGTTTTTGAAATCACTTATGTGGCCTACATTCTATCCTTGACTATTCCTAATACACCAGATAATTATCCTTTACATATCATATGAATGCCAGATTCGACTTGCTAGCTTGGTGCTACATCCTTAGATCATTTTCATATATTAAGTTATCATTGCTTATCTTCTAGTGAACTATGCATGCCTTGGTGAAGGATGAAATATTTAGCAGTGATGGAATTTTGGGGCACTCCCAGAGTCTGACCTCTTCCCATTTTCTCACCATGCCCTTTTTTTTGTTTTATCATGACAATATTTTGGGACTTGTTCATTGTTCGATCTTGGCCTTCTTTCCTATCAGGATTAACACCTCAGTGATGGAGATTTGGAACCTATTCAAAGTTTAACATTAGCCTAATTTTCTACGATGTTCAAAAAATGGCTATTTCACCACAATATTTCCCCCTTTTGTATCATTTGTTGACTGATTTGGGTCCAAGCAAAGTCACCACACAAAGTCTTCATTTTCCTTCATGATGAGTTTTTGGAAACTGTTCAGAGTCCAATGACCTCCCATTTCTTTGTCAGGTCCAATACTTAGTCAATTTTTGGGTTCTACCATGATTGGTTTTCAGAGCCTATAGGGAACCTGATATCTTCCCACTTTTTTATCAGGCATCCTCTTTCTTTTGTTGGTAGGTTTTTGGGGCTCATTTTGAGTTTGATAGCTTCCAAATTTTTTGTCAGTCCCAAAAATTAGTAATTTTTTCATCCTTCTTTGTGGTAGGCTTTCAGGATCCTCTTGAAGTTTGATACCTACATGTTTCTCCACCAAGGCTAACACTTAGTCAAATTTTGGAATGTTTTGTGCTAGGTTGTGGAAACAGGTGGGTGTGAGAAAAACTACCCACATGCCCATATCCTTAATAGTGAAGGGTTGGTAATATTTTTTCTTTTTTATAAAAAATGAAGATAAGGTTCACACATAATTTTTATATATTTTTTAAATATGCCACCATATATTTTAGCTTATAATGAGTTAAATAATATATTTGAGATTAAATACTCATTGCTAATACACACTTGGAATTTATGTTGTCAAGACTTATATTTGAGCCTTCTCTATGAAAGATAATTTGTCTCAATTACTTAAGCTTGACATGATAATATTTCTCAAATATTAATGTTAACATTGTGATACAACTTATGAATAACATGAGTATGAACTTTGATATATAATATCCACACATTGTCATAGCTTTGACCTCTACCTTAGATTATAGTATGGAATTTTTTCTTCCCATTCATTGCCCAAAATACTTTGGACTAATGAGAACATGTTAAAAATTATGAACCACCTAAAAATCAAATTTTTGGCATAACAAGTATTAGTGAGGAAATTCGAGAGTTATGGCAAATGCAGGCAAACAAGATTTCTCAGGTGAGTGGGTGAATTTGGGAAGGAAACCATCGTTAGTCAAGGGAGGAACTACTCTTCAGAGCAACACTGAGCAAGGTGATGCTAGTGGTACTGAGTCAATGGGCCCTAAGTCATACCCTAATGGTCCTACCAACAGTATTGAGAATTCAAAACCTATAGGGGGTAAATTTCCTCCAAATAAAGGTTCCAAGCATGGTGGGACACCTTCTCAAGGTACTGTTACCTTTATGACTTATTTCATTGAGAAAGTTAAAGAACATGTGCAACACTCTTTCAAAGGAAAAAACTCTCTACTCCCTAAGGGTGAAGATCTGGTCATCCCCAAAAATCTAATGGCAGATTACCTTGCCCTAGAATCTCATAATCTAGTTGGGAAATTTATCATAGGCTTCCCTGATATGGAATCTATTTGTCGATGGGCATGTCTCAAATGGAGAAACCTAGGTGATATGGATTTGGTTGCCCTCTTAAGGGGTTTATTTATTATTCATCTCAACAATCAGGAACATGCCTCTTGAATTCTCACCGGGGGACCTTGGTTCTTCGGGCAAAAAAAGTCTCTTCCTATGGAAGTGGGGTGAAGATTTCAACCCTGAGATAGAATATAAATTTTACCCCAATCTAATTCTATTTTCCAGACTTTCCCAACCAATTTTGGCATAAATATATATTGCAAGGCATTACCAAATCCATTTGTGAACTGGTAGCAATTGACCTTGTGACCCGTGCATGCTCACGCATGATACATGCTCAAATATGTGTCAATGTTAATTTGGATTCCTAGCTTCCTACTCATATAAACCTAGTTTATGGCTCCTATCACAAATATCAGGCTATCAAATATGAGAATAAGCATAATTTTTGTATTGAATGTCAGGCCCAGGGCCATATCAAATCTCAATGCCCTTCTATCAAAACCTTAAAGGAGATAGTGAGGTTTTCCAAAACTTCTTGAAATGGACCACAAAATGGGAAACAATGTGGCATATTCCAGGGAAAGTAGACTCAAAGCAACTACTTTCAAAAGAAGGACTCAATACCTATAGCACACAAAGGAAAGAAAATTACAAACCAAGAGTCAACGAATGACCAATCAAAGGTGAGTTCCCTCTTTGCTTTCCATAACTATTTTGATGTATTAAATGGAAATCTTATTCATGGGTCTAAAATTGGTGAGGAATATCTTGCCCTTAACTCAGTTGTTCCCAAACCTTTCCCTTATGTCCAAGAGAAACCCAAAACCCCATCTATATGTGGGCCCTCCCATACCCCTTCCAAATCGGTGCCCAACCTTGAGGGGCACATTGAAATTGACATTCTCATTTTGAACAAGGCTGAGCATGAAGCTAACACAACTAAACTCAATTTCAGCCCCATCAACACTAAAAGTCTCAAGAAAGCCTCTATGGATTTTTGTAATTAGAAAAAAAGGGAGAACTTCTACAAATGACCAGAATAAAAAGGAGACGGAGAATGAAATTGCAAATGGTATTCAAAAAACCTTATTCTAGGACTTGTTCAATCAAGAGAAGGATGACCTAAAAAATCCCAAACCTCCCTTACAAAAATCAAAGGGAGGGCAAAAAATATCCAAAAATTCCAAATGAGGATCCTCTCATGGAATTTGAGAGGCCTCAATAGTGCAGTTAAGAAAAGGCTTGCTCATACTTGTTGCGGGCAAAACAATGTTAACTTCTTTCCTACTTTTGTCACATGCCCATGCATTTAATTTATCAACCCAAGGAGCTTCGTAAACTTGCTAAGGGTCTTGAACAAGATTGCTTACAATACCACTTGGGATGAGTCTGCTAGTTCTACTATTGGGGGTTGTTTCAACAGTCATCAATCATTCATACACTCCTCAATAATTTACGTAAAAACAATTAAATCTACAAAAAGGAAATATTCATGCATTCCTGGAAATAAACCTATTGCAATACTAGAAATAACAATGCGATAAACAATATTATAAAAGCGGTAAACTAATCTAGAAAACATAGGAAAAAAATGGGAAGAAATACTGGCTTGGAGTGGGCCCAAGCTCCAACAGCTTCCTCCCAGCTGAACATGCACTTAGAAACTCTTAGAACTGTATTATAATTATCAAAGTATTACAATGCTTCTTCTATATATCTCTCTACATTTACTATCAAAATATTCTATATATCCTCAGAGAGGTCTGCATTTGTTTATATAGCACACCCATAGATATTTTGTTACAAAGAAGTTATAACAGTTGATTCATTCCAGACTAAACTAAGACAGTCTAGTAAATGTGATCGATGTTTGCTAAAACTAGAATTTATTTCTAATGGTGGCATGTTCATTGATTAGTTTGTTCTTCGCCTGGCATTGGTAGGACGTTCTCATACGTCAGTGCAATCCCCAATTTAACTCTACATGATGAAGAGTTGGAACTGCACCAGTCTCTGTTGTCCACGTCATGCTTGTCTGGTCAACGGGTGAAGAACAGGGGTGCCTTCCCTATGAGGAAGGTACCTATGTATGTAGGTGCCTTATCTATGTGAAAGGTGCCTTACTGCCATTAGTGCCTTCTTGGAAGAGGAAGGTGCTTGAATTCTAGTGGCACCTTCCTGTCGGTACCTTCCTTATGAGAGGAAGGCACTTATTTTTCTTTGGCACCTTCCTAGAAGAGGAAGGCACTGGCATTCTATTGGAACCTTCTTGGGAGAGGAAGGCACTTGTATTTCCTTCGTGCCTTCCTGGAAGAGGAAGGTGCCTACTTACACTTGGCACCTTCCTGGAAGATGAAGGCGCCTACCTTCTCTGTGTTTATTTTGAAAGAAACAAAGTGACAGGTCCATGAAAAGACCTCGACTGATCCAAATCTGACTAAATCAACTACAATTCCACAAAAACACATTGAAAACACATGAATTAGATAACACGCATAATTTCATAAAATAATTATATAATCATTCATAAAAATATGCAATCGTTATTATACAATTGCATACTAATAAATAAAATGTATATAAAATATGAGCATTTCTAATGCTCATCATCCCCCCACGCCTAACATATGCCACATCCTCATGGAATCAAAACTACATGTAGCACTGTTAACTCCTCATCATTGTCATTTCTTGATGGATCTGGATGTACCTGTGGCCCGTGTCTACCTCTTCTATGCACTGACATCTAGAGGTGTGGCTCCTCTTTTTCTACACGGGGCTACGGCTGTTGCTGTCGGCTTTGCTTTCCTCGTCCTAGCCTCTATCGAAGGTGATCTAGCCAACATCATCTTTGCTACCTAAAATGTAGCTTCTATAGCTTGCCATAGGTCAGCATCCAGATATCTGATCACTACAAGAGAGATATCTGAATTATCCCTCTTGAGATGAACTACTTGGGCTTTGTACAATCAGGTTGCTTCAGGAGTAAGCCCTGCATTCTCCTTTGCAATGGCAGTGGCTTCCAATTCGGGGTCATATACCCCCCATAATTCAAAATACCTTATTATCTTGGAGGGTCGTCCCCGGGATGACCCATAAATCTCCCAAAACTGGTTGTCCTCTATCGGATTGACGTAGATACCAAAGTCCCCCTGCATCCTCGAGGTTGCCTTCTTGGTCTCCTTAGTTGCTGTCATCTCTTTGAGTAGCCATTCAAACTATTTTTGCCTCTCTGTGAATGGCTACATATCCCACTCATCTTCTTCTAGCTTGACGAAGGTCACCTTCGCCTTCTTCTGAGCTGTCCTAGGCCCTTTTCCATTGGCTTCTATAGAAAATGCAGTGGCTCGAATAGGGGTTTTCCCTTTCTCCCTAGTGGACGTCTTCTCACTCTGAGGGGCCTGCTCTATGGTCCTTGGAGCATTATCTTCACTCTGGGGGACCTGTGCTAATGTCCCTGGGGGTGCTTCTTCACCCCCCTGTCTGTCCTATGTCGACCCCTCAGGTTCTTCTATTTCTTCCTTAGGTTCGGGGAGTTCTTCCTTATCCCCTGATCATGTCTAATGCTATTGGTCCTCATCCTACTTTGTATCACTTAGGTCGATGATAGGGGGTGTTGTGGGACTTCTTTCCCCTTCACTCTCAAAAATAGAGGAATTCTCCCCTACCTCCGGGCTACTCTGTCAAATGTCCGATTGAAATTCTCCTAAAGAGAATACTCGTTCTACAGATGTGGGAGAATTCATCGGGACATCTATTGCCTAGTCAATTTGGGTCGATGCATCCCTTATTTCTGTTCCCCTATCCTGGAGTTGCTGGTTCTCCTCTCGTAACTATTGTACCAGCTTCTCAAGCTGGGTGATTCATCTTTCTCATTCTTCCAATTCCCTTCTATGCTCATTCTGGTAGTCCTCCAAAATTTGCTAGGCCATCCAGCAATTAGTCTGCCACTTCAATGCTTCCTCCAAGGCTACATCGACCTGATCATTGCTCCCAGAAGTCCCTGCATCTTGTGGGCTCCAGTTTGTCAATTCTTAGAGGGTTTGGGCTGTAATTTCGACTTCCAAGTCATTCTCTTCTTCTTTTGTCAAGAGGAGGAGTCACCGTAGGCATTTCCTCCTGAGGACTAGTTATGGCGGTAGGAACTCGATCTCGCTACTAATAAGCGGTGCTTCTTCCTCTTCATACTCGAGCACTAGGGAATGCCCTCTTTCCTCTATGCATCTAGTGAATGCCCTCTTTCTTCCATGAAATTGAGCAATACCAATTGCCTGATACTTTCCATCTCCTCTGCAGGGCTTCCCTCTTCTTGCCCTATTTCAGCAACAACATCCTATTGCCTTTCTTGGCCACCATCTCCATTTGTGTTAGGGTTCTGCCTCTACGCTTCTGCATGGCAAACCAATGCTAATATCAACCCATGGTGGGCCAAGGATGACGGTGGTCCCTTCTGGTACCTAGCCACTTCTTCCTTTAGGGCATTTTCCAAGTAGAAGGGCACATTCAACTTCCTTCCATGCACTAGGTGATTCAAAAACTACACATGGTTAGTGTGCAAATGGGTATACTTCCCGATGCATGTAAAGAATCAAGCAACCTGCTTGAATATATTTCATAGATTCATGGGAAGGCTACTTTTGGGTAGCCCTTCCTTATCTATCTACACATTTTCTCCTGGTAGTAGCACTTCGACGTACGACTTTAGTAGTCCGCCTTTGTATATGCATTCACCTGTGAGGGGCAATCCAATCACCTACGATATGTATTTGGGGGTGACCAAAATTTCTACTCCTCGCACCTGAGCTACGTCACCCCTTAAGGAGGTAGTGAATTCCTTGGCTGCCTCCATATCCTGGCCTTGACTGACCAGGGTATAGTATTCAAACCATCCCTCAGCCTCGAACTATGTTTTTACCATCCCCCTGATTCCTTTTGTATCACTCGACTCATTCTTTTTCACCGCATGATTCTTCGACCTTCCTCCCATGGTGCCTTCCCTTACTGCTGCACTTTTTTTTTTTTCTATCCTTACTTCTTCAGGAAGGCACCTTCTTATAGTGAAGGCGCCTAACCTTAGCATTTAATTCTAGGGTATGCCTTTCAAGACATATCATTGGCACGTGGTTCTGGCCATGGGGGTATATGATTTTTGTGATGGAAGTATTTTTTTGGTACTACATAATTTATGAATAATTATGTAGTACCAAACATCTTAGCATAGCCCCTAGCTTCCAACCACACTACTCAGTGCCTTACAATGTTCCTTGTTCTACTTAAATATGTCAAAACACCTACGATTCTTTCTCTTTACTTTGTATGCACCTGCAAACATCTTAGCGTAGCCCCTAGCTGCCAACCACACTACTCAGTGCCTTACAATGTTCCTTGTTCTACTTACTTAAATATTTCAAAACACACGCGATTCTTTCTCTTTACTTTGTGCACAATTTTCTATCGCATTCGATGGATCGCATGGATGATTATTTGAAATGAAACTTGCCCCTTCTTATATGCAATATGCCATGTGCTCAAAACGTTGGTGACCTTTTTAAATTTGATTTTAATTCGAATTAAAAATTTGTGCCCTTATAACCCTAACCTTTAGGGTTATTTAAATTAAATCATAAACTAATTTATAATTAAATTATTATAATTAACTTATAATTAATTTAATAACTCTTAGAGTTAATCAAATTAAATTATAAATTAATTTATAATGAAATTATTATAATTAATTTAATCTTTAGGTCTTAACCTTAGACCTTTAATATTATAATAAAATATTATAATATTATTTTTCTTGGGCCTTCCTATTGCTCTTTAGACCTCATCTGACCACCTTGAATATTATAATAAGAGATATTATAATATTATTTTCCTTAGGTCTAGAAGCAATCTTTCTCTTGCACTGCTCACTAAAACTGACTCTTGACATCCTTCCTTTTGTCCTGCTCACTGAAACTGACTCTTGACATCAATGACAACAAAACCTGCTCATATTTCCAACAATATCCCCCTTTGTCATTGATGGTAACCCATTTTCCTTTTATCATTTCCTTTACCTTTTTCTGTTCTGCTCCCCTGAGAAGCTGCTCCCCCGACTGAATGCTCTCCCCCTAACTCAAATCTCTCCCCCTTTGTCATCAATGGCAAAGGGCCACCTTTGGGGCTTGGGGCTAAGAATGAAACTCTTAGCTTAGCCCCTCCCCCACCTCCTCTTGAGGTGGTTAATTCTAGGGTGGGAGTATTTCTACTCCCAATAAGCATTGATCTTTACCTTTGTCCACTTTCTTCCTCAACTGATCCTTTTGATTCCTCTGACTATTCATGTTCCTGCTTGTCTCTAGAATTTTTGCTCTACACCACTTTGTTGTATGTCCATCATTATTGCACTTATAACACTTAATGTTGTTATTCCTTAAAGGTGCAAATATCTTGGGGTTTCTCCTGGTGAAGCCATATCCATTCCTATCATGAACCCTACAATTCATTGCCTTGTGACCAAACTGATTACAAGAGTAGCAATACCCTTGAAAAAGTTGTCTATTTTTGAAATTCCCATATTCCTATCTTTCATGTGTCCTAAACTGTGTAGCCTTGTGCCCAAACCTGTGATATGAGAAACATCATCCATTGAAACTACCTTGCCTTGACCCCATTGGTCTCCTAGTTTCTTTTACCCTGTGTTGGTTCCTGTTCCATCTGTTCCTCATTTGTGCATTGTTTCTTTCCTTGTTGAACTTTCTATTGTCCAACTCATCCTCAAAGGTCTCACTCTCTCTTACACTCTCTTCTTCTGAAGTTTCTTCTTCTTCAGAGCTTGATATTGACTCCTCTCCTTGTTTTCTTTGTACCTATTCAAAACCAAGACCTGTCTTGTTTGATGTAGGTTTTTGTGTCTTGATAATCTTATCCAATTTCTTTGAGCTTCTCCCAAACCTGTGTAACCTGTCCTTAGACTCTTTTACTTCTTTCCTTAGTGAAGCTACCTCATGCTCTAACCTTTCACATTCTAAAACCTTTGCTTCTAACTTCTCTTTGAATCTCTTTGTCTTAGCTATTGAGTTGGTTAGATCCTCTATAAGCTTTCCTTTCTCTTCATCACATTCTTGAAATTTAAGCTTGAGTTTTGAGTTTTGCTTTCTTACCTCCCTTAATGCATCAAGGGCATGAATAAGCTCACCCTCAAGATCAACTTCTCATTTTTTTGATTCTTCCTCTATTTGTTTGCCTTTGGGATCATCTTCATTCCTTTCTGATTTACTTCCACTAGAAGTATTTCCTTCTTCTTCTATTGCCATAAGAAGACTTTCTTCTGGTCCTTCAAGTGTATCTTCATATTCATCATCACTGAAACTGAATCCATTCCTTGTACAACTATCTTCAAGATGACCAAAGTTACCACATCTAAAACACTTGAGAATCATTGGTGCCCTTTTTCTAACATCATCTTTTTCTTTTGCTAGAAATAGAACTTCATCTTTATCATTATTTGAGGAACTTTCATCACTATCACTTGAACTCTTACCTACCTTGTCTGCATAAAAACTCTTCTTATGCCTTTGGAAAAACTTCTTTCCTTGCTTGCCTTGTCCATCCCTACTTTTCTTTTGGTACCTGTGTTTTCTTGTTTCCCTGTTCTTATGATCCTATTTTTCTTCATCATTGCTATTTCCAGCCTCTGGACAATCAGATGCATAGTGACCATATTTTCCACAATTGAAACATCTAACTGATTTTGTACCTTTATATTTTCTTGAGTCCTTGTTCCTTCTGCCATAATTTGCTTCTTCATCACTGGATGACTCATTGCTTGAATATAACTTCTTACCCTTTGTCTTCTTAGTAACTTTGAAGGTTGCTTCCTTCTGGGGAATAGGTTCCTCTTTTATTCTCATCTCAAAAGCTGTGAGAATGCCATGTAATTCATCCCTTGTCAAAAGTTCAATATCTTTTGCCTCTTCTATAGCTGAAATATTTTCACTAAACCTTTTTGGAAGTGACCTTAAAATCTTATCACAAACATCTATTTCCTCAACCTTAAGCCCAAGTCCTTGCATGGAGTTAACAACCTCATCCACACGAAGTAGATATGCCGCAATGTTTTCCTCATCCTTCATATTTAGGTCTTCAAATGCTCTCTTGAAATTTTGCAACTTTTCCCTTTTGACCTTTTTATCTCCCTCATATATGCCTTTCAACTTATCCCAAATTTCCTTTTCTGATGTGCAATGCATAACCTTTATAAACTCTGTTTCATGCAAACCTCTCAAAATTCCATTCATTGCCTTTGAATTGTAATGATGTAGAAGCTTACCATATTTATCTGTAGGTGGAGTTGTTGGTGGTATGTATCCATTCTCAACTGCTTCCCATATTTCATTTCCAAGTGCCATTAGATGAAACTTCATCCTTGTGCTCCATAGTGCATAATTGTTCCCATCGAACAATGGTGTTGAATTCCCTGATGATCCATTCTGAGAATCCATCTGTGTTCTTGTAAGATTTTCCTTCAAGTTGTTAAGCTCTTTCGAAGGAACCCGCTCTGATACCAATTGAAGAACACAAGCTTATACTGAGAGGGGGATGAACAGTATAAGACCACTTTTTACTTTTCTTTCCCAAACAATATTATGTAATATATCAATGGCAATATCAACAACAGTAATCAAAGCAATGCACAAATCACCACACACAATAGAGACACCAATTTAACGTGGTTCACCCAATGTGGGCTACTCCACGAAGAAAATATTTCACTAAAATTTTCTCAACAAATCTCTTGGGAATCCTTTCCCTATTACAATGTTTATGGACCTCTATCCAAAGGAGACACCAATCCCCTAATCAAGTTTATGGATCTCTATCCATAGGAGACACCAATCCCCTCAGTTGGTTCGTGGATCTCTATCCATAGGAGAACTCCTTCTCCTCTACTCTAGTTGGTGATCCTCTAGAAGACTACTGCCTCCACTACACTAGCTTGTGGATCTCTCTCCACTGAAGACTCTATCCTCACTCAAAATATCTCTATCCTCACTACCCTAGCTAATGGATCTCTATCCACTAGAGACTATTATCCTCTACTCTATCACCTCCAAAGCTTACTCTCAGCTCTATCTCAAATCTACACTAAACACAGTCCTTCGATCTAGCACAAATCTACTCAATATCTATCCTCAAATCTACACTAAACATAGTCCTTCAATCTAGCACAAATATCCTCAATATCTATCCTCAAATATACACTAAACATAATCCTTCGATCTAGCACAAATCTACTCAATATCTATCTCTTCTGACACAAACCTATCCTCAAATCTACACCAAACTCTATCCTCAAATCTATCCTCAAGCCTTAACACAAATCTTGATTCAATCATAAATCAACTCTACTAGATCTATCCCAAACCTTAACTCAAGGTTTGAACAAATCAATCAATCAACTCTACTCTCAAGTCTTCTCAAAGACTTACCTCAAATATACTCAACAAGTCCTCACTAGAACTTGTCCAATCTACTCAACAAGTCTTCACCAAGACTTACCTCAAATCTGCTCAACAAGTCCTCACTAGAACTTGTCCAATATCTCAACAAGTCTTCACCAAGACTTACCTCAAATATACATTGTAAGCTTCCACAAAATCTTACTCAACTCAGTCCTTAAGTCCACTCTAGGACTTACTCAAATCTATCCACTAGCTTTCACAAAAGCTTTATACAACTCAACTCAATCTATCACAGAAAACCTCTTCAATCACACAAACAATCTTCACATAGAATCTTGTTTAATATCACAGAAACATATAGAGAATGGTTAGAGACTCAATATGCTTCACACTCACAACAATGCTCAATCACTTTCAATATCTCTTACTTTACCATATAAACATATGGAGAATGGTTAGAGACTCAATATGTTTCACACTCAATCACTTTCAATCTTTCTCAAATTAGTAAGGAACAATTTGTTTCACAGAACTTGAACTATCACTCCAACACTTCCAATCAACTAAGCCCAATCAACTCCACTCAACCAATCACTCAATGAAAGCTTAGTCAACAATGCTTATCAAACAAACCTCACATAACAATGATACTCATGATCTTTCACAAACCCTAGTTCAAGATAGTTCTCAACTTCACATAACAATGATACTCATGATATTTCACAAACCCTAGTTCAAGCATATGAAAGCTTACTTCAATATTTCCAACAATGCTTATCAAACAAGGTTTCTAGTATCAACTTTCATTCCAGAAAACCAAACTCAACAATGCTTATCAAACAATCCTTTTCACTCCAACTTAGCATTCACAACATCCAACAATATTTCACTCACAAGGAAGATATGCCCATACCTTTTGTTTGATGAAGTTTTGACCTCAAAAACCTGTCTCAATCACAATCACTCTCTTTGCCAATCTCAAGGGTTAGATAACAAAAATTTGTCCTTAATATTTCCTTTCAAAAATATTTCACCAAGTCAAAATATCAAAAATCAACTATGCCTTATCTCTCCTTTCAAAACAATTTTTATAATATAACTTTATTTCAACAAAAATATCTAACACCCTTGGCACACCTTATTTCTCCTTTTATAAACTTTAACCACTCAAAAATCAAACACAAAAATAAAACTTTGCATACCCTTTTATCTCCCTTGTATAACTCTTTAATCCTTTTTAAATATGCAATTTCCAATTAACAAAACTTTAAGAAATTAAAAATTAATTTCCACCTTTGCAATTTTTGGATGCAACAATCAAACCTTAGCAATGTGAGCGCATACCTTAGTCCAACCACCAAAAAGGCCTCGATGGATTTCGAACACGCAAACCCTTCCTCCCAAGCGCCTTTGCACAACGTGCACCCACCAAGTGGGCTATGTGCCTCCACGCAAAGGGAAAGGCACGTGCCTTCCCTTTGTTCCTTCTCCGATGATGTAGACCAAAACTTTCTCCGCTTGCAAAAATGAAGACCACGAGAATCAAACCCCTAACCTTGTGCCTGCGAACGTCTTAGCGCAACCCCTGGCTGCCAACCATGCTACCCAACGCCTTGCAATGTGAAGTGGGCTCCCCACTTACTTGTCCCTTGTTCTGCTTCTTTAAACCTTTCAAAACACATGCGATTCTTTCTCTTTACTTTGTGCACAATTTTCTATGGCATTCGATGGATCGCATGGATGATTATTTGAAATGAAACTTGCCCCTTCTTATATGCAATATGCCATGTGCTCAAAATATCGATGACCTTTTTAAATTCGATTTTAATTCGAATTAAAACTTTGTGCCCTTATAACCCTAACCTTTAGGGTTATTTAAATTAAATCATAAACTAATTTATAATTAAATTATTATAATTAACTTATAATTAATTTAATAACTCTTAGAGTTAATCAAATTAAATTATAAATTAATTTATAATGAAATTATTATAATTAATTTATAATTAATTTAATCTTTAGGTCTTAACCTTAGACCTTTAATATTATAATAAAATATTATAATATTATTTTTCTTGGGCCTTCCTATTGCTCTTTAGACCTCATCTGACCACCTTGAATATTATAATAAGAGATATTATAATATTATTTTCCTTAGGTCTAGAAGCAATCTTTCTCTTGACTAAAACTGACTCTTGACATCCTTCCTTTTGTCCTGCTCACTGAAACCGACTCTTGACATCAATGACAACAAAACCTGCTCATATTTCCAACAAATAGGTTGAAACAAATCTTACTAGGGTTAATCTCTCTAGAACAAGGGGGATTTATGTAGGGTAGATAAATTTTGGATGGAGTTGTGATAGCACAATAAACTATTTATAAGATTTTCCAAAAGGGAAACAAAGGTATGTTCCTTAAGCTAGATTTATCCAAGGCATATGACAAAGTAAGTTGGAAATTTTTAGCCCAAATACTGTAATAATTTAGTTTTAGCAAAGAATGGATAAAATGGATTATGGAATGCATCTCTACTGTTTCTTTCTTAGTTCTCATCAATGGTAATCCATCCCAACTATTCGAATCTTCCAAAGGAATTCAGTAAGGGGGTCCACTTTCACCATTTTTGTTCATCATTTTTGCGGAGGGCTAGGGAAGACTCATACAAAAGAGGAAAGCAGAGAATACCATTTCAGTGGTAAGGATAAGCAGGAACATAAAGACTACTCACCTCCAATTTATGGATGACACAAGAATGTGGGGGCAAGCAACATTAAGAGAAGCAACCAATATTAGAAAAATGTTGGAGTGCTACATAGTGGTTACTGTACAACTAATAAATAAAGAAAAATCAATAGTGGTTTTTTTAATGTGATAAAAAAATTAAGAGAATGGATAACCCACATCCTCAGATTCTCAAAGGCATCACTACCCTTATAATATTTGGGTATCCTCTTAAAAAATAAGGGCCTCAAAAATAAATATTGGAAATCAATAAGAGATAGAATCCACTCGAAACTTTTTCATTGGACCTATAGGTGGCTAAGTTTTGGAGGAAGAGTAACATTGCTTAAATTTTTTTTATAAGCAATTCCAGTGTATAAATTCTCCATTTTGGCTGCCCCAAAGAGCATCCTAAAATATTTAGACAAGATGATGAGACACTTTATTTGGTCTAGAGTGTAAGGTAACCACACAAGGGCACTAGTTAGTTGGAACAAGGTTTGCAATCCTAAGGAAGTTGGAGTCTTGGTAATTAGAATATCAATGACAAAAAACCAATCTCTAACAACCAAGTTGTATTGGAGGTGGCTAACTTATCCTGACCAACTCTGGAGCAAAGTATTGAAACATAAATACTATCCCTCAAAAAATAAAAAATATCTTCCTTGTATTCCAGTATCAAGAGAGGGATTAGAGACCTGGAAAGCTCTAAATAAAGGAGCATCACTTATCAAAAAAGGGTTATACTAGAAAGTGGGAGATGGTAAAACTACTATATTGTGGTAAGATTATTGGGAACATTTTCCCCCCATAATTGATCAACACCCCCACTTAATAGGACTCAAGGAAAAATTTTAGAGAAAAGGATGGAATATCATAAGCCACTATTTTAAAATGCTAGATCAACTGCAGGATAATATTAGTCAGTGGCAATTCCTAGAGGATTTGAGGGAAGAATGGGTTAAGGAGAAAAGAGAACTAAAATAAATCTTAGATAGACGAAAGTGTCCAAGGAGTAATGGACCTGATCAACTTGGTTTGGGACATACCCAATTAGGAATTTATACTATCAAAGAAGGTTATAGAAATATTATCCAAAGAACTCAAATTGGTCCAAAGCCCCCTTGGTTGTAATTATGGCAACTCAACAGATGACCAAAGATAAATTTCCTTATGTGATTGGTTGCACATAACAGTATTAAGACTCAGGATAATATGAGGAGACATGGATTTATTGGACCCAACTGGTGTGTAATGTGTCACCAAGAGGAGTAAACAATGGGCCACCTCCTTTTTTTGTGCCCCTATGCCCAAATAGTCTGGAGTTTGTGGTGCATTATTTTTTGTCAATCAAAAAGATCCATTCTCACTGAGAACAAATTTTGGGACTATTGGAAGACCAATATATTCAAATCAAAGACCTTGAAGATAGCTTGGGATTTGGTTTTGGGTTTCATCTATTGGAAAATTTGGTTGGAACATAATAATAGGATTTTCAACAAGGAATTTAGACTAGAAGAAATAATCTAGGGCACTCTAAAAAGGAAAATTTTAGAGACAGTGTAGGATAAAACCCAAGAGGACTCTTAGATGGTAGAGGATGAAGCATATATATGGACACAACTCCAAAAACAACTACAATATGGTAACTAAGAAAGGATAAGAATAGAAAGAAGGATTTATAGACTCAGGATGAAGTCTATGGATTTAAAAGGAAAGGGTAAATGGAACACCTTTAGGGGTCATCCAGCAGGGACTAAAACTTCTAAAAGTTGGATAGTCAAAGGAACATATTTGTGTTGTATTTTGAGCCTTGTCAAGAAAGGCAAGTTATCGACAGTAAATGTATAATTTGATTTTTTTTCAGTAAAATTTTTACCTTTTTTCTCAAAAAATTAAAGTAGTAGAGCTTTAATTTAATAATTGAGTGAAGTATTTTATAGATTAAAGTAATGGGACTTTGGTTTATGAAATAAAAGATACTTGTATTATTTTTAAATTAAAGTAGTATAGCTTTAATTTAGTAAATAATTGAATGAAGTATTTTATAGATTAAAATAATGAGACTTTGGTTTATGGAATAAAAGATAATTGTTATATTTTTAACTTAAAGTAGTAGAGCTTCAATTTAGTAAATAATTAAATGAAGTATTTTACAGATTAAAGTAATGGGACTTTGGTTTATGGAATAAAAGATAATTGTATTATTTTTAAATTATATGTGAGACAAGCAAAGTCTCCCCAATATTGAAGAATGCTCCACAAGATCAATCACACACAAAAGAGGAAAACCCACAACACCAATATTAAGTGGTAAAACCCTACTTCAAATGAAGAAGGAAAACATCCACTATGAAGCTCACTATATTACTCATTTGATTCAACAATACAAGAATGCTTCAATGTTATGCAACAATATGCATCAACATGATATTACAACACAATCAAATATGACAAGATATGTTAATATGTAGTAGATAACACCCCTATTTAAAGAGAAGCTTTTCTACTATAACCCTAAATCTTATCACAATCTAATCTTGAGATGTGTGACAAGTGGCATCTATCAAATATTAGAAAGTGCTTAGTTACATTCTAATATTATCACAATATAATATTTTAGATGTGTGATAAGTGACATCTATCAAATATTAGAAAGTGATTAGTTACTTTCTAATATTTGCTAGAAAAGAGGAAATAACTTTTTCCCACAAATTAAATATTCCTAGCACCCTTATTTTATTTATTAATTGGGTGGGAATATTTTTACATAAAATAGAATTATTTTCTAATTCAAATATTATTGTTTAGACTTTATATTTTAGTCTAAAAATAATTTACATAATTTTGCATTACATATTCCAAAACTCCCCCTTAATGCAATATTGGGGAAAGGAATTATGAGACAAATAAACATTCTCCCCCTAAATATACAAATGGGTATGAGAATCAAATGAGTAATATAGTTACAATGAGCTTTTATGACCAAGAATGGTCTACAATAAGGCACCAATATAAAATGGGCCAAAATGATACTGCAATCCCCCAACGAAATAGCTTCAGATACAAGCAACTTACAAAGCCATCCATCAACCACAAGTGGTTTCAAATGACAAGAAGAAAACATCACAAGGGTGTCTTCAGTAAGCCTGCAAAAACCCAAATGGAAGTACTTGCAAGCTACAAGTAGCTCAACATAAGATCATTCAGATACATCATCATAAATATATTCACCACAACATATATGAATATCCAAATATGATAACAAAACTGATCTAACAAATAGTGAACTATAAGTCATCACAAAAATATGCCAAGCCATACTTATAGTCACATGCTATATAGTTGATCAAAAAATATCATGATCAAAGTTACATAAAGCAAACAAGGAGTACCATGATAATGCAAACTCTAAAGTACCATGTACAAAATTTGCATAAGGTATATGAAAATAATAAAGTGTGCACACTGGTTGCATAAAGCCAACCATAAAATATCATGTACAAAAGTAGCATAAATTCTAACAAGAAAATACCATGATTAACCAATTGCATAATGCCGACTACATAAAAACATGTACAAATTTGCACAAGGCAACAAGAAAGTACCATGTAAAAGAGTTGCATAAAGCAATTGCATCATATACCATAATTGCACAATGCCATCTACAAAGTAACATGTACAAAAGTTGCACAAGGCAAACAAGAAAGCACCATGTTCAAAAGAGATGCAAAAAGCAATTATACCACCAAATATCAACTCATATATATAGCACAAAACACCTCATAAGGATGAATTTGTCATCACACAAGTGTAACTACACTTCATTCCCCCTTTAGGACAACTTAACCAAAGCAAGTGAGTCCCTCAGCTTACAAAACTGCTCCTTGGGAAGATGTTTGGTGAACAAATCAGAAAAATTAGAAGATGATGGGCAATACTCCAACTGAATAGTCCCATCCAATACCTTCTCTCTGATAAAGTGGGCTTGTATTTCAACATGCTTTGTCCTTTTATGCATTACAGGATTTTTAGCCAAGGCAATAGCTGATTGATTATTGGAGAGCAAACGTGAAGGACCAAATTGCTCAAAGCCAATTTCCTTCATGAGGGTACGAAGCCAAACCTCTTCATGTGTAGCTGATGTCGTAGCCTTATAATCTGCTTCCATTGTAGAAAGAGCAATTGTATCTTGCTTCTTGGAAGACCAAGTGATAGCTGCAGACCCAATACTAAAAACATATGTTGTGGTAGACTTTCTGTCTATTCTATCCCATCCAAAATCAAAAATAGCATAGCCAAAAAGAGCAAAGGAAGGAAGCCTAGAATACTTGAGTGTCAAATATCTAGTACTTGAAAGGTACTTTAGAATCTTCTTGGTAGCTTGTAAGTTCTCAATATAAGGTTTTTGCATGAACCTAGCCATCATACCAACTACAAAAGCAATATCTGGCCTTGTGATGGTAACATAAAGAAGACTACCAATGAGCTACCTATACAATATAGCATTAGCCAACTAAGATTCTGTATTTACTTCCAACTTAACCCCTGTAGAAATAGGAATGGAAGTAGGATTGCCATACTCCAAATCAAACCTCTTAAGAAGATCTCCAATATACTTGGATTGACTAAAAAAGGTACAATATTCATGTTGATAAACTTGCATGCCAAGATAGTAGTGTAGAAGACCAAGGTTAGTCATTTCATACTCTGACTTTAATTTGGAGATGAAATCAAAAATGGCCTCATTCTCATTTCCAGTCACAACAAGGTCATCAACAAATAGAGAAATTAAAATGACCAAGTTATCCTTCCTAAGAACATAGAGATCTGTATCTAAATAGCATTTATCAAAACCAAGAGACAAGAAGTAACCTGAAATCTTCATGTACCATGCCCTAGGTGCTTGCTTCAGACCGTACAAGGTTTTATTTAGTTTACACACAAGTGTTTCCTTACCTTGTACAACACATCCTTGTGGTTGAATCATGTAGATATCCACATCCAAATCACCATTTAGAAAGACACTTTTTACATCAAGCTAAAAAATTTTCCAACCTTGAGCAGCAACAATAGCAATGAGAAGCTGAATGGTGGGCATTTTGGCAACTGGTGCAAAGGTTTCATCATAGTAAATACCATATTTTTGAGTATAACCCTTAGCAATCAATCTAGCCTTATACTTTTCTATCTCTCCATTAGAATTGTACTTGATTCTATAGACCCAATTATTCCTAATAACATTTCTCTTATTAGGATAAGGCACTAGATCCCAAGTTTTATTATTTAGAAGAGAATCCATCTCAACCTTCATGGCATCAACCCAACAAGAGTGTTGTGAAGCTTCTTGGTAATAAGTAGGCTCATGATCATTCTCTATATTAGCTAGAAGAGACATGTTAAGGGTCATACTTCTAGTTATCCTTTGGCTAACTGAATTCTGCTCTTTAGGACCCCTAGAATGATCCAACCACTTGGTCCTTTTGACACAAGGCCCACCCTTTTCTAACTCAAGAAGGTCTTCATTGAATTTGACATCTCTTGAAACAAATTCAATACGGGAAGAAGATGAGTATAACCTGTAGCCCTTATGCTCTACATCATAGCCAACAAAGATGTATTTTTGAGACTTTTTGTCCAATTTCTTCCTCTTTTTTGAAGGAATATATGAAAATTCATCACATCCAAACACTCTTAAGTGTGACAAATTCGGCTTCTTACCATTCCAAACCTCACAATGAGTCTTCTCCTCAATTGATTTTGAAGGACACCTATTAAGAATGTAGATTGTTGTACTGGCTGCTTCACCCCAAAGAAATTGAGGTAAGTGGTCACCAAGCATGCATCTTACCATATCCATTATTGTCGTATTTTTTCTCTCTACAACACCATTTTGTTGAGGAGTGTATGGACAAGTAAACTGCCTTTTGATTCCATGAGAAGAAAAACTCATTGAAATCATTGCTATTGTACTCCCCTCCATTGTCACTTCTAATAATTTTTATCTTTGCTCCCTTTTGATTTTCTACCAAAGCTTTGAACTCTTTGAATGTCTCAAAACAATCTGATTTATTCTTAAGTAGATACCCAAAGATCATTCTTGAATAATCATCTATAAAGGTAAGAATATAGGATGCACCACCAAGTGATCTAACATGTAATGGACCTATAATATCTGTATGAATGAGTTGAAGAATTTGTGTGGCCCTTGTTGACTTGTCCTTTGCAAACTTTTTTTGCTCACCTTGCCTAAGATGCATGTTTCACACAAACCATGAATAGGTGAAATTTTAGGCAAGCCTTCAACCAAATTTTTGGACTTCATCATTTGAATATTTTGATAGTTTGTATGGCCTAACCTTAAGTGCCAAAGCTTGCTACTAGGAGAAACATTAGTTGCTAAACACACTTTAGGAGAAGCATCACTTAACATATAAATATTATTCTTCACATAACCTATAATGATTGGTAGCATGCCTTTCCTAATGCTCCATGAAGTTGCATTGAACTCAATAGTGTGACCACTCTAGCAACTTGCAAAAATGAAATTAAATTTCTCCTAAGGTTAGTCATATATAGGACATTATCAAGTAATTTCCCTTAAATTACAACATTGTCAACACCTTCTACTTGAAGTCTAGTATTATCACCAATGACAACTGAATCTGAAGAGTGCTTATGAAAGTCCAAAAACTTATCCTTTTCAAAACACATATGGTTAGTGCATCTAGAATCTAACACCCATTCATTAGAAGTAGATGATTCAATGGATTAGAGGGTACAAACAAAGACATTTTTATTAGAATTTTTCTTGAAATTGTTGTTCTTTTTCTTTCCCTTGCCAAACCATTTCTTAGGTCTTTGTCCCTTAGAATTTTATTGCTCTTCCTTTTCTGCAATCTTCTTCTTCTTGAAACAATTTTGTTCCTTGTGGCCTTTCTTGCCACAAAAGTTGCAAGTGAAATCAACTCTAGGCTTGTTGGGTTGGAAATTTTTATTTTTCCTTCCCTTGTATTTCTTCTTGAAGGAAGACTTAGTGGAACTCAAGGCAACATTCTTCTCCTTGACAACTTGACCATTCACTTTGTCTCTATTAAGAGACTCTTCATGTTGAATCAATAATTGTGAAAGAGTGTTGAGAGGAATGCCATCCTATTCTTGCTCTAGCCTAGTCTCAATAATGGTGGTAAAATTCTTGAACTTGTTTTAAAAGTTCCTCAAAATGATAAATCTTAAGAGCTTCTCACTTATCCAATCACAATTACAAGCCAATAGGTGAGTTCTCATGTCTTTCATCTTTGAGAGGAAGATCAAGGCACTTTCTTCTTCACCTTGCATAGTGCTAAGAATTTTGGATAATAAAGTGAATTTCCTTGATGTGTTGGACCCTGGATGGACTTGTTTTTCAAATCCCATACATATTTAGCATGCTCACAATGGCTTATAGTGAGCAATATCTTATCACTCACACTATTTATAATCATGGAAAGTGCAAGGTGACTCTTGTTGTTGTATGTCTCAACTGCCCTTGCTTGGGTTGGGATTGCTTCATCTCCATTCACAACAGGCCATAAATTTATTGCTTGAAATTTAGCCCTCATCCTTGGTTCCCATATTCCCAAATTTTATCTATCAAGGATGTGCTTAGGTGTGAAGGAGATTCCATGATCAACCATTCTAGAAAGTGAACATAATCAAAACATAAGATGCATTGACAAAGGAAATAAATGATGCAATAAGAAAGTAGATAAACATACTTGCATATATAAAAAAACATAACTTTCAAGTAATCTACTTTTCAATCATCAAAGATAATCATCATGAAAGATAATTAAAATTAAGCATCATCAAGAGAGATAAGCATCATCATGAAAGATAATCAACATTATCATGAACTACTATAACCATCTTGCAATAAACAACTATAACCATATTGCAATTGAATAAAGAAAATAAACCAAGATCAACTTGCAATAGATTAACTTGCAATAAGAAGGTAACTAATCATAACAACCATCTTGCAAAAAAATAAACTAACTTGAATTGAACCATAAAACATTTTTTAAATGTTAGATAGTCAATAAGTTAGTTAGTGTTCATTTTAAGGTTTTGCTATAGCCTAATGAATTGCCAATTCATCTCACCCAAGGTCAACCAAGCTACCCAAAAGGGTATGGGTACGAGGACCTGAAAAGGACTTGCTACCGATAGAGTGGATTCTTTTGTATTCAATAGGTGTTTAGCAAATATAAACTGTGTCACAAGATTACGTAAATTTTAATCAAATACTAAAGTTGTGGTTAGTAAGTTGATTCATTTTTAACCTTCTTGATTAATATGAAAATTAGTAAATTGCAAGTTAGTTGGTTAGTAGATTTTTTAGTAGCAAGTTAGTAGTTAGATTAGTTGAGATGCAAAATACAAAATATGCAAAAAAAAAAATGTAAGAAAGATGAACAAGAGATAGTGGAGACACAAAGCAAAACACAAATACACACACACACTCTCTCTCTCTCTCTTTCTCTCTCTCTCTCACTCTCACTTTCATTATATTTTACTTTCATTATGAGAGATACAAGTTACATTAATTTACATTATGTTTCAAGCAAATGCTTGAGAGGGATGAGAAGAAATTAATAAAAATAGGGGAAGAGAGTGAAAAAGTTGATCTAAAATTGCCTTGTAAACTCCAAAACATACTTGGATAACCTTGCAAAACAAACAAACTCACAAACAAACATTGTTAATGTGAGACAAAAAAATATTGCATTTTAAGGAAAATAATAATAATTTTTTAATACAAAAATTGCTTAAAAAAAATGCAATTAAATTAATAAAATTTATTTTATTAAATAATTAATAAAAAAAAATCGCATGAAAAAGTTTAAAGATTTTTATAAAGCAAAACTTAAAAAAAAAATTTAAAAGTTTTTTAGACTATATAGCCGACTATTTTTTTTATATAGCCCACTATTTTTTTTTATATATATAGCTGATTGTTTTTTTTTTATATATAGTCGATTTTTTATTTATTTATATATATAGTCGACTTTTTTTTAATTTAAAAAATTAAAAAAATGACTATATATGGAAATAGGGGTTTTTGGGTCTTTCGGACGCAACCATGGGGTTCATTTGGCTCCAAAACCCTTCCAACAAAATCTCAATGCCAAAAAAAATTATAGATTTAAAATGAAAATACTATTTGCAAAAGATCTAACAACTAGATCTAAAAACACAATAAATCTATAAACCCTAATGGAAAATTTGCAAAATAAATTTGCATAAAATATCCAAATATCAAATGCATAAATAAATAAATAAATAAATAAATAAATAAATAAATAAATAAATAAATAAATATATATATATATCTTAATGGGTTTTTCACCTCAAAGGATTGAAGACACTTGATGAAGATCCCAACTGCTCTGATATCAAATGTGAGACAAACAAAGTCTCCCCAGGATCGAAGAATGCTCCACAAGATCAATCACACACAAAAGAGGAAAATCCACAACACCAGTATTGAGTAGTAAAACCCTACTTCAAATGAAGAAGGGAAACATCCACTATGAAGCTCACTATATTACTCATTTGATTCAACAATACAAGAATGCTTCAATGTTATGCAACAATATGCATCAACATGATATTACAACACAAGTCAATATGACAAGATATGTTAAGATGTAGTAGACAACACCCCTATTTAAAGAGAAGCTTTTCTACTACAACCCTAAATCTTATCACAATCTAATCTTATCACAATCTAATCTTGAGATGTGTGACAAGTGGCATCTATCAAATATTAGAAAGTGCTTAGTTACTTTCTAATATTATCACAATATAATCTTTGAGATGTGTGATAAGTGGCATCTATCAAATATTAGAAAGTGATTAGTTACTTTCTAATATTTGCTAGAAAAGAGGAAATAACTTTTTCCCACAAATTAAATATTCTTAGCACCCTTATTTTATTTATTAATTGGGTGGGAATATTTTTACATAAAATAGAATTATTTTCTGATTCAAATATTATTCTTTAGACTTTATATTTTAGTCTAAGAATAATTTACACAATGTTGCATTACATATTCCAACATTATAGTAGTAGAGCTTTAATTTATTAAAAAAATTAAAATAAGTATTTTATAGATTAAAGTAATGAGACTTTGGTTTATGAAATGAAAGGAAATTGTATCATTTTTAAAATAAAGTAGAGCTTTAAATTTAGTAAATAATTGAATAGATTGTTTTATATATTAAAGTAATTGGACTTTGATGTATGATACAAAGGAAAAATGGTTTACTTTATGAATTAAGTTTAATATTTGATTCATGGAAATAAGGGAACCCTCTGTATTTAATGATTAAGGATATGGGACTTTATTTCATCGAAAAGGTACAGATTTGATTAAAGTAAAAACCATGTTCTAAGTTGTGTATGTTGAATGAATCTCTAAAGGGATTTGAGAGGTGAAAATAAAGTAAGGATTCTTTATGATATCAACTATGCATTAGATGGTTAGAAGCTTGATTAAATTTGTATAGTTGCAATTTGGCAAAGTAAATGTTAGATGCATTTAGACGTATACCTATCCTGAACCATGAGTGCCTTGATCCTCTACTATCCTCAAATGATTGATGGAAAGAGTGGAAGGACCAAAGGGATGGATGGACTAATGCATCAATTTGTTTTCTACTTACCATTTATTTACTTATGCTCAAATATACTAGATTTGTAGGGAGATATCCCTAAATTAACATGATGTATTACTTATTATTTAAAAGTATGGAGGTTTTACCATACTAAGATGTATGTAATAAATGTGGAATGATGAGGATTATATATTTAAATTTACTGCTATGAATTAATTATGTTTTGTATTAAATTCTCTTTCAATTAAGTTTGCTTTATTTAAAATGTTACTTCTTTCCTAGTATATTTGATTGATTTTGTTAGATTTAGTATCTAGAATTGTTTTGATTTTCCTGTCAATTAATAAAACCTAAGAAATCAGTTCTAGGGTGAACTTAGAAGATGACCTAAGGGATTGAAACCCCTTAGGGTGAACATAGGAATACCTAAGGTATTAATACCTTTTAGGGAGAATTGTAACTAAGTTTGTGGAAAGTCTACATCTGAGTTAAGATAGCTCATCGTGAAGATGAGATATATAGCTTAACTCATAATACTCATAACATACCTACATAGACTAGATTGTGTATGGTATGGAGATGCGTGTATACCTTCGATTGACTAAAATTGATAATTTTAGCTCATCAAGAGTGATGAGATGGATAGACTTACTTGTAGTAACACATATTACGTCTACATAGATAAACTTGTGTGAGGGTATTTGTTGTAGCTTTTTGAGAAAACTTAGGGGATTTAAACAATAGGTTAATCTTAGATTGGTTATGGGTTTATGAATCCCTCTCCTTAGTAAAAAAATAAAATTTTTTCTTTTCTATGTGTTTTTTTATAACTTAATTTGGGTCATTACATAAATACAATAAAAATGAAGGAAACAATGCAAGCCAAAATCAAGGACAACAACCTTTTAAGAAAAATAATCAAGGAACACAAATTGGATCTTAATATCTTCCTAAAGTAGCAGAAGAAGAAAGAACTACTTTTAATAGTGCAAAAATATCCCACCCAAGAAGAAATAACGTTTCTAGGGAGTTTAGAGAGAGCAAAGGAAGGACTAATCAGATATGGAGCTTTACCACTGTAGAGTGTCGACAAAGGAGTAAAGGAAAGGAATAGGAAACTCCAACAGAATTAGAGGCAGCAAACCCCCAATAAAAAAATTAAGAAACTATAAAATGTTTATTAGTTGACTATATATTTTGTTGTATTGCAATCAATAATTCTGTACAATGTAATATTATTTTCAATCAAATTAATGAAAAAAACATTTACTAATTTTGTGTCTTATCATTCAATGGTTGTTTTCATTTATAATTTTGTCTTGCTTTTTAATTTATGATGATTCAATTATATTTATTATTGTAATCTCAAACAACAAAATAAATATTATTGTTGGTTTATAGTTATTTGCAAAGTAGAAAGAACTCATTTGTGTCAAAATATTAATATTCATACATTAACAATAATATGATATAAAAAATAAATATTTATCAATGAAGGCAATTAAGACACTAAGAATGCTACAATATAAAACATACAATTTCACCAACAACAATGTGATATAAAAAAAAATTATGAATAAACAATTTTTCATTTTCAATATCTAAGCTGGAAGAATATGAAAAAAATTCAAATTTATCAATGTTGTAAAATTTGATAAAAAATAAAGTCAAATTTATCAATGTTGTGAAATCTTGGAAAAATTACAATGGAGGTAGCTGAAATAAACACTTCTCAGCTTATCTAGGACCACTTGTAAGCATAGTAGATGTGTGCATCAACACTATTTGATCACTACAACTATAATTATCCTCATTATTATGTGTATTAGTGACACCCCTTTTGTCTACTAGATATTTCTAGTATGCCAATTCTCTATCATAGGGATGCTTGTCCAGCTCATACGCTAACACATATATTCTCAAAAAAATTTCCATTTTTTTATCCAAGATGTTATGAACTTTAGATTTCATGAAATATAGTGCACTAAAAACTCTCTCATCTTCCATAGATCCCAAAATCATTGTTTGACATAATTCATTTAAACAAAAATATTCACTAATCATATCTTGTAAGACACTACTTCGATATAATTTTTTCCATAAATATGTAATGAAACCAGGATCATGGGGGTTACTCAAATGTGATATTTGTGTAGAGGGGGAAAACCACCCTACCACGTATGATTCTCAAGGTTGGATCCATAGGGAAGCCTTGAGGTGAACCATGGGGGTTGCGTTGTTCTCTACACTTGGTGTGAAAAGAGGGGGAAGGGTTCACCAAGAATGGCTTTAAGGACTCGCTCCAAGTCCTCTGGTTTTCAAGAATGTTTGATGTATTTGATTCAAGACAATCACCTATGTTTGGCCTTTCTAGATCTATGCTATGAAAGATAAAGGACAATGCAGAAATATAGAATGCAAGAAGACAAGAGCTAACCCTAGAATGATTCTTTCTTTGAATGCTTTCTAACCCTAGGGTTTCAAGATAGAAAAACCTTTAAGCAAGGGCTCAAGAGAAGATGCACAAATAATATTAACCCTAAGTGCACACTATATGTTGTTTATCCTTTCAAATGCCTAGAAATCAATTAAATATATTTCTTTTAAATCAGATCTAGGGTTTTATAACAGAAATAGAAGGCACTCAACAAATAACCTAAATATTAATTGGAACACTTATCTTATCCGATGGTTGATCCTTGCTTTTATCCTTTGTCCAATGATATCAACAATTCATGTTCCTGCAAGATAACTTGAGAAACACTTGGAAAATATAATCAATATTAGGGGGCCTACTTAGGCCATTATACAATAATTCTTGGAGGTGCAATAGTCAAGCCCCCTAGGTCCTTTTAGCTGACCTTTGAAAATAGAAGTGAAAGTTGACCTTTGGAAGAAATCAAGCATATCAAAATACAATAGAATAAAATGATAAAACCATAGAACATAATGTAGTACTATGTCCTATATGTAGCCTATGATGTAGATCTAAGGTCTAGAATAGTAATTTACCCCTAGACATAGTCTAGGTGAAATCATACCCCATAATAGATGATCATGATTTTGCATAAGTGAAATCATGCCCCGTAGAGACTTAAGCATGATTTCATAGAAGTGAGATGAAAACCTCAGATCAATGCGAAATGAATAATGTGAGATACAATAAATTAAAACATGCATGCAAAAGAGTGAAATCACCTAGTAGATAGCGTGGAAGCAGACAGAAGGGTTGAGACCTCCCGAATAGTTGATCTCTCCTTAGGGCTCCAACACAAATCCACCAAAGCGAGCAACAACAAATAATCCAATGCAGCAGAGAACAAATCACACTTCACAATTATGAGTTAGCTTGCTTGCGAGAGAAGAAGAAGAATGCAGATCACTTAGTGAGCACTTTAAAATCACTTGTAATTAATAATCATGATTCATCATTATAATTCATCATGCTCTAAAAATGATTTCAAACCCTCCTTATATAGCAGATTTGAAGGTGAAATGGGTGGGAAAACCGAGGAGAGCCGATGCCAAACATGCCAACTTCAAGAAATTAGGGTTTCCTTAGAGAAAAACCCTAAAAGGTAAAATCATACCCCATCAGGGCCGATCATAATTTCACCTTATGCAAAATCATGCCCCATCAAGGGCGAGCATAATTTCACATAAAGAGGAAAAAAGAAGAAAAAAAGGGAGGAGACCTAACCCTTGCCCTAGGCAAGTCTAAGGGGTCTCCCAAGAGGACTCAAGGAAGATTGCCCACTAAAGTGGGTCAATTTTTCATGTCTACATTTTACCCCTCTTTGATGCATTTATGGCCTAATAAATGTGTCAAAGAAATATGTAAACACTCACAAACAAAATACAACAAGTAAAAATAGGGTGGTTGGTTTAGAAGAAAGGAGTGGTGCAAAAATAATGTTATTTCAAACACTTTCTTATTTTGCATGCAAATCAAGGCATTAGGGACATTAATACCTCTTAGGCTAGGGTGCCCCCTCGAGTTTCATGAGGGAGGACACATCCCTCATGAAAACTCAAAAAGATAGACAAAAGAAGAAGAGAGAAGAAAAGAGAAAAAAAAAAAAAGACAAAAAAATAGGGATAAAAGTGAAAAAGAGGTAAAACCCTAATTCATTTTTACCACGCAAAAGAGGAGAAAAGAGCTCTAGAGAAAAAATAGAGATGGCATTACCGATGCACCATTCAATGATCACGAGGGGTGAGGCTAGCATGAAAGTCGAGCGAGTAGAGGTAAGATCAAAAACCTTCCTAACATTTATCAAATTTTTATGCATTTTTCGACGATTTTACACCAAAACTGGTGATTTTTTTGCATATGACCAAGTGAATTTCATGGCCCATGATTTATCCTGGGTAGTAGCGGAGAAATCATGCCCATAAAAAATAGCATGATTTCATAAAATCATGCCTCACGAGGATGGGATGATTTCACCTATAAATCTGGTCCTAAAAAACAGGCAATTTCAGAAGAAGAAAAAAGAAAAAAAAGAAAAAAAAGAAAAAAGAAAAAAAAGAGAAGTAGGAAGCAAGCAAGCTACAACTCAATTGAATATTACTTAAATTTTAATTTAATTTAAATTTTATTTATTTTTAATTAATGAAACTGATGAAATTTGTTAATTTTGTGAATGCAACTTAGAGTACTCGAGAGCCGTGAGTGGAAGGCTCCTTGGAGGTGGAGCTAGAGGCACTCGGGTAGGAGAGAGGGATACTAACAACTCTGGCAAAGAGATGGTATCCAAAGTTGTCTACCTTCTAGTTACCCATAGGGGAGATGACCATCACACTAGAGGATATGTGGTGCATCTTGTGCATTCCCATCAGGGGGATGGCAATTTATAGAGTATGAGGGTGGCCAATGACCTTGCAATGATTCTTAGGAGGTTAGACCCATCGAGTGTGAGAGAGCACCATAGTCATAGATGACCTGGTGGGACGTTATGGGGTAGACCCATTGATGATCATGCTCTATGGGGTGGTGGTGGGATTATTGATGTGCCACACTAGTAGGTGATATCTACCATGGATGATGGTGGGTGTAGTAGCAGACATGCGACACTAGAGAGTTTGATTTGCATGGGGTCCATATGTGTTAGCCCACTTGTATAGGATATTGTACAATATCATGTACAAGTGACATACAAGGATAGTGTGTATGACATTGCTCTAGGTATGGAGCTAGGAGCACATAGTGGTGTGGAGACTAGATGCACTACTAGGACCATTGCCTAGCCTAGAGTGACCAACTACATATAGATGGTCTAGATCCCTAGAGTGAGTCATGAGGACATACGCTGGGAACCTACCACTAGCGAGGTGGGTAATAGATGAGCTGAGGGAGGCCAAGATTGTATGGTGACCCTAGAATCTACACCTAAGATGGGCTGAGGATAGGAGAATCTAGCTAGGGTCAAGAGGATCATATGGCTGACCATAGAGAGAGGGGAGCCAGAGGTCTTCCAATTTGATAGAGTCCTGAGGTAGTTTAAGATCTTATAAGGAATCCTAGACCTAGAGGATTACTAGTACCAAAGAGTATACTAAGACCCAATAAGGATCAGAGATGAGCCAAACTTGGCTAGGTGGGTAGAGGAGGACTTAGATGATCCTCCTTACATGGATCCAAGGGTGGATGATGTAGGAGTGGCCTTCAGATACCGATGATGGTATAGAGGAGTCATGCCCTAGAGGGTCTCCCCACTAGTACTGATATAGAGGTGCTAGGTGATGGACCCAAGCATGCAATAAGCCTTTTAAGAGGTAGCTCATAGGGCCATAGAGAGGGAGTAGGGCCAGGTAGCTCCAAGATAGAGATAGACATGGGTCTAGATTGAGCTGGTGATAGAGGCCACCAATACTACAAGGACCAGGGAGGTAGGGGCATCTAGAGTTACCCCCATAGAGGTCGAGGTACCACCATGTAGAGGATCAAGAGAGGCCTCTACATTAATAGTAGCTAGTTAAGGCTAGGCCTTAAGATGAGGGGACCCGAGGGAGGAGGTAGAGGCACTACGAGCATAGGTGGTGACTCTATAGAGATAGGTGGACCTACTCTAAGAGGATAGGTCCAAGAGGATCGAGGGACTATGAAGCTCTTTGAGTACCACAGATATAGAGAGGGATGTAACTCGAGCAGAGGTTGATCATATCTAAGGTAAGGTGAGCCATCTAGATATAGAGTGCTAGAGGGCTCGAGTAGAGGGGATGGCTATCATTAGGAGAAGCTAGGCTAGCGATGGGATCTACCTCCTATAGGAAGAGCTATGGAGGATAGGGGAGAGGTTAGAGGTGGCCATTCAATGGGCTACCTTCTATGAGGCCATGTACTACTAGGTGGTACCAAAGGGGTAGAGGGTGATACTCCCTCCATCCCTACATCAGCTAGTAGGTCATGATCTCGATCATAAATAGTCTCAGCTTCACCATCCATGGGTATGTGACTTCCTAGACCACCTCCTTCGAGTGGAGCAAAGGAGATGGGCTCTTAGAGCTAGGGCTAGGGATCAGGATGACATACCAATTTTGATTGTGGTATGCATCCCTAGGGATTGGTTGAGTGTACTAGGACTGGACTATGGTACACCAACCAGACACTTATGTATCTCTCTCTTATCAAGTAATACAAAGTTGCTTCTTTTATATTTTATGTGTTAATGTGTGTGCATGTGATATGATTTGATTAAGTGTTCTTTAGATTTATGTTTTATGTTTTATGCATGAAAACTATCTTAATGCAAAACTATATGAAATGCATGGATGAAATGGATGAGAGCATGAAAGAAGAAAAACACAAGAAAGGAGGAAACAAGAAGGAAGAAGAAGAAGAAGATCCAAAGGTCAACCATCAAAAATAGAGAAGGATAGGAAAACATAGTATTTAAACCAACATAGGTCATGATAGACCAATGTGATCAAATACTATGAATCATACCAGAAATAGGGAGCTAAACCCGCTATGGGTGTAGTACTCACCATGAGTGATGAAGTGTTGGAGTCTGACCCACTATGGGTGGTTGCTCGCTAATTGACTATTATGGGGTGATTACCCACTAGGATGTATGTTGAGGCCTACTAAAAATGGCCAAGGAGCTTATCCTATAATGGGGTGTTGAGCCCACTGAGTCAAAAGGGAGTATAACCCGATAGGAGATCATATCCAATAAGATACCCGCTAGGATGTATAATTATCCCATGTGGGGTGCAATATAAGTGGATAAAAATTAATAGGTGAGTGCTACCCCCGATAGGGGTTTTAAATATGAAAAACACTTTGTGAGTGTGTGCAAATGTTCAGAAGAAGATAACATTTGAGAAGGAAAAGAAGAAACAAATACACATATATCCTTGTCTAAGCAAAAGATAAAGAAAAACTCAAGAAGAAGAAAGAGGTGACAAGGACATATTAACAAGCTATCATCCTTGACCTAAGAAATATGATAAATCAATGCTTCTAAGATCAAGGAAGAATAGATCAAAGGAAGAAAGAAACAGAGAGAAGCAAGAAAGAAGTTGAAGAAGAATCCCTAGGTGGGGATTTTGCTAGGCATCAGAACCCTAGTGAAAAGTGCAATGCATGTGAGCTATGACCTAACTAGGTATCATCACATGCCATTGTCGCAAGATCCCCAAAAATCTATATGATCAAGTAGTCATGAACAAGCAATCATGCAAAATATGACACTCAAGCATGCAAGTTGTGTTAAATGTCAGGCAATCAATGCAAAAGATGATAGGCAACAATGCAATATGAACAAGAAGATGGATGCAATGGAAATGCAAATGCATAACTAAATGATAAATGATTTTTTATGAATTTTTATTTATATTATTATTTTTTTTTTATTATTATTTGAGCAAGCAGGATGATAGTCGACACAAAATCTGAATGTGTCTCCTTTCTTGACAAAAGAAACAAGTGTACCATGAACTATTTTATCAAAGAAATCTCTAAAAGGTAAGCCTTCTCGATAATTAGAATTATGGAGAGGCTCCTTCATAGCTCTTTCTTTGGTAGCCATAGCATGATAATCAATGCATTCTCGAACATAACCATTCTTTTTAACATAAGGAGGAGCAATTCCTAACTTCACAAGATCACTATAGGACAACGAAGTAGGATCCTCTTCTAAAATAGAAAGCTTATTTTTGGAGCATACAGAATCAATCATATTACAAAACAAGATCTCAGAAGAATAAGGGGGACCATCATCCTCATCACCCACTCCTGACTTTTGATAATCCATATATTCAACATAAGTCATAAGATGATCATCATTATCAAATGGTAAAGGTTGGTCTTTGCTAGGTATGAAACCTATGCCACATCTCCCAGGCTAGATCTCGACATCCAAAGGCTCTTGAATGCCCTTATATTGTGGCCCCAAACCTTTACCTACATATCCCATACTAGATAGGATCTATTTAGGAAGTGGGTAGTCATTGGAAAGGTAACAATGAGCAAAAGAATGCTCAATGGGAGAGGGGTTGCTACCACGTATATTTTCTTCGAAGGTAGTTCCTATGAAGATAAAGGTACACATGCCAATGTGTACAACATCACCTTTCTTATGGGGTAAACCCATGGTTCTAGGTGATGGTGGTAGCTTGGCTAGATCTAGAAGAGGTTCTCGAAGAAACTGATTATCATGATCTTGAGATGAGAAATTTAAGATATGTTCCTCACTCATATTTAAATTTTGAAATTGCTCTGATATCTGAGATGAGGAACGTGGAGAAACCATTGAAGAAATAGAAGGACAAAGGTTGAACTCAGATTGAGCTCGCTCTACATTTGAGCAAAACTCAAATGGTCGAGGGTCGCCTAGAATGGTGATAACTTGATTTTTAAATTCAAACTTTAGGTATTGATGAAGAGTAGAAGGGATGACCTTCATTGCATGGATCCAAGGATGTCCAAGAAGAAGATTAAAATATGTAGGACAATGTACCACATAAAACAAAGTATCCAATATTTTAGGTCCAACCTTAAGGGGAAGAGATATGACACCACAGGCCTCTTGGGACTCATTGTTGAAAGCTTTTATGATGATATCAGATTTTGTTAAATCTTCCTCTTTTAATCCAAATTTTTGAAAGAATTGATATGTACACAAATTGAGGGAAGAACCATTATCAATCAAGATTCACTTAATAAAGGTATCCCCAATAAGTGTAGTGATGTAAAGTGAAGAATATTCTTGTAAGTTTGAGGAAGGCTTATCATCATCCGAGAATGAGATGTGATGTATCCCAAAATATCCTATGACATCAACTATGGCATTAGGAGAAATATCTGAGGGAACAGATTGTTGTTTTAGAAATTCCATCAAAGCATCTCTATGGTTGGGAGAAGTTTGTAAGAGTTCTAAAATGGATATTTTTGTTGGAGTATTAGCTAACTACTTTTGGAGATCAAATGAAACCCTAGGTTGTGGTTTCAACACTAAAGGTGGAGTCCCTATATCCGAAAATATTTCTCTGATTATTCTTTGAAACTGAACTGGGTTGTAATGCAGAATTTTATCCTTGTTGAGAATGTTGAGTAGGTTGAGTCTGAGCTTGCCTTCTTGTAGTTATCCCAACCATGCCAACCATATTACCATAGGGAGGAGGCTCATTCTGATGAGCCACCTGATTAGTTGCTTGTTGATTATGTTTTGGCAATGGATCTTTGAATATTCCCATATCTTGATTTGTTGTTGAAGCTTGCTGAGTAGGAACTTGATTATTTACTGATTGAGAACTCCCTATATCAATACGTCCTGCATCAATCAAATCTTGAACCACATGTTTCAACTTCTTACAAGAGTTTGTCCAATGTCCTTCCACTCTATGATATGCACAATGTTGACCTACCTTGTACCAATGAGTTGTAGTATCTGGTTGCCTTATGGGAGGTAACTCAATTGCATTGGCTTCTAAGAGTTGTTTTAAAACTACTTCCATAGACATATTAAGCCTTGTAAAATTCCTTTGTGGAGGTTTTTAAAGTATTATATTTTGTAGGTTGTTAGTAACATTATTAACAAGCCTACTATCCATTCCACTATCACCTCCTATGTGCTTATTCTTATGTTGAGACCTAGTAGGTTTCTCTTCTTTGAATTTGAGTTGGCCTCTTCTAATAAGAGCATGTTCTACTTTTCTTGCTAAATCAATTGCTTGATCAAAAGATGTAATAGTAGTAGTTTCTAATGCATAAGATAATTGTTCTTGTAAATTACCAATAAATATCTCAAGCATATCCTTTGGAGGTAAAGTATATCTCAAGCATCCAACTAAACTTCTCCAACGAGCCAAGAATTCTAAAAAAATTTCCTCTTTACCTTGTTTTAAATTATAAACATCTTTCATTGTTACTTCCTTTTCAATATATGCACCAAACTGTTGAACAAATAATTCTATTATTTCTTCAAAACTCTTCAAGGAATAATTAGGTAACCGATAGTACCACTCTAATGCCATGCCACCAAGACTCTTAGGAAATGTTTTTAGCAACAACATGTCATCATATATGAGATCATGGCAAGTTGTTCTAAATCTTCTTAAATGCTCTATTGGATCTTCTATCCCCTTATATATAGGTAAAACTAGCATAGGAAAATGCTTAGGATAAGGTCTAGCAACAACAATAGGATCCAATGGCTGATTACACATTTCCTTATAACTGTAAGTGAAACTTGAAGGTTGAATCATCTCAACTTTTGAAACCAACTACTTTACCATATTTGTTAAATTATGCACTTCTAGATTACTATTATGCAATATCCCCAAATTCCCTAAAGGAGGGATATATGTGTGTTGAGGAACGAGTGCTTGGCTTAGATTGGATGCATGGATACTATTGTTATATGTGGTACCTTGTGAAAATGGATAGCCAAAATTTGGTGGGACAGAAGCAAAAGTGTTGAGATTAGAATATTGAGGAGGAAATTGAAAATAATTTTGAGTGACACTACTAATTGGAGGGACTTGTAGATTCCTTCCAATGTTGGTGGTTATAGTAGTGGCATCAGTTGCCTGGTTTCTTAAATTATCAAGATGCATTGATTTGGGCAAGGGGTTATTTTGATCAAGCATAGGAGAGCTTATTGGAGGAGGAGGTGGAGGAGTCTCACCTCTTTCGAGATGAGCTTCTCACTCCATACCCTCCAATATCTTATCTCTATTAGCTTTCATGAAGCCCCAAATATGCTCAAATGATGAAAAGATGAACCCACCATTAGGTCCTTCATAAGGATCAAAACTCATTTTAGTTTCCATATTATCTTGTTCTTTTGGATCTATGTTAGGATCCTCTCTATCAATATGATCATATTCCAGGGGAACATAATCAGATTCAAGGTACTTTCACTGACTTCTAAGGAAAGGAGCCATTAGAAGAGGTGAAAGGATAGAAGAGAATACTAACAAAAAGCACACAGAAAAATATTTTTAAAGATGTTATTAATGATCTTCAACCACACAAATAAATTAATGATCTTATTTAATATTTTAAAATAAAAGGAGGTGTTCACGTCGGGTTCACCAAATATGTAGAGGGGGAAAACTACCCTACCATGTACGATTCTCAAGGTTGGATCCAAGAGAAAGCCTTGAGGTGAACCATGGGGCTACATTGTTCTCTACACTCGGTGTAAAATATGGGGGAAGGGTTCACCAAGAATGGTTTAAGGACTCGCTCCAAGTCCACTAATTTTCAAGAATGTTTGATGTATTCAATTCAAGACAATCACCTATGTTTGGCCTTTCTAGATCTATGCTATAAAAGATAAAGGACAATGCAAAAATATATAATGCAAGAAGACAAGAGCTAACCCTAGAATGATTCTTTCTTTGAATGCTTTTCTAACCCTAGGGTTTCAAGATAGAAAACCTTTAAGCAAGGGCTCAAGAGAAGATGCACAAACAATATTAACCCTAAGTGCACACTATATGTTGTTTATCTTTTAAATGCCTAGAAATCAATTAAATATATTTCTTTTAAATCAGATCTAGGGTTTATAATAGAAATATAAGACACTCAAAAAATAACCTAAAGATTAATTAGGACACTTATCTTATCCGATGGTTGATCCTAGCTTTTATCCTTTATCCAATGATATCAACAATTCATATTCCTGCAAGATAACTTAAGAAACACTTGAAAAATATAATTAGTATTAGGGGGCCTACTTAGGCCATTGTACAATAATTCTTGGAGGTACAACAGTCAAGCCCCCTAGGTCCTTTTAGCTGACCTTTGAAAATAGAAGTGAAAATTGACCTTTGGAAGAAAACAAGCATATCACAATACAATAGAATAAAATGATGAAACCATAGAACATAATGTAGTACTATGTCCTATATGTAGCCTATGATGTAGATCTAGGATCTGGAATAATAATTTACCCCTAAATATAGTCTAGGTGAAATCGTACCTCATAATAAGTGATCATGATTTTGCACAGATGAAATCGTGCCCCATAGAGACTCAAGCATGATTTCATAGAAGTAAGGCGAAAAGCCTTAGATCAATATGAAATGACTAATGCGTGATACAATAAATTAAAACATGCATGAAAAAGAGTGAAATCACCTGGTAGATAGTGTAGAAGTAGACAGAAGGGTTGAGACCTCCCGAATAGTTGATCTCTCCTTAGGGCTCCAACACAAATCCACCAAAGCGAGCAACAACAACAAATAATCCAATGCAATAGAGAATAAATCACACTTCACAATTGTGAGTTAGCTTGCTTGTAGGAGAAGAAGAAGAATGCAGATCACTTAGTGAGCACTTTAAAATCACTTGTAATTAATAATCATGATTCATCGTTATAATTCATTGTGCTCTAAAAATGATTTCAAACCCTCCTTATATAGTGGATTTGAAGGTGAAATGGGTGGGAAAACCGAGGAGAGCCGATGCAAAACATGCCAACTTCGAGAAATTAGGGTTTCCTTAGAGAAAAACCCTAAAAGGTGAAATCACGCCCCATCAGGGCCGATCGTGATTTCGCCTTATGCAAAATCGTGCCCCATCAAGGGCGAGCGCGATTTCGCATAAAGAGGGAAAAGGAAGAAAATAGAGGGAGGAGGCCTAGCCCTTGCCCTAGGCAAGTCTAGGGGGTCTCCTAGGAGGACCCAGGAATATTTCCCACTAAAGTGGGTCAATTTTTTGTGTCTACAATTTGACCAGCCATTATCATTCCAAAATGGGATGACAGTTTTGTTAAAAGCTCTGTGTTGATAATACCATTGATTTCAATACCATTCACTTCCATAATTTTACTAAAATGTTTAGCAAGTGTGCCCATATATCTGATAAACAACTCATGTATAGAATTGCTATAATTTTAAGGATCTCAAAATTTGGGGTTAACCACACCCATGGCCTCAAGCAACTCATCTCTTTGAAAATGATCTCTTATTTCACTTGTCAATGATTCTACTATTTATAACAATTTAATCTTAGTACTGTGTAAAACTACTTCAAATCCATTATGTGTTATGGGTAATTGTTCAAAATCTTCCATAACTATATGTGATCATATTTCAAAACAATATAGAGGTTTCATATTTTAATGAACATTAATACAAAGATGATCATTGATGTCAAAATTCAAAAAGATTTTTGGGTCATTCATGTTAGTTAATATTTTTCAACTATCAAACAAAGGATCTATAAAATTTTCTTCAGCCATATAAAGTCTATCAATATGTATACATTTGTTTTCTCATACTAATGAAATCAAAAATATATATGGATCTTTCTTGTGCAATTTTAATCAATCTATTCATTTCTTGTAACATTTAAAGAATACCAAATAATATTAAAAGGGTTTCCAAGTCAGTCAAATGGTATAGAAAATATTTTTCTTTATCAACTACCCTATTATTTGCATATATAAACCTCGTTAACGATTGATATTCTATATAAAATCTATGTGCAGGTTGATACAAATTAAATCCAACTTGTATCCACATATTTTAACAACTTTTTTTCCTTTTGTAACTCTTAGTGCAAACTGTTAAAACTCTGCAAACATTTTTGAACTGCATGAAAAATAAGCATGTATTTTGTGGATGAGGTCTTCCACTCTCACAACATTTTCAAAAGTGCTCATAATTTTATATGCAAGATTCACTCTATGAGCCATGCAATGAATGGGTATCAAATATGGGGTAATTGATGTCTAAAGTCAAAAACAAAGACCATTCTTGTATCCTTGCATTATAGTGGCATTGTCAACTCCAATGCATATTAACTTTGTGGCTATTTCTATATCATTCATTCTTGCAATATATTTTAAAATAGTTACAACATATCATAGATGTTTTTTGCATTACAATTTTCCACCATCTTATGTAATGCTAGCAAACTAGGTTGCCTTACATGATTTTGGAATGTGTACACATGCATGCAAATACAATATGTGTTGTCAACAACCGTCACCTCATCAATTGAAAGTGAAATAAGTTTGGTGAGTTTTACTTTCTCCTTATCATCCAAAGATAAATATTTTACCATTTCCCAACCACTTCGATTTGACCAATGGGAACTAGGAAGGAATTTGCACATCATCTAGCTGAAATAGGTGTTTATAATCAATAAAATTAGGCATGGATATTCCATTTTAAGAATACTATATACTACAACAAACTACAAACTTTTTGAAGCTAAAGTGATCTTATGAATTTTTTAAAATTGGGCTTGAATCATTCCACCTTTCTCAACAAGATTTTATTGTAGCTTCAATTATTTTTCATATTCTTTTGCATATCTAACATGCATGCATTTTGATACATACTTCCACCTATATATTTTCTTAATTGTTCCATCACTTTATTTAACTATTGAATAAAATTTCTCACAATGTTTTTTTGTTGTACCTAACTTTAGTTGCATCTTATGATCCTTACCCAGTTTCCAACTACAAATTATGCATCTACATTATGTTGGAATATCATTGTTGTTCTCTAGCTAGACTGGCTCTATAAAGGGATATTTTGATGACCATTCAACCTTAAATGACCTTCCAATAGTCCATCTAGTTAAATTTCTACGTTTAGTTTGTTGGCTTGAAGATTCCCCAAAAGATTGTATTGTATTTTATTTATCACTTTCTTTTTCAAGTGGAATGCCATTTTGAGGAATATCTTCAAGTGTTTGTTGGATGTCATTGTTAAGATAATTTTCATGTGAAGGCTTCTCTTCATGAGGAATATCTTCAAGTGGATGTATATCAAGGCCAACAGTGTATTCTGCATACAATGATATCCTTTATCATTTTTTGATGTAATAGAACATATTTTTACAAACAAAAAAAATTCATATCAACATTCAATATGGCCAAAGCCATATAAATTAATTTTTTGAGGAAGAAAGCATTATTTGAAAGAATTAATAGAATACAATACTAACTCTCTAGTAGGTAAAAATCATTTGTACCTTGAATTTGTACAAATATCAATGATTCGTTGGATTTCGATATATGGCTAAAATATTTGAGGATACTCTTTTCAGCAGAATATTTGCCTCCCTTTCTTCCATCGCCAATAGGTGTCATATTAATAGTAAAGAAAGATGTCTTTCATTCTAGAAAATTAATAAAATGTTGAACAAATATTACTACTATAAGGCCTCAAAATAATATTGTAACTAGAATAAATAGAAGGTTGGTTGGTAGAAAATACATACCAATTTCAAGTCAAGCTTTATTTTGATTTTATCAATGCATGCCACTACTCTATTTTTTGGAGATAGCACTTGTATGGTTTCAAAGGACAAACAAAATCAATATACAAATTCAAATCTGTAGCCACGTATAAGAATTTTTGTAATTTAAGAAAAAGAATGTATATAGATACAAAATATAATTAGATATTCAAATGTGGAAAAATATCATATTATAGTACTAAATAGCCTAGAAAATCATAGTCTTAGTGGAATAGACAGAGGATCACAATGTCTTAAGAGAAGGTCACCTAGCTAAAAAATCCATGAAAACACACACTTGTGTAATAGTGGAAAATGGGAGAAAACATGGGAAATAGAGGGTTGACCTATTTGCAATAAATGATAGAAAAACAACAAAATAAAATCTCCAATTTTATGATAGAAAAATAGATCTTACTACTTAAACTCCTTGAACTCATATTCTCTAAAAATCTAGAGAAATATAGAATCACCGTGTCTTAAGAGAAATAGAGAATAACAATCCCTTAAGAGGTGATCAGTTAACTAAAAAATATATCAAAACACTCACATGTGGAATAGAGGAAAATAGGGGAAAACATGAGAAATAGAGCATTTACCTATTTGCAATTTTATGATAGAAAAACAAATCTTACTACTACAACTTTTTGAACTCATATTCTCTAAAAATCAAGAGAAACAAAGAATCATAACTTCTTAAGAGAAATAGAGAATTACAATGTCTTAAGAGAAGTACAACTAGCTAAAAATGCATCAAAACACTCACATGCAAAATAAATAAAAATAGGGGAAAACATGGGAAATAAAACATTGACCTATTTGCAATAAATGAAAGAAAAGCAACAAAAAAAGACCTGTAATTTTATGATAGAAAAATATATCTTATTACAACTCCTTGAACTTATATTCTCTAAAATTCAATAGAAATATAGAATCACAATGTCTTAAGAGAAACAAAGAATCATAGTGTCTTAAGAGAAGGACAACTAGCTGAAAAATGCATCAAAACACTCACATGTGGAATAGAGAAAAACAAGGAAAAATAGAGGAAAACAACAAAATAAAAACTTGTAGTTTTATAACAAAAAAATTAGATGTTACTAATACAATCCCATGAGCTAATTCTTTAAAAAGAATAAAGAGAGGTAAAATTTTATACCTTTATTTTTCACGATTGACAAATGGTTTGTATTGATTCTAGTGCAAAAATATGTTCAAATTCGGTCTGAGTGCAAAGCTAGGTCTGATGCATATTTGGGTGCAAAACAAGGTCCAACCCTGTCTAGATGCAAAGCAGGGTTCGGTCCCTATCCATGTGCAAAGTAGGGTGTGGATCCAGTTTGGGTTGAGAAATAGATTCAACTCTTATCCAAGTGAAAAATAAATTTGGATGTGGTCTGGTTGAAAATGGGTCTAGCAATGGTCTGGGTATAAATTAGATTTTACCCCATTCTAGGTGGAAAACAGACTGAATACAATCGATGATCAGTTGGTTTTTGCACACAGTCAGTGTTCAATGGAATTTCGCACTTAGTCGGAGTTCAACGAAATTCTATAATAGATCATTTTTTTTAGGTCTTTCAGGTTTTTTGTTTTATGTTGGAAGGTTTTACTTTTTGTTATTGCTATTGGTTTTTTGAATAGTTTGAATGTTTTACATGAATAAGAATCATTGTCACGTTAAATATATATATTGTTGGTATAATAGGTAAATTTGGTGGGATAATTAAAAAAAATTATAATTTTAAGGTGAAAAGGGTTCTCAATTTATGCGGGAGTGCTGGTGATTTAAAAAAATGTTAACATTATTATCAATGTAGGGCGAGCTGAACCCTAAAAATTTATTTGACCCAAAAATTTTGGGTGAATGGGTCGACGTCCATGGTCCCCAAATTCACTAATTTTCATTTTTGAAAATGATAATATTCATGAATTAATGAAGATTCACCACTATACATAACCTTGACTAGAAGCTTCCATGGATAAGGTAAAGATTGCTTAAGAATTGATACTAGGAAATGTAGCTTTACTTTGACATGGTACCTTGCATGGAGAAAGTGTGACCATCATCATTATCAGGATATTGATAATGTGTAAGCACACCTAGGAATAGTATCTTGCATGGAGCAAGAATAACCATAACCATTATCAAATGAATGATAATGAAATAAGTTAGTTCGAAGGGTAAGGAACTAACTATAAGAAACTAAAATCAACTTCTCTGTGGATAAGGAGAAAGTCACCTTGCAACAAGGTAAGCATGACCCATTACCAGGAAGGTAATAATGGTCGTAATCAAGATAGCATCTTTTGGGGATACAAGAGTGACTAAGACCATTACTAAAAAATATTAGTAATTTAAGTTAGTTCATGAGAAGATGTAACTAACCATTGAAAGTAAAATTAAGAGGAATTGTAACTTATCCAACTCCTTTGTAGGGGTAATGAAGAATGACACCTAATATAAGGAGGAGAAGAAGAGGATCTTCTCAAAAAAATATAGGGCTAGCTAGGTAGGATGGAACTGAAGCTAGAACTGAAAGGAAAATTTGAAGAATTTCAATAGAGAGGTAGAAAACCTCATCATTGTAGTTTAGTTACTACAAGAACAAATTGAATAATAGAGGGAACAAATGAACCAACATAAGCAATTATTGGAAATTATTATCAATCAAGTTCCCTAGAATGAAAATTCTAAGCATAGACATGAGGAGGATCCTGCTATAAAAGATCATGAAGAAAAAATATCGTATAGAGGTAGAGCTAGCCAAGGACCTGAAGAATATCAGAGTATCCAAATTAATTGGTAAATTCAGCCAAGACATGGTTGCATGTATTGGAAACATATATTTTTCTTGGTGAATTACTTTTAGTAACCCAAATAGTATGGGTTACCCTTCATCTACATGATACAACTTTAGAGTGGTGAATGACTTCAAAGCTAACAAGAGGATTCAAGCCATGAAACTTCAACGACAATGGTTTTGTACAACCATAACCAATATCCAGTATAGACTTATTTATTGTTATATAATTCTCCTTGTTTTCAAGTAGAATTCATTCTTGAGGTTTATAATTTGAGAAGAGATTTTTAATGTTCATTATAACCATAAGCTAGATTCTTGAGAGGAGTATGGGATCCTCTAAAAAAAATCTATTCTTAGTTAAGTTAATCATACTTAATGAGAAGGAATAGATGGAAAAATCTATTCTTGGTTAATTTTTTATCATACTTAATGAGAAGGAATAGATTTGGATCGAGTGGCCAAGTTATTTATCACACAAAGTGATAAATATATCTAGTGGTTCTCTAAACATTAAATTATGCTCTTTACTTATTATGAACATTAACCATGGATCCTTATGAACCTAGACTATGAATATAACATAGTAGATGGAATAGAGAAATGATTGAAAGAGAATAGGTGAGGAATATATTCTTGAGAGGAGTATGGGATCCTCTCAGAATAATCTATTTTTTGGTCAAATTTAATGAGAAAGAATAGAGATGAAATTTTATTCTTAGTTAAGTTTTGATCATATTTAATGAGAAAGAATAGATATGGAATTCTATTCTTAGTTAAGTTTTTTATCATACTTAATGAGAAAGAATAGATATGGAATTCTATTCATAAGTTTTGATCATACTTAATAGGAAGGAATATATGGGGAATCTATTCTTGAGAGGAGTATGGGATCCTCTCTTTAAGTTGATAAAGTATGTACCAAAATATGAGGCTAATGAGCATTAGAAGGTACATAAGTCCATATTAGGAGTGGATCCTAAGATTTGAACAAGATAAGCCTGCTCAAGATCAAGACATTGAAAAAGACTTATAGCTATTTTGACCCATAGTCTCAGGAACTTAATAGACCAAGTCAAGGAAAGGTGGTCATAGAATGGGTATTGTAGTGGAATTTGGACCAAAATGGAAAAAAATCCTAGAGAGAACAAATATTTTGACATAAAAATGGACTCTTATGTTTTAAATATCGGGCACTTATACCCAAAATTAGGAATCTAAGGAGATTGATCATGCGATAAGTGCACAGTTCTTATTTTTCTCACCTTAGAGGGACTAAGAAGAGTGAGAACACAAAAAAGACCTTATCTAAGAAGATATGAAGAAGAATGTTGTTGATTTTGTTTCTCAATGTTTGGAATGGTATCTCACGTGGAGTAAGTGAGGTATTGATATTATTAGTGGATGATAATATTTTGTTTAATTAATAATATGGAAAGACATTTTCCTTGTTTATTTGAAGATGTAATAATATTATTTTTGCAAGAGAACACATGATACTGTGTTTAGTCCAATGAGGGTTAGTATGTCATGACTCGCCTTGGTAGGACTCTGTATGAGATATACTATGTATTGATTTATGTTTCAATGCTTAGTGTTTTACAATATTGATGTTGATTTATTACTTTGAGAATATGGTATTGCTGATGTTTTGGCTTGATTATAAGAGTAGGTACTCTCAAAGGTGGTGAGGAAATTATATATATTATTTGTTTGAATTAATTAATTGGAGAAAATTAATTAATTAGGGAATTATATATTTTTGATGGAACTAATTAATTAGGAAAATTAATTAATTAGGGAAGTATATATTCTTGGATTGAATTAATTAATTGGGAAAATTAATTAATTAGGGAATTATATATATTTTAAAATATTATATTGTGGAAATATAATAAATTAATTTGAAATTATTATATTGTGGAAACATAAAAAGGGAATAACCTTTGGAGGACATTGTTATATTATTTTTAAATGAGTGCCTTATAGAAGATAAGGCAGGTGAGAATTTCTAGGAAAATAAAACATATTATATAAAACCCCTCTTGTTGACTTTAATTAAGCAAGCAATAAAATATATTAAAGTTAGAAATTCTAAATGGAGAATTAATGTCTCCATGTCAGGGATGTTTGAGCAAGGGGGCTAGCCTTAATGAAAAGTACACCCCCTTGCCAAATTGGAAAAGAGATCATATGGGTATTATTATTTGGAGAAGAGTGCATGTGTTTTTGGGGGGATGGATGGGGAAAGCCATTACGAGTAGGATGACTCAAATTAAAAAAAAGGATGGTCATTTGTTTGGAGAGAGAAAAAGAAAGAGAGAATGCTTAGAGCATGCTTGGGAGGGAATTGGAAAGAAGGATGGGAAGATGCCATTCTTGTGAAGAAGGAGGATTCAGAGGCCATAGAGAGAAAGCTTTAGAGACTAATTGAAGGAGGAATTTAACCTATCAAGAGCAACATGTTGGGGGATATCTTAGATCTTCTTTGATATAGAATGTTTCAATATGTTGGTTGAATTCCTTTACTAGGTTTTGACTGCATTCAATTTATATTATATTGGATGATGATATATTTTTTAGACTCGATATAGCAAATGGAATTTATGCTTTATAAGACCTCTTGTATAATCGATTTTTGAGGTACTCTATTGATATTTTTGGCCTATGGTTACCTGTGTTTTGTTTCACTTTGAAAATTATTTTAATCAATGATGATTAGTTACCTATGCTCCTATTTTTGTCGAGATTCAGCTTCTCCATTACTATCTAATTTGGTGTAATATCTTCTATTTAGACCTTTGTAAATGATGCCAAAAACCTATTGTTTCTTCTGCCCTAATTTGCTTTTAATAGGCGTAGTCAATAGATTTTTTCTATGTTGCATAGGTTGTAAGAATAAAACCTTTATTTTTTTTATGCATCCTTAAGGGTTTTGTTTGGTTTCTTGATCACTCTCCAAATATTGGGAGGTTCTTAACCTTCATATGATGCCCACTTGAGTGATTGACATGCTTTGGATCGTGCTCGATGAGCTTATATGGAAGACCATTTATGGCCTCCTTTGAGCATTATCCCACCTGGGATATGTTCAGGTATAGTATTACCTTAAAGGAAGTTTGACTCCCTTAATCTTATGACCACAAGTGGTGGTCGAGGCCGTTCCACTTGGTGGGAGTTGTCCAACACTAGTTGGTGGTGCATTGCTTTGATATGTGGACCCCTTCAATTGGTGGTTGTCTATTCATCTTGCTTGTTGATTAGTTGTTGAATATCGTTTCTTTATCTATTGTGCTTAGGCAGGGTAAACCTTTTAAAAAATGGTGAAGATAATTATCCCACACACCTTGTGTGGTGGTATAATTACGGTTTAAAGGGTGCTTAGTGCTTGGAGCTTAGTAGCCAAGTGCCTAGGTGCTTGGCTAAGCTCTCATGGATCCCTTGAATGTTATTAGACTTGAGGACCCACTTGTTTTCTATTGCATGGCATGATGTGCTTAGTTGATTTCTTTGCCTTTGGTCACTCTATTTGGGGATTTCCCAGTTTCTTAGGGGTGAATTGAGGTAAAATATTTTATGTTAGTGTGGGAATTATCCCATGTGCTCCCTGTGGGAGCATTTGAAGGGTTGAAATAGGGGAGGTAATCCTTGTTAGCCTGGTGGAGGCTAGAGAACCAATTTTTGGGCACTGTAGTTTGGTTGACGAAGTCGGTCTAGTTGTTGTTGTTTGATCAGTTGATAGACAGTTGGATTTTTGGTTGTTCTATGCTTGTTAGTTGACCTGATTGACTATGGTTTTACTGTGGACTGTGGTTGACTTGATTGACTACTATTTTATTATGATTAAAGTAGCTTTTGGGTATGCTTAAATAAACATATTTTGGATTATTAGTCTTAACCTTTTAATTAGTTGATTAAATGCGAAAAACCCTTTGATTGATTTAATGGAACCTAAGATCAATTTTGTGGAAAAGTTTAGGGAATCTTAGGAATACTTTTTATGGAAAATTTATGTGAAACTTAGGAATCAATTTCATGGAGAAATTGAATGAATTTTGGGATAAATTTTGTGGAGAAATTGAATGGAACCTAGAAAATAAATTTGTGGATAATTTGAATGACTCTTGGAAAACAAATTTGTGGATAATTTGAATGACTTTTAGAAAATAAATTTATGGTAAATTTGCATGAATCTTAGGAAATAAATTTATGGAAAATTTGAATGATTCCTAGGAAGCAAATAGGTGGAAAAATTGAATGATAACCTAGGATCAATTTTGTGGAAAAATTGATTAGAACTTAGGTTTTTTTTGTGAATTATATATTTTTATTAAATGAAATACTTCTTAATTAAAAGAATGATCCTTTTGATTTAAGTGAAAAAATGACCTTTTTGGTTTAAAGAGTGAACTGAAAGGATGACTTTTTGAAATAATGACTTTTAATTAATTGAAAGGATGAATTGTGGGTATTTTTATTAATTGAAAGTTTGGGCTTTTGATTAATTAAAAGAATTAGTACTGGATGATTCTATGTGTTGTGAAATGATAAGTGACTTTAATTCTTGAATGATGAATGTAATTTTGTGATTGATGAAAGAAAGACTTTTTGAATGCATAGAGTTATATTTAAGTTTTGAATGTATGGCTAAGATTAGATAGGTTATCTATTCTTAGGAGAAGTATGGGCTTCTCTTGGTATGCTTCTATGAAACTGAATAGAAGTAGATATTGGATTATTCTATGTTGGGGGATGATAATTGAATTTCATTCTATGTTCATTTGAATGATAAATGACTTTCATTCTATGTTGGATTGAATGATAAATGTCCTTCATTCTTGAATGATGAATGTACTTTTATGTGATTGATGAAAGAAATATTTTTGTTTGGAAAGGGATATTAGATGAAGAATGAATGTGAAATTCATTTGAGGTAATTATGGGGTTTCCTCATTGATTTTTTAATGTGAATTAAAAGAAAAATTCATGATTTTGGGGACATAAGAATTATGGGGTTCTTATGTATTTAGAAGAGATCATCTTTAGGAGAATGAATGTGGAATTCATTCGAGGGAATTATGGGGTTCCCTCATTGATTTTATAATGTGAATTAAAAGAACAATTCATGTTTTTTTATGGCATAAGAATTATGGGGTTCTTATGTATTTAGAAGTGATCATCTTTAGGATAATGAATGTGGAATTCATTTGAGGGAATTATGGGGTTCCCTCATCAAATTTGTAATGTGAATTAAAGGAACAATTCATGTTTTGAGGACATAAGAATTATGGGGTTCTTATGTAATTATATTGGTATTGATGTTTTGGAAAAAGGAATTATGAGATTCCTTTATATAGTTGTATTGGAGACAACTAAACTTATGCAATAAAAAGGATGTTTCAAAGTTGGGTTTTTCCCATAAGGGTTTCCTAGGATATATGATGTGTTGTGTGTGTATCAAATATCTTCATATTTTGATCTTGCATTTATTGCTTTCTAGATTTAGTTATTGAGGATGTTTGCTCTTCAATTAAATGGGAGGTTTAATGTAATTGTTAAATCAAAAGAAAGGAAGAAGATATCTAGTTATGAGAAGGAAACAATATATGCATTTTATATTCTTGAATAGTCCTTACTATGATGAATCTTAGATGATTAGAAAATGACATCTATTAATGCTTATGCTTATGGATTAGAAGCTTATTTAGAGAGAGTAATCTAAGGGATTATGAGATCCCTTTTGGAGGAAACTTCGAGTAACCTCATATCAAATAAGACCTAAACTTAGGTAAATGCACAGAGGCAAAAACTAGGTTTAGAGTCAATGAATCATCTACCACCAGGAGTGAATGATGGATAAGTTAGCTCATCATGGAGATGAGACAGATAGCTTATTTGCATTACAATGAATGATGGATAAGTTATCTCATCATGGAGATGAGACAAATAACTTATTTGCATTACAATGAATGATGGATAAGTTAGCTCATCATGGAGATGATACATATAGCTTATTTGCATTACAATGAATGATGGATAAGTTAGCTCATCATGGAGATGAGATGGATAGCTTATTTGCATTACAATGAATGATGGATAAGTTAGCTCATCATGGAGATGAGACATATATCTTATTTGCATTATAATGGATGATGGATAAGTTAGTCGATCATGGAGATAAGAAAAATATATTATTTGCATTACAATGTATGATGAATAAGTTACCTCGTCATTGAGATGAGAAAAATAGCTTATTTGCATTACAATGAATTATGGATAAGTTAGATCATATTGGAGATGAGATGGATAGCTTATTTTCATTACAATTATTTGCATTACACTTAGTCCACCTACATAGATAAACTTATGTATGGTGCAGGTATGGGCACACCCTTTTGATAGATTAAAAGGAAAAGTTAGTTCATTATGGAGATGAGATAGATAGCTTATTTGCATTACGTTTAGTGCATCTACATATATGAACTTATGTATGGTGTAGGTATGAGTGTACTCTTTTGATGGATTAAAATGAATAAGCTAGCTTATCGTAGAGAAGAGACAAACAACTTAATCACAAGGTATTAATTCAATAGAAAAATTAATAGAATGGATTATGTAGGGTGGGGGGTATGTAGATACCTAACAAGTGTAAAAAAAATAAATTTCTCTCTCAAGTGGGTTAGATTATTTTTGGGTTGTTACAAGAAAGTATCTACCATATCTTTGGACTTAGGTTCCTCTGATGGGGAATTAGATCTGGAGCATACTATGGGGTTTAATTTATTTTTAAGTTCTATTGTCTATTTGCACTCAAGTGGGAGAAGATATATTTCCTAGAAACCACCCCCTACAAGATGGATTAAACTCAATTTCAATGGGACTTCCAAGGGTAATCCAAAAGAGGTAGGTGCAGGTGGTTTAATTTAGAACAAAAATAATGAACTCCTTCTTACCTTTACTAAGAAGTTAGAACCTCAATCAAGTCATTTTGTTGAAGCTCGTGCCCTCTTCCAAGGGATTTCTCTATTGAGTGGCTTCAATAAGAGTAAGATCATCATTGAGGGTGATTCCCTTAATATCATCAATCTATTTAAAAGGATCTCAAAATCCTAGTTCTTCTATCATTGATATGATTTATGAGGTAAAAATAATCCTTCAAGCCTTTGAAAATGTGGTTGTCAAGCATGTATAGAGGGAAGGTAATAAATCAACTGATTTCCTAGTAAATTTGGGGTTGAACCAGGATGGACTAACTATTTGGAGAGAGGATTTTTCATCAGGTATCAATGATTTAAAGACTAGAGGTTTATTTATTTAGACCCCTTTGTAATCCCCTTAAGCTAGGGAGGTTTTGCTCAACATGTTCATGTGCTGATGCTGTTGATAGCCCACCCATTTCCCCCAAGTTCAATATTTAAAATCTTTTGAAATTCTTCACTTGTACCGCCATCATTTTGGTGGGGCCCTTGTCTCATGGGTGGTATAAGTTGTTTTTGGCGCTAGTGAGATTCACTAGGTTTTATGATAGCTAGTGCAGTGAGAAGATTCTTCTCCTGACTGCTATGCTGAGATAGGAATAGGTGGGTCATCTTTTGTAGGGCCCCAACAAGGACAACCTAGACAACAATGAACAATAATGATCGGGGGCCTATTTTTTTATGGGTCTTAGTTTTTTTTATTTTTATTTTTTTTGTTATCTACGCTTGGGTGTCCCTGCATGGGTTGATCTATATGGGTTATGGGGGCTGGTTGTAGATCGTATGGTATTCCTTCTTATTGTTTATTTATTTTTTGTTTGCCCTGGTGGTAGTTATGTTGATTTCCCTTGCATGGGTTCTGGATGTTGGTCTTTGTTTAGCTTGCTAACATCTTTCTCCCTGATATGGTGTTAGCTATTCCTTTTGTAATAAGGTTTGGGGATCATTTCCCTTCTTTCAACTAATAAAAAAAAAATTGGGCAAATGCTTTATTTAGAAAAGAAAAATATTTGGATCAATACTTTGCCCAAATAAATAATTTCTACAACTTTTATAAATTTGACACTTATCTAAAAAAGAGTATTGTAAGTCCCATTTTATCAAGTTAACTTAAATAAGGTTAAAAGTTTGTTATGACATTCCAAATAGTAATTTATATTTTAAATAGTATGTATTTCCAATAAAAGTGGTTAATTAATTTAAAAGTGAGAGTTAGCCTTTAAAAAAAAATGTTTGAAGATATTATATGCCATAAATTTGATTGATTAAAAATATAGATTTTTTAGATGAGATATCTAGTTAATATCATTATGTTGTTGGTTGAAATATTACTATAAAATAATAATGATGTACTGAATAACATAATATATGTCTATGATAAGGCCTTATTTCCATGTCTAAACTACAAACTACTATGATTATTATATATTTATAATTTTAAATTCCTTAAATAAATGTTTAAATAAAAATATATATTCCCAATGACATCTAAGTAGATATATGGATAAAAAAATAAAATTTATTATATAAAATTTTATTAAATAAATTTAATTTGACTTTATAATTTTAATATAATTTTTTTGGTTCTTATACTCTCCTTACCAAGGGGGTGTTATTTAGTTATCCAACCATACTTTGGTTACCAAAGCATGATGTATAATCCTACCCTCTTCGCAAGATTTAAACCTTGGATAATGAGGGTGCAAACATCAAGTGGTGATTTTATTAAAAGTGCTTCCAAGCTTATCTAAGATATCTAGGATCCAGGTAGCTAGGATCCGAGTAGCTACTCTATTCTTACGTGGAACCAAATATGCAGTTATTGTTCCCTTCCCTCTAGGTTCAAAGAGTCTTATGGCTTAGTTGTGGCTTCCATCCCTTGTGAGGTCCTTATAAAGTTGGGAACAATTACCCATAATATATGGAATGACTGGAGATGGCTTAATGGTCATAGAATCTCTTCCATTACTTCTATTTGGATATACAAAAATCTTCTATGTCCTCCTTATTTAGACTCTAATATCAAAGTCAAGTGGTAAGTGAATTTACCAATGTCCAATGGCAGTTTATTGCTACTCAAATTTGGAAAGTTCCTGTTGAATCCAAAAATCAACTTCTTGGATGGTGGATTTTGCATCAAAAACTTCCAACTTCTAAAATTATGGCTGCAATTTTACACATTCTCCCTCAATGCAAATTTTGTAATGCTTTAGAAACTCTTATTCACTTGTTTTTATTTTACGATATGGTTAAACAATTTTGGGATGTCTTCTACTCTTTTCATTTTCCCTCTTTCACTAGATCTTGGAAGCTCTCTCTGCTTGTTTTTTCTCAGTTGGATTAGTACCCCAAAATTTAGGATATTTGTAGACTCATCCTTCTCAAGCACATTTAGAAGTGTAGATGCAAAAAGGTGTTTACTAGATTTGCTCCTCCATGGGATATAGTTTTAGCAAACTTGACCTTTGATATTTTGTTACATGTGTGATGCATTAATTTCCAATTATATGGAACTTCTAGCACACCATGAGATGGTATTGAAAGACTTCATTAGCTTTTTCATATGGTTCAAGATCTTCAGAAGGTCCAACATGAAACTAAAACCAAGGTAGTTAACAATTATGAGTAAGTTCAGGTTTTGATTACTTCTATTTCTTCTTTGAATATTTTTGAAGATATCACAAAATACACACCCAAAATTTCTTCATATAATAGACTCTCCCACATATGAATGCTGATATTTGGTGTATTGCAACAAGATATAACTATAGTATTTTTGTTGCTAAAAGCTTCTATTCTTATGTATATTCAGTTATGGACGCTTTACTTCTTATCCACCTCATTTTGTTTTTTAACTGGTGGACATTCTTAGCACCATAATATTGTAATGTTCTGGTTAATAAATTAGTATAATCTAGCTTTTTCTATTAAAAAAGTGCTTCCAATATATACAAGTAGAATGCAATATGACATATGTCAGGATAGCCAAAAATAATAAGATAAGATTAAAATAACTTAGGACACTAGCTAACCTAATCTTAACAACTAAGCTAACTTAAGCTAGATGCTAAGTTAGGTTTTCAACTAAGAGAATTTAAAGTCTAACTCTAGAAACCCACGTGAGAGTGAAGGCTCACATTTGTTATTAACCAAAATAAATCTAATAAATAGAAACCTAAGAACTAAAATAATAAACTAATCCTAAGAACTAACAAGTGATGTCCTCATCAAAAGTCTTGATTGATAGACCATATCTTTTAATAGTGAAGGGTTGAAAAAGAATTTTACTTTTTATAACAAATGAAGATAAAGTTCATCATGTCATTTTTATATGTTTATTTTTTTTAAATAGGCCATTATATATTTTAGTTTATAAAGAGTTAAAAATACCTAGGTGTTGTAGGTGAGTTGGAGAAGAGAGGGCCATCCTCCAAGGGAGGTCCCAGGTTCAAATCTCCACCCTACCAAAAAGCTGAATTGGGTATCCAAAATCCAATTGATAATGTTGGTGTGGGTAGGGTCGGGTGCGACCCTCGGGTAACTTTGATGGTGTAGAACCTCGCTATTCATGGTCTCTCAGACCAAGGCGGCTCCATAAGGGATTTTTTGCTTAATAATAATAACAATAAAGAGTTAAAAATAATTTATTTCATATCAACCACTCATTGTTAATATAAACTTGGACTTTATGTTATCCAGACTTATATTTGAGCCATTTTATATGAAAGGTAATTTGTCTCAAATGCTTAGGCTGTGAAAAATATGAAGGTAAACATTGATCTATAATATATTTACATCCTACCTTAGTCCACACATTGTCATAACTTTGACCTCTACCTTAGATTATAGTATGGAATCTATGCTTTTCATAGATTTGCGAAAATCCTTTGAACCCATGAGAACATGTTAAAGATCATAACTAAATTGTTAAAGTCAACTTAAGGATGAAGCTCATACAAATTATGAGACCATAACTTGGATCTATAATATGTTCAATTTTAAGCCATATATAAGTCCTTATATTGTCATAACACTGACCCCTACCTCTAGGTGCCATTATGGACCTATGAAGTGTTTGTCCATGGTATATGGTGTGAAATTCCTTAATTTTCAAGATTTCTCAAACTCATTATGATTTTAATAGCTATATATAAATATAAGTAATACTTATTCGTTATAAATCCAAAAAAATATATTTATTATAATTAATATATTTTTTTCAATGTGGTATCATGGATATTAATTTATAGTAAAATCAACAATATTCATTCAAAAGTCTCTCTAATATATTCAATTTATGGTTATTCATAATTTTTTATATGACCATAATTTTAACCCTATCTCTAAATGTCTTTATAGGCCTATGAAGTGTTTTTCCATGGTATATGGTATAAAAATCCTTACTTTTCATTAATTTCTCAAACCAATTGAATATATTGCTTTAAATTATTTATATATAATTTTATGATTTTAATAAATATTTATAAATTTAAATAATACTTGTTAATTACAATATAATTATAAAAATATATTTTTTGAATGTATTATGATAGATATTAATTTATAGCGAAAGAAAAAAATCATTATACTACTTGCACTCCAATCCCATTGGACTTTGGTGTCTATATTCTCAATAAGTGTTAATTTAACCAATTGAATTTAACATGACATAACATTGTCTTAAATAAATAATAATTATTAATATATATTAAAATGATTTAAATACATCATTTTGTGAATTATTATTTATAAAAATTGAAATAGGGAGTGAAAATCATTTAAATTAAAACTTCAAATTAATTGTAAAATAAACACACTTTAAAACAAATATAATTTAAACAAGATATAACTAATAAACAAGAAGATAAGTTATGAGCTATAATTTTTAAAGAATGATTAAGCTTTAATCAATAATCAACAAACAATTATAAAAATATATTATAAATAATTTATAATTAGTTAATAATTTCAGTTAAAACAAGTTATAATCTATTAGAATCTATTTTCTTTTCTATTTTATCATATCCACAATAACAGTAAAGAAAATCATTCGAATAATATAGCTATATATATATATATATATATATATACTCACACCACACCATGATGGTTGATTTCTCATGACAAGAACAGGTAACACATGCACACACACTCATACAAACCTCACAGTAGTTTGAATTTAGATCAATGTCCTAACAAATATTTTACACAAACATTACAGTGGTTTAAATTTCGATCAAACCTAAAAACATATCATTACTATATCCAACAAGACTTTTATTTACAATGTTATAAATATTATTTTTTATGGGTATTTCTTACAAGTTCATTTAATATTTAGATTTTCAATAATCTATATTATTAAAAAGTAATATATTCTTATGTTATGGACAGATGTAATAAACCCAATTGAATGGTTCTCTGCTGAGTGTTTGCTAAATTAAATTTTTTGATTTCACTCTCAAGCCTCTCCAAATCCCCTAAATTAATTTTTTTGATTTCAATCTAAGCCTCTCCAAATCCCCTAAATTAATTTTTTTAATTTCAATCTAAGCCTCTCCAAATCCCTCACTAAAATAAATACTTACCAAAATAAATCACTGAAATAAACTTTCTATATGCCATACATATTAAATAAGTTAATAACCAGACTTCTATTTTGTAGTTAAAAGCCAAGAACTCTTGCTTTTACTTCATTTTCATTCTTATAGTCTCTGAAGCTTGATTGCGACTCGTCACTCACCAGTGTACACGTGCCCGCCTTACACACAAGAAGTTTACTTCCTTTACACATTTGCAACATAAAGGTTTATATTTTTTCCATTTGAATACTTTACCACAATTTGAGATAAAATGCAATTTTATTAAAAAGGGTCCACACCATGGCTAGGTATGTGCTGTTTATTTTGTTAATTTTGTTTTATTTTATTTTTTTAATAATGTGAAGTATAATTACCGTATAATTTGGTTATATATTTTTTAAAGATATAATATTATAAAATATCTCACATATTTCTTAAATAAATAAAATAAAATGCCAACAGTAATGTATGTTTATTTAGAATCACTTATTTGTTACCCTTCCTTTCGTGGACGATGGGGCACTTAGCTTCATCAAAGGCTATGGGACCCTTGTGTAAACATGATAAGGAACATTCACAATGAACACTCCAAGTTCCCTTGCCACGTGCCATGTGATCAACATCATAATGCTTTTCTCAAATAGGAAAGTTCAAACCACAAGAATAACGAAATTGAAGACCTGAAATAATTTCAAATAAAGCATAGCGTGCTAATGTTTTTTCTTCCCAGCTGCTACACCTACCCCCACATGCAACCATACAATCCCAATATCTTGTACAATTTATAGGGTAAGAAAAGGGAGGTGAAGTTTCTTGAGGACTCCATTCATTTCAACTTTTTGGTTGATGGAATCTTTTGGGGTCCGTCTTCCACACGGAAAAGTACACTTATGTTTTTGCACTTGATTGTCTCTATTTGTGCAAAATTACAAGCATATATATTAGAATTACAAAACATATGTGTAATTAGTCCCTCTACACTCCTTACTAGAAGGAATGTTTTTCAAGTTGGGCCATGTGAAAAAATAATCAGGAAATAAAATGCCCAAGCATAAGACAAGTTTGACATGTCTACAAATTGGAGCAATCAATGCATCTGGCTTTCTATAATATTTCCTTTGATTCTTCCACGAGAAAATTTGGATTGAGTTTCCCCCATTTTATGCGACGATCATATGATGTGATAGACTTTGCATTAAAAAAAATTAAAATGGATGCCATGATATGCGTTGAAAAGGCAAGTGCATAGATGCTTCCTCCTTTTATCAAATAATCTATGCCGGTTTCCATAACTAAACCTCTGGATCTCGTATCCGCTTATGTTGGGTTAGGTTCGAAGAATACAAAATAGGACATCATTGTCTCACCTAAATATTCTATTTTAATGTTTAACACAAATTCCTTGAGAAGGCCCATTTTTCAACCTTAGAAAATATAGTTTTTTCAAACATTATTAGATTTAGAATTACCTCCACCATATCCATAGTTTAATGTTTGAAAAGTATGTCTCTCCTAGGACAGGAATCATTACTTGGCAATGTTTTACTGGGGCTTGGGCCGACGTGCCAGATTGAGAGGAAAGAGGCAGATTGTAAGGAAAGATAAGAAAAAGCCAAAGGCACACCCAAGATTAAATTATCCTCATTGGTCCTTGTGATTACAATAGTCTTAACCTAGTTGGACCTTAGGGCAACTTAGTGTCCCGAGGGTAAAATTAAATTTCCTCCGCATTTCATGGTGCACTTTACAACGTCAATCAATCAACCAGTTTGAACACAAATTGGCGCCCATATTCAACTTTGGAACATTATCACGTTGCCAAGGTTGAAATGTGGGTGAAAATTATGGATCGTACTGCCTTTGTGACATGGACCTATGGAGGGAACAAAGTGTGAATGTTACCTTTGGAGCAGTTGGATGTTTTAATATTTTTTATATAGGGTTTGTGGGGGGCAGGGTAGGTTGGGGATGCCCCATACTACCCTAAGCCGGCAAAAACAAGGGTAGTTTTTTTAGGCTGGTTGGGTTGTGAGGAGCACAGGGACACCTTGGGGGAAGGGCACCAAGCACAAGGCGACCGGGTCGCCGTAACACCGAGCGGGTGTTAAGGCGGAAGTCGTTTCGCTTTTGAAATTTAAAGGAGGAAATTTTTAGGGGAAGCGGCGGCGTTGACTGGCGGGTAAAAGAAGTGGTGAGTGCTGCCCACGTGGAAAACCTCTGTGCATGGCTGACGAAATAGAGTCATCGTGGGGGGAGATTAGGGTTATAACGGGGTTGTGGTACGTTTAGGGTGTTTATTAATGGCATCGTGTGTGCAGAGGGCGTGTGGTGATTTTAGAAGGGGAAGGCTGTCAAAAACTGTAGAAACCGCAGTGTAAGAAGAGTAAAATGATGTGAATGATTGTCGGTATGCAGTGCTGGGGAAGTAAGGGGAGTAAGTTTGGTGGAGAATGGGGGCCATGATGCTACGGGAGAGGGCGCGTCAGCCACAAGCGTGGGGCCGACGTTGCTGGGATGTTCATCTTCTTCTTCCCGAGGAGGATTAATTTCCGCGAGAGGGGGGGCTGCAAGGTCAGTCACAGACAGACAGAGGGAAGAGCAAGGACTGAGAGTGGACTGGACCGGATTGAATTGGATTAGATTGGATTGGGTTGTATGGCATTGCATTGACTGTGGCTTGTGGGGTTAGGAGGAGGGGGGTGGGGTTAATCGCTGGGGCGATGAGGTGGGCCGATCGGATCGGGTCGCGCCCGTCCGGCTGATGCTGCCGTTTGCGATGACGTTTGCCGGGTTGGTCGGGTTGTTCGTAGGTTGGAGAGCATCGGTGCAGAGTTCGAATCCAGCGGGGGCCAGGTGAGGCGTCGTGGCATGGAGTCAGATGAACGTTCAGATCGAGGGAAGGTCGAACAGAGGGACCAGGGCGGGCTTCAGCGCTCGCTAGGGGGATATGGACCGAGTTCTTCTTCGGGGTTACAGCTCGGTGGCGGTGGGGGGAGGAGGAGGAGGAGGGGGCGGTGGGGGAGGTGGGAATCTCGGTGCGGCGATGCAGCAGGCGGCGGCGGTGGCAGCTATGGCGGGTGGCGGGAGAATTGAGAGCGGGGGGCGCCAGGGCGGATATCAAGAGGCGGGAGGCGGTACGAGCTCGGCTCTGGTGCCGCGGGCGGAGGAGAGCAAGTCGCAGCAGCTGCAGGTGGTTCAGAGCACCGCCGGGGAGGTAGTGGAAGTGAAGAAGAAGAAGCCGACCAAGGATAGGCACACGAAGGTCGACGGGCGCGGGCGGCGAATCCGGATGCCGGCGACGTGTGCTGCAAGGATCTTTCAGCTGACGAGGGAGCTGGGGCATAAGTCCGACGGGGAGACGATACAGTGGCTGCTGCAGCAGGCGGAGCCGTCGATTATTGCGGTGACGGGAACCGGCACCATTCCGGCTTCGGCCACGAACATGTCCGGGTCGATCCGCGGGTCAGGGAGCGTGATGAGCGGGCGTGGGGCGTCGACGTCGTACGCGTCCCTGGGGCTGGGCGTCCGCGGCGGAGAGGAGGAGGCGGCGGCGGCGGCAGCAGAGAATCGGCGGTTCATGAAGAACCTGGCTGCCGCCGGCTTCGAGGGGGGATCGGGGGGTTTCGGCGCCGTACAGTCGTCGAAGGGGCCGGAGGGGGTCGGGGGCCTGGGTCACGTGCACGATGAATCGGACCGCGCGGGCGGCGGGTTTTTGACGAGTGCGACGGCGGGGCCGAAATATGGGGTCGGGGGCGCGAGCCTGTCCAGCCAGGCGGCGGGGCTGATGCCGCCTGGCGCCGCCATGTGGACCGTGGCGCCTCCCAGCAGCCGTTCGCCTCATGTGCCCGGGGCCATATGGATGCTCCCCGTCACGGCCGGCTCCTCCGGCGCCGGCCCTCCCTCAAGTCTGGGTGGTGGTGGCGGTGGACCACAGCCGCTCCACTCGTCCGCCCCCGACTGGACATCCTACCGCCCCCCCACGGCTTCTATCCAACTAGGAACCTCCAGAGGTGGCGGCGGAGGCGGAGGAGGAGATCATAACGGCAGTAACAGCCACGCTACCACCAACGTGAACAACACAAACAATCTGCAATCGATGATGCCTCTGCCCACCCAGATGCTGCCAGGCGGATTCACGCTTATGCCGAGGATCAACATCTCCGGCGCCATGGGGCTGGAGCTCCAGAGCGCCGCTGCTGCCGCCGCCATGGGGGGCCACATGCCCATGAGCTCGATGCTGCTGCAGCAGGGCTCCCCACAGGGCATAGGCCTCGGCCTCGGTGGGGACGGCGCCCAGTACGGAATCATAACGCCTCTCAGCGCCTACAACCCTGGCGGCGCCGGAGGAGGGCGGCCCATGGGCAACAGCCCCGATCACTACGACCACCAGAGGCAGTCGCAGCAGCAAGACGCCGGCAACGACGACCAGCAGACCGGGCAGCAGCAGCAACAGCAACAGTAGTTAGAACAGGAATGAAGTTTAGAAAGAAGGAAGATTTAAACTACACCGTGTGTGAATGTGAATTGTGAGGGGAGGGTGAGGCCGTGACCAGGCACAAAGTCTAAACGCTGGACTGGAACCTGACGGGCAGGAACAGGTTATCAACTTTGCGAATTCGGAGATTTTATCGAGTCGCGATTGCACCGTTCTTTGCTGAGTGCTCTAGAGTTGGATAGCAGGTGACATCAATAACCCTAAACTATTTTGTTTACTCTATTTTTTCTGTGCTAACGATGGAGTTCTAATAAAAAAAACCGAGCTTAATCTTAATCCAGATTCCAGAATGCACTTATCTCAATGAATCACATAATACAGAAACTCTAGATGCAAATCAAACGCCCATAAATCATTTGGTGCATGTAGTTAATCATCTAGATAACTTCTGGTATTTATGTCATTGGTAGATATATTATTTTACTTGTCTTGAATTAGGTTTTATTTACTAAATTTTAGTTACAAATGCAATTAAGTCTAATTACATTGTATAAACTAGCTGCTTCCGAATGAGGCCATTAGAGCGATAGGTCTGTGAGCCACTCATATTTTGGTGCTCCTCTTCATAGATTACTGATATTAAATTTCTATCGTGGGTATATAGTTTTAAGAAACATTTTGTGTCGTAGATCACTTCAATTCCATTCTTCATATACTGCTTGAATCAACTGGCCCAGACGATTCAAAGCTTCAATTTTGTTTTATATATAAACTTGATTATTTTTATGACTAATAAGACGCTGTAATTTTTTTGTTTGCATCGGCCCACAACGGATTCATGGATTTAAGGCTGATGATTTTTATTTACTTGTTTAACTTTTTTTTTTCTATATAGGAATTTTGAATTCATGGAAATGGTTTGAGTGGAAGCGGATTCGATTCGAGGGCAGCATGAGCGGTTACGATACAACGTTCGGAATTTATCCTTTTTATGGGTGTTATGCGATGACGAAATAATGATTCCCTTCTGGGGGAGTACTTATTTATCAGCGTGACGGATTTGACGTAACAGATATGCCGTTTCCACACCAATAATTTTCCATAGAGGGGGATGCCCGCAGAGTTTTCTACAGTGAGTCAGTAAGTCCTACAGCGTATTCCTATAGAGAGACACATAGTGTATGGGTTGAGTATTATTATATTATATTATTGTTGTTCGCATCTTACATAGCAAGATTTGCTTGCAATTGATTAATTTGTGTTGTTGGGGAGTGGGGTGGGGGGAAGAGGTACAGTGGAGCTCAACGGCTCTTTTATTTTCTTTGTTTTTGGCTGGCTTTGTATGATTAAAATTAATAAAAGTGCTTTTGTAACGGCGATGTATCAGCACTATATCTATATAGATTATTACAGTTGTGTATTGCTGCTCATGTGCTCCGTCAGTAGATGAATTGGGTTGTTGTAATTTTATATTTCCTTTTCTGCGCGCTCTAAGAGAAGAATTTCTATTTCACGATTGCACTGTATATTAAGCTGAAAATTATGAACTCTCTGTACTCTAGTATTATAGACATTATCCCCCATGTGTTTTACTCTCATTTTCATACAAAATCCTTCGTTTCTGCCTATTTGATATAATTAAATCCTGATAATCCACCTTGTTCTCTTTCTTTCAATTTTTTTTTTTTTTTTTTTAATTTACTTAAACTTTAGCAACTTCCAGTATGTTTAGCATCTGCTTGCTCGTCACTTTGAATAGAAAAGAATTTTGTTTCTTGCTTTTTGCCTCGTACAGATTCAGTATGCAACTCTGCTTCCCAGTCTTTCTTTTTCTCTTTGTTTTTTTTTTTTTCTTTCTTTTTTAATGTCTAATAGTGGTGAACAAGTGGAAAGAGAAGGCAGTTGGTGGTCTTTGTTAGTTGGTTCTTTGCAGGTAAAGGAAGCACACAATATTCTGAAATTTACGTGTACCGTAGAAATGGCCAAAACAGATTTCTCTGGAATTTAAAAGAGACATACTCACGTGAATGTTGTGTGTGTGTTCAGTTGTTCATTCTATCTACTCATCTGGGGAAGGCATTCCGGTGGAGTTCACTTTTATTCTGTTAATGCGATCGTATAAAGGAAGAGGGTATGGAAAATGTCACTGAGCGGGGCCATTTATGTAGGTCATGATGTTTATCACGTATAGTGCTTTGATAAGTCACCTCACCTTATTTGGGTGAGGTCCATGCATTGAACCATTGTTTTGAATTGAATGATTAAAGTAAAATTGCAAGCTCACATTGTATGCCACCTTACAAGAAGGGGAAAAGCCAACTTCTAATCAGCAAAAGTGAATTTTTGGAATATTGTTATGTTGCCTTTGAGTGTTTTAAATTATTTGTTTTAAATCATTAATATGTTATCATTGCCTTTGAGTGTTTTAAATTATTTGTTTTAAATCATTAATATGTTATCATTAGATGTTTGACTGAAAATGTAAGAGGGGAGAGTATTAATGTGGAGAGAAATTTTATTGTGGGAATTTGTTTTTTGTTTTTGTTTTTTTTTGGTATTTACATGGTGGAATCGGTAGCCGTTACGAATTCGGGTAGGTTGTCCAGCTTTTATGGCCACTACAGTATTTTGTGCTGTCCGCCACGAAAGCTGCCATACAGATCTTCGTGCAATCCGCCCCTATAACCACCATACCACAATCATTTTAAACCTTTTACGCCGTTGAAAGCACTAGAAAAGAGACAAGCGTTTAGTCCGACAAGGCCCGAGATTTGAACCTTGGACCTCCGCCCCCTTATGGGGTTTGGATGAACCAATTGGTCTACACCTTGGACCTAGGAATATGTTATTAGAAATAAATAGTTTATATAATAATAATTATATTAATATAATTTTAAAAAATAACATTTGATTTTTTAATTTATTATTATATATGTATGTTTAAATTAGAAATATTAAATGTATTTATTTTATATTATAATCTTATATTTGTTATAAAGGTAAAGTAATTTATAACCTTGATAAGGAACATAGGTTTTGTTGAGGATGTTGTTTATCCAATATATTATTATTCAACCATATATCTTCTTAACATTTTATATAATAATTAAATTAATCAACATTTCTTTTTAATAGATATAATTTTAATCTTTGTTTACAATTTATTTTTGCTATATTTATTTATTATTATTTATTAAGGTTGCAAAGGGGGTTTTGAAAGGGCCCCAACCAATCCTTTTACAAAGTGAGAGAAATATCTAACATTAAGCTCCCAAAACTAGTTCAAGTGAATTGAAACTAAGGTAACGGAATTAGATACAAAACATGTAACCTTATACAAATGTCATTACTTAGTAAACATACTAAATGAGTAACCTTTGAAAGGTTAAAAAGACAATTTGAGAAGGTCTCCCTATATTTTGCCACCAAAATTGAGAAATGCTAACCAGTCTAGGAATTGTTTGTAGTTCCTCACTGAAATTTGGTTCTCTATGCATAGGCCCTTGATATTCTAGGAAATGATCTTTATTTTTTAGATTTGGTGAGGTATTTATTCCTACCCACATTGAAGGTTAATTGTGTTCCATTAACTATATCTCTAGTCATTTTTCTTAGTCATTTCTCTTTGTCCAATTTCAAATTGTGAAGGTCTGCCCTGCTTGAGATTGTAACCTACATTGTCTTTACTTTCCTTGATCTTTTGATAATTTTTGCTATATTTATAAATATAGATATTTTGAATTATTTCCTTATGTTTTCTAATTACTTTATCCTAAATATTTGTATTACTTTTGGTCTAGTAAATACTTTAACATTATTAGTTTCCCCTTGTCTAATTTCAAATTGTGAAGGTATGCCCCCCTTGGGATCTTAACCTACATCGGCCTCTACTTTCCTTGAACTTTTGATAATTTTTGCTATATTTATAAATATAAATATTTTGAATGATTCTCATGGTTTTTATTATTATTTTTTTCTAATTAATTTATCCTAAACATTTGCATTACTTTTGGTCTAGTCAATACTTTAACATTATTTCAAATTGATTCAAATTTAATTAGTGAAATGGTATATTTGTAGTTCTCATGTGATTTTATAGTTATGTTATTATTATATTATAAGATATTTTCATTTGATAAACATGTTTATGATAATTTTTTTTGGATAAAATAATATCAATCTAAAGTAGTCACCTTTTAATGCTCATTTTAAATTATATTTTTAGGTTTGATATCTTATCCATAGTCTTTACATCGCTTTTACATATATTTTAAAAATAAAAAATATATAAAATTAACTTCATTTTTATTGGAACCAACAATTATATTCAATAAAACATAAGAGAGGTTACAATAAAAATGGAGCTGGAAAAATCACAGCTCGGGGTGCAAGGCCACCCAAACAATCAACACCATAGAGACCTAAGGCTAAAAACAAAACCAGCCCCTAAAAGGGTGAATAAACAAAATAACTAAATAAAGGGAACCACTCCAAGAGGAGACCGAGTCCTACTGTGGGCACTAACAAAACAACCTAATGCTAGAAAATGTCACCCCCTCAACTTGCTATGTCGAGGCCTCAAAGAAACAAAGGGACCTTAATGTGGAAGGAGGTTAGGTAAAACCATGTTGATAGTGCATAGAGCCTACACCATGTTGATAGTGCACAAAGCCTCACACTAGAACCTAACAATATTTATCAAATGTGCCAACTCATGAATCAACTTGGAAGCCTGCGAATGAAGTTGAACAATAACAATAAAAAATATTGTAATCTTTTCATGCAAAGAAAACTGACTATAAATCGAATCTTTTAATTTTTTATATTTTAAAAATAAAAAATATATAAAATTAACTTCATTTTTCAATACAATCAAAAAATATTAATAGAATTAAATTAACATCTATTTTATAATAAAATTAAATCAATTTATTTTTTATTTATAATAAATTTAGTGGACCTTTAATTTTAATAAAGATGGCATTTCAATCTTCTAACATCAATCAATATTTAGTTGAACTACCGTCACATAACAAATAATTTCCATGATTCTAATTACCTTATCATAAAGCTTTATGTTTTCTCCATAGTTATTTTTTCTATTATTAGTTTTTTAATTTCTTCATTTGGTGGCAAGGGGAACAACAATAAATTTTAAATTTCTAATAGGTTATATGAGATTGAAGAGTTACCAATAGGAAACTCTATTATATCACGACCAAGTAATGCTATTTAAATAAATTAACAATTATTTATATATTTCTTGATAAGGTTCGAACCCAAGTCTCTTTTAAAATTTAAAAATTTAACCAGTATAGATTATATTATTTTATAACAAATTTAAAATTATAATAATTAATGTTATAAAAAATTATTGATAATAATCAAATAAATTCAATGTATTTTTAATGTTTTTATTTTAATAAATGCCATGAAGTATCATACTATTAAAAATTTATTATTGGCTCAAACATTTAATGAGATAATTTATTTTAAAGAGTGCTTGAACATTTAATCATAAAGTAATTTTTAATATCATTATTCTAGATTTACCATTAGTATTTTAATATGAATTTATGCACAATGTTGCGACACATTGAATCAAAATAGAAGAGGTGTCACATTAGTTTTTCTAGTCAACATAATATTAATTTGATCCAATTTTACTTGTATCTTTCAAATGATTTTATATTTATTTTAAACTTATTATATGATTTTTTTCCTTTGGTCAACCTATTTATGCATACTTTTTATGAAAAATATTTGCATATTTTTTAGTATTCTTTGTATTTTTTATTAAATCTCAATTTGATTCAACTCTAGTGATAATATAAATTTCAAGTGGTTTTATACTTGTGTCAAAATACTCATGATAAATTATTTTCAAAGCCAAAGAATATTCATTTCTAATTTCTATTGTTTTATACAATATCCATATCCATTATGATTTATATTGCATAAGCTATATATCCATGTTATATAGCTTGTTTATGCATGTTACTTTATTCTCTTTCTACCTTTTGATCTTGTTATGACCCTTACTAATGTTTTGTAATTTGTATTGATTGAGTCCTCTTTTAGTTCTTAAACCATCTCTTTTATTATTGGAATATGATATGTTTAAAGACTTGTTTTTTTCAATTAGTTTTTTATTGTCTTTGAGAGTGGGTCTTAAATTTTTATTCATAGGATGAGATGCTGGTTGGACCCTTTCATTGTCTTTCTTATATTTATGGTTATACACTTTGATATTAGTTTGTTGCTTTATTTCTTCTTATCCGCATAGTTAAATCTCTTGGGGTCAATTATATTGATGTTTTATTTGGCTCATTTAGTTGATGATATTTTTTTTTATATGAAAAAGGTTATCCAATCATATAGAGTGATTGAAATCAAATTCACTAGAAAATCCTAGGAAGAAAATACACTCTTGAGTGCAAGCAATACTAGAGCAAAGTTAAAACTAGTAAAAATGACTAAAAGAAATATGGAGAGGGCTATATTGGAACAAGTATCTAGTCAATGTTTGAGTATGAAATATAGGGGTCAAATCAAAAGCTAATGGTAGAATAAACATATACACAACTAGTATGAAGAGTTATAAGATGTAATATTAAAGTGTCTAGAAAATGTAATATAAATACAAAAAATGTAACCTAAAAGTGCTAATAAAGTAAATAAAGTAATGAAAGAAAAAAATAATATTCACATTATACTTGAATTGATGTTGATTGTGATGTATAGGATCCTTTAAGCTTGTCATCATAATAATTGATGATTTTCTTGATAAAATATTTTTTAGGATAAAGGACCCTACCATGACTTTGAGGTAAGGATGGTAAACTATGCATGAATATTAGCTAGGAAAAATGGAGAACTAGGTTTGATAAACTTTAATACCAACCTTTGTGCAATACATTGATATGCCATAAAGGACTAGTGTAATGAACTATTGCTTAAAGGTCTTGCATTCATTCTAATTCAAACCTTTAGGTAAAGTATCATATTTGAGATGGTCATAAATATATTTATACCAAAGACTAGGGGATGAGGTGGTTTCAAGATTAAATACTTCTAAAGGAGCGAGGCTTATTATTATGGTTGTGGGCTCTCTCATTTTATTGATGGTAATTGTAGCTTATTTATCATCAAGCACCAATGGGACGAGGGATGTTGTAGAAGCTATAACATTTGCATGATGGTTATAGACATAAGGATGGCACCAATGGCAAATTTATCAAAACTAGCCATTGATTATTCAATAATTTCTTTATAAGGATTTATATTTTCATCGTTAGTTTGATAGAACCATTGACATTATTGACCATTATTTGAGAGTTTTAAAAAAATGACAAGGGTTTTTATATTAAGGTCCCTAACAACACATAGTCCTACGATACGGGATTCATATTTTACTTTTTAATTTTTTAATAAGTTATCTGGCTTCTATTTGGGGCTACTCCCATCGAGAAAACCAAAATATTACATTTATTGTTAGGTTAATTAAACCATATCCTACATGCTATTTTATCACAAATGTTTTTCATTTATTTTTCTATCAAATATATTCTTCAACTTCCTTGAAGTGTTATGTTTCCATAATAATATCCTTGACATCATTTTGATTAAGAGATAAAATCTGAGTTGGCCAGTTACCTTCTAAAATTTAAATTTCACTAAGATGAAGATCAACAACATGACTGGTTAAATTATGTACTACCCAATTTTCTTCTCTATAAATATACACACATTTACAATAGATTTCCTCCAACAATAGATCCATTTTTGTTAATAGCATTAATGATAATTTGTGAATTCCTCAATTGAAATATATTTCCATCCTTTTTCTATGATAGTTTTAATCCTGGTAAGAAGTGCCCTAGCTTTTGCATATTTGTTCGTTGAATTTCCATATGATGTTGAGTAAGTGAGAAGAATTTTGCCTTCATTATTTTGAAAAACACCACCTCCATTGGCTTTTTCTAGATTTCATTTAAAATCACCATCAAAATTAATTACGATAAACCCAATTCTTGGATATTTTTATTTTACCCTAGATAAAAGTAGATCCTTTGTTTTAATATCATTATCGTAGATGAATCTTCCATGCATGTTAAAATCCTATAACCACGTTGTTACCACTTTTTTTTTCTATACTTGATACTTCATATGATGAGCACCATATCTATAAAAATTCTACAAGAGAGGCAATCATATAGTTTCAAACTTGGGCATAATTTTTAAAATTCTATTATCCTTTAAGCCATAAATTTTAACAAATAATGAAAAGGTCAATCCTCCATAGAATACATAATGCTTTAGCTTTTAAATAATTAATCCAACATTTTATCAACTTTCTCAATGTTGATGGAGCTATCCAATATAAAAAAAAAGTAACCCTAAATGGTGTTAGCAAAGGTATAATAAATAAGTAAATGGTATTATGTTTCTAAATACTTATCACACAAGGCATATTTGAAATATCCATAATATTTTATTCTTTGTAGACTCTCTCATGCAGGAATATTACTTTGAAATTCTGACCAAAGGAATGTTGAGGCCTTAGGGAGTCTCTAATGACCAAACATTCTACCAAGGAAAATATTTAGGAGTAGAATTTTTTTTTTGCTCTAAATTCTCATATCCCAAATTGATCAAGCATCTATCATATTTTAAAATATTTCAATCCAACTCATCCTTTCATGTAAAAATTGTTCAATAAAACTCTCAAAGCATATTTTGAAGTTCATCTATAATTTGTTTGAGTTCCTCTTCTTAAACTAGGTTAATAATAGAAACCCATGATTTGGAGTTGTTTCTCATGTAAATATAGAATTTGACCTTTGTACCTTTACAAGCTAGGCATGCCCAAGCCAATGGTTACCAGTTTGAGTCAAAGATAAGAGCATAAGGCTTAAACCAACCATTAGAATTTTATTTTTTATAATTCCCCTTATTGAATGACCATCTACTATGTTTTTAATTAATCACAAACTTTTTGAGATGATTTTCCATGTTGATGATCTTTTGGGTAGGGTTCTTTTGCTAAATAATTTTATTGCATCATGAGAACCTATATCTTTTTGAAATAATATTTTTGTGCAATTGTTTTCTTGATATTTAAATAATCTCCACCCAAGCATTTCCTCTAAGACCAAAATCATAAGTCTACATTTTTTCAAGCTTGCTCCTCCAATATTCTTTCCTTTAGAATGTCACAACCCAATTTTCCTGTCATAACCCAAAATTCCTATCACACTAGCTAGCATTATAAATTTATTTATTTAAAATCTAACACAAAGTTCATCCATATCTACTCTTTACACGAATCCATCCATGTAAGTGTACTAGATGCCATTAAGATTAATGATCATTACATCATTTCAATGTGCAAGCTTAACTCTTTTTATTAAATCGAATAGAGAGTAAGTTATCTAACCATTTCACATGAGTCCATCCATGCGTATACACTTATCTCATCTTGGAATTGATTATATTTTCTCAATGGAGAGCTTATTCCTTCCTCATTCAATCGAGGAGGGTCATATTATTCATTGCATCTCACATAAGTCCAACTATGTGAATACACTCAACTCACGATGGTTCTAACTCCTTAGGTTCTATCCTTCTATTTATTGTAAGGTTGTGAATGTTAAGTTTAACTCGAAATTACCTAAAATATTTTCATGGAACTAATTAAACACAACTTAAGTGTTCTCATTCTCTATTACTTTTGTTACCAAAGACTATTTGTTATCCTTTCAATATTTTGAAAGAAAACATGCTAATCTTTGCTTTCCACACATGTCCATATGTAAGGCATACTTAGCATTTCAACCATGACTCCTTTCAATAAGAATGAGCCAGTCAGTATTTGATCAAGCAATTATGTTATTCATAATCACTTGAATTCAAAATTTAAATGAAAATAACATCATAAAGTACACAAACATAGCTAAAATATTCATCTCGTATTAAGTTTTAACAATGGAAAATAATTATTTAAGTAATAACCTCAATTTCCTCATCTACAATGGGATATCCACATATAATATCCCCTAATGTCAAAAACTACATAGAATTCAAGTTTGTAATAGCGCTAAGCAGCATTAATATTATTTCCTTCTAATTAAACATAGAGGATTTAGTGCATACATATCAATTAAATTGGTTACTTGGAACCCATGAAACATCGTTTATGATAAAAACAACAACGAATTCCCTCACCAAAATTAAAATCCTTCTTATAATTAATATAGCCATGAAATATCATAAAATAGATTCCTCCTTTTATTGTTGAATAACCATTAAGATATTATCATTGTTATACATCAGCAAATCAAATAACTTAGCTTCCAAGTTTATTCATAACACATCATAAAACTTCAAAAATAAACTATAGTTGAATTATTTCTTTCAAAAGATTGAATTTTACATCATCCCAGTGTTCAAGTTTATTTCATAGCTTGGACAATCTTTCATCAATTTCACAATGAGTGCTTCCAATAAAAATATTCTCTTCTTCTCATATAATTTACAATAACTCAACGGATAAAATTTTGGAAGACTATTGCTCAGTTTAGTTGAGCAAGTCGATTGATCAAGTCCTTTTGTTAACATAGTCCTGTAAATTGATGTCATCATGTTATACTTCTTCCAGCACATCTACGTTGGTGCCAGCCATATCCAAATACTCTATTCGAACCACCAAGAAAAGTTAGGCTCATGGTGGGGATCATAGATGACTCCCATGCATTCAATTGCACATGGCAACGTAGTTATAAAACCTTATTTATGTAAGTAATAATCTACCATTACTTATAGCTATTTCCCACACAACAACAAAGCCATAACATGCTCAAATAACTCATAATCTTCTTTAATAAATAAAGACAATATCTTAGCTATTTCATACATTTTTAGCACACAACAAAGAGCTTTCCATTCACATTTTTCAATATCACATTTATAAGAAAGTCACTATATCAAACAAGGTGGTCATTCACATAATCTAATATTTGATATAAATCTATTTATTCCTCAACAACAAGCACAATGTTCATATCTACTTTACTTTCATAATAAGCACACACAAAAAGCTATATACATCAGCATATCAAAATTCTCTACTTTTAAATAGGTAAATTTGGGTTAACTAACCATAAAGGAGTTAAGTAAAGTTACAACTATGATATACTTGCATGAAAAGAATTCAAATAAGCATGTTTATTAATTATGCCTGCTCAATCAACATGCACAAACATTGGTGTTCTCTTCTACGGTTAACTATAGTTCACCATAGTCAATATCTCGTAGACCCAGTTGGTATTTTTTTAAAAACAAAGTTTTACAAAAAATAATTTTAAACTCTCATTCGAATGGAAAATTCGATCAAATACAATGATTGACTCCTAATTAGGACCTTATATTGGGTTGAATTATTTAGAATGACACCACCTTATTGATTGTGGTACTCAGTCATAAGCGTTCATCTTCACAAAAATGAACCAAAGAACAACTACAAGTATCTATGACATACTTAAAAGTTTTATTCATTTTTATATCCTAAATAATCATCCAAAGTATACATCAATAGAAAAATGGGTAGATACCCATGTTCTATAGGTGAGTTGGAGAGGGTAGGGCAATCCTCCAAGGGAGGTCCTTGGTTCGAATATCCACCCTACTAAATGCACATTGGGTACTCAAAATCTAGTAGATTGTGCTGGTGTGATCAGGGCCAGACATGACTCTCAGGTGATTTTGATGGTGTAGAACCCCCTGGTCATGGTTTCTTAGACCATGGCGGTCTCGTAAGGGGTTTTTTACCAAATTTAAAAAAAATACCAAATTGGGTAGATCGTTCCTTTGTCTACAAAATTATAAAATTTCCAATTTCAAAGTTCTTTTTGATAGAACGACACAAGCAAACCAACATACCAAAATCATAAATTCATTGTCTCAAAGTAAAAAAATATGGTTTCTAGTCTACCTGGTATATCACCTGCAATATTTCAATATATCAATCCTTTTACCTTTCTTTTCCAATTCTCTCTTCTCAACTAGTGCTCTCTCTTTTCTTTCGTGTGGTCTCTCTCTCTCTCCTTGAAGAATGTTTCATTTTTTCCTTTTTCTTTAAATATCGGGTCTTGTTTCCCATCACTCTCCTTTTTTGGTGAGTTCCAAGGAGTCTTCACTTGCTCTCCCAGTGGTCATTAAAATTCCCACTTTTTTCCATTATTGAAGCAAAATTCTACCCACACATAGTTAAAAATATTTAATATAAAAACCACTCACCAAAATTTGGAAAACTTTGATCCATGGTTTCATTTTAGAAGTTAATAAATAACCACTATTTCCAAACAATATGGTACAATAGATTACTAAATTTCAAGCTACTCCCTATTCATGCAATAATTTTATTTTTCAAGATTCTATACACAAAACAAACTAGTAAAAATGAAAATGCATCTTTTCACTATAATGATGTTGGCATCTCAATATAAATTTCCCTTTTTATATGATTTTTTTTGTAAAAGGAACAATAAGGAAAACAATAAGGAAATTAAACATCTATTTCATTCCATATAACACTTTTATATGAAATAACATTCCAACACCAAAAATAACCAATCACAAACAATTTCAACAAAACTTAATGTTTCTTTCTTTATGCAAATTATGACATGCATCTCCATGAAAGGGGCACTCATTCATGTTGCTCCTCAAAATTTCTGAAAAATAACCCATCACATCATTTTTCCAAAGGTTTCCTTTTCTTGGTGGTTAGTTCTTTCTACCACCGTAAAGGACCTGTTCCTACAAAAGTGCACTTCCATTAGCAACATCAAATCCTCACATAAAATGCATGTTTATTTTATAGAACTAAGCATGGAGTTATCTTACATCCCATAATAATATTTACATAACATATTCTTCCAAAAAGTGTTTTTTATAGAAAATCTAAAATAGTCAATCATTTCATCCACAAAATGACATAACAAAGCATAAACTTAACAAAAATAAAAAGTCCACCAAGGGTGTGTCATGATATCCTCCCACCTCAGGCTTAACAAAGTACTTTGTGTGCTGACAAAGTTTAGCTTAAAATAAATAACAATTACAATGCATCTTCAAATAGATAAGGAAAATGTTTTTGCATTTCTGCCACTTTCTACCAAGTAGCATTTCTTTTTTAGTAGTGGTCCCACTGGACCTTACATTGATCCAAGGTCTCATCTATTTGGATTAGAACTCAATGATATTTACCGGTCGAACCTCTATAGCCTTTGGATTTACCATCTACAAATTAGATAAGTCCCATACACACTTAGGGTTAGCAATGTACTTTTTAAGCAAATAAACATGAAAAATATCATGAATCTTGGATAAAATAGGTGGTAGGACAAGTTGATATGCCACATGACTAATATTCTCTATAATTTCAAAGGGTCCCACAAAACATGGGTCCAATTTTTTTGGACTTAATAGAAATCTTCTTTTGTTTCACCTTTAGAAACACTGTATCACCTAAAAAAAATCTTTTGGTGACCTCTTAAGGTTAGCATAACTTTTCTAATGATCTGTAACTTCTTTAAGCCTTTCCATAATCATTATTAATTGTTGCTCCATTTATTTAACTAGTTTTTGTCCAAGCACAATTTGATCCCCTGGATTATCCCATGACAAAGGTGTCTTGCACCTCTTGCCATATAATGCTTCGAATGGAGCCATACCTAAGGTTTAATGATGACCATTATTGAAGGTAAACTCTACCAAATGTAAGTAATCTTCCCAATAGATTTTTTGTTCCATATAATACATGCGAAGCATGTCCTCCAACACTTGGTTCACTCTTTTAGTTTACCCATCAGTTTTTGCGTGATTAACATAACTTATGTTTAGTCTAGTATCAATGGCATGATGTAAGGCCTACCAAAACTTGGATGTGAACCTCGAGTCTCTATTTGATATGATTACTTTTGAAAAACCATGAAGTCTAAATATTTCTTTGGAAAATATATTAGCCACCACTACAACATCATCCTTGGTGTTTCCAGATATAAAATGGGTAACCATGGTCAATCTATCGACCACTACTAGGATTGCATCATGTTGGAACCTATTTTTAGGCAACCCTACAATGAAATCCATCGAAATAACCTGTTATTTTTGCATAGGTACATCTTGTAGATACAACATCCCTGCAAGATATATGTGTTCTGCTTTCACTTTTTTATATTACAAACATTGAGCAACATATTTAGTTATGTCCTTTTTCATTCCTGGCTATAAGAAAGTTTTCTTCATATTTTCCCTCATTTTTGCTCCTCTTGGGTAAGCAAAATACGAAGATCTATGAGCTTCATTCATTATCATTCTTCTCATATTTGATCTCAGGAATTACTACCCTATCCTTAAAACATAAGAAACCATCCTTGATGCTAAAATATTTATTTTCATATGGTTTCCTTCCACATTTTATAGAATTTGATTGCAATATGCATCTTGAAGTTGCATTTTCCTGACTTGTTTCATCAAGTCAATGTGGATATGAGATAAAATAGCTATGTATATCTTCCTACTCAGTGCATCAGTGACTTTATTCTCCTTTCCTTTTATATACTTGATGCCAAAATCTTATTCAGTGAGAAATTTCATCCACCTTCTACCTAGCATTGAGCAAAGGTTGAGTAAATATATACTACAAAATTTGATGATATATCCTCAACTCAAAGGGTCTTCATACCAAATAATTTTTCCAACACTTTAGAGCAAAAAATAATGTTGCCAATTCCAGATCATGGGTTGCATAGTTGACCTAATGTTGTTTTAGCTTCCTTGGTCCATAGGCTATTGCTACTCCTTCCTGTGATAGCACTCCTCCCAAACTTTCCAATGATGAATTTGTGCAAATAGAAAAACTCCCCTAAAGATCAGGTGTCTTTAGTATAGGAGGCATAATAAGTTTTCACTTAAGCAAATCAAAATCTGCATCACATTTATACATCCATATGAATTCCTTCCATTTCCTCTAAATGTTAGTTATGGGAGAGGTTATATTGGTGTAATCCTTCACATATTGCCTATAGTATCTGGTCAAACCCATGAAACTTTAGAATTCTATCATGTTTGTATGCGGTGACCAGTTCAAAATAGATTCTATTTTCTTGGGATATACTACAATTCTAGCTATAGATACAATATATCCCAAGGATTGCATCTTTGGCACATAAAATTTATGCTTGGATAAATTCTCGTACAATTGATTTTTCCTGAACAAATCTAGCATGATCCTAAGATGTCTATCGTTCTCAGTATTATTTTGGTAATATATCCAAATATCATCCAAGGACACCAAAACAAATCTATTCAAATGCTTTCTTAAAATACTATTCATCAAGTTCATAAATACTTCTGGAGCATTTGTTAAACCAAAAGGTAAGATAGTAAAATCGTAATGGCCATAACGAGTTTTAAATGATGTCTTATGCGTATCCTCTTCATGGATTCACAATTGATGATATCCATACTTTAGATCAATATTTGTCAAAGGTATGCAATGACACCACATACAAGCATCCCATTGTCATGCCACTAGGTAAGGTAATTTTTTCCATAGGGTAACTTTGATTAACAAAGTAGGTTTATCCTGAACCATACTCAACCTTCCACCCATGTGCCAAGATTCCTATATTTTCTAAAATATCTTTAGCTAAACTAGTGGAAATAAAGCTATCCGTAGCACCACTATAAATTAATATTCTAACATTCCTACCAAAAATCTTACCCTTTATAATTAGTGGTGTGTCTTGGCCTTCCAGATTCTGATTACCTATTGCAGTATAGATATTGTGCATGGGCTCCTTCTGTGCAAGTTATTTGTACATTGGTTCCTTTCCCTTTGTACTTGTTCCCACTTTGTATGGACAATTAATAGCATAATGCGGTCCTCTAAAAAGAAAACATCCTTATTTAGGCCTTGGGTGTACTTTTTGCTTCTGTCCTTCTTATACTTTTTATGTAAGTGAAGCATTAGCTTGACCCTGTGAAAATTTGTTATTACCATTATTGTGATTAGGGTTCTTTCCTTGGAACCTTTTATTGAAATTTCCTTTCTTTCTATCATTACTTATATCCTATCTAAGATTTCTTATATTCGCTTATTATTTTTTCTACTTAAAAAAAACTTGCACTATTTCTTTTCCTTAGTGCCTCTTTGCCCTTATCATCTAAACCTTCATAATAGAAATAGGGTTTGAGATATGTTTTAGATTTTTTGGCCAAATCATAGGCCTTTTACAGAGTAATAGGTTCTCACATATCTACCTCTTGTACTATTCTACGATTTTCTCCTAGTATAAATTTATGGACCTTCATTTTCTCATTGTACACAAGCACATACTTCAACAGTTTGACAAATATTTGATAATATTTTTCCATTGAACTAGTTCCCTATCGAAGTTTAGTAAAATCCTAAAAATTTTGGGAATAAAAGTGCTTCATGAGAAATCTCTATTTGAAAACTATTACAAATTCCTCCCATTTTAGGTCAACTGCTATCGTAAGTTTTCAGTCCTCACTAAATATTTCCCACCAATCTAATCCATCACCTTGCAGGTGTAGTGTGGCATAGGATGTTCGAGTGCCTGAGGAAAAGTTCTTCATGTTACATTAGGTTTCTATCTCTTTCAACCAAGCCTCGACTTTATCACCATATTCCTCTCCATTGAATTTGGAAGACTTTAAATGTTTTGTTTCCTTGCCCAACTCGGCCTCAAGTTGAACTCTAGATTCTTGTGCCTTAGTAAGGGGTCCATTTGTCTATTCTATTATGGAGTTTTTAGGTTGTACTTCCTGATTCAACATTGAATCCAACAACTGCTTTTGTGTTTCTACCTGCTCTCATAGTAGAGCTACTATGGTAGTGAGATTATCTCTCTCATTACTAGGATTCTCCCTTTCACTTCTAGGGTTATCTGTTCCTACTTATGGGTTCCTACCCTCTACATTATTTTAGCGTGTATGCCTTATCATTGGAGTAGCACTTCCTCTTCTTCTATTTGGTGGTATTTTGCCCAACCACACATAGAAGGGATAGTAGGAGTCAATTCACCATTACATATTTGGTTTTCTTCCTACTAGCAACTATATTCCTAGCTATTTTAAATAAATAATTGGGTTTTCTTTTAGTAGCTATTTTTTTGTGCAAAGTGTAACCCTCACTTAGGTATGATTTCTATTACACACCACCATCTAGTTTATCAAAATGAGTTGATTTCCCCTACGAACCATGCTCTGATACCAAATGTCATAACCCAAAATTCCTATTACACTAGCTAGCATTTTTATTTTATTTTATATTTAAAATATAACACGGAGTTCATACATATCTACTACTTAAATGAATCCATCCATGTAAGTGTACTAGATGCCATTAAGATCAATGATCATCCCATTATTTCAATGTGCGATCTTAACACTTTTTATTCAATTGAATAGAGAGTAAGTTATCTAGCCATTTCACATGAGTCCATCCATGTGAATGCACTTAACTTATCTTAGCATTGATTATATTTTATCAATGGTGATCTTATTCCTTCCTCAATCAATCAAGAAGGTTCATATTATTTATCGTGTCTCACATAAGTCCAACTATGTGAATATGCTCAACTCGCAATGGTTCTAACTCCTTAGGTTCTATCCTTCTATTCATTGTAAGGCTGCAATGTTAAGTTTAACTCAGAATTATCTAAACTCTTTGCATGGAACTAATTAAACATAAATTAAGTGTTCCCATTATCTATTACTTCCATTACCAAAGGCTAGTTGTCATACTTTCAATATTTTGAAAGAAAACATGTTAATATATGCTTTCCACACATGTCCATCTGTGAAGCACACTTAGCATTTCAACTGTCACTTCTTTCAATCAGAATGAGCCAGTAAGTATTTTATCAAGTGATCACATTATCCCTAATCACTTGAATTGAAAATGTTAAACCAAACTAACATAACAAAGTACACAAATACAACTAAAAACTTTATCTCTTATTAAGGTTTAATAAAGGAAAATAATTATACAAGTAATAACCTCAATTTCCTCATCTACAATAAGATATCCTCATAAAATATCCTCTCATGTCAAAAAATACATAAAATTCAAGTCTATAACAGTTGTAAGTAGTATTATTATTATTTCCTTCTAATTAAACATAGAGGATTTAATGCATACACATCAATTACATTGGTTACTTGGAACCCCTGAAATATAATTTTATAATAAAAACAACAACGAATTCCCTCACTAAACTTAAAATCCTTCTTATGATTAATATAGCCATGAAATATCATAAAATATATTTCTCCTTTTATTGTTGAACAATCATTAAGATATTATCATGGTATACATTAGAAAATCAAATAACTCAGCTTCCAAGTTCATTCATAACACATAATAAACTTCAAAAATAAACTATTATTGAATTATTTATTTCAAAATCCCGAAATCTACATCATCCTCATGTTTGGGTTCATTTCATAGCTAGATAAACTTTCATCAATTTCACAATGAGTGCTTCCAATAAAAACATTCTCTTCTTCTCATAGAATATAAAATTACTCAATAGATAAAGTGTTGCAAGACTATTGCTCGATTCAGTTAAGCAAGTTGATTGCTCAAGTCCTTTTGTTGACGCAATCCTATCAGTTGATGTTGTCATGTTTTACTTCTTCCAGCACATCTGCCTCGGTGCCAACCATCTCCAAATGCTCCATTTGAACCACTGAGAAAAGTTAGCCTCACGATGGGGATCAGAGATGGCTCCCATGCGTTCAATTGTACATGGCAATGTAGTTCCAAAACCTTCTTTATGTAAGGAATAATATACCATTCCTTATAGCTCTTTCCCATATAGTAACAAAGCTATAACATACTAAATTAACTCATAATATTTTTTATTTACGAAATACAATATCTTAGCTATTTCATTCTTTTTTAGCACACAACAAAGATCTTTCCATTCACATTTTTCAATATCACATTCATAAGAAAGTCACTAGATCAAACAAGGTGGTCATTCACATAATATATGTTTGATATAAATCCATTTATTCCTCAGCAACGAGCACATTATTCATAGCTATTGTACTTTCATAATAAGCATGCACAAAAAGCTATATACATCAGCATATAAAAATTCTTGAAACTTTTCCATTGGTAAAGTTAGGTTAACTAACCATAAAGAAGTTATGTAAAGTTCCAACTATACATGCATGTAGAGAATTCAAATAAGAATATTCCTTAATTAGGCCTACTCAATCGGTATGCACAAACACTAGCATTCTTTTCTATGGTTAACTATAGTTCATCATAGTCAATATCTTGTAGATTCAACTGGTATTTTTTTTTTTAAATAAAGTTTTATAGAAGATAATTTTTTTTTTTGGTATAAGGTAGAGGTGGTTATAAGGTCCACAAACCTTTTACATAGTCAAAATGGGCTGGTTCTAGCATCAAGCCCGTATAATCAAAATACAAAATGGATCTTTCTAAGACCCACATTAAGCCATACTTAGAGTCCACAATCCTATACTTGTCGCTTGACTATTCAGGATAAAACAAAAACCAAACAACACCTAGAACTTACTAATACCACTAGGTTGCTATACTGTACACTTGTCACCTCCTAGGCCCCAGCAAATGGGATGCCTTTTCTGCCTAATTCCATCTTTCGGATTACTCATCATCAACCCCTCTGATCTCCTGATGCTCTAACAGGTTTGATCTTAGCTCTTCTCTAGAAGTCAACACCAATAGTTCTTGAGGGAAGTTATCCTTCCAAATTTGCATCTCCCCAATAGAAACTGCAATATTTGCCATTAGATCCGCTGCCTGGTTCCCTTATCTGAAGGTGTGTTGGATTCAGGCATTAACCAAATGAGATTTATGAATCTTTGCTTCTAGTATAAACTCCAATATGGTCCAGCTGGGGTCTTTATCCTCCTTAATTGCCTTGATTATATTAAGTGAATCCCCTTCAAAGATAACTTCCTTATAACCCTCAAGTATGGCAATTCTCATTGCCTGCATGCAGGCTCGGGATTCTACAAAATGATTTGTTTGAGTTCCCAAAGGCTCTGCAAAGGCAAGGACCACTTTTCCTTCCTCATTTCTCAGAACTTCTCCTGCTCCTATAGCCCCCGAATTTCCTTTAGCTGCCCCGTTAAAATTAAACTTAACCCACTTTTGTGTGGCGGGTATCCACTTGACACCATCCCGTGGGTTGGTTGTAATGTCTAGGTCTGGAAGTTCCTCTCCCCAGTTTCGCAAAATCCTCCTTTCCCTTAGAGACATGGTTTCATTTTTGAAGAAGAAAGTTTTCCAGTTTTCTTTCAAAGCTCTGATTATTTTATTACCACATAACTTGGGATCTTTCTTACTTCCTTTAAATACTCTCTTATTTCTCTCATTCCATATCCCCCATAAAAAATGGGGTAAGCTGAGCTTCCGAGCCAAGTCAAAAGTTTCACCCGGAAGGGGAAGCCTATCGTATGAGAAGTCAGACATGCTATTTGGACAGACCCAATCTATATGAAATTTGGACATGATCACTTGGAAGACTGTACAAGAAAATTCACAAGTTAGAAATATATGACTTATATATTCTATCGCTTTCTCACACAAGATACATCGATTGATGAATTGGAAACCTCTCCTTTGCAGATTATCTGTTGTCAGAATCTTATTTTGAACTGCCAACCAAAAGAAGAAAGCAATTTTTGGGGTTAAATTATTTAACCAAATAATAGAAGTCGGAGTCCAACCATTGAATCCTGAGTGGATTAACTTATAGGTAGTTTTTACTGAATAGATCCCACTTGTAGTTTTGCCCCAAATTGCCTTGTCTCTTCCTTCCATAGGAATGATCGGGAACACCCTTAAAGCATCATTGAGTTTGGTTAGGGCCACATTCTCTTGCTCTGATAGATTATGAACTGTGATTTTCTTCCAAGAGGAAGTTTCCTGTGCTACAACAATAAAATCCCCTACTTTTCCTCCCATTTCCTCTGAAAGTTTATGTTGGAGGACCTGAAGGTCTAAGTTATCTTTCAGAGGGGCCTATTCCAACCATGGGTCTTGTGAAAAGTCCACTTGTCTTCCATTGCCAATTCTCCATATGATGCCTTTCCTGATTACCTCCCGACATTCGAGCAAACAATTCCAGAAATAGGATCCTCTAGGGAGATTATCAGCTTTCAGGAAGTCCTGATTATTTCTGATATATTTTTCCTTAAGAAGTTTTACCCATCCCAATTGATCATTATTGATAAATATCCATACATGTTTGCCAATCAGAGCTTGATTCATTTATTTCATTCTCTTTAGCCTTAGGCCCCCTTGATCCTTGCTTGCACACACCTGATTCCATGCTACAAACGAAATTCTCTTTCTCTCCTCTGAACCTGACCACAAGAAGTTGCGTTGAATTTGCTCCAATGTATCTCGAACCTTTGCAGGCATTATAAATAGAGACATGCAGTAAATTGGAATGCTCTGTAAAGTAGTTTGAACTAATAAGGCTTTTCCTGTGGAGCTGAGAATGCTGCCCTTCCACCCTGCTAAATTTTTGGAGATCCTATCAATGATTGAGTTCCACAATGTAGCCTTCATTCTTCCTTCGAACATTGGCATGCCTACATAAGTTGTTGGTAGAAGCTCCTTTCCACAACCAAATAGGTTAGCTATTCTTTCCTCCCTCCCACTAGGCGTGTTAAAGAAATAGATGCTACTCTTCTTATAGTTTATGTATTGTCCTACTTCTGTCTCATACTTGGTTAGAATTCTCTTCAGCTTCCTAGCCTGAGGCACCGAGGCTTTGGACACAATGATTGTATCATCCATAAACTGTTGGTGAGACACTAGATTTGTTGTTGAGGCTAGTTTAAAACCTTCCAATAGACCATCTACCACCGTTGCTGAAATGTTCCTACCCAATGCTTCTGCTAAAATAATAAACAAGTACAGAGACAAAGGATCTCCTTGTTGCAACCCCCTTTCACTCTTAAAGTAACCGGAGGGTGACCCATTCACCATGATAGAAAATCTTGTAGTAGAGATACAACTAAAAATATACTTAATCCACTGGGGATAGAAACCAAACTTACCCAAAATCTTGGTGAGGAACTGCCATGAGACTCGGTCATAGGCTTTATTCATATCAAGCTTTAGTAACATACCTGCTTCCTTACTAGCCACCATTGTATGAATAACCTCATGAATTGTGATGATACCATCCAGTATTTGTCACCCTTTCACAAAGCTTCCTTGGTTCATATCAATGATGAAAGGAAGGATAACCTTCAACCTATTGGCGATTGTTTTTGTGAGAATCTTCATCAGAGTGTTACATAAAGTGATAGGGCAAAAACTAGAAAATTCCATTGCTCCCACTAGTTTAGGGATGAGGACTAAAATTGTAGCATTAACTCCTTCTGGGATTTCCATGTCCTTTTGAGCCTCAATTATAGCTTCCACTACATCATTGCCTAGGATATCCCAAAATTTTTGGAAGAAAGCTGCGAGGAAGCCATCCGGTCCTAGGGAGCTATTACCATCCATGTCAAAAACCACCTTCTTGATTTCCTCCTTTGTGAAAGGACTAAGTAAGAATCCATTAAGATTCTTAGTTATGAGGGGTGGAATGGCTGCCAACAGAGAGTCCTCTTCTTCAATAGTCGGATTTACATCTTCTAGCAACGATTTAAAGTACTCAACCTCTTCCCTCCTTATGTCTTCCATATATTTGGTGTTAGACCCATCGGCCATCTTGATCTCCTTAATTTTGTTAGTACTCATGTGGCGAAGAGTAGAGACATGGAAGAACTTTGTATTTTGTCACCCTCCTTTAACCAACGCAGTCTGGATTTTTGCCTCCAAAAGGTTTCTTCAAATCCTAGCATCGTGTGGTATTCGGCTAACAGCTCCCTCTCCTGGTTTCTCAGATCCTCTGTAAGCTACTCTGACTTCAGCTTCTCCTATAGTTCATTGATCTTGTCTTTTAGTTCTGCCTTTTTAACAAAAATATTGCCAAAGGAAGTTTTGTTCCACTCTCTAATGTTAGCCTTCACATTCCTTAGTTACATGCCACTTGGGCTAGTTTCGAACCATTATACTTTTTGTCCCACCATTGGGCAACTAGATCCTTGAGATCTTGATTTTGTAACCACATAAGTTCGAATCGAAAGGGTCTGATGTATCTTTTCTTAGAGTCCTCCCCTATTTCCCATAGAATTGGGTTGTGATCAGACCCGATTCTTGGGAGTGCCATTAATGAAGAGTCCCCAAACCTCTCCGGGCATTATTGAGAAAGAAGAAACCTATCTAATCTGATCTGAATTTGGTTTTTCTTCAATCTTTTGTTAGACCATGTATAGGAGAATCTACGCAGGTCCACATCCATCAGCTCATGTTGCTCAACAAAATCTCTAAACTCGTAGATATCAATAGTTATTCTTTGAGAGCACCCCAATTTATCTACAAGATTAAGGTAGCAATTGAAATCCTTTGCCACAATCCAAGGGTAGTTGGGGACTGTCTCCCTCAATTCAGATAGCTAACTCCAAAGAACCCTTCTCAGTCCCTGTCTAACTGGAGCATATACATTCATTAAGATCCACTCTTCTTGCATGGTTTTATCCACACATAAGAGACAAATAAACCAAACAGACATCAAAATCACTCTACTATCAATCACATTCTTGTTCCACATAACCAGCAACCCTCCTGCTATTCCAATGGCCTCTTGGCCTACTACTTCAGCTTCTCGCCAAGTCCTATTCTTAAATGGAATAACTCTACTCTCCTCCATTTTAGTTTCTTGCAGTAAAATCATATCCAGTTTGTGTTCTTGTCTAAGAGCATAGAAAGCTCTTATTTTTGCAGGATTACTCCTATGAATATTCCATGAAAGAATCTTCATTTATGGGCTTTGGATCCTCGAGCCTTCGCCCCAAATATTAATACTGCTTGAGTGCCATCAACCACTCCTTGCTCTGCTTCTTTCTGCCTTAAGGCATCATTACTAGGTTTCCCTCTTCCTACCGAACCATATCCCCATACATCCGCTCTAGGCTGGGGTTCATTAGGATTCACTTGGTTTCTAGTAACCATCTTGGATTGGTTAGTCTTAGTATTTGGGGTAACAATCTGGATTTCCAAGTTAACTAGTCTTTTTGACAGTGGAGATGATTTCGTGCTTTTAGCTTCTTGATTAGTAGATTCTTTTTTCCCTGCTTTGGGGTTACACTGATCTTGGTGGTTCACCTCTTCATCTTGAGTATCCTTGCCTGTATTATTTTTTTCCTACTCCTTCCTCTAATTTTTCTTCTCTAAATCCTTCTCTTGAGTCTCCTCTACCTCAGATTCCACTTCTTGGCTATCCATATGATCTCCCTTCAGATGATTTAATGCATCAAAACTGTTCTCCACTAGGATGTTGATCTCCTTGGAATTTATTACCATAAATTCCTCTGCAGTACATGGGATCACTTCCATCGAGCCTCCATAGGCCTCCCGTATTACCCAATCAAACTTACTTGCTCCAGGGCGTTGATCTATGGGGTTATTTCCTTTGTGATTTGGCTCTGAGGTTTCCTGTATCATATTAGGAGCAGGTTGAGCTTGAGGGTTCCCATCAAAGGGACCAGCTCCCCTGTGAGAGGGTTTCGGGGCATAGGTATTTTTGGGATGAGGGTTATAACGTTACCTCTTGCTTACAATAGGGCGAACAGGGTCTCTGATATTCAGATTTAGAGCTCCATGTCCTTGAGGCCCATGTTGGGTAGGAATGGAGATCTGTGGGGGAGGGATATTATTCTGGGTTTGAGGAGCAGTATTTTGGATTGGGGGCTGGTTCTTGGAAATGTAGTGGATACCCTGGTGCCCTACCTTCCCGCAAACACTACACTTAAAAGACATATTTTCATATTCAAATACCTGAGTATGAAGTCCAAACATAGACGACAATATAATGGATTTAGGGAGCTCTTCACTTAGGTCCGCCAAAACACACATGCGAGCCAAAAGGAGTCTTGTTTTGCTCAAGGTTGCAGGATCAATAGCTATTAGTTCTCCAATCTCTATAGCTATCCTAGCCAAGATTTGTTCATTCCAAAAAAGCAGAGGTAATCCCGACATCTTAACCCAAATAGGAGCCAAATCCAACACCTGAGTCTGGGGGTTGAAATTGGGGGACCAACACTTCAAATACAAGACCCTTTTCCCAAAAAACCAAGGACCTCCTTGGAGAGTCCTTTCCATGTCCTGTTCACATTGAAATGTCACCAAAAGAAAACTCTTGGGTAAAGCCTTAATCATCATACCGGTCCTTGGCTGCCATTTTTGGACGGCCCATCTCCTTATGACTTCCAAGTCCGGCCTCACCCCCATAAATTTTGCCACCAGAGATGTTCTGCCCTCCATAGCCACATGCTGAGCTAAGGTATCCGAGACGTGCAACCTACCATTGACAGATTTTAGATTAAAACAAAAGTCGAATAATTTTTGCTTATCGTGAAGAGCATTAAGATATGAAGGTCTCCAGTTGCTAGGTTTCTCTTTGTCTCCTTCCTGGGTCTTCCTTTGATCCTGATGCACAGAGTCCTGGTCCCCCTCAGAGATATCTTCAACCGCATCCGCCCAACACCCTTGGACCGATTCCAATAGAACTTCCTTGTCCACATCCTCCGCCTGGGGGCCTTCTATCTCACCAGAGCCCCCACCTACCGTGTCTACTGATCCGCCCTCTGAAGCCCCAAACCTAGGGTTTGTTGCCCCTAGACCTCCCGCTCCTCCTCCTTGCTGCTCCATCTGTCACAACTTGCTGCCTCCTTATAGAAGATAATTTTAAACTATCATTCAAATGATAAATTTGATCAACTACAATGATCGACTCCTTAAATAGGACCTTATATTGGATTGACTTATTCAAAATAACACCACCTTACTAATAGTGGCACTCAGCCCTAAGCATCCATATTTATAAAAATGAACCAAAGAACAACTACAACATCTATGGTATACTTAAAAATTTTATTCATTTCCATATCCTAAATAATCATCCAAAGCATACACCAATACCAAACCGGGTAGACCGTTCCTTTGTCTAGAAAATTATAAAATTTCCAATTTCAAAGTTCTTTTCAATAGAACAACAACAAAGTAAACCAGCATACCAAAACCACAAATTCATTGTATCAATATAAACAGATATGGTTTTCGATCTACCTGGTATATCACTTGTATTCTTTCAATACGTAAATCCTTTTACATTTCTTTTCTAGTCCTCTCTTCTCAACCAGTGCTCTCTCTTTTCTTTCACGTGGTCTCTCTCTCTCTCTCCTTGACGAATGCCTCCATTTTTATTTTTCTTCAAATATTGGGTGTTGTTTCTCATTACTCTCATTTTTCGATGAGTTCCAAGGAGTCTTCACTTGCTCTCCTAGATGTCATTAAAATTCCTACTTTTATCCATTATTGAAGTGAAATTCCAGCCTTACATAGTTAAAAACATTTAAAACACAAACCACTCACCAAACATTAAAAAAAATTGATCCATGGTTTTATTTTAAAATTTAATTAAATAACCACTATTTCCAAACAACATGGTACAAAATATTTCTGAATTCCTTTCAACTTCTTATACATGCAATGATTTTTTTTTTCAATATTCTATACACAAAACACACTTAGAAAAGTAACAATGAAAATGCACCTTTTCACTATAATGATGTTGCCATACTAGTATAGATTTCCATTTCTATATGATTTATTTTGTGAAAGGAACAATAAAGAAAACAATAAAGAAATTAAACATCTATTTCATTCCATATAACACTTTTATATGAAATAAAATTCCAACACCAAATATAACCAATCACAAACAAATTCAAAAAAACTTAATGTTTCTTTATTTATGCAAATTATGACATGCATCTCCATTGCTTCATGTTGATCCTCATTATTTACGATAAATAACCCATCACATAATTTCCCCAAAAGCTTCCTTTTCTCAATGGTTAGTTCTTTCTACCACCAAAAAGGACATGTTCCAACAAAAGTGCACTTCCATTAGCAGCATCAAATCCTCACATAAAATACATGTTTCTTTTATAGAACTAATCATAGATTTATCTTACATCCCATAATAATATTCACATAACATATTCTTCCAAAAAGTGTTTTGCATAGCAAATATGAAATAGTCAATCATTTCATCCACAAAATGACATAGCAAAGCATAAACTTGACAAAAATAAAAAGTCCACCAAGGGCGGGTCATGACATTTCCTATCCTAAAGGTAGGTATTTTTTTTAATCCCAGTGTCTCTAGTCTGATCATTTATAGCCCTAAAAAAATCACTACCATCCCTTCAAGTTCATTTCCAAGAATACCTATCCTTACATCTTACATTTGTCTATCAATGTAAGCATACTAGGTAACATACAATCCCAAGCTATCCTTCTCATCCATCTATCGATGATCTATCTTAATCCTTCTGGTCCTTTCCAAGTACACACCCATCTCTACACTGTACATCAGTCCATTGATGCAACTACATTAACCATGCTAGGAATATACTATCATTCTCATCTCCATGATATACTAGTTTCTTTCCTTGTATAGACTTGTTCTATATCTGAATCCAAGGTTACTAAACCTTCAATCACTTCCCATTCCCTATGGTTTTCCATGCGATTTTACTTAGTTTGCATTGTTCTAGTCATTAATTAATGGAAAATACTATACTAAGTAAAATAAGCATCCATTACAAAAGCCCATTTTCAATAGTCATTAAGGTTCCATATACATTTTCCATTTTCCATTTTGATTTTCCTTTATACAAAAATAGAAATGTAATTATTCCACATATAGCCATAGAAATATAACATACAAGGATTGCAACCATTCCATGAAATCCTTATCGGATTCCATAAGCAAAATCAATCCACAATATCTCATGCTTTGATCTACTTAATCTCTTAGATGGTTATAATCATAACATAGTCCACTTGCACATTACAACACATTTTTCATAAATGAAAACCATAACAATACACATAACTCCATATTTACCCTAGGAAAAATCTTGAAGGGAAAACCCAACACTTAAATTCTCTTTTATATTATTTTCAAGAGATTTGGTGCTACAATGGAAGAATAGTCCATAATGCTTTTCCCTTAATATAGGAATATCATCAATACTTGTCTTCACAATAGGGATTAATTCCCTAACTCACACGTACAAATAACACAAATCATTACAACTAGACACTCCATGGTGCCCATAATTTCAAAATAACATTTTTGGTTATCTTATGTCCACTTCAAGATCAAGATTTATCCACATATACAAAGCTTGATTCCATTCTCTTATGTCGAGGTCAACCCAAGGTGCCTCTTTCTTTCCAACAAAAGTCAATATTACTAAATATCAAATACAGTCTAAACCTCTATGTAATATCTTTGTTGTATATGATCGTCTCTTCCAAAGCATTTAGTTTTCAATGTGACACCAAAACATACCAAACCATTTATCATCATAGTGATCCGTTATAACAAATAAGCATACTCAGAATCAATATTTTCTTTTACAAAATAACAAACTAATTACTGTAAATTATACCCACATGCTTTAGGTTATTTGGAGAGGGTAGGGCAATCCTCCAAGGGAGTTCCCTGGTTTGAATCTCCACCCTACCAAATACACATCGGGTACCCATAATCCAGTTGATAATGTTGGTGTAGTCAGGTCCGAGCGTGACTCCCAGGTTATTTTGATGAAGTAGAACCCCCTAGTCGTGGTTTCTCAGACCAAGGTGGCTCCACAAGGGGTTTTTTACTAGATTAAAAAAATACTATAAATTATTCTACAGTAAATAAACAATACAAAATGTCACATTTAACATTTAATATGATGTTTTACAACGACTTTCCCATGAATCAGATTACTCAACCTTCATTCATTTAATGATGGTACAATCTTTGGAGTTCAAGCCTACATACAACATCCCATAGAACTTACTATTTAATTTTTTTAGTTGTATTAGTCAATTCTAGAAAACGTATTGACTCCTCCATCATTTTAAATCACACTACCATCACGTCATCGATATTGGATGACATATATTAAAAAGGAGTTTACTATCCCATAATATTTATATTCATTAACATAATATTACACTGCACGATTAAGCAATCTATTCTAAAACTAGATTTGTATTACTCATACCTTTATCTCATATTCAACAGGGTAACTTGGTTAGTGCCTCATGCATGATTTTAAAATCCTTTTTCCTATGTGAAACCTTCACCATCATACTACCAACCCATTTTCAACAAAGAAAACTAAAAGCTATTGCTTGCTATTTGGCTAATGCATCATGCATGCTAACATCAAATCATAGTTGAGTTCTCCTACCAATATTAACATTACTAAAATCATGGTATGACATAGATGTTAATATAACAACACAAGTTATCATTTCACGATGATTTAAGTAAGGCCAAAGACTAACATAGTCACTTGCACTCCTAAAATTGAAACACTCAGTTTATATCCACACAAGTCTAAAACACTCGATGAGTAGTATATCATCTTTTACCTTGATAATGGTTTCAAGTTCCACTACTACGGTTTTATAACAGCACTACCACAACCTACTGGGTCTCAAGTTCTAGACAAGGACTACAACAAACTATGAGATCCAATAATGATTTCCTTCATTAATTTTCCTTGCAAACTTTAACATCTACTATCTACACAAAAATTGAAATATTCTTAGGTGTGACTCTATATATTGAACTAGAAACCTAGCGTTCTCAAGGGTGATGGGCTTTATTTTCTAAAATAAATGACTTTGTATCGGGTTAAACTATACCAACGTACTCCTAGTGAGATTTACAAAACCTCCTGGTAGCATACATAGAGAAAGTTCTAATCATAGGTAAGTTTTTAAACCAACCACACTTAATATTATAACCCGCTTCAGTACAAATGATGCTTAAACAAAGAACATTAAAATAAGATCATAAAGTATGTTAAGAAATGCCATAGTGAAACTTACCTCGAATACACACATAAAACCTACAAAAGACATCGAAAATAAGCCCTGGTATTCATGCCTTCCTCACTCTCCTCTTCCCAATGTCTCACTCTCCATTGAACTCCCTTCCTCACAAATCCAACACACTTTTTCTTCCCCTTCCATCTTCCTCTTCGAATATCTTGGAAGTTACTGGAAGCATTATTATTTTTGGAACCACCACTAGAAACTGATGCGACAACACACCTAAGATCATTTATTGTTCCTTTCATGTGCTCTTAGTTGTTTATTTAACAACCAACCCATCTTAGGTAAGGTGATATTCCTTATCAAATAAACCAAGGTGCTCAATCCTTCATCACAACATCCTATTTCAAACAATATTCATTTCTTCCATGGTGCATGAGAATGAATGATCTCACTGGAAATAAAAATGAGTCTAATTTTTTGTTTCTAAAAGATAAATGAATATTTTTGTCTCCTTTCCGAATTAAAACCAAACAAATATGTCAGTCAAGAGCTAGGTTCTCATAAGATACTTAAAGAATTTAAAAGACATAAAATCTCAAGTATCCAATCATCTTGTGGCTAGTCTATCAGTTGGACCTTATCTAAATAAAATTATGATGCAACACCATATTTCATCTACTTAACATATTCTTTCATGTGGTTTCATATTATGCAATTTTATAATTAAAGAACATTATTTTTCCTTGTTGCTCAAGTTGAAAATCAAAATAGACATTATGTCTTTTCCCTTTTTTTTATTACATCTCATTTGGTGATTAGTCTTTCTTCCAATCATGAGAAAACCTATTCCTGAAATAATGCAATTCCATTAGTAGCATCATTTTCAGCATAATAATTATATTTGCAAGAACATTAAACATGAAATTAACCAACATCCCATTAGTAAATACACATATCACATTTTCCATAAAATACATGTGTTTTGCATAACTAAATTTGAAATAACCAAACATTCCATCAATAAAGCAACATAGCAAAACATAAGTCCATCCAAATGAAAAGTCTACCAAGGGAGGGTCATGACATCCTCCTCCCTTAGGCTTAACATAGTCCTCTATGTTTCATCATAGTTCAAACATAAAATAATAATTACATTTTATTTTCAAACAGGAATGGAAAATATTTCTGCATATCTACTACTTTCTCCCAAGTAGCATTTCTCTTAGAATAGCGGTCCCACTAGACCTTGCATTGCTCCAGAGTCCCTTTCCTCATCGATTTGGAATGAAACTCAAGGATATTTACTGGTCAAACCTCTATAGCCTCTGGATCTACCATCTGCAATTTAGAAAAGTCCCACACATGATCAGGATTAGCTATATATTTTCTAAGCAATGATATGTGAAAGGTGTCATGAATCTTTGATAGATTGGGTGGTAAGGCAAGTCGATATGCCATAGGACTGATATTTTCTATAATTTCAAAGGGTCCAACAAAACATGGATCAAGTTTTGTGGACTTAATAGCACTCTTCTTTGGTCTCACCCTCAAAAACACTCTATCACCTACAACAAACTCTCTTGGTGACCTCTTAAGATCGACATAACTTTTCTAATGATCCACAACTTCTTTAAGCCTTTCTCTGATCATCCTTAATTGTTGCTCCATTTCCTTGACCATATCTAGTCCAAGCACAACCCTATCCTCTAGATTATCCCAAGACAATGGTGTCCTACACCTCCTACCATATAGAGCTTCAAATGGTGCCATGCCTAAGGTCGAATGGTGATCGTTATTGTAGGTAAATTCTACCAAGTGTAAGTAATCTTCCCATCGAGTCTTCTGATCCATACAATACATGTGAAGCATGTCCTCTAACACTTGGTTTACCCTTTTAGTTTCCCATCAATTTTGGGTGATATGCAGAACTGATGTTTAACCTAGTGCCAATGGCATGATGTAAAGCTTACCAAAACTTAGATGTGAATCTTGAGTCTCTATCTAAAATGATCACTTTCGAAAAACCATGAAGCCTGAATATTTCCTTGGCAAATCTATTAGCCACAACCATGACATCATCCTTGGTATTTCTAGGTATAAAATGCGCAACCTTGGTCAGTCTATCGACCACAACTAGGATTGCATCATGCTGGAATCTAGTCTTTGGCAAACCTACAATAAAATCCATTGAAATCACCTACCATTTTTGTGTAGGTACATCATGAGGATACAATAGTCCTATAGGATGTCTATGTTCTACCTTAACTTTCTAGCATTCAAGACATTGAGTGACATATTCAATTATATCCCTCTTCATTCCTAGCCAGTAGAAGGTTTTCTTCATATTCTCCCTCATTTTTACCCCTCCTAGGTGAGCAGAATATGGAGATCTATGTGCTTCATTCATGATCATTTTCTTCAAATCATCAGCCTCAAGAATTACTACCCTATCCTTAAAGCATAAGAAACCATCCTTGATGTTGAAATCCTTACTTTCATCGGGTTTCCTTTCCATCCTTTCTTAAATTTGATTGCAAAACACATCCTGATGTTGCATTTCCTTAACTTGTTCCATCAAGTCTATATGGATGCGAGACAAGACAACTATGTGTCTTCTCCTACTGAGTGCATCAACAACCTTATTTTCCTTCCCTTTGATGTATTCAATGCCAAAATCATATTCAATGAGAAATTCCATCCACCTTCTCTACCTAGCATTTAGCAAAGGTTGAGTAAATATGTACTTCAGACTTTGATGGTCTATCCTCAACTCAAAGGGTCTCCCTACCAAATAATATCACCAAATTTTGAGAGCAAAAACCACCACTACCAATTCTAGATCATGGGTTGCATAATTGACCTCATGTCATTTCAGTTTCCTAGATCCATAGGCTACCACTACTTCATCTTGTGAGAGCACTCCTCCCAAACCTTCCAATGATGCATCTGTACACACAGAAAAACTACCCTGAGGGTCTGGTATCTTTAGTATGGGAGATGTAGTGAGTCTTTGTTTGAGCAGATCAAAAGCTACCTCACATTTATCCATCCACTTGAACTCTTTTCCCTTCCTCTGAAGGTTAGTTATTGGAGCGGTTATCTTGGCGTAGTCCTTCACATAACACCTATAATATCTAGTCAAACCCATGAAACTCTAGACTTCCATCACATTTGTGGGTGGTGACCAATTCAATATAGCTTCTATTTTCTTAGGATCCATCATGATCCCTTCTACTGATACAATATGCCCTAAATATTGCACTTTTGACACATAAAATTCATACTTCGACAAATTCTTATATAATCGATTCTTCCTTAGTAGCTCCAACATGATCCTAAGGTGTCTGTCATGCTCTGACTTATTCTGAGAATATATCAAAATATCATCTAAGAACACAAGAACAAATCGGTCCAAAAGCTTCCTGAAAATGCTATTCATCAAATTCATAAATGTTGCTGGAGCATTCGATAGACCAAAAGGTAAGATAATAAACTCATAATGTCCATAACGAGTTTTGAAGGTTATCTTATGGGTATCCTCTTCTCGAATCCTCAATTGGTGGTATCCCAACTTTAGATCAATCTTTGAGAAGATAGTGGCATCTTTAAGCTGATCGAAGAGGTCTTCGATTCTAGGTAGAGGATATCTATTTTTAATGGTTGCCTTGTTTAACATCCTATAATCTATACATAGTCGCAAGGAACCATCCTTTTTCTTGATGAACAACACTGGTGCACCCCATGGTGACACACTTGGTCTAATTAATCCCTTCTCCAACAATCCTTGTAACTACACTTTCAGCTCTTGCATCTCAATCAGATTCATTCTATAAGGAGCTCTATGAATAGGCTCTATTCTAGGTTGAAGTTCAATTATGAAATCAAATTCACATTTAGGTGGTAATCCAGGTAAATCCTCTAGAAATACATCTCTAAACTCCTAAAGAACTAGGTGTTTCTCAAACACCTCTTCCTTCTTTTCATCTTCTATCTCATTTAACTTCACTACATAAATTGTTCCTCCTCTCTTCATTGCCTTCTTAAGATGCATTACGGAGAGGATCTAGGGTCAAAAATCCCCTTGTAGGTTGTACACCCTCTATACTTTCCTACCATATTTTAAGTACTCAATCCATCTATCCTAGAAATTGATTACAACCTTATGTGCTTGTAACCAATCCATTCCTAGCACTACATCAAAAGCATGCAATGGTGCTACATACAAACATCCAATGGTCATACCACTAGGTAGGGTAATTTCTACCATGGGATAACACTGATTTATAGAGTAGGTTTATCCTGAACCATACTCGACCTTCCACCCATGTGCCAAGATTCTTAGCCTTTCTAGTATATCTTTAACTAAGCTAGTGGAAACAAAACTATCTGTAGCACCACTATCAATCAAAATTTTAACATTTCTACCAAATATCTTACCTTTTATCAGTAGTGGAGTGGCTTGCCCTTCCAGATTTTGACTTCCTATCATTGCATAAATCTTGTGTGTAGGTTCCTTTAATCCTTGTAGGTGGGTTCTTTTCCCTTTGAACTCGATCCTATTTTGTATGGACATTTATTGGCATAGTGTGGTCCACCACAATCAAAGCATCCATCCTTAGGTCCTAGGTGAGTTTTTACTTCTTTCATTCTTTTCTTTTACTACTAATGGAGGATTGGCCTAACCCTATGGTGGTGGTCTATTATTCCCATTGTTGTGATTGTTAGGATTATAGTTCTTCCCTTTGAACCTCTTCCTAAACTTCCCTACTTCCTATCATTCCTTCTATCCTATCTAGAGAAACTCTTGTTTTCATGCTCACCTTCCCACTTCATAAACCCTGCACTATTTCTTTTTCTTAATGCCTCTTTATCCTGCTTAGATGCCCCTTCATAATCAAAGTAGGGCTTAAGATAAGTTTCAACTTTCCTAGCCAGATCATAGGCCTTCTAAAGAGTACTAGGTTCTCTCATGTTCACTTCATACCCTACTCTAGGATTAGCTCCTAGAATAAACTTATGGACCTTCATATTCTCATTATACATAGGCACATATTTCAGCAACTTGATAAATTTTTGGTAATATACCTCCACCATCTTATTCCCTTATCTAATATTGGTGAATTCCTCAAATTTCTTGGTATAAAAATGTTCGGTGAGGAATCTTTCTTTAAAAGCCACTACAAATTCTTCCCATTTCAAATCAACTATAACCTCAATACCTTTTTCTCCACTAAATATTTCCCACCAATCCAAGCCAACACCCTATAAATGTAGAGTGGCATAAGATATTCGAGTCCTAGTGGAATAATTCTTCATGTTACAAAAAGTCTCTATCTCCTTCAACCAAGCTTCAACTTTATCACCATCTTCCTCTCCATTGAACTTGGAAGATTTTAGATGTTTCATATCCTTACCCAATTCTACCTCTAGTCGAATTCTAGCCTATTGTGCCTCTATAATAGGTTCATTATCTTATCCTCCTCTAGAGTTTCTAGCTTGTGTATCTCGATTCACTATGGCTTCCAATAGTTGTTTCTATGTTTCCATTTGTTCTCGAAGTAGGGCAACTATTGCAGAGAGATCCTCCCTCTCATTACTAGGATTTTTCATACCTACATTGGTGGTCCCAACCTCTACATTATTTTTTCGTGTCTACCTCATCGATGGGGTAGCACTCCCTCTCCTTCTCTTTGGTGGCATTGTCCCTGGCCACACATAGGAGAGATAGTAGGAATCAGTTCACAATTACATCTTTGAATTGTTTCTCCTACTAGCAACTATATTCCTAGTTATCCTAACTAGACAATCGAGGTCTACTTTTAATAGACACACTTTCCTTATAGGTATAGTCTTTACATGGTGCACATCCTATTACACTCCATCTATTCTTGCGCAAGGAAACTTGTATCCCTATGAACCAAGCACTCTGATACCAAATGTCACAACCCAATTTTCCTATCCTAAAGGTAGGTATTTTTTTTTACCCTAGTGTCTCTAGTATGATCATTTAGAGCCCTAGAGAAATTACTACCATCCCGTCAAGTTCATTTCCAAGAATACCTATTATTACATCTTACGTTTATCTATCAATGTAAGCGTACTAGGTAACATACAAGCCCAAGCTATTATTCTCATCCATATATCAATGAGCTAGCTTAATCCTTTTAGTCCTTGCTAGGTACACACCCATATCTACATTATACATCAATCCATTGATGTAAGTGCATTAAGCATGCTAGGAATAGACTATCATTCTCATCTCCACGATGAGCTAGTTTCTTTCCTTGTATAGACTTGTTCCATATCTGAATTCAACGTCACTAAATATTCAACCACTTCTCATTCCCTATGGTTTTCCATGTGAGTTTACTTGGTTTGAATTATTCTAGTAATGGAAAACACTATACCAAGTAAAATAAGCAACCGTTACAAAATCCCATTTTCAATAGTCATTAAGGTTACATATACATTTTCGATTTTCTATTTTGATTTTACTTATACAAAAATAGAAATATAATTATTCTACATATAGCCATAGAAATATAACATACAAGGATTGCAACTATTCCATGAAATCCTTATTGACTTCCATAAGAAAAATCAATCCATAATATCTCATGTTTTGATCTACTTAATCTCTTAGATGGTTATAAACCATAACATAGTCCACTTGCACAATGCAACACATTTTCCATAAATGAAAATCATAACAATACACATAACTCCATATTTACCCTACAAAAAATCCCAAAGGGAAAACCTAGGACTTAAATTCTCTTTTATATTATTTTCAAGAGGTTTGGTGCTACAATGGAAGAGCAGTCCATAATACTTTTACCTTAACATAGGCATCTCATCAATACTTATATTTACAATAAGGATTAATGCCCTAACTCACATGTACAAATAACATAAACCACTACAACTAGATACTCCACGGTGCCCATAATTTCAACACAAGAATTTTTGTTATCTTATGTCCACACCAAGATCAAGTTTTATCCACATATACAATACCTGATTCTATTCTCTTATACCAGGGTCAATCCAAGGTGTCTATTTTCTTACAAAAAAAGTTAACATTACTAAATATTGAATACAGTATAAACCTCTATGTAATATATTTGTTGTATATGAGTTTATCTTCCAGAGCATTTAGTTTTCAATGTGACACCAAAATATACCAAATAATTTATCACCAAAATGATACCTTATAATTAATAAGCATACGCAGAATCAATATTTTCTTTTGCAAAATAACAAACTAATTACTATAAATTATTCTACAACAATTAAACAACAGATAATATCATATTTAACATTTAATATCACAATGTCTTACCCACGAATCAGATTACTCAACCTTCATTCATTTAACAACAATAGAATATTTGGAGTTCAAGCCCATGTATAGCATCCCATAGGACTTACTATTTAATTGTTCCAGTTGTCTTAATCAATTATGGAAATTGTATTGACTCCTCCATCAATTTCAAGCACACTACCATCGCTTCACCAACATAGGATGACGTAGATTAAAGGAGTCAAAAATCCCCTAATATTTATATATATTAAAATAATATTACACTGCATGATTAAGACATCTACTCTAAAACTGGATTGGTCTTACTCATACCTTCATCTCCTATTCAAAAAGGTAACTTGGTTTGCACCTCACACCTGATTTTAAAATCCTTTCTCCTATGTGAGACCTTCACCATCATACTACCAACCCATTTTTGATGAAGAAAACTAGAAGCTATTGTTTGCTATTTGGCTAATGCATCATGCATGCTAACATCAACTCATACTTGAGTTCCCCTACCAATATTAACATTACTAAAATCATGGAATGACACAAATGTTAATATAATAGCACATGTTTTCATTTCATGATGACTTAAGTAAGGCCAAAGACTAACATAGGAACTTGCACTCCTAAAACTGAAACACTCAATTTACATCCACACGAGTCTTAAATACTCAATGAAAAACATATCATCTTTTACCTTGATAACGATTTCAAGTTCCACTACTATGGTTTTCTAAGAGCACTACCACAACCTATTGGGTCTCAAGTTCTAGATAAGGACCGCAATGAACTATGAGGTCTAAGAATGGTCTCTTTCACTAATTTTCCTTGTAAACCTCAACATCTATTATCTGCACCAAAACTAAAATCTTCACATGTGTGACACTATCTTCTAAACCAAAAACCTAGTGCTCTCAAGGGTGATGGGTTTCATTTGCTAAAATAAATAACTTTATGTTGGGTTAAACTATACCAACAATACTCCTATTAAGATTTGAAAACCTCATGGTAGCACACACAGAGGAAGTTTCTAATCATACATAAGTTTTTAAACCAATCAAACTTAATATTATAACCTTCTTCAGTATAGTTGATGCTTACACAAATAAAATTATAAAAATATCATAGATTACATCAAGGAATGTCATAGAAAAGTATTGTGTATTTTTTGGCAAAGTGTTGTCGGCATGATTTTTTGGTTTTTGAACTCCCTTTCCTAAATTCTCTCCTCCCATATTTCCTGCCACCTTTCCCGCTTCCTCCTCATCCCTTATTCCTCCTCATCCCCCCTCGTCGACAATACCTCCATCGCCTCCTTTCTTATCCTTCCACCTCCCCTTCCTCCATAACCTCCTACTCCCTATAAATATTAGAATTTCGTGAGGTTTCAATGTAATTTTTGAGTTTAATAAATATTATTTTTATTTAATCGCCCGATTTGGCTCATTGGTATCAGAGTCGGGTACACTTTTTGAGGCACAGGCATAGAGGCACGAGAGTCGAGGTCGAGGGCATGGATCCCGAGGTAGGCATTGATGTGGATGCTGACTAGGTAGTGACACATAGTTCGAGGTAGGCATTGGCTGAGGTGGTAGTTGGGCATGAATCTCGAGGTGGCATGTAGGTGCTGACTGGACAGGCTGAGCTAGCAGCCTGGGCATGAATCCCGAGGTAGTGATGTGGCAGCATGGGCACGGACGTGGCACGAGCGAGTGGCAAAGAAGTCACCACGTGGTGATTATCAGTTTGTTGATGTGGCACGCATGGAGGTTCATCATTCATCGATAGCAACAGAAGAGCGTTGGTGATTGCCCGAAGGCAATCATTTGATTATGCGCCCGCACGCATATTAAAACTGTTCCCATACCCTTTGCCCACTGCATGTGGGACTAAAATTTTATTTTTTTTAAATGCTGCAACTTTGAATTGTGTTTATTAACGTGTGCTCTTCCATTGTAAACACGTCAGGCGACGTGGTGTGGTGGCAAGGTGTTTCGGTTAGCTGCGGTGAGGTTCAGGGTTCAAAACCCGCCCATAATTTTTTTTGTGAAGTTAGCACCGAGAATAGTATAAGAGGCACGAGGTGCCTTGATAGTCCATTCGAGCCGCGTGGTGTAGTGGTTGTACACCCCTCTTGCAAGCGACAGGTTGGGGGATCGATTCCCCTCCGCTTCGAAAAACAAAAGAAAAATTTTTGCATAAAGAAAAGGTTTGAAATTGTTTTTTTATTTTTTTTTAAGTTTTTTGTTAATTAATTTAATAGTTTTTTATTTATATTTTTAATTATTTTTAAATATATATTTAAAAAATAATTAAAGATATAAAAATATTATTAATTTTTTTTTAAAAAGACTTTATAAAAAATATATATATAGAAAACCTTGCAAAATTGTGTAATAGCCTGAGAGGCAAGCATTGTAAAAAAAAGGTGATGGGAAGCCTTCCGGAGCGCCCGTTTATTGCTTCCAAAAAATTTTGGACTCCCGCTCCCCTTGGAACCCCGTTCAAGGCTAAAAATTTTGTGTAATAGCCTCAGCGACTGTAAAAGAGCAAAAATTGTAACCTCATAAGCTCTAACGAAGTTTTCTTTTTGCCTTGATAAGTAGATGATCAGATCTACCGGATGTTACCATGCTTTGTGCTCTCTACTATGGAGAGAAACTGCTAAAGCTTTTGATGAACGAGTTCGACGAGACGGACTGCATGTCGTATTCAGTCAGCTGCAGAATTCTGTTATAGCCCACCAAAGGAATCCGGATTCTGGATACGAGGCTGACTCAGAAGACAATATTTTTGGACAACGAGTGGAGGAGTCCGATTCAGTGGCATTTGAACCTAAGGAACAATCCAGTGAGAGTTATACCCCACGCTCTCTAGAGCCTGAGCCAACGGAACCTGAGCTAGCAGAGGCTGAGCCAGCACAGGCCGAGCCAACGGTAGCTCCTAAAATAGTTGTCATCAGTGACGACGAGGATTCCATTGCAGACAATTTTGGGCCTCCAGTACTAGGCAATCCTCAAGAAGAAGAACAAGAAATCAGTGAGAGAGTTAAGAAATCTAGATTTGATTTGAACTTGTAATTGCTTTGTACTTCCTATTTTTTTAGTCAAATCAAAGTTTGCTTTCAAGTAGTAGAAATGGCTTCAAATTCGAATCTCCCAATTCCTGAATTTAATGGTAGTGATTATGAATACTGGTCAATAAAGATGAAAACTATGTTGATTGGTAAAGGTTTATGGGAAATAGTTGAAGAGGGTTACACAGAACCTTCTCCTACTGACTGGTCTACCTTAAGTGTTGCTGATAGAAAAACCAAGAAAGAAGCCCAAAAAAATAATTCCTTTGCCCTATATCATTTACAAGCAGCCCTAGATAAAAGCATATTTCCTAGGATAGCATCCTGTATAACAGCTCAAGATGCTTGGAAGGCTTTAAAGGAAAGTTTTCAAGGGAGTGATCAAGTGAAGCAGGTCAGGCTTCAAACTCTTAAAAGAGATTTTGAAAATCTCAGAATGCAGGAGAATGAGAAAGTAGGAGACTACTGCGTGCGAGTCAAAGCCGTAGTAGATAAAATGGTCACTCTAGGTGAAGAGATTAAACCAGAGGTTGTAGTGAAGAAAGTGTTGCGAACACTTCTTCCTAAGTGGAATCATGTAGCAATTATTATTGAAGAGTCAAAATATTTGACTGCACTTTCCTTTGATGCACTAATTGGTTCTCTTCTTTCACATGAAGAGAGATTGCAAGAATCTCCTTCCACTAGCCACAGAGGTGATGACAAAGCCTTCACTTCACAAGAAGGAAAAGGACAAGGCAGAGGTCATGGTAGAGGTCAACACAGAGGTAGAGGTAGGAATAGTCCACGAGGTGGAACTCCTAACAGAGGAGGATCTTCAAACAGAGGTGGAAGTCAGAATAGAGGTGGACAGCAGAACAGAGGGAAGCATCCAGGACGAGGAAAAGGAAGTGACAAGTCAAAACAAGCTTGCTACAATTGTGGCAAACTTGGCCATTTTGCTCGTGACTGTTGGTCAAAATCTTCTCAAGGGAGCAACAGTCAGAGTAGTCAGTATGGCAATTTTGGAGAAGAGGAAGGGACCTCAAATATCTTTCTCTCATATGGCAAGTCAGATCAGAACCTGAATGATACCTGGATCTTGGACACTGGGTGTTCAAATCATATGAGTGGCAAAGAAGAACTCTTTGCTACTCTGGATTCTTCCTACAAATCCAGCATCAAATTGGGAGATGACAAGTCATTGGCAGTTGAAGGCATTGGAGCCATGGAGGTTCCAACAAAAGAGGGCATGAAACAAGTAAGTGATATCTATTACACACCTCATCTCCAACACAATATTTTAAGTGTTGGTCAAATGTTAGAGAAGAACTATAAGTTGCTATTTGATGAGGGTAAATGTACCATTTTTGATAAGAGTAATAGTGATAGAGTCATTACTCAAGTGCCAATGACAAGGAACAGGTTATTTCCTTTAAATTTTGGCCAGCCAGGAGGAGATCAATTAGTAAATGTTGCTATTGCAAATCCAAGTGTGTTGTGGCACTTGAGATACGGTCATTTGAATTCAGCCAGTTTGAAGATGTTAACTTCTCAAGCGATGGTGACCGGACTTCCTAAAGTTCAGGACAATAAGGAAGTCTGTGAAGGTTGTGCCTTGGGCAAGCATGCTAGAACCAAATTTCCTCATGGACAAGCATGGCGAGCCAGTTATCCACTCCAGCTAGTGCATTCGGACATCTGTGGTCCGATGCAGACCAAGAGCATTGGTAACAACTCTTACTTTCTTCTTTTCATTGATGATTTTTCAAGAATGTGTTGGATATATTTTTTGAAGCATAAAGATGAAGCATTTGATTGCTTCATAGATTTTAAAGCAAGAGTTGAAAATGAGAGTGGATATTTTGTTAAGTGTCTTAGATCAGATAAAGGAGGAGAATACTCCTCTAATGAATTTTTGAATTTTTGTAAAAAACATGGAATAAAGAGGCAGTTCACTACTGCCTATACTCCATAGCAGAATGGTGTGGCTGAAAGAAAAACCGCACCATTGTAGAGATGGCAAGATCTATGCTTCAGATGAAGCATTTGAGCAATATGTATTGGGCAGATGCAGCCAGGACCAGTGTGTATATTTTGAATAGGAGCCCTACTTCAAGTTTGAAAGGGAAAACTCCTTACCAAGCATGGTATGGTAAGAAACCGAATGTCAAGCATTTCAGAGTGTTTGGTTCACTGGCTTACTCACACATTCTTGATGAACAGAGGAAGAAGCTCGATCCTAAGAGTCAAGCATGCATTTTTGTAGGGTACTATGAGAACACAAAAGCTTACAGACTCTACAATCCTAGGACTCAAAAAATAATACTTTCCAAGGATGTGATTTTTGATGAAGGGGGAGAATGGGGAAATCCCAAAATTTATAGTGATGTTGAATCTCATGACACAGGTTCTTCACAAATTCAACAGGTGCCATAGAAAAGCAAGAAGTCTCCTCCTCCTTCAAGCCCAAGCAGACATTCGACTTCCAGTTCATCATCATCATCACCAAGTCCTTCTCCACAAAGGTCAGTTAGTTCCTCACCAATGGATATTGATTCTCCATCTAGAGGTAAGAGAACTCTCCAACATCATCCATATTATCAGATGTTGGATACAAATTTTCAAAGATGATATACTAGAAGTCAAGCAAGTGAAATGGGTTCAGTTTTGCAAAGACTTGAAAATATGCATTTGTATGGAGATGATGACTCCCAAGAACCTCGGGGAGATGTAGTTAACTATGCCTTGTTAACTAGTGCACAACTTGAACCTTCTAGTTATGAGAAGGCTTGTACTCAGAAGATATGGCAAGAAGCCATGAAAGAGGAGATAACCTCTATAAAAAACAACGATACTTGGGAGCTGGTAGAGCTTCCTAAAGGAAAAAAGTGTGTTGGATGTAAATGGGTCTTCAAGACCAAATTCAATGCTGATGGAAGCATTGAAAGGCACAAAGCAAGATTGGTTGCAAAAGGATTTACACAAAAGTATGGTATTGATTATGAGGAGACATTTGCTCCTGTAGCCAGACAGGAGACCATCAGAACAGTTCTTGCTTTAGCTGCACACAAGGGATGGAAAGTCCAACACATGGATGTGAAAAGTGCCTTTCTCAATGGGTACTTGATAGAGGAAGTGTATGTTGAGCAACCACAGGGATTTCAAGAGCAAGGTAAGGAGCACCTTGTTTACAAACTGAAAAAGGCACTCTATGGCCTCAAGCAGGCACCACGAGCTTGGTACTCATGCATTGATGGGTACTTCAAAGATTTTGGGTTCACCAGAAGCAGAAATGAACCCACTCTTTACTACCTGAAGCAAGGTAACGACATCCTCATAGTTTGCTTGTATGTGGATGACCTCATATTCATGGGTAGTAATAGAAAAGTGAATATGGAGTTCAAGCGCTCCATGATGAAGCAATTTGAGATGAAGGATCTTGGCTTAATGCACTACTTCCTTGGATTGGAAGTTCATCAGTCAGATACAAGGATCTTCATCTATCAACATAAGTATGCTCGGGACATGATCAAGAAATTTGCTATGGAGCATTGCAAACCAGTTGCAACTCCAGTTGGACATGGGATCCAATTGAGCAAAGATGATGGAGCATCAAAAGTTGACGTGACCACTTTCAGAAGCATAGTTGGGAGTTTGATGTTTCTCGCCAACACCAGACCCGATATTCAGTATGTTGTTTCTCTTGTCTCTCGATTTATGGCTAGCCCATCTGAGCTGCATTTATAGGCAGCTAAGAGAATTCTCAGATATGTGAAGGGTACATTGGATTTTGGAATCCAATACCATAAATGTAACACTGTTAAGCTTGTAGGCTTCAGTGATAGTGATTGGGGCAGTAATATTGATGACAGGAAATCAACTTCAGGGAACTATTTTAGTCTGGGATCAGGACTAATAACATGGAGCTCCAAAAAACAAACTGTGGTAGCCTTGTCTTCTACAGAAGCTGAGTATATAGCAGTCACCTATGCTAGTACTCAAGCCCTATGGCTAAGAAAAGTGTTAGAAGAGATTGGAGAGCAGCAAAGTGGTCCGACTAGAGTCTACTATGACAACATCAGTGCCATTCAGTTGGCATATAATCCAATCCACCATAGCAGAACGAAACATTTTGATATGAAGTACCACTTCATCCGAGATATGGTGGAAAATGAAATTGTTGAGCTTCAATATTGCCGCACTTTGGAGAACGTTGCTGACATATTCACCAAAGCGATGGCTAAAGCTCAATTTTTAAAGCTGAGAGACTGTGTAGTCAGTTCTCTCAACTTTAAGGGGGAGAATGTTGCAAGTGTGAAAAGGGTTTAGGCCCAGAAATGTCTAGATATTTCTAGGCCCAAGTGTGAATGCATTGTGTATTTGTCGGCAAAGTGTTGTCGGCATGATTTTTTGGTTTTTGAACTCCCTCGCCTAAATTCTTTCCTAAATTCTCTCCTCCCATATTTCCCGCCACCTTTCCCGCTTCCTCCTCATCCCTTATTCCTCCTCATCCCCCCTCACCGACAATACCTCCACCGCCTCCTTTCTTATCCTTCCACCTCCCCTTCCTCCATAACCTCCTACTCCCTATAAATATTAGAATTTTGTGAGGTTTCAATGTAATTTTTTGAGTTTAATAAATATTATTTTTATTTAATCGCCCAATTTGGCTCAGGCTCCCAAGATAAATCCTACACGGGTTAAATACTAGAGTTGCAGGAAAGAAATTAGAAATTGCAGAAAGAGATGGGAAATATAGCCATAGGCCAAAGGTGTAGGATTTGGGGCAGACTAATAGCAAGAAATTCACCCAAGCATGAAATAGCATGTAATAAAATAGAAGCATTTGAATTTACTCATAAAATTATAGAAACAACCTCTAGAATAACACTCCAAAACTCACTCCCTCATTAGCAACATTTATATTTAGATGCAGAATTCAAATTCAACATAAAATAAGGAACATGAATGTAAAATAGAAATGCACAAATATAGAAGGAAATTGCACACAAGATCACTTGCAAGTTCAGAAGTCCTATGTCTTTTATTGATGCATAGAACTTGGAGATTTTTCTCGCAAAATGTCTAACCTTTTTTTACAATGAGAATTCAGTAGTATTTATAGAGGATTTCTCCTCTTCAATTAAATGCACATGGAGAAAAAATGATCGCAGATCTAGAACTATGGAGAGGAAGTTCCTCCTTGGAAATATTCAAACCTTGTTGCCTTGAAACAGTGATCTGATTTACAAGGAAAATTCTTCATGAAATCTTCACTTCTAGATTTGGTACACAAAAAATTAAGAGACATTCAACATCTTGAAAATGCGCTCCTACTTCAGAAATCATGAAAATCATACGAAATTTTTAATACAACATATTTCTCTGCTCGAGATTCATGATTTGAGTTACTTCTCACCTCCATTATTTAATATTTTCCATGATCTACTCTGGGTGCCTTTAAAAATTTGGATATTAGTGGTGAGTACGCTTTCAATTGACTATCTCCCTTCTTTGACCGTGGCGACAACAATACCTTTAATTCGTGGTGAAAATATTTAGCAGTTGTGTCACTTACCTTTCAAAATTACCTTTAAAAATAGTCACCCTCCATTTGGAGTGAATGTGATGTTGACTATTCAATATCACCTCAACCCTTTCAATACATTTGTCCAACTTTCCATTCACTAGCGCATTCACATGACTCTGTTCCTAGGAGTACGTTCGTCCATGGGAGGGGTGAATAGAGCGTTCAACCCTCAATCGAGGTGAACGTGATGTTGACCTTTTGGTTGTGTGCACGTTGTTGAATTTACCTCTTCTATTTTTCTTCTAATTACGTTCACCCCAAAGTTGGGAGAATGGAGCTTTCACCCCACTTTTGGGGAGAAAGCACTCTTTCACTGAAATGATTTTTTATGACAGGCCTGCATGCGTTATTTCGAATATAAAAATATGTTCACCCCAAAGTAGTGCAAACACATTATTTCAAGATTTATCCTTGGGTGCTTTCATTTGTTTCAATATTTTACCATTTTTTAATGTTTTCTTCTTTTTCCTCTGGTAGTATGGAGGTTCAAACGCATCTTCAATTTGTAGTGAGCTTTCAAATGACACAAAATTGAATTTCTAATGCATTTTTCAACTTCTCCCCTTAAAAAGTCATCACTTATAGGATAAAAGAGTATATATACAAATAAAATAGAAATATAAAATAACTACAACATATAAATTCAGCCCAAAATATTATATTAGGATTAACATTTTTATTTTTCCATCATACAATCAAAATGCCCATTCAAAATTAAACTCAATGTGGCAAAGTGTAAAACTACCAACACTTCCTCGCTCTCCTCTTTCCAAATTTTCACTCTCCATAGAACCCCCTTCCTCATGAATCCACCTTCTTTTTCCTTCCCCTTCTATATTTCCCTCCACATCTCTTGGAAGTTAGTGGAAGCATTATGATTTTCAGAACCACCATTGGAATCCAATGTGACAACATGTTTGAGATCATTTATTATTCCTTTCATGTGCTCTTAGTTGTTTATTTAACAACCTCTTAAGGTAAGGCACTATTCCTTGTCAAATAAACCAAGGTGCTCAATCCTTCATCACAACATCCTATTTCAAACAATATTCATTTCTTCCATGGTGCACGAGAATGAACATTCTCACTAGAAATATAAATGAGTCTAATTATTTATTTCTAAAACACCATCGAAAATCACTGCCTCCTTTCCATATTGAAACCAAACAAACATGTCAGTCAAGAGCTATGTTCTCATAAGATACTTTAAGGAATTTAAAAGACATAAAAACTCACATATCTATTCATCTTGCAGTTAGTCTATTAACTGGATATTATCTATAAAAAAATATGATGCATCACCATATTTCATATACTTAACATATTTCTTTCATGTGGTCTTATATTATGCAATTTTATAATTAAAGAACATTATTTTTCCTTGTTGCTCAAGCTGAAGGTGAGAATACACATTATGTCTTTTCCCCTTTTTTTATTACATCTCATTTGGTGATTTGTATTTCTTCCAATCATGAGAAAACATGTTATTGAAACAATGCAATTCCATTAGTAGCATCATTTTCAGCATAATAATTATATTTACAAGAAATTTAAACATGAAATTAACCAACATCCCATTAGTAAATACACATATCACATTTTCCATAAAATACATGTGTTTTGCATAACTAAATTTTATATAAATAAACATTCCATAAATAAAGCATCATAGCAAAATATAAGTCCATCTAAATGAAAATTATGCCAAGGGAGGGTCATGATATATAAACCCTATCCCACTTACAAAGAGAAAACCTAAATTTTTCCTCGTGTCCTTTCCAAATAAAGTCTCTTTGAATTTATTAATTTTTAATGATATACCTAATAGCAATCTTGAAAGTGACATAATATAAATAGGGATGGATTGCAATGCAATATTTATGACTTATAGCCTTCCTGCCATGGTTAATAACTTATATTTTTAAATTATTAAATAAGCTTTCATTCTATATATATATATATTTTGGTAATTAAGGTACAATTTCATTACATCCGAGATTTGCAGGTTGACCCAAAACCTTTTACAAAAATCAACACTATGCTATTATGGATCAAAAACTCGATAGGGACAGTCTGTCCTTCGCTACTAGTACCCTTTTGAGGCCACCCAGCCAAGAAAGAGCACAACCCCTTACACATATTTACAAACACCTTAGAACACAGACAACAGCCCACTGCAATGCTTTCTTGCTGTCCCAGCCACGAAAATGCGACCTATCGTGACATTGCGATGTCCTTAAGTCTTCTCCTTCAATTGCTCTTGAGAGTCACAAAATGGTGACATGTCGTGAAAATGAGACATGTCACGAAATCATGACATTCTACCTTCGTTTTGCTCCTTTGCCTCTATAAGTCGTGTAAATGCGACATGTCATGAAAATGAGCCATGTTGCGAAATAATGACATTCGTCTCCCATTTTGCACTCTTTTTGCTTCCAGCCATGAAAATGCGACATGTCATGAAATCGTGACGTCCTTAAGTCATTTCCATATTTTACTTTGGATAGTCGTGAAAATGCGACCTGTCGCGAAAAGGAGACATGTCGCAAAATTGTGACATTCTGCCTGCGTTCTGCTCCTTTGCTGCTGCATGTCGTGAAAATGTGACATGTCACAACAATGAGATATGTCGCAAAATCATGACATTCATCTCCCATTTTGCACTCTTGCCGCTTCCATCCACGAAAGTGTGACATGTCGCAAAATCGCGATGTCCTTAAGTCTTTTCCTTCATTTTCTCTGGATAGTTGCAAAATGCGGCATGTCGCGATAGTAAGACCTATCGTGAAATCATGACAATCTGCCTTCATTCTGCTCCTTTGCCATTGCCTATCATGAAACTGAGACATGTCACGAAATCGCGACATTCATTTCCCGTTTTGTTCTCTTGTCGCTTCCAGCCGCGAAGAATCGACAAGTCGTGAAATCGCGTCGTCCTTGAGTCTTTTCCTTCATTTGCTCTGGATTGTCACAAAACTGTGACATGTCAAAAATACGACATGTCGCGACATCATGACACTTCTGCCTCTTTGTCCTCTTTTTTTGCTTTTGGACACGAAAAGGCAACATGTCACGATATCGCGACACAATCGCCTCCTTGCTCCTTTTCTTGGCTTTTTCCCGCGAAAATCCAACATGTCATGATATTGTGACACTTTCAGCTCCTTAATATTTCTCTTCTCTTTTGGTCATGAAAATGCTACATGTCACGATATCGCGACACTTTTTCCTTCCTACTCTTTCTCTTCTCTTTTGGTCGCGAAAATGCGACATGTCATGATATTATGACATTTTTCCTTCTTACTCTTTCTATTCTATTTTGGTCGTGAAAATGCGACATGTCGCGATATCGTGACACATTTTCCCTCTAGATATTTCTCTTCTCTTTTGGTCGTGAAACTGTGACATGTCACGATATCGTGACACTTTTTCCGTCTTGCTCAACATGTCACCAAAACGCGACACTTTTTCCTTCTTGCTCAACATGTTGCGATATTGTGACATTTTTCCTTCTTACTCTTTCTCTTCTATTTTGGTCATGAAAATGTGACATGTCGTGATATCACGACACTTTTTCCCTCTTGCTCTTTCTCTTCTCTTTTGGTCGCGAAACTGCGACATGTCGCGATATTGCAACACTTTTTCCGTCTTGCTCAACATGTCACCAAAACATGACACTTTTTCCTTCTTGCTCAACATGTCGTGATATCGCGATAATTTTTCCCTCTTGCTCTATCTCACTTTCATTATATTTAAACAATATACCCAAAGCTCCTTTTATTTCCTTCATGAGACAAAGGAAACCCAAATAGGTTGATGATTTTTAAAAATTCTAAATCATAAACTAGTCATAATAGTTTGTTGTAAATCTAAGGCAATGTTAATCAAAACTCTTGTATTTTTAAGTATTAACTAGCTATCTAGTAGCCTTTTCAAAGCATTGATAATTTTTATTTAAACTCCATAGCCTCACTGACTAAGGGATGACCCAAAATAAAAGTATCATTTAAAAATTGAATATGAGATTCAAAGGAACCTTTTTTTGCAACCTAAATACCTTTGACTTTGAGAAAGCTCTTCCTAATGCCTTTGCAATAATAATGAATACATAAGGGGAAATTGGATCATCTTTGTGAAGTCTACAAGATGAAGTAACCAACAGGAGAACCATTGATCAAAATAGAATATTTTGCAGTGCTATAACAATATTTTATCCACTCACACCAACTATAATGAAAACTAAATATTTTGGAATTATCATGTAGAAAACTCCATGAAACCCTATCATATACTTTTTTCATATCTAATTTCATAAGCATAATTAGTTTTCATGTAAGGAAGAGAATGTTTGTCCTCTTGTGCAATGATTATTACATCAATAATTTTATTTACCATGAATAAAACAACCTTGTTCCTTTGACATAACAAAATATAGAATGCCTTTCAATATATTTGCCATAATTTTTAAAAGGATCATATAAATCATATTACAAAGGCTTATTGGATAAAAATTATCAAAATATTTTGTCTAGCCTTTCTTGTGTACCAACATGATATAAGTAGCATTACAATCACTTATTATAAGCTTCCTTTTTTGATCCTCTTGAATGGAAACTAACATATCACTCTTCAATAAATCCTAAAATTTATAGTTTTGGGTAAGAAATCCATTTGGACATATGCCTTATTAGGATGGAAAGAGAAATTGACATCCTACAGCTCCTCCATAGATATCTTCTTCATCAAGCTTTTATTTTATCCCTACATCATAATTGATGGTATATTTTGCAAAGGCTTATATTGTGCCTCCTTAACTTGCCCAGTATCTACACAAATATTTTTGAAATAATTAATTGCTTACTTCCTTATATCTTCTTCTTTCTCAATATTTCTTCCAAATTGGGGTTAAATATTTTTTATGTGAGAAAAATAATTATTTTTGTTGTAGCATAAAAAACTTTTGTATTTCTATTTCCTTCCTTGAGTAACTTCTTCTTAGAATTTTATAACTGATATGACTCCATTTTTAATGTGTTATGATAATAAAAAAGGAATTATTTTTCTTTCCAATAAGAATCCCAATCCATTCCATTATATTCTACTATCTATTGTAAAATTTTAAGTTTGAATTCACTTTCATTATTCTCTTTGAAAATGTTACCAAAATATTTTGCATTCCAGATTCATTTTTTCCTTTGAATATATCATTGTTTAAATAAACTTGTACATATATAATCCTTCAAAATTTACTTCATTCTACTATAACATAAATATTTGAAAGAAACTGGGGTCTTGAAGCCACCTAGAGTGGAAGCAAAATGGATTTGGATGATCATTATTGGGTAAATCACAAGTTAAAACAATAGGTGTATGATTTGATCTTGCTCATAATAGAATATCTAAAGAGATTGTATGCTTTGTTTGTAACCATATATTGGATAAAAATAGTCTATCTAATATTTTTGCTATAAGATTTTGACCAATGTGTCTATTATCCCATGTACATTGAAAAATTGAAGAACTAACATCTCAAATGCCATTTAAAAAAATAAATTAAGAAAAATATTTTATTTATTTAAACCATATTAGAATACCACCCTTATTTTTTGAAGGAGATAGAACAATATTGAAATCACCTCCAAGAATCTATAGATCACAAGGAATCATCATTGTGATTGACAAATATATGCTAAGGTCATTTCAACATTTTTCACAAGGAGTAACTATAGTTGGAGAACATACATGTATAGCCCCAACTTTGATGTATTCCTCTTTCTTGCAAGATAATACAACAATCCAATTATATTTTTCTTCTAAAAATTGCTCATCCAATTTGTATTTGTCCCACACGGTTACAATACCATCTAAAGCTCTTGTAGAATACATTGTTAAACAATCACCCATCTTACAAAAATTTTAAAAAGCATCCTTACATTCCTTGCTACTTAATTTTATTTCTTATATTCACATAAACTTAGGGCTGTAACAATCTATTAATTCCTTAATAAATATTTTCTTATGGGTCTTATTCATACCCCTAATATTCCATGACATCATTTTCATCATCATCACTTTTTATTTTTATTAATGGGATTAATCCCACTTCTTGTTTACACCTATGATATTTTTATTTGGCTTCCCAAATTGATATTCCTTTTAAGTTTATTTTTCTCTTTGTTTATGCTTTGATGACTTTCCTCTCCTTTTTCCATTTCCACCAACATTCTCATATTCATTAATATATTCTATTTTTTCATATTGTTCATAATGAGACCTCTTCTAAACATTTATGTTTCCCTAAAGGAATCTAAAATGCAATGAATAGCCTCATAAACACTTTATGTTTTCTCAAAAACCCTAAAGTGCATTGATGATCCTCCATGGTCATTACTTTACTATGTTGTATTAGAAACTCTAATTTTTATTGGATATACTCCACATGCTTTTATTTATTGTATAACTCTCGAAACCATAAAGTGCAACAAATACACTCTGTACTAATTTCATTTTTATTGCAATTAGAATATTTTATGCTACTTGAGGAAAATGAAGATGATTTACCTAGATTAACCTTTGACCTTCGTTATATATTTGCTTAAAATTTTACCCTCCATATTCATTTACTTTAAATTTTTCCTTGCATATTTATTTACACCTTTTTCTCCTTTTATATTTGAATTTGTGCATTGTAATTTCTAATACCTTATGTCCTTTTTTTCTTCTAAAGGTTGATTTAAGTGAATTGTAATGGCATTTTCTATTTAATTATGTAGAGGGGTTTTTCTTTCCACTTTCTTAGGAGTGGAAATCCTTTATTAGACCTAGCTTCTCCTATGATATAATATCCTTGTTTCATATTAAAGTTTACCTCTTGCCCAAAAATTTCTCTTTCTCCATCACTTTCACTTTACAATATCTTGCCATGTGTCTTGTTTCATGATATTTGTGATATTTGTTAAGTACCCTACATAGGTACTTAATAATTTAATATTGTATTGTATGAACCATAAATAAATTATTGGCTAATGTGGACCCATTATGATGTAAATGTTACTTATGTAACCATTATTCATTAGAAGGCCACATGTCAAGTTAGAAATAGGTAGGATAATAATATCATAGAATCATATATGTAACTATCAAGGAATATTAAGGTTCAAGGTGTAGACCAATTGGTTTGACCAAACCCCGTAAGGGGGGTGGAGGTCCAAGGTTCAAATATCGGGCCTTGCTAGACTGAACACTTATCCCTTTCCTGGTGCTTTGAGCAATGTAAAAGGTTTAAAATGATTGTGGCATGGTGGTTATAGGGGTGGACTACACAAAGATCTGTGTGGCGACTTCCAGAATAGATAATGCAAATTACTGTGGTAGCCAAAAAAGCTAGATAGCATGCTTGAATTTGTGGTGGCTACCGATTCCGCAATATAAATTCAAAAAAAAAACTATCAAGGAATATTGTCATAGAATAATATGTAACCATAAGAGAATATTGTCATAGAAATATGTGTGTGGGTATTATTTAAAGTCAAGGGTGGGAATGGAAGTGATATCATGTATTCTTTGTATAAGTCTTATCTTGTGGAGTAGCTTCATTCCAATAAGGTTCATTGTATGGTGTTGTCTTACCTCGAGGGTATTATCGATCTCTATTTTATTATGTGGTTTGTTATTATGGAAATATTTATGGATGCATGTTGTATAATTATTCATATTGGTGAATGATTTATTGTAATAAGAGGAGATGTTTATAAGAACACTAAAGTATAATGCTTTCATAATCCACTTGTTCATCTCATTCCCTTGATTCATATTTAGTCCTAATAGACTATAAGAAAGATTTAAAAATATCCATGGAAACACAATTTGAGTATATGTAACGTGCCTTCTCTCCGTAGTAGTTGGTCCCTCTTGGATGAACTTGCCTAGAGTATTACCAAAATTTTCCAAAAACTCATTATGAATTGATACAAAATTTCAAATAGATTAATCCATATTTAAAGCCTTTTAAAAGTATTTGTCTTCATAGAAAATTTCTCAATTCATGGTCTTAAATTTAATACATTTTAACCCCTAAACCAAAGGCCCCATCTATTATTTTATCCCTTAATTATGAACTGGATAAGATAATTAGGAAGAACACTTTTGAAATAAAAGTCATGGAGTAATTTTAATTCAATTCCCACTTCCATTTGATCCAATTTTGATTCTTAGAAAAGCTTGACCAGTATCCATGGAATTTATATATTAACTCTCTAGCTTTAAGAATTATTATATCATGATCAATCATCTCATTTTTTATAATTACTAGTGTAAGATTTGCCACTTTGATAGGGTTTTCCATAGATTCACTCTTTGTCTTATCACTAACTAGGGTACCCATACTTGCAACTAGGGCATTCTTACTTCCAACTAGGGCATCCTTCCTTCCAATAAGAACTTTCAAAAATGGTTTTCTTGCCATGTTACCTAGATTTTATTCACATGAATCATTTACTTTTGAGTTTCTCCTAATATCTAGAATAAGAAGTGGTGTTTATTCCTTGATCACACTTTGCTTCTGACTTCCTTCTCACACTACCTAATAACTCTTGGCTTGTACTCACTCCTAGCTTACAATACCAATTTTTAATAACATATATTTTGCTATATTATTGGTAGAAGAGAAATTGATATTAAAGGACAAAGATTATTTTTATTTAGTAGTAATTAGAATGATTTCCACCGCTTCTCCTTTGAAGCATTGCATTACATTGAAATAAAGGGTCCAAGAACTTGCTATTCTCTTGTTAGAGTTGATATTGAAGATGGATTCATCAAGTAAGACTACCACTAAGGGTTGGATTAATTCTAAATGTGCATTGCTAATTGATTATCAATTACCTAGACTTTCATAATATTTTGACTAATAAACTCTGAATCCAATTCACTAAGCTTAATAAACGACTTAGTGGTTCTCCCTAAGATATATGGTTTGGACATGAGATATCACAATGGGTCTACTCTTACAAAAACAAAGGTCTTGTGGCTCATAATTTAATGTCTAAGTTTTTAGGAATTAAAGACTACAACTAGGCAAAGATTTTCTAAAGGGCTATATTTAACCTCATAACCAACTAAGTTTCAACTAATACTGAAGATGGATCTTTCTATTTATTTATTATAATATTTATCCAACATGTCACCTAAGGAATAATCAATTACAACTATATAAAGCAATAGGAATTTGTTAAGAATTGGTAATATAAGGATGGAGATGACATTTCATAGGATTTTATGGCATTAAACACAACCTAAAACTCACCATCCCATTTAAATACCACATCCTTTCTAAAGACATTGGTAAAGGGATGAAAATAACCAACAATTTGTGAGATGAACCTTCTTGAAGGCTATGAAGTTGAGCCAATGTTCAAGAGGATGACATGTTAACTATGGTTGATATCTTATCAAGATCAACTTTTGTGTCTCTATGAGAAAAAATAAATCCCAAAAAAATTCATGATGTTATCCCAAATATGTATTTTTAAAAATTTATATATAATTTATATTCCCTAAGACTTTTAAATTTGCATCTAAGTTCTTTAACATGATCTTCATGTCTAAGAAATCAATCAAGAAGATTATGAATATAATATTCTATAATTATCATGTATTAAGTCATGAAATATATAGGTCATCACTCTTTAATAGGTAGGTCCTATGTTCTTTAGCCCAAATGACATGATTTGGTAGCAAAATAATCCCCATGGGGTTGTAAATGTTATCCTATGTTGATCCTTAGGAGCAATTATAATTTGGTTATATCCTAAGAATCCATCCATTAAGGATAGCATCCCATAGCCTATTGTAAAATCAATAATAATGATGAGTGTCGTAAATCACATCATTTAATCTTTAAGTTTTGTCAATCCAGGGTGGTGTCCAATGGCTATATACGATAGCAGAGGTAGGCAGCTTGAAAATCAGCTCATTCAGGAAATAGGCTTTATTGGTGGGACAAGTTAGCTTTGGGGGTTTTTGGTGTCACTTCTAATCCTATGAACTGAATTTGAATTCTAATTACACTTGCAGAAGTAAAATTACAGAAATGGAAAGTTTGCAGAAAATGAAACCTGATTACTCTTGCAGAATTGAAATGACAGAAATGAAAAGATTGCAGAAAATGAAACCTAATTACATTTGCAGAATTGGAATGATAGGAATGAAAATATTGCAGAATTGAAATACACAAGCTGATAACCAATCAACAAAATGGAAATGCCAAGAAGCTGGGAACAACTGCTAAAAAATAGGGGAAAACCACAAATGTTGTAAATTCCAAATTTATGCTATTGGGTCAGCTGACAAACACACTACATACATCTACACAAACACAGTTAGTAAACAAGAAATAGAAATTGCCAAGTTTTTTGCTAATCTGCTACAGCAAAAGTTCACAGAAAAACCTGTCAGCAATTAGTCCTCCTTCTGGGCCTGGAAGTGGCCCTTGCTCCCTGATCCAGAAGAAGGTGAAAGGATGCTGCTAACTACTCAATGCTCACATATTCTCTCAGAACAACAAATGGATGGAAAGACTGCACTTTATTGACTGTCACACAACATTACAACATTGCAGGAGAATCCTGCTAAATTGTTGTTCTGCTACAACTTAACAACTATCTTCTCTAGGTCTATTCTACCTTCTATATCTATATATATGCTCAACCAACAAGGGAGCCTATTATTTATAATAATCTATTACATGTGCTATGCTTACAATCTATTCTGTTGCTATTTTTCAGTGATTCAACAGTTGTTCTGAAGTTGTCTTCCTCAAATTCAGCAAACTGTTATGTTGCAGCATCTTCATTATCCCTTGTTGTGCATTCTCCATTGGTGGAAATGAGTGGAAGAGATGAGAAAACATCTCATACATCTGTATCCACTCCCAAATTATCCATTTCCCACCTTTTTGGGTGTTTTGTTTACCTTTTTGACCAGAACTGGTCCTTCTCTGCTCATTCTAGAGCTACTCCAAAATATCTGTTAGTGCAATAACTTTGACACTTATCCGTACACCAGATGCTCAAGAAAGTGGGTTTGACCGATTAGGTAGTCTTCCTAAGTCCTTAGAAGATAAATTCAACAAGTTTTACACGTTGTAGTTGACAAATTCCAAGCCATGCTATTTATGGACAACTGGCTAGAATTTGTATGGTCAAAATTATGTATTTCAGATTTTCTACATAATCATAATAGTTTGGCACCTTTTTGCAATTTAAACCAATTAGGAAGCAAGAAAAGTAATTGAAATGCCACTAGAATAGGATACACATCAGCACACATTACTATATATTTCAAATACACTTGCATTTTACTAAGTAAATCAACTGAAACAGTGCAAATAAATGCAAAAAATGGTCAAAATAGAGTACTATGCTCCTAAACATTTAAACATGTAAATATTAATATATAATGCATTCAATCATCAAAATTAGCATAGAAACATAGCATAAGGTTTATAAAGCAGTTTATGAAATATCCAAAATAGTCCATGAATGAGGCAATTCCTGGCCTCATCATTTTCCCCCCAACCTATTCTAATGCATGTCCTCATGCATTTTGCAAGGCCACAGAAGCACATAGATCTATGTTCAAATTTCTTTCTTGATAACTCCATAATTTCCCTTTATAGTATCCTCTGGTTTCCTGTAGTTGCTTGAGCCAATCTTGAAACTGCTCATCTGGTTGAGGATCATTATCAAAGAAATAAGGAACAGGGGTTATAATAGTAGGCATTATGTACCTCAGACCTATCCAATGATCTTTCACTTCTAGGATGGTCTGTATTATACCTTCTGCTCTTCTTCTAGACCATAATAGATTGTTGGGTGAGATGGGTTCTCTTTTCTGTAGTGATATTGGTAATTCTCCCCATCTAACCTGGCAAGATGATAAAGCATTTGCAAAATGTTTGGCACAAGAGGTTTGAAAACTGGACATACAATCATTAAGATTGTTTAGATAAACCAACCTGATATTTTGTTCTCTCATCATGGTAAAATGTTGATTGGTGGAAGTCCTGTGATTGGGATGGACTGGTCTTAGCAACAACTCAACTTTTAATTCAATTTCTTTACTTGCCCTTTTCTCCTGATCCCAATACAATTGATTTTGTAGGGTGGACATAAAAGCTCTCAACTGAATATCCCCTATGAAAATGTGTGGTAGAAATGTCACATTTTTTGGCATGAGAAATTGGTGCAGGAATAATTCACACATCAAATTTTTTTGTTCTTCTGGGCTGTGCAAATAGGCTTCCAGAAACTCCTCAGTAGTGTCTATTTGATAAGGGAGATTGGAACAAATCCTCATCACTTGCCAGCGGAGGTATTTTTCTTTCAAGATCAAGCTATAAAATCGAGTTGGTCTTCTAAACTGGACTAGGTATTCTGCAGCCTGGCAAAGATATTGTACCTATCCCTGCAACTTATTTACTTCTGCACTTTGGGCATCAAGCTTCTATTCCAAAGGTGTCAAAGATGAAATTTGTGCTTCCATCCTTTGACACTTCAACATCCAGTGTGCTATATCTTCATTATACTTTGTTAGTGTAACTGTCTATGGAGGTCTGACTATCTACTGCACTTTTGGAGGTAAATCTACTTGCACCCCAATTTCTGTTATTTCAATTTGATGTGTAACAAAAAATTGGTGGGAATGCATGCTTACCTGATCCTTCATTTCCCTTTCACCACTGATATCTACTACTTCCTATGGTATCTCTTGTTTTTGTAGGTTATCAGGGTATATAGCTTCAAAATATCCTATAGATGGTTCTGAAACTTCATGTTCAGGTCTAAGGACATTTTCATTTTTTTGAACATTTTGTTGTTCATCTCTTTCAGCTCTTATGATGGGTGACACTTCCTCAGGTAGTTGCTCATGTATTGTTGCTTCAATTTGGGAAGGGGATTGTTGCCTATCATTTTGTATGGTAGCTTCTATATTCTGCTCTACTAACTCCAACAAAATTCTTACCAATTCATCTTCAGAATCAGATTCTATAGGTTGTGGATCAAGATTTGATAACCTAGCCTTTAGACTATCCACCTCCTACTACAAATCAGCAATTTTTTTATCTTTTTCTTTTATAGAGGCCTCATTTTGTTCAATCCATCCCATCTGTGTCTTAATGACACTTCTCGCAGCACGTAACTGTTCTTGTATATCCTCCTCTTCTTCTGCTATGGACTCTGCTTCAGAATTAGAAGAATAAGCAATTGGGTTATCCACTACAGGTATTTTTGTATCTATACATGTATCCTCTGTACCTACATCTGCAATCACTTATAAAAACATTTCCCCCTACTGTGTGTCTTCAGCAGATGTATCAGGGTGTTCCCTTTGATCTTCATCCATTTGTTGATGCAGTTTTCTAGGGATTTTTCATCATGGTGATAATGCTTCCACATCCACTACCTCCTCAATTATTTCATCCTTCTAAAGTCTAGAGGACCTTCGTAATCCAAGGGTAGACTACTTCCTTTTGTGTTTTCTGATGGATTCTGAAAATTTTGGAGCAGATTCTGCTCTAGATGGAGATGTCTCCCTTTCAGTCTGAGTTTCCCTACTTGAACTCCCTGGTTGTTCAGTGGTCTATATCGAAAAGACAGTCACATCTTCAGAGAATGTTACTTTCCTCCTCTTTTCTATAGGACTAGTTTTAGATTTTGCTTCCCTTTGTCTTCTAGTCCTAGCAGATGGAGGTCCTTGTGGTGAAGAGGGAATATCATTTTCAGAGGCTTCATCTCTTGCCTCTTCTTCATTATCTTTAGGGATTTTAGGGCTTTCATCCCTTGTCTCTTCTTCATAAACCATTTCATTCCAAGAAGAGAAAAATCTATCAAAACTCCTAGGGTTTCCCCTAAAATGATATTTGCAGATAAGTTTAATCAGTCCATGATGCTTAGGGGTTCCCTTTCCTTCCTGGTAGCATTTTGCCATGTTCTGTAACTCCTGGTGTAGATATAGAGGGAAATTAACCCTAACTTCAAGGTTTTGGCCATCATGCCTTAAATGATTCAAAATTTTAATATGGTGGCCAGATAACACAACAAATTGCCCTTCACAAGTGAAAAATCTGATTACCCATACAACTACTTCCTTCCAAGGGTGTTGTAAACTGGTTCATTTTACCCCTTTGCAAATATTATTATTCATTTGAAATTCAATTGGTTTATCTCCCTCCTCTCTGAAGTGATTAACTATTTCTGTTAGGGCATTTTTACCAGTTTTTGAAATTTGTAACCCTTGCAAAGGTAATTCAGTGATTTGGCTTAAGATTTTAGGTGTTACCTAGATTGCCATGCCACTGATGTTAGCCTGGTTGTTCCTAAAAGTTCATGCAAACTCTACCACCAATCCTTCGGAATACCCATCAAATTTGTTCAGAAATGGCATCAACCCTCCTATAAAAATTCGTAATGACTCAGGATCCCTCTACAAATAACTAGCATTTTTTGGCTCAAATTTATTCTTTTTCCCCATATTCAAATTTCCCTATGTTCTACTTCCTTACTACCCTATGATTTTCCCTGCAACACTTCATTCTTCTGGTTTGAAATCGATAATTTTTAGTTGAGGAATGCTACGATAATTTGCCATGATTTCTAAAATATGGTAATTAATGTTTGAGCATAGGAACCATCTTCGAAACGTGTCGAGGATTAAAAAAACAATTAATTTTGATAGGCACATGGCAGATGATAATTCCCCATGATGACAATCAAATTATCTTTTATGACTTTGTTGAGTTGGCAATTAGTCGTTGGTCAAAAGATGGATAATTTGTAGGGTTAATATCATTTGTCGAGGTACCTTGTTTGCATGACCCGAAGATTATGTAAGAAACCGAAGCATGTGGTTGTTCAAACAATATTTCCCATTATTTCTCAGGATAATGCAACACATGACTCTTCTTGATTCTCATGCCTTGATCTGTTTTCCAACTTCGGATGATAAAATTTAAAAATAAACTTATGCCACATGGCATTTCTTTAGTTCCAAGTTATTTTTTGTTGAAGTACAAACACTTTCCCATTTCGAAGCTCAAACCCTTTCTTATTTTGAAGTTATTTTTTGTATTAAGCAACATTCTTATTCTAGAGCTGAATATCATTCTGAAGTTATCTTAAGCAACATTCTTATTCTAGAGCTTAATATCATTTCGAAGCTCTGCACACCTTCCCCCGAAATAAGCTTTACTGATTGCAATTTTTTCAATTCTTCTATTTCTTTCATCCCCTTAAAACAACATGGAATTCTTTCTCTACATTCCTTTGACCAGATGGATTACTTTTGGATTTTTTTCAAACCTTATGAATATTTTATACTAACTAGTGATTTTTATACACTACATACTAAATATCTACAATGATTAAAATGCAAAGGGCACATACCTGATTTAACCACTTATCTACATTTGTACAGATGTCTATTCCTACTGACTACCAGCTTAGCTCTTCTACGAAATAAGATAGGTGTAGTCTTGAGAAAGGATGGAATAGTGATTGTGGGACCAACAAGGCAAACATGCCGAAAAACTAGTTTTCATGCAAGCCAATTCAGAAGTGCCTCCTAGGAGGTTTTCACTTTCTGAATTATTATTTTATTATTATTATTATTTTTTTCATTCTACTAAATCTGTTGTGGAAGAGGTAGTTCCTTCCATCATGTAGACATCCAATTGCTCCACTTGCTTCAGAAATTCATCCTTAGTCAGTGGTGCATGGTATATCTGGAGATGATGTCCATTAACCACTAACTTCCTTCATGAATCATCAATGGGTGAAAGATGAACAACTCCATTTCAAAATACTTCTTCAATCAGATAAGGTCCAAGCCACCTAGTTTGTAACTTCCTAGGAAAATCTTCATAGCGAGAATCAAACAACAAAGCCCAATTACCTTGCTAAAATTCTCATTGTTGAATGTGACTGTCATGCCACAACTTTCGTTGTGCTTGAATCATCTCAGTTTGATGCAATGCCTCCATTCGTAGTTCATCCAATGCATTGAGCTACAAAATCCTATATGTTTGTGCCTGTGACAAGTCAATACCAACTTCCAAAGCAGTTCAAAGTGTTAGTAATTCAAATTCAATAGGCAAAAGAGGCTTTTTACCATAAACCAATTCATAAGGTGTAAATCCTGTGGTGGATTTCCATGTAGTGTTATAAGCCCAAACTGCTTCAGGTAGTTTATCTAGCCAATTCCTCCTATGGGAAGCTACTATTTTGGTTAAGATTCTTTCTAATTCCTGATTTGTTACTTCAACTTGACCATTTTCTTGAGGGTGATAAGGTGAAGATTTTATGTGCTTAATTTCATATAGTTTAGTAAAGGCTTCAATAACCTTTGATGTAAATTGAGGTCCCTGATCTGTAGTGATAGAATGTGGGGCTCCAAAATGTAGAAAAATTTGTGAATATAGGAAATCAACAACTTTTTCTTCTCGAGCATGCTTAAAAGCACGTGCTTCTACCCATTTAGTCACATAATCAGTACATACCAAAATATGCACCTTTCCTTGAGAAGGTGGGTCAATAGGTCCTACAAAATCTAGCCCCCACCTCTCAAATGGTTCTATATCTACTTGAGGTTGTAATGGCATTTCATTGGTATAGGTAGGTTTTCCCATTCTTTGGCATGCATCACAATGTCTGACATATTTTTTTACATCCTTATGCAGAGATGGCCAATAATAACTAGTACCTAAGATTTTTTGAATTGTACTCTTTACTGAGTAATGTCCTCCTGATGGTTCATCATGGCATGCACGAAGAATGTCATATACTTCATCCTTGCGGATGCACCTGCGTAAGACATGGTCAGGACTGCATTTAAAAAGTAGACCCCCTATCCATTTGAAAGAAGAGCTTTGCTTGATTAACTATTTCTTTTGTTTAGAAGTGAAGTGAGGAGGAACTTTCCCTATAGCCAAGTAATTGGCTATATCTGCAAACCATGGAGATTGCACAAAAATAGCAAATAGTTTTTCATCAGGAAAAGCATCTTCAACCAATTCCCCTGTGTCTGTGTTTGGCAATCTTGATAGAAAATCTGCCACTACATTGGCTTTCCCTGGTTTATTAACTATGGTGATATCAAATTCCTGCAATAGTATTAACCAACGAATAATTCTTGCACTAACCATAGGTTTATTCATCAAGTACTTAATAGCAACATGATCTGTATGGATGAACACTTGATACCCTATGATATAGTGTCAAAATTTATTGATAGCATATACCATAGCTAAGAATTCCTTCTCAGTAGTGGTGTAGTTCTTTTCTGCTCCTGTCAAGTTTTTACTAATGTAATAAATGGCATAATGTTCTCCATTTTCAATCTGACCTAATGCGGCTCCAATTGTAGTATTGGAAGCATCAGTCTGAATATGGAATGGCAGTTCCCAATTAGGACCTCTCAACACTAGGGGAGTTGTTAACTTCTCTTTCAATGCTTCAAAAGACTTTTGACATTCTGTAGACCAGGTAAATTCAGAATCCTTAGTCAATAATGCAAACATTGGATTGGCTATGGTGCTAAAATTTGCAATAAATCTATGGTAGAAACCAATATGTCCCAAGAAACTCCTAACATCAGTTTGAGTTTTTGGAGGAGGAAGGTTTTTGATGACTTCCACCTTCTTGGGGTCAACCTTGATCCCATGAGAGGAAATGTGATGACCAAGAACAATCCCTTCCTCCATCATCAGAAAGCATTTTTCAAGGGTTTAAAGACAAATGGTATGTTTCACAACGTGTTAAAACTTTTTCAAGATGTTCCAAGGTATAATCAAAAGTGTCTCCACATACTGTGAAATCATCCATGTAGATTTCCACACTTTCATTTGTTAAATCAGAGAATATTGCCAAAACAACTCATTGAAAAGTTGTTGGAGCATTACATAAACCAAAAGGTAAAACCCTATAAGCAAATGTTCCCCAAGGGCATGTGAAAGTAGTTTTCTCCTGGTCTTCTGGTGCAACCTGTATCTGATTATATCCACTAAAACCATCAAGAAAATAGAAGAATTTCTTGCCAGCAAGGGTGTCTAACACTTGGTCTATGAATGGTAATGGAAAATGGTCCTTATGTGTGACCTTGTTTAACTCTCTCGTAATCTACACACACTCTCATTTTCCCATTTTTCTTTGGAACAATAACCAATGGGGAAACCCATCGACTATCTAAAATTGGATAAATGAACCCTACATCTAAAAGTTTTTCAATTTCTTCCTTGACAATATCTTTCAGAGTAGGATTCAAACGTCTTTGAGGTTGTCTCACAGGTTTAACATCTTCAGTATATATCCTATGTGTACATACATCAGGGTGAATTCCTGACATATCCTTATAACTCCAAGCAAAAGCCTTGAACATGTTTTTGTAGGACAACAAATAATTTTGCTTCTTGTTCATTAGTCAACCAACTATTAATATTCAAAACTTTACCTGGTTGTACTTCAATTTGTTTTATCCCTGGATGAACAGAATTGACTGCTCCATACTTGCTGATTAAAGAATTTAATGGACAATGGTGTGGTTGAAGAGTATGAAATACTCTTGATTCTATTTCAAAAGTAATTCCTGATGGAATCAATTCTTGCATAGGACATGTGAAAGAGGTAAGAAGATGATGATGCCATCCATGTGGTAGTGTGAAAGAGCTTTCCTGTATTGGAATGGATGAAAGGTGCTCTGAGGTCTGTTCCTCATCTTTCCATAGCAAATGATGAACAATGATTTGATCATATTTAAGCCCTTGTTCTTGTAATGTCTCTACTAGGACAGTTTCATCCTCAAAGATTTCTCTTTCTTGTGAATTTATTTCCTCAATGTGTTCCTTCACTATTATTGTAGCCAGGGTGGAAACAGTTTCTTCCTGTTCTTCATCAGATTCAGGAAACCATATCTATCCAAAAAATTTTGTTGAAGGTTGGGCAGGAGGATAAAGGGAAATATTTTTAAGATCAATGCCATTTGAAATAGTCATTTCCCCAGATCTGCAGTCTATAAAAGCAGTTGTAGTGGCAAGCCAAGGTCATCCTAGAATGATGGGATAGCCATTGGCTGAATTTCTAGGCTGCAATACCAAGAAATCTATAGGATATTCCCAAGAAGAGACTTCTATGGAAATATCTTCCAGTATCCCTTCTAGTTTTGCAACTGACCTATCAACCATTTCTAAAACTGTAGTTGTAGGATTGAGATTATTGAGCTATAGTTTTTGCATTGTGTCTTTAGTCATTACATTAATTGCAGCTCCAAGATCAATCAACACATTTGGAATTTGCACTAGCCCAATAGTGATTGTGACAACTGGACTTCCTGGATCACTATACTTTGGAGGAACAAGTTTTCCAGATAGCAGGTCAACTAACTTCCCTTCTACTTGCATAGTTTTAGGAAAGGACTTCTTCTTTCTACCAGGTATTTTGATACATAACTCCTGAACTATTTTATTGATTAATGGCACATCCTTTATTGCTTGCAACAAAGGAAGGGATATAGTCATTTTCTTAAGCTCTGTGACTAATTTTGATTTAGGGATAGTTACAGTATTATCAAATCTTTTAGGATATGGTACCACTCCTGAAGGAGGTACATTTTTCACCTGCACATTTTTTAGTTTTTCTTTTTCCTTTTCCAAAGTTGTTTGCAATTGTTCTAGATTTGGAGATTCTTGTTTTCCATCAATTTCTTCAATGGTAGGTGGAACAGGGTCAGGTAAGACCTTTCCTGAATGTAATTGGATATTACTACAGTCAAGAACATGAACTATAGCAGTTTCTTTAGATTCAGCTGCATAGACAGGGGTTGCCTATCTTGTATTATTTGGGTTAGCCACAGGTTGAGCTGGAAGTGGAGGTTGTTTTACCAGTTGTGCTTGTTGTGGTTGCATTCTTCCTTGAAAGTTCTGATTAGGAGAAGGCAGCAAGTTTTGAGTTTGTCCTTGATACCTTTGTTGCCCTTGATATGATGGGTATTGCTGCCCCCATCTTTGCCCATGTTGTTGATTATGTGTCCAAGGTGGATTAATCCATCCAGAGTGTGACCAATATTGAGGAGCTATCCAAGATTGATTCCAAGGTTGTGAGGGTGGTTCTACATATCCCCATGGCATATTCCAAGGAGTTTATCCCCAACCTATAGGAAAATGAGGGGCATTTTGATATTGTGAAAAGTTGCCTCCTTGCCTTTGTCCAATAACATTAAGTTCTTCAATCTGGGTTTCCAAAATATTTTTGAGTTGAGGCAACAGATGGCATTTATCAGTCATATGCTCTTTTGAACAAATGCCACAAATAGTTGAGATAGAAGTTCTGTTCAAGGGACAATCCTGTAAGGCATGCTTGTTTCTACATCTTGGGCAATAGATAGCCAAGGGTGGTGTAGAGTTGGATTTTGCATTTCTCTCCCCTAATGCAGAATTTAATTGGACAAGAATATCAGTTTTCATGTTAGCCATTTCTTCCATTAATTCTTTTATATCATTATTATTAGAATTCTGCTTCTTTCTTCTTTGCCTAGTGTGAGAATAATTTTTGCATAACCCTACAATTTCATCAATCTCAAGGGTGTTCACATCTCCTTTTCCCATTAAATCTAATACTTCCCTAGAATCATCCTGTAAACCTCTCAAAAATATGGTTTTTAACAAGTCTGGTTCTACAAGACCACATCTCTTTTGAATAAAGGTAAATCTATCAAGATAGTCCTCCAAATTCTCATCCTCTTCTTGTTTAATCCGAAATAATTCATCCTTTCTATTTCGCACTCTACAATACTCCTGATACTTATCCAAGAATGTAGTTTCCATTTGATCCCAAGTGCGGATTGAATCAGGTTCAAGACTCATAAACCAGCGTAAAGCTGCATATTTGAGTGTAGAGGGAAACAATTTCAGTTTTTGGTTGTCATTTACATAATCATAAGTCTGACACAGAACCTTAAATTCAAACAAGAATTGGTCAAGATCCTCAGAGACAATTCCCCTAAAGGTTGGCAATACTGAAGGTGAAATTGTTTTCATAGGAGCATTCTGAGTAGGATTCAATCGAATAGGGTATTCAAAAGTCCTAGTAGGGTTTTCAGCTTGGACCATAACATCCCTATCATGTTCTTCTGCCATAGTTTCTCCCTCACTTTTGACTTTTGCAACCTGTTCGGATGGACCAGACTCAAGGATATGTCTAGAAGTAAGTGCTTCTAAGAGTTCCTCTTCCAGAGGTCCCAAAATTTTGGTTGATGAAGAAGATGACTCTCATTTAAGTCTTTCAGGGATTTCATACACAGGCAAGTCTTCTCCTGATCATGAAGAATACCTTTCTGGGAAAGAGCCAGTTTTGATAAACCTTCCTCTTTCATCTCTTGGCCTATGCATTCATGCTCATTTGCTAAATGAACTGAAGTTCAAGTTTCCAAGAACTATTACTTGTACCAAGATAACAATTCTTGGGTTGTTTTACTTCTCCTAACAACACCTAGTGTCCCCGACAACGGTACCAAAAATGATGAGTGTCGTAAATCACATCATTTAATATTTAAGTTTTGTCAATCCAAGGTGGTGTCCAATGGCTATATACGATAGCAAAAATAGGCAGCTTGAAAATCAGCTCATTCAAGAAATAGGCTTTATTGGTGGGACAAGTTAGCTTTGGGGGTTTTTGGTGTCACTTCTAATCCTATGAACTGAATTTGAATTCTAATTACACTTGCAGAAGTAAAATTACAGAAATGGAAAGTTTGCAGAAAATGAAACCTGATTACTCTTGCAGAATTGAAATGACAGGAATGAAAATATTGTAGAAAATGAAACCTAATTACATTTGCAGAATTGAAATGATAGGAATGAAAATATTATAGAATTGAAATACACAAGCTGATAACCAATCAACAAAATGGAAATGCCAAGAAGCTAGGAACAACTGCTAAAAAATAGGGGAAAACCACAAATGTTGTAAATTCCAAATTTATGCTATTGAGTCAGCTAAAAAACACACATACATCTATAGTAAACATAGTTAGTAAACAAGAAATAGAAACTGCCAAGTTTTTTGCTAATCTGCTGCAGCAAAAGTTCACAGAAAAACCTATCAGCAATTAGTCCTCCTTCTGGGCCTGGAAGTGGCCCTTGCTCCCTGATCCAGAAGAAGGTGAAAGGATGCTGCTAACTACTCAATGCTCACATATTCACTTAGAACAACAAATGGATGGAAAGACTGCACTTTTATTGAATGTCACACAACATTACAACATTGCAGGAAAATCCTGCTAAATTGTTGTTTTGCTACAACTTAACAACTATCTGCTCTAGGTCTATTCTACCTTATATCTCTATATGCTCAACCAACATGGGAGCCTATTATTTATAATAATCTATTACATGTGCTATGCTTACAATCTATTATGTTGCTATTTTTTAGTGATTCAATAGTTGTTCTGAAGTTGTCTTCCTCAAATTCAACAAATTGTTATGCTGCAACATCTTCATTATCCCTTGTTGTGCGTTCTCCATTGGTGGAAATGAGTGGAAGAGATGAGAAAACATCTCATACATCTGTATCCACTCCCAAATTTCCATTTCCCACCTTTCTGGGCATTTTTTTTACCTTTTTGACCAGAACTGGTCCTTCTCCGCTCATTCCGGAGCTGCTCCGGAATATCTGATAGTGCAACAACTTTGACACTTATCCATACACCAGATGCTCAAGAAAGTGGGTTTGACTAGTTAGGTAGTCTTCCTAAGTCCTTAGAAGATAAATTCAACAAGTTTTACATGTTGTAGTTGACAAATTCCAAGCCATGCTATTTATGGACAACTGGCTGGAATTTGTATGGTCAAAATTTTGTATTTCAGATTTTCTGCATAGTCACAGTAGTTTGGCACCTTTTTGCAATTTAAACCGGTTAGGAAGCAAGGAAAGTAATTGAAATGCCACTAGAATAGGATACACATCAGCACACATTACTATATATTTCAAATACACTTGCATTTTACTAAGTAAATCAACTGAAATAGTGCAAATAAATGCAAAAAATGGTCAAAATAGAGTATTATGCTCCTAAACATTTAAGCATGTAAATATTAATATATAATGCATTCAATCATCAAAATTAGCATAGAAACATAGCATAAGGTTTATAAAGAAGTTTGTGAAATATCCAAAATAGTCCATGAATGAGGCAATTTCTGGCCTCATCAAATAACATCAATAGTAGGGAGGGAAAAGTTGTCTTTAGGACATGCTTTATTTATGTCTTAAAAGTCACTACATAATCTAATATTCCTAATTTTATGGGCAATAAAGAAGAAATTTAAATCCAATCATAGTCTATGGTATTCATAAAGCCAACATTAAGGATCTTTTGCAACTCCTCTTTAACAACGAGGACAACTTTACATTTATCATAATTTATGTTTTATGGGTTTTGCACCAGGAGTTACAACTAGATGATGGACTATTAAGGATGGGTATAAAATTTACATATTATCATATGTCAAAGAAAATACATATCTAAGTTCTACCAATGGGATGATATATTATTCATGTTCTTCCATGGTTAAGACATTTCCTAGCACAAGGATTTGGACTCATCCTAAGTACCAATATTGACATCTATTGCCTCTTTTATTAGGATGTGGGATTCATACTCTAGTTGATAAGGCTTTATAAGGAACCCAAAAATTTCAAATTCTATGGGATACAAGATATTTTAATATCTATCTATCCCTTGCAATATGGGTACATTGAAAATTTGAGAAAAATATTCCCAAAATAAAATTAATTTTAGTCAAGATAGATTTGGGAATTTGATTGGGTGATTAGAAAATAACAATTTCTTCCCAATCATAAGACATTTCATCAATAATAAACTTAAGATACCCTAAAGTTAAATAGTTATATTTAGTATAATGGATGAATTTATGGGTATAACATTGATATTGATGAAATTTAGGTTATTAAAGTTATCATCACTCCAACGAAATGTATTTAAAGATACCATGCTAGCTAGAGAAGGTTAATCATAGTGATATTCATGATAAAGTATTTCTTCCTAATCCAAAGAGGTTTGGAATGGGGTTCATTATAATTATAACTAAATCCTACTATAAATTGCACTGACTATACCTTGAATTTTTTTATTTTATTTATGGAAAACATTCCAAAAGGGATGCCACTTTTGGGTAAGACCCAAGGAGGCAGGGGTAACCACTATACCTTGAATTGTAATGGCTATTTAATGCCTTTTTTACAAAAAATTAATCCCTTATATATATATAAAAATAAATATATATATATATATATATATATATATATATATATATATATATATATATATATATATATATATATATTTGAATGGGATAAGAATTTACAAAAGCACAAATCATATTTTTGGGCTAGGTAATGGTTACTACCATTGATATTTTCATCATTAGTAGTATTAGTGCAAATAAATAAGTAGCTAGCTCCCTATTTATATTGCCTTCCCTTTGTCGCTAGGAGGTAATCCTAGTGTCTAATGGGAACGAGGGATTTTGGCTAAGTACATGTGTAATGGTTTTATTTTGATTATTATTGGTTGTATTTTGAATATTATTATTGGTGGATACTTATTATTACTTGATATTTTATTTTGATTTTGCTTATTTGGATTTTCAAAAATATGTATTTATTTCAATGTATCATATGGTTGGATATTCAAAGGATGGTTATGAGGGATTTGAGAATTAATTTAGAGGATTATAATTTGAATTTTAAGGATCATTTGATAATATACTTGTATTGGTGAAATGGAGGTAGAGATTGGATTTCTTTAGGGTTTTACGTTGAAAGGAATTATGGGGATTTCTTTAGGGATTTATGTTGGAAAGAATTTATGGGGGTTCCTTTAGAATTTTATCATGATATAGGATTTGTGGATTCCTATGTGGGCTATTTTTGAATTTAAAATGAAATGGGTTTTTAACAATAGTGTTTGATAAGGAAAATAAGTATGGGCTTCTTTGTGTTTGTTTGCATAAATGTTTTGCATGAATGGAAAGAATCATTTAGAATTGCATTCATACCCTCATGAAGAGTTGTTTTGATCCCTACCATATTTCAACCTACCATGGAGGTCAAGGGAAGAAGAAGATAGATTGACTCTTCAATCAAATCAGGGTAGTAGAACCACCTTTGTATTAAGAAATCTTGTGGAAGGATTAAGTTGGAAATCACTCTTGTGGAAATAGGATTTATTGTAATATAAGAAAAGACTATTCTTGGTATGTGAATTTATACCTTGTAATAAAGGATTTTACTTGTATGATCACATAAATGGATTGTATTTATGTTTTAGCTATGCTTTTATTTTAAATCAATATTTGGTTTCTAAAAAAACTAACCTTGGTTTGTTCTTATGCTTCAAAATGACTTAGCTAAGAAATACTTGGTTTAATACTATTTCATGCATGCTTTATATTTTGCTACTAGAGAAAAGAGAGAGAGAGAGAGAGTATATTGAAGGATATGGGGGTCTTTGGGAAAGGGCTAACAACAAAAAATAACCTTGTTTAAAACTCCTACCTAGGGAAGTTACAAAGAGACAATGCCTAGATCTCCTATGTCCATGAAGAAGCTATCATGTGGAGTTATAGATGCTTTAGATTCCCATCATGAATATGGGGTGCTCAATCATGGAAGTATAGAAGGTAACCATGGAGATGCAATAGACTAAACTCAAAGGAACTACACCCAAAGGAACTCACATAGAGTGACTTATATTGGTAGGAGAAAAGGTGTTCCCCATTCTCTAAAGAATAATAAGGGATAACCCCAATGCTATGGTCAAGTTACCTTGCATTCACAAAAAATGTGACAAATGTGGGGTGGCTATTTAGAGTGTCCTTTATATCATGGATGTGTATAAGGTAAAACCTAGAATCTACAATATCTTTGTCTCTCTTTTTAACTCGAGAGATGTTTGTAGCATCATAGACTCAAAATGTGGCTATGCCATGTCTAGTATTATTTAAATCATGGATACTTCTTGTGAACCTTGTTGAGTTTCCTAAAAAAATCTCTCTAGGGTTGTTTGGTTTTGGGTTGTAACAATATGTCCATGTCACAAAATCTATACAATAATCAATCAACCATAAATTTTTCCAACTTAGATATCCTAGGAGTGCTTTGGATTCCTCCTCAATTAGAAGAGAAGTCTCATATTTTAATGGTAAAAATCTTAGACATTCATAATGGAACATTAGATGATCCCAAGACCCTTAAATTATGGAAAGTCTCATATTTTCTTGAATGAGTTAGCTTACTCCTTTTAATTCATCGAAAGGAAGTACACCAATCCTACTTATCTATGTAGATGAATTTGATGATTTAAGAGCAAGTTAATCAACTCCTACCTTTCAATCCATCTAAAGGGAGTGCAAAAATCCTTTACACCCTATATAAGCCTATCTATGTAGGTGCATTTTGTGAGTTAAGAGCAAGTTAATCAACTCCTATATTATTGAGTTAACTTATCCATCATGGGTCCCACTCTTAACCTAGACCGGTTTCAATAGCTTAAAAAGCTCTTTTCTAAAATAATTCTAAGCACATCATGGAAGACATTAACAAGCATGGTACAATTATATGGAGTCTTCCCAAATTAATTTCTTTTAAGAGGTTTACACTAAAAGCAAGATCTTATCAATCCTCTATAAATTTACACTCACCATGGGTTCCAAGCTACAATAGGAAGGTTAATCATTTCTAACTCTAGTCTAAAGAAACACACACTTATACTTAGATGGGAGTGAAAAGTATAAGATAAAACTTTTCTTTCTAATAAATAACTACAATGATATGAATGCAATAATAAATTAATGCACAAAATCCACACACATAAGAGACAATATTTTTATGTGGAAACACCCTCTCAAGAGAAAACCATGGCAAAATATTGCTTATATTTTATTTAATAAAATTTGTGGGTACAAACCCATAGGAGACACAAATCCCCTTATAAAATTTTGTGAGCACCAACCCACAGGAGACATCAATCCCCTTATACAAGTTCATGAGCACAAAGCCATAGGAGACACCACTATCCTTATACAATTTCGTGAGCACAAACACAAAGGAGACACCAATCCCCTTATACAATTTTGTGAGAACCAACCCATAGGAGACACCAATCCCCTTATACAAGTTTGTGAGAACCAACCCACAGGAAACACCAATCCCCTTATACAATTTTGTGGGCACCAACCCATAGGAGACACCAATCCCCTTATATAAGTTCATGATCACCAACCCATAGGAGACAAATCTCCTTGAGGCTCCAACCTCAGATCTGAAGGTACCAACCTTGATAAAAAAATAGAGAATGATATACTGGTGTTGGAAGCTTCAAATGGCCAAAATATCCTTCACATTCATTAATTCTATTGCTTCCACATATCTCACATTTATTACATTTAAAGGTGGCCCAATTCTAGCACTAGATAACTTGTGTGTTGAATTGGAGACATTAATATCTTTTATTTCACTCTTTTATACTTACATGTTATGAAACACTTCTCAAGATCTTCAAATTATGATATCGAAAATTGCTCAGGTCTGCTCCTAAATCTGATCACAAACACTGCTCAAATATGCTCTCAAATCTGATCATAAACACTGCTCAAATCTAATCTAAAATATTTATGAAGTCACAACTTCTTGTCCTTGGTAGCTATATCTTCAATAGTGCAGTTGTTTCTATGTGCATGCTAGTAATATCTTCAATATTTGCATAGAAATATCTACCACCTTTTGTATTCCATTTTTATAAATAATCCACTTCACTTTGACATTGAATAATCCACTTCACTTTGACATTGAGGTGATTTCAAATACCTTTATAAATAGTTCCTCATGTAAATACTTCTAAGGTAATTAAATCAACTTATACCTTTCACTAAAGTTGACTCACATACCTCTTATCATTGCACACACTTTAACACTTTAATCATTTAAAATTTATTAAGAAAATATTTAGTAGGTTGTCAAAGGGATTTGAACCCCTGACCTTCAACACCGTAGCACCCTAATGGTAGCTTGTGACCGACTAGGCTAACCCAACAATTGAGACTAAATATCAAAATAATATATCCATACCTTTTATTGCCTATCATTTTTTATGTAGCTCGTGGTTTAGATAACTCTACTGCCAGCTTGACTTGGTCCTTTCACACTGCTATAATTGGAAATATTATTATGCTTTGCATATTGCTCATTATGCTCCATATAAGTCAACTTGGATATGATTTGGTAGATTTTTTAATTTGACCAAGAGCTCTTGTCTTGAGAGGTTTCTTTGACCATAGGATCCTCTTCTTACAAGACCCCTATCATGATCCAAGTGAGGTTTTATAGGTCATATTAGCTCTTCATTCTTGTGCTTTCTCTTAAAACCACCCTTATGCCACTTTCAAGTATCTGTAGCTCTCCCACATATATTTTCCTTCACATCATTTTTGCCTCTGTGTAATTTATTTCTATGCAAGCTCTTTCGATCGTCGGTTCCAAGTATAGTGAAAAATTCCCTCGCCTCTGTGTTTTAAAATTTAAATTGGGTCTGCTTCATTGGTGCCTCCATTTTTTTTCTAACAATCATATGCTTGGTATTGGTTGGAAAGCAATGTTGCTTCTCGATGATGAATTTTATCGTATACAAGTCAAATACAAATATTACATGTGCTCTCCTTAGAAGTTATGCTCTTCTACCTTGCTATTTTTCCACTCGAAGGATCCAAATAATTTCGTTCACTCCTCGAACGTATTACAACACAACACATGATACTGCCAACACCTCTAAACTTCCATCCACCCTCGAATATCTACCAACACCTCCAAAACCAATTAAATCACTCCATGCTTTGTTCTACTGCACCACCGCTTCTTCGCTCATTGAAATCAAGGATCTTTAAACAAAATATTGATATGATATGAACTCCAACCCTTGTATTTATATGCAACCAAAATAATTATCCTGAGGTCAGCCCACTCAACTTTATATTTTAAAATCACTTCTATAATATAATATTTGAATAATTAAACTTTTTATTCAAACTATATTTAAATATTTTGATCAAAATATATGAAACCTTTGGCTCAAATTAATTATAAAAATATCACTTTAATATTTAAATATTTAATTTAACTATTAAAGCATACTCATATAATTAAATTATACTTAGGGATATATCTGCTTTGAATAATTTTCCCAAACATGCCACCACTTGCCAACAACCAAATCAACCTTTGACATCAATGACAACTCAATAATTCTAACAATCTCCCCCTTTGTCATTGATGGCAACCCTGAAAAGAAATTTTCCTTTACTATAGTAGAATCATAAACTACTCCCCCTGACAAGCTTCTCCATCTTACTAAAATTCTCCCTCTTTGACATCAATGGCAAAGGCTTCTCGAGGCTAAAGAATAATATACTTGACAATGCCCCCTTACCACTGATCTAACTAAGACTTCAATGATGAGATGGGAGTGAAACTCCCAACATACTATGCTCATTTTATTGTTCCATTTTCTTTATCCAAAATTTGGAAGACATATCCTTTTGAACAATTTGACCATCCTCCTTCTTACTTGATTTCAGAAGTTCAGGGAACACCATTCTACACCATCTAGATGTATGCCCAAAATTATTACATTTGTAACATATGATGTTGTAGTCCATGAGAGGTACAAATAAATTGAAATTCCTCTTGGTGAAGCCAAAATCATTTTTAGCATAGACCCTGCAATTTATAGCTTTATGACCAAATTGGTGACATGAAAAGCAATAACCTTAAAATAAATATTGAAACATGTTTTATTGCCTTGGAGGATATGGCCACATGGTTCTCTCATTTTGTTTCTGTGATGGACCTTGTTCCTTTATGATGCTTTGTTTTCTTCCTTTTTAATGCTTCCACTTCTCAACACATTGGCATAGATCTTAGGCTCTTATTTAATTGTTTTCTTTGATGCCTTTGTCATTTTTGAGCTTGACTCCTCCTTTTGTTTCTTTTGAATTTCTTCAAAACCAAGTCTAGTATTTATAATCGAAGATATTTGTGCTTTGATAATATCATCCATGATTTTTGTACGTTTCTCAAACTTATGTAGCTTATCATTATATCCTTCCACTTCCTTCCTCAGAGAGACAACCTCATGTTCTAGTTTTTCACATTCTAACTCTTTTGCCTTTAACTACTCAACCATACCTTCTTAAATTCATTTTGCCTCTTCAATTTTTACTTTTAAGTCAGTGAGATCTTGTGAAAGCTTTACCTTTGTTTTCTCATCCTCTTGTACTTGAGTATTCAATATTGAGTTCTTATTTTTAAGCCTCTTCAACTCTTCAAGAGATAAAACAAGTTCATATTCTATGTCAACTATGGCTTCCTATTCATTTTTTGGATCTTTCTCCTCTTCTTGTTTTTCAACAACATGAGCATATTATTTCACCTCCATGTCCAAAAATAGTATTTCTTCTCTTTCACTATTGGAGATACTTTCATCACTATTATTGGAAGAACTACTTGCTTCCTCAACATAAAACATAACCTCCCATTTCTTCTCTTATTATTTGTCTTCTTTGAAGCTTTTTTTTTTGGTATAAGGTAGAGGTGGTTATAAGGTCCACAAACCTTTTACAAAGTCAAAATGGGCTGGTTCTAGCATCAAGCCCGTATAATCAAAATACAAAATGGATCTTTCTAAGACTCACATTAAGCCATACTTAGAGTCCACGGTCCTATACTTGTCGCTTGACTATTTAGGATAAAACAAAAACCAAACAACACCTAGCACTTACTAACACTAGGTTGCTGTACTGTACACTTGTCACCTCCCAGGCCCCAGCAAATGGGATGCCTTTTTTGCCTAATTCCAACTGTCGGATTACTCATCATCAGCCCCTATGATCTCATGATGCTCTAACAGGTTTGATCTTAGCTCTTCTCTAGCAGCCAACACCAATAGTTCTTGAGGGAAGTTATCCTTCCAAATTTGCATCTCCCCAATAGAAACTGCAATATTTGCCATTAGATCCACCGCCTGGTTCCCTTCTCTGAAGGTGTGTTGGATTCGGGCATTAACCAAATGAGATTTATGAATCTTTGCTTCTAGGATAAGCTCCAATATGGTCCAGTTGGGGTCTTTATCCTCCTTAATTGCCTTGATTATATTAAGCGAATCCCCTTCAAAGATAACTTCCTTATAACCCTCAAGTCCGGCAATTCTCATTGCCCGCATGCGAGCTCGAGCTTCGCAAAATGATTTGTTTGAGTTCCCAAAGGCTCTGCAAAGGCAAGGACCACTTTTCCTTCCTCATTTCTCAAAACTCCTCCCGCTCCTGTAGCCCCCGGATTTCCTTTAGTTGCCCCGTAAAAATTAAACTTAACCCACTTTTGTATGGGGTTATCCACTTGACACCATCCCGTGGGTTGGTTGTAATGTCTAGGTCCTGGAAGTTCCTCTCCCAGGTTCCGCAAAATCCTCCTTTCCCTTAGAGACATGGTCTCATTTTTGAAGAAGAAAGTTTTCCAGTTTTCTTTCAAAGCTCGATTATTTTATTACCACATAACCTGGGATATTTCTTACGTCCTTTAAATACTCTCTTATTTCTCTCATTCCATATCCCCCATAAAAAATGGGGTAAGCTGAGATTCCAGAGCCAAGTCAAAAGCTTTGCCCGAAAGGGGGAAGCCCACTGTATGCAGAAGTCAGACATGCTATTTGGACAGACCCAATCTATATGAAATTTGGACAAGATCATTTGGAAAACTGTACAAGAAAAATCACAAGTTAGAAATATATGACTTACAGATTCTATTGCTTTCTCACACAAGATACATCGATTGATGAATTGAAAACCTCTCCTTTGCAGATTATCTGTTGTCAGGATTTTATTTTGAACTGCCAACCAAAATAAGAAAGCTATTTTTGGGGTTAAATTATTTAACCAAATAACAGAAGTTGGAGTCCAGCCATTGAATCCCGAGTGGATTAACTTATAGGCAGTTTTTATCGAATATATCCCACTTGTAGTTTTGCCCCAAATCGCCTTGTCTCTTCCTCCCCAGGGAATGATCGAGAACACCCTTAAAGCATCATTGAGTTTGGTTAGGGCCACCTTCTCTTGCTCTGACAGATTATGAACTATGATTTTCTTCCAAGAAGAAGTTTCCTGTGCTACAACAATAAAATCCCCTACTTTTCCTCCCATTTCCTTCGAAAGTTTATGTTGGAGGACCTAAAGGTCTAAGTTATCTTTCAGAGGGGCCTCTTCCAACCACGGGTCTTGCCAAAAGTCCACTTGTCTTCCATTACCAATTCTCCATCTGATGCCTTTCTTGACTACCTCTTGACATTCGAGCAAACAATTCCAAAAATAGGATCCTCTAGGAAGATTATCAGCTTTCAGGAAGTCCTGATTATTTCTGATATATTTTGCCTTAAGAAGTTTTACCCATCCCAATTGATCATTATTGATAAATATCCATACCTGTTTGCCAATCAGTGCTTGATTCATTTCTTTCATTCTCTTTAACCCCAAGCCCCCCTGATCCTTGCTTGCACACACCTGATTCCATGCTACCAACAAAATTTTCTTTCTCTCCTCTGAACCTGACCACAAGAATTTGCATTGAATTAGCTCCAATGTAGCTTGGACCTTTGTAGGCATTCTAAATAGATACATGCAATAAATTGGAATGCTCTATAAAGTAGTTTGAACTAATAAGGCTTTTCTTGCGGAGCTGAGAAGGCTGCCCTTCCACCCTGCTAACTTTTTGGAGATCCTGTCAATGACTGAGTTCCACAAATTAGCCTTCATTCTTCCTTTGAACATAGGCATGCCTAGATAAGTTGCTGGTAGAAGCTCCTTTCCACAACCGAAGAGGTTAGCTATTCTTTCCTCCCTCCCACCAGGCGTGTTAAAGAAATAGATGCTACTCTTCTTATAGTTTATGTACTTGTCTCGCTCTGTCTCATACTTGGTTAGAATTCTCTTCAACTTCCTAGCTTGAGGCACCGAGGCTTTGGACACAATGATTGTATCATCCATAAACTATTGGTGAGACACTGGCTCTACTGTTGAGGCTGGTTTAAAACCTTCCAATTGACCATCTGCCACCGCTGCTGAAATGTTCCTACCTAATGCTTCCGCTAAAATAATAAACAAGTATGGAGACAAAGGATATCCTTGTCGCAACCCCCTTTCACTCTTAAAGTAACCGGAGGGTGACCCATTCACCATGACAAAAAATCTTGTAGTAGAGATACAACTAAAAATCAACTTAAGCCACTGGGACGAGAAACCAAACTTACCCAAAATCTTGGTGAGGAACCGCCATGAGACCCGGTCGTAGGCTTTATTCATATCAAGCTTTAGTAACATACCGGCTTCCTTACTAGTCACCATTGAATGAATAACCTCATGAATTGTGATGATACCATCCAATATTTGTCGCCCTTTCACAAAGCCACCTTGGTTCATATCAATGATGAAAGGAAGGATAACCTTCGACCTATTGGCGATTGTTTTTGTGAGAATCTTCATCAGAGTGTTACATAAACTGATAGGGCAAAAACTGGAAAATTCCATTGCTCCCACTAGTTTAGGGATGAGGACTAAAAAAGTAGCATTAACTCCTTCTAGGATTTCCATGTCCTTTTGAGCCTCAATTATAGCTTCCACTACATCATTGCCTAGGATATCCCAAAACTTTTGGAAGAAAGTCATGCAGGGAAGCCATCCGGTCCTAGGGAGCTGTTACCATCCATGTCAAAAACGACCTTCTTGATTTCCTCCTTTGTGAAAGGACTAAGTAAGAATCCATTAATATTATCAGTTATGAGGGGTGGAATGGCTGCCAACAGAGAGTCCTCTTCTTCAATAGTCGGATTTACATCTTCTAGCAACGATTTAAAGTACTCAACCGCTTCCCTCCTTATGTCTTCCATATATTTGGTGTTAGACCCATAGGCCATCTTGATCTCCTTAATTTTGTTAGTACTCCTATGGCGAAGAGTAGAGACATGGAAGAACTTTGTATTTCTGTTACCCTCCTTTAACCAACGCAGTCGGGATTTCTGCCTCCAAAAGGTTTCTTCAAATCCTAGCATCGTGTGGTATTTGGCTAACTGACTCCCTCTCCTAGTTTCTCAGATCCTCTGTAAGCTGCTTTGACTTCGACTTCTCCCGTAGTTCATTGATCTTGTCTTTTAGTTCTACCTTTTTAACAAAAATATTTCCAAAGGAAGTTTTGTTCCACTCTCTAATGTTAGCCTTCACATTCCTTAGTTTACATGCCACTTGGGCCAGTTTCGAACCATTATACTTTTTGTCCCACCATTGGGCAACCAGATCCTTGAGATCCCAATGTTGGAACCACATAAGTTCGAATCGAAAGGGTCTGATGTATCTTTTCTTAGAGTCCTCCCCTGTTTCCCATAGAATTGGGTTGTGATCAGACCCGATTCTTGGGAGTGTCATTAATGAAGAGTCCCCAAACCTCTCTAGGCATTCTTGAGAAAGAAGAAACCTATCTAATCTTATCTGAATTTGGTTTTCCTTCAATATTTTGTTAGACCATGTATAGGAGAATCTACGCAGGTCCACATCCATCAACTCATGTTGCTCAACAAAATATCTAAACTCGTAGATATCAACAGTTATTCTTTGAGAGCCCCCCAATTTATCTACAGGATTAAGGTAGAAATTGAAATACCCCGCCACAATCCAAGGGTAGTTGGGGACCGTCTCCCTCAATTCAGCTAGCTGACTCCAAAGAACCCTTCTCAATCCCTGTCTAACTAGAGCATATACATTCGTTAAGATCCACTCTTCCTGCGTGGTTTTATCCACACATAAGAGACAAATAAACCAACTAGACATCAGAATCACTCTACTATCAATCACATTTTTGTTCCACATAACCAGTAACCCTCCTCGTTGTTCCAGTGGCCTCTTGGCCTACTACTTCAACTTCTCGCCAAGTCCTATTCTTAAAAGGAATAACTCTACTCTCCTCCATTTTAGTTTCTTGCAGTAAAATCATATCCGGTTTGTGTTCTTGTCTAAGAGCATACAAAGCTCTTATTTTTGCAGGATTACTCCCATGAATATTCCATGAAAGAATCTTCATTTATGGGCTTTGGATCCTCGAGCCTTCGCCCCAAAGAGCAATCATCGCTTGAGTGCCATCGACCACTCCTCGCTACGCTTCTTTCGCCTTAAGGCGACATTGTTAGGTTTCCCTCTTCCTACTGAACCATATCCCCATACATTCGCTCTAGGTTGAAGTTCCTTGGGATTCACTTGGCTTCTAGTAACCATCTTGGGTAGGTCAGTCTTGGTCTTTGGGGTAACAATCTGGCTTTCCAGGTTAACTAGTCTTTTTGACAATGGAGATGATTCCGTGCTCTTAGCTTCTTGATTAGTAGATTCTTTTTCCCTGCTTTGGGGTTACACTGATCTTGGTGGTTCACCTCTTCCTCTTGAGTATCCTTGCCTATATTATTAGTTTCCTGCTCCTTCCTCCGATTTTTCTCCTCTAAATCCTTCTCTTAAGTCTCCTCTACCTCAGATTCCACTTCTTGGTTGTCCATCTGATCTCCCTTCAAATGATTTAATGCATCAAAACTGTTCTCCACTGGGATGTTGATCTCCTTGGAATTTCTTCCCATAAATTCCTCTGTAGTACATGGGACCACTTCCATCGAGCCTCCATAGGCCTCCCGTATCACCCAATCAAACTTACTTTCCCCAGGGCATTGATCTATGGGGTTCTTTCCTTTGTGATTTGGCTTTGAGGCTTGCTGTATCATCTTAGGAGCAGGTTGAGCTTGAGGGTTCCCATCAAAGGGACCAGCTTCCCTGTGAGAGGGTTTCGGGGCATAGGAATTTTTGGGAGGAGGGTTAAAACGTTGCCTCTTGCTTACAATAGGGCGAACGGTGGTCTCGATATTCAGATTTCGAGCTCCACGTCCTTGAGGCCCAGGTTGGGTAGGAATGGAGATCTACGAGGGAGGGATATTATTCTGGGTTTGAGGATTAGTATTTTGGAGTGGGGGCTGGTTCTTGGAAATGCAGTGGATACCTTGGTGCCCTACCTTCCCACAAACACTACACTTAAAAGACATATTTTCATATTCAAAGACCTGAGTATGAAGGCCAAACATAGACGACAAAATAATGGATTTAGGGAGCTCTTTACTCAGTTCTGCCAACACACACATGCGAGCAGATAGGAGTCTTGTTTTGCTCAAGGTTTCAGGATCAATAGCTATTAGTTCTCCAATATCTGTAGCTATCCCAGCCAAGATTTGTTCGTTCCAGAAAAGCAGAGGTAATCCTGGCATTTTAACCCAAATAGGAGCCAAATCCAGCACCTGAGTATGGGGGTTGAAATTGGGGGACCAACGCTTCAGATACAAGCCCCTTTTCCCAAAAAACCAAGGACCTCTTTGGAGAGTCCTTTCCATGTCCTGTTCACATTGAAATGTCACCAAAAGAAAACTCTTGGGTAAAGCCTTAATCATCATACCGACCCTTGGCTGCCATTTTTGGATGGCCCATCTCCTTATGACTTCCATGTCTGGCCTCACCCCCATAAATTTAGCCACCAGAGATGTTCTGCCCTCCATAGCCACATGCTGAGCTAAGGAATCCGGGACGTGCAACCTACCATTGAAAGATTTTAGATTAAAACAAGAGTAGGATAATTTTTGCTTACCACGAAGAGCATTAAGATATGAAGGTCTCCAGTTGCCAGGTTTCTCTTTGTCTCCTTCTTGGGTCTTCCTTTGATCCTGATGCATAGAGTCCTGGTCCCCCTCAGAGAAATCTTCAACCGCATCCGCCCAACGCCCTTATACCGGTTCCAATAGAACTTCCTTGTCCACATCCTCCGCCTGGGGGCCTACTATCTTGCCAGAGCCCCCATCTGCCGCGTCTGCTGATCTACCCTCTGAAGTCCCACACCTAGGGTTTGATTCCCCTAGACCTCTCGCTCCTCCTCCTTGCTGCTCCATCCGTCACAACTTGTTGCCTCCAAAATCTACCATTTTTTTTTTTTTAGGGCCAAAATTTTTGTGACCGCTACCGTGCATGGACTGCTATAGTGGTGGCTACTATAGTATGCAGGCTTCTATAGTGTCGACTGCTACAGTGGTGAATTTGATGGGAGACTGCTGCTCCCCTCTCCGACTGATGGCGGCTGCTGCTTCTGCTACTACAATCCCATTTATTGGAATTTATGGCTTGAAAGGAATAATAGAATTTCTAAAAATAAATCTCAAAATCATGTCCATGTTTGGAACCGTATTATTGCCTCTTTTACAAAATGCTTATAGATATGGTGCTCATCATGGGAAGTCTCAAGTGCAAAAAAAGAGAAACTTCTTCTTTGAAGCTTTAAACATAACCTCCCATTTGGATATTTGATATTTTTCAATCCTCATCTCATAGGCTATGAGAATTCCGTGTAGCTCATCCATGCTTAAGGTTTTAGGATCCTTCATTTATTCAATCACCAAGACCTTCACATCAAACCTCATGGGAAATGACCTTAATATTTTATAAACAATATTAGAGTCATCAATACTTTCTCCAAGTCCACAAATTGTGTTGACAATTTCATCATCATGGAGCAGATATTTGGCAATATCTTCCTCTTCTTTTAGTTTTAAGTCTTCAAACTTCCTCCTATGGGTTTGAAGTTTTTCCATTTTAACCTTACAATCTCCTTCATATGTTCTTTGTAACTAGTCCCATATTTCTTTTGCTGAGGTGCATTGCATGACTTTCACAAAATTTTATTCACATAACCCACTTAGTATTACTTTCATTGCCTTGGTATTATGTTCAAATGCTTTCTTCGCATTTTTATCTATGGGAGGGGTTGTAGGTGGTTTGAATCTATCCACAGTAGATTGCCATATATCATATCCATGTGCCATCAAATAGTTTTGCATCCTCATGATCTAGAAGGTATAATTAGTCCCATTGAACAATGGAGTCCTATTTGATGAAAAACCTTCTTGGTAAGCCATGTGTGTTCTTGTAATATCTTCCTTCAAGCGGTTAGGATTTTACGAAGGAACCTTGCTATGATACCAATTGAAGAAACAAATGCTTATACTAATATGGGGGTGAACATTATAAGATAAAATTTTTATTTTCAATCAATAACTGCAATGATATCAATGCAATAATAAATTAATGCACAAAATCCACACACATAAGAGACAAAAGTTTTATGTGGAAACACCCTTTTAGGAGAAAACCACAACAAAATATTGCTTATGTTTTCTTCAAAAAAATTGTGGGCACCAACCCACAAGAGAAACCAATCCCCTTATACAATTTTGTGAGCACCAACCCATAGGATAGACCAATCCCTTATACAAGTTCATGAGCACTAATCCACAAGAGATACCAATACCCTTATACAAGTTTGTGATCACCAACCCAAAAGAGACACCAATCCCCTTATACAAGTTTGTGAGCACCAACCCACAAGAGACACCAATCCCCTTATACAAGTTCATGGGCACCAACCCACATGAGACACTTATCCCCTTATATAATTTTATGGACAGGAGACACCAATCTCCATAAGGCACCAACCCTGATCAACAAATAGAGAATGATATACTTGTGTTGGAATATTAAAGTTGCCAAAATGTCCTTCATATTTATTAATTCTATCACTTCTACATGTCTCACATTTATTACATTTAAAGGTAGCACAAGTCTAGCACTAGATAAATTACTTGCATGTTGAATTGGAGATGCTCATACCTTTACTTTCACTCTTTTATACTTCCATGTTATGAAGCACTTCTCAAGCTCTTCAAATTCTAATATTGAAACTTGCTTGGGTCTGCTCCCAAATTTGATCACAAACACTACTCAAATTTTCTCCCAAATCTAATCATAAATATTGCTCAAATTTTCTCCAAAATCTTTATGAAGTCACTACTTCTTTTCCTTTCTAGCTATATCTTCAATAGTACAGTTTGTTTGATGTGCATGCTAGTAACATCTTCAATATTTGCATAGAAAGCTCTACCACATTTTATATTCCATATTTATAAATAATTCACTTCGCTTTGACATTGAATAATCTACTTCAGTTTGGCATTGAGGTGATTTCAAAGACCTTTATAAATAGTTCCTCTAAATACTTCTAAGGTAATTAAATCAACTTATACCTTTCAATAAATTTGACTCACAATTTTTGCCATCCAAGAAACAAAAATCAAAGAACCTCTTGAAAATCATATATGTAACCACATCTGGAAATACAATAACTATGTTGCTTGCAAAGCTAATGGTGCTTCTGGAGGCCTCTTATGTCTTTGGAATCCTAACTTGGTGGAAGGAAATATAATCCACTCTTCTGATGAGATGATGAGCATTCTTTTATTTGATAAAGACAGTGATTCTCCATGGGTCCTAACCAACATTTATGCTCCTAATTCCATCACTGGTAGGGCTCGTTTGTGGAACAACCTGATTGATGTTCGTAAGGCTTTTGCTAATATCCCTTGGATTTTAGTTGGTGATTTCAATACTCCTTTATTTCCTTCTAACAAGAAAGGGGGAACTGTCTCTTATTCTAAAAGCATGGAGGATTTTTAGGAATTCTTAAGTAATATTAATCTTATGGATGTTAATCTCAAAGGAAATCAATTCACCTGGTCAAACAGAAGGTGTGGATCCCAGCTAATCCAGGTTAAACTTGATAGAGTTCTTTTTTCCCAGGAATCCATTAACATTTGGGGAGATGCAAATATTCAATCATTACTCAAAATTGGTTCTGACCACAGTCCTATTCTCCTTGACACCTGCAATCCTAAGCTTTTCAAAACTCCTTTCAGGTTTGAGTCTATGTGGATGCTTCATCCTAATTTTAGAGAAAGGATTAAACAGTGGTGGCAATATAATGCTCAAGGAACTCCTTATTTTGTTTTGGCTCAGAAATTGAGATACATCAAAGAGAACCTAAAAATCTGGAACAAGGATGTTTTTGGCAACCTCTTCCAAAACAAGCAAGACATCATTAACAGGCTGGACATAATAGAAAGAGAAAGGCAGGAAAAAGGGGACTGTTCAGGGGAGATCAAAGAAATTGAAAGGAATTTACTGTCTCAATATCATAATATCCTTCAGTGTGAAGAGATTTTTTGGAGACAAAAATCTCGTGATATCTGGTTAAAAAAAGGAGACTCTAACACAATTTTTTTTCATATTTCTACATTAAGACATCATAGCCACAATAGAATCAAAGAAATTCGCAAGCAGGATGGCAGCATGGTGAATGATATCAAAGAAATCAGAACTGAAGGTCAAGCCCATTTTTGGAATCTTATGCAAGAGGAACAATGACACAATTCTAGAGCTGCCAGAGATTTCTTTCTTCAATTCATCCCCAAGCTCATAACTGATGATATCAACAACAAGCTAAATGCAACACTTTCTGATGATGAGATAAAGGCTGCCCTTTTTTCAATGAAACCTGACAAAGCTCTAGGACCTGATGGGTTTCCTCCTAGATTCTTTCAATCCTTTTGGGATGTTGTTAGTGAGGATGTGTGCAAAACCATCAAAGAAATTCAAAGCTCCAAGTCTGTTCCTAGAGGCTTCAACTCAAATTTTATTGCTCTCATACCTAAGATCCCCAATGCTTCTAGTTTTAATGATTTTTGGCCCATTAGCCTTTGCAATGTCATTTACAAAATTTTAACCAAAGCAATGGCCATCCGTATGAGAGATGTCATGTCGATCATCATAAAAAAATGCCAAGGCAACTCTGTGAAAGGTAGATCCATCCTTGATGGCATTATTTCTATCCATGAAGCTATTCATTCAAGTTCCTGCAACAAAAAGGTAGCCTTTCTTCTCAAGTTAGATATGAACAAGGCCTATGATCGACTAAATTGGGATTTCCTTATTGCCATTCTCAACAAGTTTGGGTTTCACAATGAGTGGGTTTCGCTTGTCAAAGGGTGTATATCCTCCGCTTGGTTCTCTATTCTTATTAACGGCTCTCCAGCTGGCTATTTCCATAGTAGCAGAGGTCTGAGACAAGGAGATCCCTTATCTCCTCTTCTCTTCATCATTGTTGTTGAAGCTCTAGGCAGATCCATTTTGGTAGCCAGGGAGGCAGGTCTTATTTTTGGCATTCAGGTTACTTCACAATGCAGTCCTATTACTCATCAACAATTTGTTGATGACACCCTTTTGTCCACCTTTGCCTCTGTCAATGAAGCCTCTATCATCAAACGAATCCTCATCCTTTATGAAGCAGCGGTTGGCCAAAGGATCAACTTTCAAAAAATCAAATTGTATTTCCTTAATACTCCATTGAGAAGACAACATTTGATTGCTAACATTCTCCAGTGTCCCATTAGTTCCCTGCCTTCCTCTTACCTTGGAATACCTCTTTTCAATGGAAGTGTCAAGGATAATCTTTGGGATAATGTCATTGAAAGACTTCAAAAGAAATTGACTACGTGGAGAGGTAATCTCCTCTCCCAAGCTGGAAAAATCACCTTAACTATGGCCTACCTTCAAAGTATTCCTATTTATTTTTTATCCTTATTCAAAGCTCCAACTTTTGTTTACAGCAAAATGGAGAGAATCCAAAAGAATTTCCTCTGGTCAGGAACTGAGAACAAGCACAAATTTCATCTGGTAGCCTGGGATAAAATTTGCAAACCCAAATATCAAGGAGGTTTAGGCCTCAGACGGATATCCCATCTTAATATTTCTCTCCTCGCCAAGCAAGCTTGGAGACTTATTTCAGATGAACAGGTTGACTGGGTCAAAATATTAAAAAGGAAATATCTTCAAAATTTTGAGTTTTTGCATGGTCAGGTACCCTTCGGTGGATCCACTTTTTGGAAATCAATTTGTCAAGCTCGTTCCCTTGTGCAAAAAGGAACCCGGTGGCTTCTCGGTGATGGCAACTCCATTTCCTTCTGGGATGACAAATGGCTGGGCGAGTCTCCTCTCAGTCAGATTCCTACGCTCCAAAGGATCACTAACATTACCAAGCAACGTTTTGGTCCTCTGGTGGCTCATTATATGACTTCAATTAATGAGATTAAGAAATGGAAGGAGATTAATATTCCAAATCATGAGGAGGAATATTCGTGCCTAAATAACTATCTTTCCTCTTGCAGAATTCCTGAGGCTTGTTCAAAGGATCAACCTATTTGGGAGCCCACGGACTCTGGGGAATTTTTTGTTAAAACTGCTTACCTGCTCTCCATTACCAATATAGAGAATCCTTTGCCTTTCAAGCTTGTCTGGACTAAATACCTGATTCCTAAAATTGCTTCCTTCTCTTGGATCTGCATCCAAAATCGCATTTTAACCATTGAAAATCTTATGAAACGAGGCCTTACTCTTCCTAACAGATGCCATCTGTGCTTGTCCGATTGGGAGTCCACTTCCCACCTTTTTCTTTTTTGTCCTTTTTCCAGAAAGGTCATTAATAAACTTCTTCAAGTTTTTCACTTGGTTTGGGCCAATCCTCCATCAATTGTTGACCTATTTTACCAATGGCCTAATCCTTTCATAAATCCTGTGCTTAAAGGATTGTGCAAGTTTAGCCTTCAACATTTCTTATGGCAAATCTGGCTTGAACGTAATCGTAGAGTTTTCGATAAAAAAATTGTCCAACCTCAATACATTGCCAATAAAATCATCCTTTGTGCCATAGAAAATGCTCTAGCTGCACCTTTTAATCCACATCCTTGTCCTCCTTTTGAGAAAGATATCTTAAAGTCCTGTAACATCAATCTTGATGACCCCAAAAGTGTTGATATTCCCAATCCTAGAAGTAATGTTAAATGGATTCCTCCTCCTAACGGTTGGGTTAAACTCAATTTTGATGGTGCGGCCAAAGGAAACCCTGGGTTAGGGGGGCTGGCGAAATCCTAAGGGATCATCTAGGAAATCCTATTTTTGCCTATGTTGAACCTCTTGGTGTTATCACCAACCATATTGTTGAGGCCAAAGCTGTTTGGAGGGGTCTTCAATTTATCAAAACTATCCCAGGAAACATCATTGTGGAAGGATATTCCTTAAATATCATTAACTACTTGAAGTCTTCTAAGCCTATTAGCTGGAGGATCAGATCAATTATTGAATATTGCAAGCAAATTCTTAAGCGACAACATAATTGCATACTCCAACATGCCTACAGAGAGGCCAATACTATTGTTGATAAGCTGGCTAACATTGGGGTTCATGCCCAAGGACTATTAACATGGATAGACAGTCTACCTGCTGAGGTGGATGACATTCTTAAAAAGGACAAATGTGGATCCACGCACCCATAGGCTCTATTTCCTATTTCAATATTACCTTTTTCAAGATCCGTAAACTTTTTTGAGTAACCACTCATTCCCATCATTCCAAGGTGTTTTTTCGCATGAGTTTTAATGATTTGAACCCCGTGAGCCTTGATAAGTGTATTTCATTTTTTTTGAGATCTTTTTGTAGCCTCCTCGATCGGAGGTTGGTCCCGACAATCAATTTGGAGACCATCCCAAACCTTTCGGGGTATTGTGCTCGGATTTCTTGTTGGGAAAGTTTTTCATGCATCCTGATTTATCACGTTGCCTTTTTTGAGTGTCGTCATGCCATTGGTTGTGCCCTTAACCTAATACTAATTCATAGATCTTACCTTTTCCCTAGCCAATCCTTGCATGTCAAAAGTCCCAATTCCTTTGTGCAAATCATTTCATGGTCCCAAAGCAAAATTTTTTAGGGCACCATCTTCCTATTTTTAGCCTTCGTGCATGCTCTGTTCTTTATCATGGTGTCTCAATCCTTTCCCGTCCTTTTCCCCTGATCCTTGTGCTTTCCTATTCTCTATCCTCTTCCCTATCTACCATCATGAAGGAAAGCAAACCTATTTACATTGAGCCTATTGTTCTTGAGCTTAGTCCTTTGATCCGTGACTTATGGACAGACAAAACAAACAGTGCCCTGATTGAATTTTTCAAGCTCTTCTCAGGGGTCGATGACACCATTTCGAAGGCTTTTGCTGACACTTGGGATAGAGGTTATGTCACAATCCATGGGGTCCAGTACCATATCTCCTTTGAGCTATTGGCGAGCTTGACTGGGCAGCCCTTGAACGAAAAGGTGATCCGGTGCAACAAACATAATTGGGAAGCTGAACTGACCTTCTTCGAAAAAAATTTTGAGGTCCACAAGAACTATAGAAAAGGGTTGTATCATGAACACATTTCCCCTCCTCTTAGACAAATTTTAGTTCCCGTAATGCAATACCTGTCCTGTGATAATCCAGACTTGCAGTTATGTTGTTTTCATCTCGCCTATGTGAATCACTTTCGTGATGCCAAAGCCATGAATATCCCCACTGCAATATTTTGGTCCATTGATTATGCCATTGTAACCTCTCACAAAAATGAGGATGCCCTTCCAAGTCACCAAGGACTTTTCAAAGTCCTCTACCGCTATCTCCTCCTTAACTTCCCCAATGGTAACATTCCCACTCCTGAATCAGATGAAGCGAATTCATCCTCTACCCCGAGTCCTACACATTCCAATCCTAAGAGGAAGATCAAAACTGAAAAACCCCATCCTATGGCTAGGAAGAAAATTAAGGTGGAGTCAACCCCTGTTAGAAGCTCCCAACATCTGAAGCTAAAGGAAGTTTTAGAAACCCCACCTTCCATCTCAGGCAAGCCTCCCAAAGCCCAATCCTCTTCGCCTGATTTGGTTGATAAATTTCTCCATAAGCTGGTCATCCATGCCACCAATGCATCCATCGCTCACTTGGAGGCTGCCCACATTGCCATCGATAAGGCCATTGAGAGCCTCAAAGAATAGAGACACAACCTCAGCCTGTTCTTCTTTTGTGACAATTTCAATGGTTCTGCTGTTGAACCCTCCTCTGATGTTAAAGGAGGGGCTACTAAAGACGAGGTTGTAGAAATTGCAAAAGATACCTACCTTGATGGTTTGAAGGAGATTCCAAAGGTGAAAGAGACCTCGAAGGATGCAGAGAAGGATGCAACGAAGGACAATGTTTTGAATATTGATGTCCACACTTTTCTACAACTCGACGCTCTTCCTTGATGGCATTTTCTGTTGGTCCCGATCATTGTTTTGGGTTGTTCTCCATTTCCTCTGGTTTTGTGGCATGCTGCTGGGTCTGTTCCTACTTGTCTCCTCCTTTCTACCTTTTGGTGTTGTTCCTTTTTTTCCTTTGTGCTAAAGGATCGTTGGTAATCCTTCAGGTTGCTTTTTGAGTGTAATGGCTTCAGGCCTTTCATTTTTTATGAGCTTTGCTCTGTTCTTCGTGTTTCTCTTTTCCTCCTCTTTTTCCTCAGAGTTCCTTTTTGTAAAAGGTGATAGGGCACATTTCAAATGCCCTTTTTGAATTAATATAATTAACTTACCAAAAAAAAAAGTTGACTCACATACCTCTTATAATTGCATGCATTCTATTTCTGCTCCAATACTTTAATTATTAATGGTAGTACAAAAGTTGACTCACATACCTCTTATCATTGCACACACTTTAACACTTTAATAATTTAAAATTTGTTGAGAAAAAATTTAGCAATCCATTGAAGGGATTTGAACCTTTGACCTTCAACATCGTAGCACCCTAATGCTGGCTTGTGATCGATTGGGCTAACCCAATGGTTGAGACTAAAGATCAAAATAATGTATTTGTACCTTTTATTGCCTATTGTTTCTAATGCAGTGCATGGTTTAGATAACTCTACTACCAACTTGACTTGGTCCTTTCACACCACCATCACTGAGAATATTAATACACTCTGCATATTGCTCATTGCACTTTGTCTAAGTCAGCTTGGTTCTAATTTGGTAGATGATTTAATTTGACCAAGAGTTTTTTTCTTGATAGGTTTCTTTGACCACAAGATCCTCTTATTACAAGACCCCTATCATGATCCAAGTGAGGTATTATAGGTCGTCTCAGCTCTTCATTCCTGTTATTGCTCTTACAACCATTCTTCTACCACTTTTAAGTATTTTTAGCTCTCCCCAAGAGATTTTCCTTCACGTTGTCATTGTCTCCGTGTAATTCCTACTACACAAGCTCTTTAGATCATCGGTTCCAAGTACATTAAAAACTCCCCTTGCATCTATGTTTTCAAATTTAAAATGGGTCTGCTTCGTTGGCACCTCCAAAAATCATTTTTTGTCTAACAAACATATACTTGGTATTGGCTGAAAAGCAATGTTGCTACTTGGTGATGAATTTGGTCGTATGAGAGTCAAATGCAAATATCGCTTGTGCTCTTCCTAAAAGTTGTGTTCTTATGCCTTGTTATTTTTTCGCTTATAGGATTAAACTAATTTTGTTCGCTCCTCAAATTTCTTACAACATAGTACATGATATTGCCAACACCTCCAAAACCAATCAAATCGCTCCACGCTTTGTTCTGTCATACCGCCACTTCTTCGCTCATCAAAATCAGGGATCTTCAATTGAAAGCTTTATATGAAATGAAATCTAGCCCTTGTATTTATATGCAACCAACATAATTATCCTGTGGTTGGTCCACTCAACTTTATATTATAAAATCACTTCTATAATATAACATTTGACTAATTAAACTTATTATTCAAACTATATTTAAATATTTTGATTTAAATATATCAAACCTTTGGCTCAAATTAATTATTAAAATATCACTTTAATATTTAAATATTTAATTTTAATATTAAAGCATACTCATATAATTAAATCATCCTTTGGGATATATCTACTTTGAATAATTTTTCCAAACATGCCACCACTTGCTACCAACCAAATCAACATTTGACATCAATGACAACTCAATAATTCTAACATATTCCTTCAATGTCTTTGATCTTTAGTTAATCCTTCAGGGTCATTTATTGAAAAGTATTCCTTTATGAGTTCATATAGTTTGCACATTCCAAATATATTTTGTTTTCTACACAATAAGTTCATTACCTGTGAAAGAAAATATTTATTGTAATTTGATTTAAATCCATTTTTAGGAAAAATATAAACTATTGATATCATTTTGATAACAGACCTTTCAAATTCCCATGAAGCCTAGTATAAATCCATCACGACCATAAGAGAAACGTCCAATAGAAAAGCATTGTACTATGTTTATTAATGTGGTTCTAGATATGTCTCCCTCATAATTTATTTGAGCATTCATTCCATCAAATAATGATGCAATTCACATTTCAACCTAACTTCAACATATGTTCGACTTAACGTTCACTTCTCCCCAAAACATTGCCAAGGTAAAAATATGAAAGAATGTATCAACTTATCTTTGTTCAAATTACAAGAAATTAAATAACAACATAAAAAATATCTTCTTTGATATTCTTAAAAAAAAAAACCATCAAATAATGAATTCCTTTAAAATCCTAGCAAGTTAAACTCTTTTCAAATGATTACAAATCCAACAATGGTTTTGGTCATATACATATATACAACACTCTATTACATTTTATTATCTATCAATTACATTATCCATCCACTACATGGATTTCATTACCTAAACAAGTAATTCTTTGTCTGTTCTATCCACATCTACGAAGAGTCTTCATCCACTATTATTTTAAACCATTTGGAAAGAGATATAACAAGGGATCATAGACAACTCCATGCATGCAATGCACTCCTAAATGCATCTTGTATTTTTTAAAAAGAAAATGTATGACACATGAACATATCCCAATCATTCATTTTATAGTCTATCTAGCATTTGCAGCTAGAATAAGCTTCTTGCTTTTACATAAATAGATTCATTAAGTAGAATAGGCATTTATTTTAACTCAATAGATGTATAAACAGACTCATTAACAAGGTTATGCATAGTGGTGAATATTCACAAATTGGGCGAATAGTAGCATTTTTGGAAATGCAAATTGATGAATTTGGGGGACCCTAGATGTCAACCCTTTCACCCAAAATTTTTGGGACAAAAATGGTTTAGGTATCGGTTCACTGTGCATTGATAATAGTATTACAGATTTTTTAAAAAAATTACTAGCAATCCCGCCTAAATTGACAACCCTTTTTACCTTAAAATTTTAATATTTTAAACTTATCCAGCCAAATTCGCTAAGTATACCACTATATATAATTAACAAATTAGAGAAATTTTTTTATTGAAAACATTCAAACTATTAGAAAATCAAGAATTCCATCGAACTTTGGTCATGTGCAGAAACTAGTTGATCCAAAATAAAACTCTACTTGAACCAAAATTGGACCCATATCTATTGGACTCTTTTATGCTCTAGACCTACTATTGAAATCTATTCTACATCCAAAATACCAATTGTATCCTATAAAACTCTTTTATACACTAGATTAACTTCCAGATTCTTTTCTACAATCGATCCACTACCAAACCCTTTTCTACACTTAGAACAGTAGTTAGACCCTGTTCTTCACTAGAATCGATATCTGGAACCTTTTTTGCACTTGGAATAGTAGTCAGACCCTGTTATACACTTGGAATGACATTTGGATCATGTTATGCATTTGAACATAATGAAGGACCCAGTTCTACACACGAACCTACATCAATACCCTATTCTACATTTGGATGGACTACCAGAGCATATTTTGCATATGGATTGACATTCAGATCATGTTCTACATACAAATAGACTACCAAAGAATATTATGCACATAGATCGACATTAAAACCCTATTCTACATTTGAACAAACTATTAGAGCCATTTTGCACATAAACCAATATCCAGACCCTATTTTGTATTCGAACGGACTAGCAAACATTGTTTTACATCTGAATGGTCTACCAGATCCAGTTCTGCACCAAATTGACTACTAGAACTCCTTTTCCACTTAGACCAACTTTCAAATCTTTTTTTCACTCGAACAAACTACTGGACTGGGTTTTGCACTAGGTTCTCTATTTATCTTAAGACATTGTGAATATAAGTTGAAGTAGTTGTAGTAATAAGATCTATTTTTCTGCTAGCTAATTATAGGTTTTTCTTTTGCTATTTTTCTATCATTTATTGAAAATAGGTCAATGCTTTGTTTCTCATATTTTTCTCTATTTTTCCCTATTATGCATGTTGTCCCCTATTTTCTCTCTTTCTATTAAAACTCTTTTATTTTCTATTTCTATTGAGATATAATTTTTTGTTATAAGATTATAAATAGGTAAATGCTTTGGTTTTCTAAAGATATTATGATGCTCAATTTCTTTGAAGATATATATTTTTTGTTAAGTAGCGTTTGTATTTACAACGGGTTTTAAATAGGATTCCAAAACCTTATTACATAAGAGTTGGTAATAACATGCCGAGAATAAGCCATTACAACAAAATTATGGGCCCAAGGCACCAATACCCTGAAAATGAAAAACAAACAGAAATCTCGCCCAACGGGAATAGGTAAATTTGAACAATCCCGCCCAGTGGGAAACCACCAATTTTGAAGGAAGGTAAGTTTGAAGATCCCATTGAGCGGGGAGCAGTTGAAAACCACCATCATGTAAATCCCACCCAGTAGGAAGCAAAAAAAAACCATTATAATATAAATCTCGCCTAGCGGGAAGTAGTCAAAAAGCCACCAAAGAGTGAATCCCACCTAGCGGGAAGCAGCAGAAATCCATCCCAGTGTAGATCCAGAGAAAACCAGCAAGAAATGATAAAAACCCGCCCAGTGGGAAACCCAACGGTTTTGGAGAATCTTGCCCCGCGGGAAACCATCCCGCCCAGCGGGAAACCATCCTGCCCAAAAAAAATGGGGAATCTCGCCTAGTAGGAAGTAGCTAAAAACTAGCAAAGAGGAGATCCCACCCATCGGGAAGCAGCCAGAAAGCACCACCAAGAGAATCTCGCCCCCAGGACAACCAACAAGAAAAGACAATAGGTTAAGGGACCATGGATACAGGGACTGGGGATCCCAGGTGGGAAGAGGTAACAGCCACAAATATGGGATACCTTGGAGCCTAGCCTGGGAGATCCAGGGTCTGCATGCATAGATCAAATCCCCCCAATATTTGAAAATGTAGCAAAACCTAGAGAACCCCAATAGCAGGGGCCAATAATCCCATCCTTACATAGGAGAAACTTTAAGTAACTAGGACTGAGGCTAGGAACAACCCAAGAAGATAAACCCCCCCCCAAGGCCAAACAAATTCCCAAGGTGTCCACCAAGGAGCAGAATCAGCACGAAGAATCCTCCAAGCAAGAAATTGAAGAGGGCCCTCCCCACAGGGACGTGACCAACAACAACCACAGGATCCCATAGAGGATTCACTAGAAAAAAGGGGAAAGAGGCCCCCCTAGAACACCCCCAAAGCAGTAAGGACCTCAAAGGAAACCCTAGGAAGCCATCAAAAACCCAACCAATCACCCCCACCACCCAAAGAACCGTAGGGAACCAGATCCATGCCAAAAAATTGCAGAAAACACTAGGGGGAAGCCTGAGAGAAAAAAGGGAAGGGATCCCAAAAACAACAAGGAACCCTAGGAAGCACCAGGCCAAAAACTCAAACAAGGGAACCCTGACCGACTGGGAGAGGTGCAAAAAGAGGAGAAGGATCTCCCTCAAGGAGATCATCTGCAACAAACAATCCCAGGGAGGGATGACCTAGGAAGAGCTAGGGACTGGGCAGGAACCAGGGGAGGGGGAGTAGGGAAGGGATCGGGACCCTCCCCTCTCTACTCTTCTCTTTGAAGATATTATGATTCTCTGTTTCTAGTCCATTTTGTACTATAATATGATTTTTCCACATATGTATCACTAATTATTTTTTGCATACACAAGTCTTTTCCTACATTGATTTTAATTTGTATATTGATTAGTTTTGTGCTCTTATCAGTTACAAGTGCTATCACTATAAAATGGATTAATGGCATACAATTAAAAAATCACAATAAAGCATGGTAGGAAATAGATATGTATTTTCTACCAACCAACCATGTGTTTATTCTAGTTACAATATTATATTGAGGCCTAAAAAAAGTAAGATCTCTTCAACATTTATTACATTTTTGAAATGAAAAACATTTTCTTTACAAGTAAAATGTCACCTACTAGCAATGGAAAGAAGGTGGTCAAATCTTTAGCTAAAAAGAGTATCCTTAAATATTTTATCCATATGTCAAAATCCAACGAGTCGTCAACATTTGTGCAAACCTGAGGTACAAATGATTTTTTACTTCTAAAAAGTTAGTTGTATATTATATAATTATTTTAAATACTGCTTTCTTCCTAACTAGTTAATTCTCAGTATGTGCATGACAATATGAATATTTTTTCTATTTGTAAGTTTGTTTTGTTAAATCCAAAAATTATAAAGAATATTATTGTATGCTATTATGCAGAAGACCCTGTTGACCCTAATATGCCTCCACTTGAAGATATTCCTTGCCAAGAGATACCTTCTAATGAAAATTATCTTAACAATGACATCCAACAAACACTTGAATATATTCCTCAAAATGACATGTCAGTTGAAAATGAAAGTGATAAATCAAATACATTACAAAATTCTTATGAATCTTCAAGCAAAAATACTAAAAATAGAAAGGTATTTAACTAGGCTATTGGAAGGGCATTTAAGGTTGAATGGGCAGAAAAATTTCTCTTTATAGATCCAGTATTTATTGAGGATAACATAGTCGATCTGAAAGTATGTAGATGCAAAATTTGTAGTTGGAAACTAGGTAAGGATCACATGCTACAAAATAAGATAGATACAATAGAAAAACATGCTGGCAAAGCTTATGTAAAAGTTATAGGAAGTGATGGTAAAATTAATAAAGAAGTTAGGTGGAAGGATGCATCAAAATGTATGCATGTTAGATATGCAATAGAATATGAAAATCACTTGAAACAACAACAATCTCTAATTGAGAAATGTGGAATGATTGAAGCCCAATTTCATAAAATTCATAAGATATTTTTAGCTTTAAAAAGTTTGTAGTTTGCTGTTGTATGTAGTATTCTAAAAAATGGTAGAACCATGTCTGATTTTATTGATTATAAGAACCTATTTCAACTAGCTGATGTGCAAAACCTTCCTAGTTCCCATTGGTTAGATTGAAGTGGTTGGAAAATGGAAAATATCTATCATTTAGTTGAGAAGGATGACCTGAGGAAGAAAGTAAAACTTGCCAAATTCATTTCACTTTCTATTGATGAGGTGATGGTTGTGGATAACACATGTTGGATTTGCATGTATGTGTACACATTTCAAAATCATGTAAGAAAACCTATTTTTCTAGGATTACATAAGATGGTGGAAAGTTCAAATGCAGAATATATATATAATGTTGTTGTAACTAGTTTAAAGGATATTGCAAGAATGAATGATATAGACATAACCACAAATTTAATATGCGTTGGAGTTGATGGTGCTGCTATAATGCAAGGACATAGAAATGGTCTTTGTGTTTGACTCCAAACCTCAGTTGTCCCATACATGATACCCATTCATTGCATGCTTCATAGAGTGAATATTGCATGTAAAATCATGAGCATTTTTAAAAATGTTGCAAGAATCGAAGACCTCATTCATGAAATATATTATTATTTTTATTGTATTACAAAAATTTTGGAGAGTTTCATCACTTTGCACTAGGAGTTACAGAAGGACAAAAATTGTTAAAATATGTTGATACAATGTGGATTTCATTGTATCAACTTGCACTCAAAGTTATTACAGAATATCAATCTTTAACAGGGTTTATGTATGCAAATCGTAGGGCAATTGATAAGCCAAAATATTTGTTGTTCCATTTGACTGACTTGGAAACTCTTTAATATCATGTGGTATTCTTCCAATGTTACAAAAAATGAACAAAATGATTAAACTTGCACAAGAGAGATCCATCTATATCATTGATTTCATGAGGATGAGAAAGCAAATATGAATGATTATTGATAGGTTATATTTATCCAAAGCATATTTTACAGATCCCTTATTTGATAGTTGAAATACATTGACAAACATGAACAATCCAAAAAGTTCTTGAATTTTGACATGAATGATCATCTTTGTATTAATGTTCATGGAAATATGATACCCCTACATTGTTCTAAAAGATAATCAGGTATAGCTATAAACGATGTTAAAAAATTTCATGTACCACACAATATATTTGAATTTTTTTACACAATACTAAGACAAAATTGTTAAAAATAGCAAAATCATTGATAAGTGAGATAAGATATCGGTTTCAAAGAGATGAGTTGTTTGAGGCCATGGGTGTGGTTAACCCTTTGTTTTGGGAACCTTGTATTGACTACAATTCTACACATGAGTTGTTTATTAAATATATGGGTATTCTTATTAAGAATTTTAGTAAAAGTGTGTAATTCAATGGTGTTGAAATCAAATGTATACTCAACAAAGATATTTTAAAACAAAAATCATCTCATTTTGGAAGAACAATGGTTGAGAAAATTTCACTTTTGAGTAGCATCCATGAGACTGGCTCCATTGCATATTTGTGGTAAAAATTATATCTAAGTAGTATCTTACAAGATACGATTAGTGAATAATTTTTTTTATATGAATTATGTCAAACAATGATTTTGGGATCTATGGAAGATGAGAGGGTTTTCCGTGCACAATATTTTGTTAAATCTAAGCTTTGCAATAGGTTGGAAAAAAATTTAGAAAATTGTTTGATAATTTATGTGTCATCATATCAACTAGAAAATTTTTCCTATATCTCCCTTTTATAATTTTTTTTTTTTAAATTTACCCTTACCTTGCACAACAAAACTTAGCAACCAACGGATGAGATTTGACCTTCTGACCTCTAGAAGTGCAACGCCCTAATGTGGGCTTGGCAACCATCTAGGCTAACCCAATGGATGAAACCAAAAGGGCACAATAGAATACTTAACTCCTTTGTTGCACTATCTTGAATAGCAAACACTTCAATATTATAGGTGTCGAGGAGATTTGACCCTCGAACCTTCTACACCATAGCACCCTAACATAGGCTAGAAAACCATCAAACAATGGAGTCCTATTTGACAAAAACATTTCTTGGCAAGCCATGTGTGTTCTTGTAAGATCTTCCTTCAAGCTGTTAGGCTTTCACGAAGGAACCAAATCTGATACCAATTGAAGAACACAAGCTTATACTGAGAGGGGGGTGAACAGTATAAGATACAAATTTTCTCTTTTATTTTCAAATCAATAACCTCAAATAATATCAATGCAATAATTGAATAATGCACAAATTAGCATACACATAAGATACAAATATTTTACATGGAAACACCCTCTCGGGAGAAAAACATGGTAAAGAATTGCTTATATTTTTCTTCAATAAATTTTATGGGCACAAAACCACATGAGACACCAATCTATTATACAATTTTATGGACACCAATACATAGGATACATCAATCCCCTATACAAGTTTATGGACACCAATCCATAGGAGACACCAACCCCCTTGCTCAAGTTCGTGGACACCAACCCATAGGAGACACCAATCACCTTGCTTAGATTCATGGAAACCAATCCACGGGAGACATCAATCCCCTTGCTCAAGTTTGTGGATACCAATCCACAAGATACATCAATCCCTTTTCTTAGGTTCATGTACACTAATCCATAGGAGATACTAATCCCCTTCTGCTCATAAATATGGTCTAAAACTCTGCTTAGATCTATCCTCAAATATTGCTCACAAACACTGCTCAAATATGCTCTAAAATTTGCTCACAAAAAATCCTCAAATTTGCTCCAAAATATTCTCACAAACATTGCTCAAATCTTCTCCAAAACTTGCTCATAAATATTGCTCAAGTCTTCTTCAAAACCTGCTCACAAATACTGCTCAAATCTACTCCAAAACTTGATCAATAATGGCATCAAGTTCTTTACCTTTTCTTGAGTTTACTTTATTCAATTAAAAGCAATTCAAACATATTCTACCAAAAATTATTTGAACTTAATGAACATATAGAGGATGATATGCACTAGTGTAGAAAGCTTCAAATGGTCAATATATTCTTCACATTCATTTATTCTTTCACTTTCACATATCTCACATTTATTACATTTAAAAAAAAAACTTCTCACAAATACTACTCAAATCTGCTCCAAAACTTGATCAATAATGGCATCAAGTTCTTCACCTTTTCTTGAGTTTGCTTTCTTCAACTAAAAGCAATTCAAACATATTATACCCAAAATTATTTTAACTTCATGAACATATAGAGGATGATATGCACTAGTGTAGAAAGCTTCAAATGGTCAATATTTTCTTCACATTCATTTAGTATTTCGCTTCCACATATCTCACATTTTTTACTTTTAAAGGTAACTCAAATCTAGCATAAGATAACTTACTTGTGTGTTGAATTGGACATGATAATACCTTGCTTTTCTTCCACTATCATGTGCACCATTTCTTCTTCTTGAAATGGCTAAATTATCCTTCCTTGTCAATTTATTTCTTGGGTAAATATGTGATCTCAATCCTCTTGCTCTATTCTTTAAAGTCTTGAATTGTTTCAAATCTATGCTCTCCAAATCTACCTCAATAATGATGATCTTATTTTTGCATGTGCTTTCCAAATCTGCCTTAACAAAATGATTTTCCTTTTGTATATGCCTTCCAAATCTACCTTAATAATAATGATCTTATTTTGAAACTTATAAAATAAAACTTTATAACAACAACATGACTCCTTATATCTCTCTTTTAAAACTTGTAAAATAAAACTTTATAATACCAACATGACTCCTTATATCTCCCTTTTATAACTTGCAAAATAAAACTTTATAAATAACAAACTGACTCCTTATATCTCCTTTTAATAACTTGCAAAATAAAACTTTATAAATAGTAAACTGACTCCTTATATCTCCTTTTAATAACTTGTAAAATAAAACTTTATAATAATAACATGACACCTTATATCTCCCTTTTATCAAATTTAATTTAAAAACTTTACCCTTACCTTGCACAACAAAACTTAGCAACCAACAGATGAGATTCAACATTATGACCTCTAGAAGCATAGTGCCCTAATGCGGTCTTGGCAACCGTCTAGGCTAACCCAATAGATAAAACCAAAAGGGCACAATAGAATACTTAACTCCTTCACTATGCTATCTCGAACAACAAATAATTTAGAAAAAACAAGCATCAAGGAGATTCGACCCTCAAACCTTCTGCATCATAGCTCCCTAACACAAGCTAGGCAACTGAATGGGCTATCCCAGTGGATGAAACAAAAGGGGCACAATAAAATTCTTAACTCCTGCTTTGGATCACTGCTATGCCTCCAAACTTGCACTCCTCTCCTCCCTTGTCTTCTACTTACTGCTCGCTCTCCTCTTGAAGGATATTCAATTTTCTTATGACCCTGAAAAATGAATTACTGCCTCAAATAAATATGTTTTTCCTTTGTCTTTCACACCCAAGGTGATAGGCCCTGCATTTAAACATTTGAAATTGAATTTTATTTTTGTATGGTGTTCTCAAGGAGGTCGGCCCATGCATATTTAATTTTTTGAATTTCAAATTCACTTCAAGTCGGTCCACTCTTTTTGCCTTTATATTATAATATTAAATCTATGATTTAAATATTATAATATTTGAATATCTATTTAAATATTTTGATTTAAATATTAAATCACCCTTGAAGATATCTATCTTGACATCAATGACAACTCATATGATTAAATCACCCTTGAAGATATTTGCCTTGACATCAATGACAACTCAATAATTCTAACATATATCACATTGTGCTTTTAAAAATTGTATGTTTTATGTCACAGTGTCTCAATTACCTTCATTTATAAATTGTTATGTTTTATATCATAGTATTGTTAATGTATGACTATTGATATTATTTTGTTTTACTTTGCAAATAACTATTAATAAACAACAATATTTTTTTTGTTGTTTGAGATGAACATAGTAAATAATATTTGATAGACATAAACTAAAAAATCAACACAAAATTATAAATGCAAACAAACTTTGAATGATGGAAGACACAAAATTAGTAAATGTCTTTTTCATTAATTTGAATAGATATATATAACATTGTACAAAATTATTGCCTGCAGTCAACTTAAAAATATTTCACACTTTGTTAAATATCTGATTAGGGGTTTGTTGCTTCAGTTTCACTTGGAGATGCCTTTTATTTTTATTTATCTCCTTCCTTGACACTCTACGATGGCAATGTTCCAAATCTGACTAGGTTTTCCTATACTTTCTCAATACTCCCCACCAATGCAGCTGGTTATTGGTCTGGATATTTGAATAGTATTGGAAGCATTTATTTCGCTTTCTACTATTGTAGTACAAGGTTCAGATCTTTGTTGAGCTTTTCCCTAATATATTTTTTTAAACGATTATTATCCACCACTTTTGATTACATTTTTTCTTTATTTCCATTGCATTTTTCATAAATATCTTCATCACATTGATATTAACTTACATGCTCTTAACTTATATTTTTAAGTTACCAAAATTTTACTGCAAAAAGAAATGAAAACATAATTTAAAAGAATTATATGAAAAAAATTACTTTTTTTAATAAAATATTAAAATTTTACTACAAAAGAAAATTAAAACATAAAAAAACATTTTCTTACCTCAGCCACATCCCTTGCAGCCTCAGTGAGTGCAAATTTTTTCTTATTAGAAGCCCATTGGTTATAAAAATATTGGGCTTCCACATTAATATTCTTTATCTATTAACCATAATATTTAAAACACCATCATCATGCACAATAGCTGACTTCACTAATCCTTATGTGGCTTGATCTAGCAGGCCATCGAGCTTTTCTGTTACATACTAAACCAAAGAAAAAAGTGATTCTTTTTTTGAAATATTCTTATACCAGGTATTAATTTGCTTTATAAGGACCTTGGACTAATGTTCCTAATCCTTCATCACTTCCAAATCTCTAAGAACAACTTGTTTTACAGTTACTTTAGTATTTTCAACCCTTAAATTATTTTCATAAAAATTTGCTAGAATTATTTAGAAAATAAAATAGAAAAAAATCTTAATTGAAAGTAAATACACATTGATTTACCTAAGTATGATGATATCTGCTGAATTTGGATGCCTATAGGGTTAGGGTAATTCACAATAGATTCAAATTCCACATTTTGTGCAAATCTAGATGCACAAGAACCACCAGGAGAAGCAAATTGTCTCAAACATTTTTGCAACCTCTGCAATGGTGAATCTTATGATACAATGTCTTTAGGATCACCAGTTTATTCTAGCATGTGACCACTTAAGGTAGCATCCTATTTACTCCTTGTGGTGGCTACCCTACTCTGCATTTAGTTGAAAAGAAAATTTTAAAAATGAAAACCTGCCAAAATATAAAATACTATTTTATGGTCAAATATGGACTTATTACCTTAAATCCTTGGGGTGTCATGGCAATGGTTTGTAGTGTTGCATGCACTATAGTTGGTACAGGAGTATTTTTCAAATTATAAAAAATTTCATAATATAGTGCTAAAATGTAATTAATGGTGCCCACAATGGGTTGTGACTTGCTGGTTTGCAATTGCATGCCTTGCAAATCTACTTTGATTCGATCTAAAATATAGGTGCACCAGTCAAAATTATTATGCTTCTCACAAAAACAACATTGGTCAGTTTCCAATACAAAATTTTTTATCTTCCAAGTAGAATCAGTATTGCCTAGAAGAACTCAATAATGGCCTTTAGAGTTGGATGTTAAACATTGGTGATTGTTAACTCTCTTTTTGACTTAGCGATGGAAGCTACAAAAATAATTAGATAAAAAATTACAAATTTGAAATTTTGAACATTAATAGAATCTAAATAATAAGAATTATACCTTGCAATAATTTTGTATCAAGATGATACATTGTCTCAATGTATGCTCTATCACCTACAGTTAGCGTGAGCTTCATTGAAACTATAGGACAATCCCTGAAAGGAAGATCTATCAATATCTGAATGTCTGTAGGCATGATTATGAACAAAAAATTTATATTCCATAATGGCATGTTGACTATGGCATGGTCATGGTCATAAGTGGCTATGATAGTGTGCAGGAGGATTTTATCAGTTTTGAAATGGGGTATTAAAAGCAAGTTGATAAAACCTACGTCATTTACCCATGAAAGGTCCAAACCTGGGGTTGTTAATAAATCTAAAAATTTAGTGCAAGAAATGTTCTTGAATTTTGCAGTAGGGGTGGAAGGGGTGGAAATTTTTAGAAGTTGGAAGGAGGAGAAATTAGATTAGAAAGTTTGTTGGGTAATGGTTCGCTCTGGTCAAGTGCAGTCATAGAAAATAAAATTGCAAAAATGATAGTTGATGCCCTTTTATAGACATAATATATGGGGTTAACATGTGGTAGCATGGTATTAGACATGAAATATGGGTGAGTGATCATGAGACACATGGCAACTAATATATGGGGGAATATTTTTAATGCTGGACCATGTTTTGCACCCAGTACAAGTTTGGACCATTTTTAGCATGCAGACTAAAGCCAAACCTTGTTCTACATTTTTTCTGTGGCTAGACCATTATCTGCATTTGGTCCAAAATCAAACCTTATTTTACACCCTATTTGAGGTTGGACCATTGACTACACCCGATCCAAGGTCAAACCTTGATCTACACTCGGTCTAAATTTGGACCATATTCTACATCCATACTGATACTGAACCATGTTATATACCCGATACGAGACTAGACCAGTTTCTACACCCGATCCTTTATCAAACCATTTCTTGCACCCGATCTGAGACCAGACCATATAATGCACTCGGTCCAAGACTGGACCAATTTCTATACCCAGTTTGAGACTGAACCATATTCTGCATCCAGATCAAGATCAAACCATGTTCTATACCTAGTCTAATATCGTATAATTTTATACTCTTGGATTGAGGCCAAATCATATTTTGTAACGGCCTGTGGTTGGATCTCGTTTTCGACCCAGTCCAGCTAGGACTTTCAAATTTACCAATATTTACAACTTTTTTTTTAATAAAGGTAATTTTACATTTCCTCCTACATGAATTTGGCCAGGATTCACCAAATTTTCTAAATAGATTCACCAATTTTTTACAAGTATATTTCAGGTTTGACCCCGTATGCATAACCCTACTCATTAAATAGAGCAAGTATTTATTTTAGCTCAATTGGCTTCATGCCATTCAAATCATGACATTTTGCAAGCGTCCCTTGCTTGTTTCATCCTATGGAAAGCCCCTTACTTTACTGCTATCAAACACAATGTATTTTCATTCTATTTAAATAAAAGCACCCTCACCATCATTATTTTCCTAGTTAAAGCAAAGATCACACCTGTCCAATATAAATTCACTCAAGCATATTTTGTATTTTTTGAATATGACCCTTCTACAAGAGTATAACTTCACCAATATAGTAACACAGGTGTTATATATATAAAAAGTAATCATAAAAATATTTCATATCTAAAAAAAGTAAAAATATCAATCTTAGATTATCAGATATCAACCATATCTCTTAAATAAGACTTTACATAACTAAATCACACCAACAAACTTATTTCGGTGCATTCCTCTTCAACAACTTGATGGTACAAATCTAGGTGGAATCACATGTTCCTCCTCAATACTTCAGTTAGGTGAAATATAGAAGTAGGTTTCCTACAGTCCTATGACCATACTGAATAAGCTTACAAAAGTCAATCTTCCCAAGAAAGCATTATAAGAGGACAATCACTTGCCTAGGAGGTGATATAATATTTTACCTTCTCAAGGGTCATTTTATTGACAACAACTACTCAAAAACACAAGGAAAGATATTATCACAAATATTTTATTGTTTTATAGTCAAACTTAAAACATGCATCACGTTCTTTTATATTTTAAACAAACAACACTGTAATCCAATTTCACCATTCTTCACTACTGGTCTAGACCAGTTTTAGTTGAATTCTAAATTTGAAATAAAAACCAAGAAATCATTTTTTTATAGACTCAAGCTTCTATATTTTACTCCACATAGACTGAACTATGTAGAAGAACATATAAACATGAGCGTTGTCTAAAATATTCTAGTCTACTATCTCTACAACTCAATATTTGTTCTATTAAACAAATCGATAGGAAATGTAGACAAAAGAGGACAAGCATCCATTGTAAGTTGAGCAACATTTGTTTTACCATGGAAAAAAACAAAAAGTGTAAAGTTACACTACAATATAGAGTTAAATATATAATATATTTTCCAAAAAATTTCAATCATAAGAGGTAATTTTCAAGGTCTACCTAAAGCACGCAACCCAATTCAACACAAAAAATGTCCTAAAACAATTTTGGTCTTTTTTTCTTGCTCTTAGTTCTCCTTTATTTTTTTATCTTCCCCTCTTTTTGAGAAATATCTCACCCCCTATCATTCACTTCTTTAAATAAAATTCAAGGTTGTGCATTATATCAACAAACTAATGCATGTTCCCCCTCTTCTTAGCATGGTGGCCACTACTAAACTAATATTGATGATTTTTCCAACAAATGCACCGATGTCATCACAAATTATATTATATATTATCATTTTTAAACAACTAGAACCAAAATAACCTTTCCCTTGGTAAAATGATAATTCAACTAATCTAAGACACAAGGTTGACAAATTTTCAATCAAGTATGCTTCATTTTATTGAATGAATCGAAGTACTAAAATTATCAAGAATGTTATAAATGAACAACCTTGGTCTCTATCAGACTCACACAACAACATAGCGATAGACATAAATTTTTATTTTGTAAATATAAAAACCATTTTATATCACATGAAATTTCATCTCAATTAATCCATAACCCAAGAAATCACATTTAAAGAAATTATCGAACAACAAGCACTATCATCCAAATTAATATGTAAATCATGCTATGCAACTACATGAAGAGATAAAAATTATCCATGTTGCTTGATTTTTTGATGAATTAAATCATCATATCATTTCCCTTTACAACATCTCATTCCTAATTGTTAGTTCTTTCTTCCACTTGAAAAAAAAACTATTCTTGCAAAAGTGCAAATCTATCAGCAACATCACATTCTTTCATAAAACATAGGTTTTGAGGAAACTAAACATGAAATAATAAATCATTCCATAAACAAGATGCATTATTTTCTTTCATAAAATGTATGTTTACAAAAACTAATCATAAAATAGTCAATCATTCCATCAAAAAAATAATATAGCATAACATAATCCATTCATAAAAAACATCTGCCAAGGGAGGGTTATGACATTTACCTCCAAGGCACAGGTGGCTGAAAAGGATGTAACTATCTAAGTATACCATAAATACCTTAAAATACACACACCAGAGAAATAAACCAAGGTGCTATCCAAACTCAAGTATTGGTTCTAATATCTAGAAAGGGGGTGATAACCAAAAAATAAACATGAACACTGACTTACAGGTTCTGGGAAAGGTGAAAAGCAAACCTAAAACACTCTAGAACTAATAGCAAAACTAGATGCACTCAAAGAAAAGAAAGAGAAAAAACCCAATAATATTTTAATATTCAAACAATAGAAAACAATCAAGCAAACACAAACCAAATATTCCATAGAGGTTCTCAAAAGTAATTACATGCAGTCAAAATAGAACTAAGAAAAAAGAGAAAGGATTAAGCAAGAAAAAAATCAAAGGAGGTACCTTAACTCAACAAACACACTTCTTCTTCCTTCTGGTTCAATGTACGATGCTCCTCCCACCAACTCTCATTCTCTTTTCCTCAACAATTTTGCTTAACCCTCAAAACAAGCCATCTATATCCATAAAAACAATTGCAGAGGAACCCCAAAGTAGCCATGCAAAGCAACCTTCTCAATGTTGGCCTGCTATGCTTTAACATAATGTTTGAATGAATGTCACATAAACCAAAATATTTTCTTTCAAATAAGCATTCAAATTAATTCAGGCTTACCAAAGCATAATTACATGACTTAAGATAGATTAATCCACTTTCTTAACAAGTATCTCTTTCTAATGTTTTCCACCATTAGAATAAAATAATCAACTATTACCTTCCAATGCTAATTAATTCAAAATTGTTAGATTTAGAGTATATTACATTATTTAGGTACATGTCTATGTACCACCTTAGGTAGATTATTATATTAGGAGTTACTTTGGGAAGAAGGAATAAATGCACAAGTGTTAGAATGTGCAATATGTAAAAGGACAAGTGTCTATCATGCAAAAAAACATGTGTCCTCAAGGTAGATAGGTAGAGTAAGGGCCAAGTAACTTATCTTCTTATATATAGGGCTCATTGTAAGGAAGCATGCATTCCATATAGCATGCTCTAGTTTCCATATTATGTATTAAGTTTCCATTTTTGTATGCTTTCATTAATGGTTGTTGCATGTGTTATTTTAGAAGTCTCTTGTGTTAGTTTCATGCTTGTTAAGCTTCCATTATCATAGTTAGATCTTAGCTTGCTTATTCCATTACTTGTGGTTGCATTTCCATTTAGTTTATAGCTTCAAAAGCTAACATGGTATCAGAGCACATGGTAGATCCATAGAAAATAGGAAAGCCACAAGAAAGGTGCAAAAAATGGGACTTTCCAATAGGTTACCCATATGAGCACTACTCTAGCTAAAAATGCATAGCTATGGAGTTTTTTTGATGGGTTGAAAATATTAGATCATTAGGAAATATTGGGATTTTGTTTTTTATTGTAAGGAGGACTAAAAAAAACCAAAGTCCATGCCCTTACATTGAAAAGACCCTTTTTTGGCTTTATGGGGTTTCTTTTTTTCTTTGCAGGTTTCAAACTCTTGATGTTGTGTCCTGCCACAAAACCAGAATTTTCACACTCAACTAGAGTCAGACCATAGCTGAACATGCTACTTCATTTTTTGTTCTTCCATGCGTGAGATTTTTTGCTCTCTATGAGGGTCTCCATCCATTCCAAGAACACTACCCACACCAAACCTGAACGTGTGTCCTACCGCTCCACTGTTACTACTCATGAGATATTTGTTGTACACCATGAGGGTTTGCAAACCATCCACTTAAAATTTTATACTAATCTCAAATACCTTGTTATGTCTACCATCATAAAATACCTATGCACTATAGTAAAATATTCACAATATCCCACTTTGGACCTGCGTAAGGGTTTTTGAACAACTCAAATTTTGCTTTCCACAACCCTATGTGCTCAATTTCATGTCTTGAATACCACCATTCCTGTTTATGGGGGTTTATCAAGAAACCCTAACTTCTTTCAACCACCTCTGTTTGCTTCTATAAACTGCTTTTCACCCTTCATTCCAATACAAACCTACTCATCGTGATCTACCATTGCTAGATTTGCACTACACCATAGATGAGCATACTATTCCCACTAGTGTTTCCAAAGTACCTTGAACCTGTTGTGCACCATTGTTGATAGAAAAAAAAATATTTTGTACCCCGATGTTGTATCTTGAACCATGCACAAAGGAGGTTCTAAGGTTTTTGAGCCTAATATATGAAGAATGATTTCCATTACTTCCTAATATTGTTGAGAGACCTATCAATCTATTTGCATGTTATAGAACCCACCATTACATTCCAAGAATCAAATAAGGGTTTCTTGCATCGCTGTTATCAAAAGATGAGTGTTATCAATATAGTTACATAAAACAATAGGTATTATCAACTACAAATTTTTGAACCAATGCATGCTATCCATGTGGTGGACAAAACCTTTTGATATTTATCTTCCTCATATGAAATCAATTTCAAACGCCACCGAATATTCAAGGTAAATTTGAGAGATTATTTACATTTACTTTGGAGATATAATATTTTCTTTGGAAAACTATTAATGGAGAAATAAGGATGAGTTTTTTAGGCTTTATAAGATTCATTTCAAATATTTAAAATTAAATGGAGGTATAAGGTTGTTATAAAGAATAATAGATTTATTATTCAAAGCCATAGAATACTTGCAAATAATTAAATTTTGGAGAGACAAGGAATTCTACTTCAAAACTAGGAATATTAAATTTGCATGGGATTCAAACCTTATTATATTAGGCAAATAATTAATTATGGATATATAAGGGTTTATACCATTAGAGAATTAATATTAATTTGTAAAATGTTATTTTCTAAACCTTACAATATTTGCAATTGATTAATTTAGGAGGTATAAAGTTTTCAACATTGAAAATCAACATTATTATTGAAAATATTATTATTAATTTATAATATTTCAAATTAGGGAGATATAAGGTATACTACATCAAACTTTATTTTATTGGAATTTAGAAATATTAAGCTATTAACTATTGGGATAAATAAAGCAAGTTTATTCTTCACTTAAAGGTGTTGGAATTATCTATTCATGCTTGTCTCATACTCATACTAAAGGGACATAAATCCAACCATAGAGAAATTCAAATTGATAAGTGCATATATCAATAGGGAGAAGGTGAACTAACACTAGCTAAGCACTTTTATAGCATATTATAAACTATCTAGGGAGTCATAAGGAAGCCTACATCAAAGGAACATGGCAAAGAAGAAGCAGATGAAAAAGAAAACAAGTAATCCAAAAGTAGAAACTCAAAAACTAGAACTTCACAAGTTGACAGAATTAGTTGAAGAAGAAAATCTATATCTTCAACAAGAACTAATTATCTTTGGAGAAGACTCAGACTTTCAAGAAGAAGAAATTTACATTCAATATGACCCTCTAGAAAAGACTAAGGAATGATTGCAACTACTAAAAGGATGCACACACAAGGTGATATAGAAAATTGAAATTCAAGAGAGTACATCTATAAAGGAAAATAAGGATTTACAATCAATCATGAGAGAGGCCAATATTAAATTTTTTTAACACAATAAGATTACTTAGATTCAGAAATTGGTGAAGCACAAACAAAATCAAAAGATGTGTTCACAATACCTAATAATATAGGAAAAATAATATACATGACATTACTTTCTAATGATGTTATAAAATATGAGAATAAAATACAAGAGACATGATAATAGATTTAAATAATAGATATATGGATGAAGCATATGCTTTGAATAGTAATCTTGTAGAGATTACTAGGAAAATAGAAAAAGGAGATTATTCTACACTTAAGAAATGCATACAAAGTGTTCTCGATAATGGTAATGATTACTATGAATATTTTGTTACTATACCTACCAATCTATGGAGAATAATCTACAAAGGAATTATCACTCTTAATGTTTCTAATATGAGAGAATAGGAAAAGGTTGAAGAGGTAAAGAACAAGATAGAAATGAAAGATGCTTCTAATGATACAAATGACTTAAGACCTATGATGGTTGATTCATGTTGCAATACCATAGAATCAAAATAATTGATTATGGATGTATGCTATGATACTATGATATTCTACAAATGGATAAAAATACAAATCATGATTCTTATCAAAATGAAAGGGAATATTGCAATGCAAGCATTGACACTAGTGATTTAGAATTTTTGACAAAGATAGAAGAACTTGTTACAAATATTGATGCTATATGTGATACAAGTGATCTAGATATAGTTCATGATTTCTTAGAAAAGGTTCATGGTGCTAGAATTGATGAAGGTATAAATTCATATGATGATAGATACAATGATGCACAAGATTATATTGATACTGACAAATATCATTCTAATGATTGTATTGATCATACTAATGGTGTTTGCTCAAATTTGATAAGACATGAAGATACATGATAAGGAAAATATGAATGGAGAATGAGAGAACCAATAGCATCAGGAATCATATCAAAGTATGAAGATCTTGACTATATAGGTCAGACTAGTAGCAATAATCAAGGAAAAAAATTAGTGACAGAGGTTTATAAAAATAACTGTTGTGAAGGATGTAATGGTTAAATAAATTTGGCTATAGAAAATAGGTGCAATAATTGTAATAGATATGGGCACAAGATAGATAAATGCTGGAATCTCCATAGCTATAAAATTTGTGGAGGAACCAATCATTCCCAAAGACATTGTTGGTACAAATAAAATCATTTCTTTGATTGGGTATATACAATGAGAAGAAAATTTATCAATGAATTCTCTCAAGTATACTTATCAAGGTGCAAATATGGGCACAAGAAAGGTATAAACTACTTCTACAACAAAATTTGAAGGAAAACAATAATAGTGCCAAAATCAAAAGATCAATTCAAAAACCACTTGAAGAACGAAGACAAATACAAAGATCCATATTGAAGACTAAATTCTTCAATACCTAAATAATGTAATATAGGGGAGTGTTATATTTAGAGTATATTACATTATTTAGTTACATGTCTATGTACGGCCTTATGTAGATTATTAGATTAGGAGTTACTTTGGGAAGAAGGAATAAATTCACAAGTGTTAGAATTTGCAATATGTAAAAGGATAAGTGTATATCAAGTAAAAGTGCATGTGCCCTCAAGGTAGTTAGGTAGATTAAGGTTCAAGTAACTTGTATTCTTATATATAGGGCTCATTGTAAGGAAGCATGCATTTCATATAGCATGCTTCAGTTTCCATATTATGGATCAAGTTTCTATTTCTGTATGTTTATATTAATGGTTGTTGCATTTGTTATTTCAGAAGTCTCTTGTGTTAGTTTCATGCTTGTTAAGCTTCCATTATCATAGTTATATCTTAGCTTGCTTATTCCATTACTTGTGGCTTCATTTCCATTTAGTTTATAGCTTCAAAAGCTAACAAAAATCAACTATTTCTTCCTAATGCTAACCACATTAGAATACATAATATTTCTAACAACAAGGTAATTAGATTAATGGCTTACTAATTAATACCAAATGTTAATGTTAACATTGATACTAATATTCCAAGTATTAATATTATTGACCTCATTAATACTTTATTGGATTAATCAATCAATTCCATGTTTTCAAAATATAAGCAATACAAAGGCTTTTCAAAACCATAATACACCTTGTTGTTTTATCCTTGAGTAGGTGGATTTTTAAGATAACTAAAATGCTATCCCCTTCCCACTAAGGATGAATCCTTTTCCAATAACAATCTCATGTCCCAAAGGTGTATTCAAACAACTAGCATATATGCAATGTTGGCAAATCCAAGATGCAAATTAGTGAAATATTGATATGCAAATTAGTTTAAATAACAATTGATTTAGGCTATGAATATCCTAATTAGATATTTTACCCTAAAGTTATTAAACATTGTGAATATGTAGCCTTCCCCCTAAGGTAGCTAACAACCTTAGTATATAACGCTAACTACTAACAAATATTATTCACGTAACAATGTGAATAATCATTCATGTTATTAACCATAGGTAATAGTTAAAGACATTTACAATGGTAAAAAAAAGTAAATAATGGAATAACCTAATGTTAAAAATAAATACTAATTTTTACCCTAACACCCCCCCTTTATTACAGTATTTTGAAATACATAGTGTACTTCTGAATATCTCAAAATTGACACAACCAAGTGCCTTTGTGAAGATGTCTGCAACCTGTTCATAAGTGGGAATGAATTAGAGCTTGATGTTGTGTTTAGGAACTTTTTCATGAATGAAATGATACTATGTGTCAATATGTTTGGTGCACTCATGGTGAACTAGATTCTTCGCTAAGTTCAAAACACCCTGATTGTTGCAGAATAAGTGAATTGAAAGTTTCTTGGGTAAACCCATACTTGCTATGCTTTGACTAAACCATATGGCTTCACACACTACATATCGTGCTGCACAATATTCTGCCTCTATTGAAGATATAGCAACCACTTGTTTCTTCTTGCTATGCCATGAGACAGATTTAGATCCTATATGAAAAACATATCCAGATGTTGAATTTTGGTCATCTACTGATCCAACATAGTCAAAGTCCATGTAACCCTGCAAGAAGAATTTGTCATGCTTTCAGTACTCTAAACCTAACTTCACATTACCATGGATATAGTGGAGACCACATTTTGTTGCTTTTCAGTGAGTAGCTTTTGGTTCTTGCATGAACCAAGAAAGATAATTCACAACAAATGTGATATCCGGTCTAGTGTTTGCCAGGTATATAAGGCTCCCAATCATTTGATGATAAAGTGTATCATCTACCTAAAGTGAATCATTGTATCATGATAACTGAAGCCCTTGTTCCATAGGTGTTGCTTTTGGCTTGTAATTAGTCATGCGATACATTTTGATCAGTGTCTTGGTGTACTTTTTATTTACCCTTAGGTAATTATTTTTTTATTCAATATCTAGAACAATAAAATAGTGGATAAGTCCTAAATCTATCATATAAAATGACTCTCTCAAGTCATTCTTCACAATGCATATCAATGTCTCTAAGTTTTCGGTTATGATCAAATCATCCACATAGATTACAAGTATCACTATCTCAGAACCAATGTTATTAACATAGAGATTTGAATATGAAGGACTTATCTTAAATCCATTCTATAGAATATGATTGTCTATCTTTATATACCATGCTCTAGGGGCTTGTTTCAACCCATACAAGGATTTAACTAGTTTGCAAACTTATTTCTCATGGCCTTCCTCAACAAATCCTTGTGGTTGAGTCATGTATACTTCTTCATTTAAATCACCATTTAGAAAGGTGTTATTTACATCCATTTGATGAATTTTCCATCCGTACTATTCTTCCATAGCACAAAGAAAATGAATGGTGGTCATCCTTGCAGTGGGTGCAAAGGTCTCTTCATAATCGATGCCTTCATTTTGAGCATAGCCTTTTGCCACAAGGTGGGATTTATGCTTGTCAATGGTTCTATTTTCCTTGTGTTTCATTTTGTAAACCCATTTACATCCAATGGGTTTCTTACCTGAAGGTAAATTAACCAACTTCCATGTATTGTTCTTAATGAGAGATTTATATCTAGCATCCATAAATTCCCTCCATTGTGGCTCACTAAGTGCTTATTTGACCATGGAGGGTTCATGTTCATCATATGAAGATATATAAACCATCTGATCATCAATATACATGTACTCTCCACTATCAATCTCTCTGTATATAGAAAGCTCTTCGAAATGTTGACAAAGGTCATCAACTATTGGTGATGATTCTGCTCTCTTATGCTGAGACGTGCTGCAAGTTCGAGGATGATTTAGAGTAAGATAAGGAGGTGAGATAAATTTTGAATCTCTCACTATACTTGTATACCATTTTGACACCTTTTGCTAAGGTGGAGGAGTTTATTTCTGTGGCTTCTCATCTTCTAGGTAAATAGTGGATGTGATGTCAAGTGTGAAAGCCTCATCGAACACCACATCTCTACTTACATGTATTTTATTTTTTCTAGGGTCATACAATCGATACCATTTAGAATATTCATCATAGCCAAGGAAAATGTGTTGTAAGGTTTTCTCATCTAGTTTATTTCTCTTTTATTTAGGTATATGCATAAATGCCTTACACCCAAAAACTCTTAGATGAGATATGGAGGGCTTCCTGCCGCTCCATGATTCCTATGGAGTTATATCTTTAAGGGCCTTTGTGGGTGCCCTATTCAAAATATATATTACCATTGTGACAGCTTCTACCCAATATAATTGCTCAAGATTTACACCTTTAAGCATACTGTGAACTATTTCCATGATGGAATGGTTTATCCTTTCAACAACTCCATTTTGTTGTGGAGAATAGGTTGTGGTTAGTTGTCTTTTGATCCCATGTGTTTTTAGAAATGAAGAGAATTCATTTGAGGTATTTTCCCCCCTCGATCTAGGTAGAGGTTCTTTATGTAACATCTAGACTCTTTCTCAACTAGTTGCTTGAACTACTGAAAGTAGGAAAATGTTTTAGATTTTAGTTGAAGAAAGAAGACCCAATTTTTTTGTGAGTGATCATCTACAAACACTTGATAATACATTTTGCATTAAAAACTTGGTGGCATGGGACCACACAAATCAATGTGCACTAACTCCAATGGTTTATTAGCTCTAGAAGAGCTAGCTTAGAATGGTGCTCGATGTTGCTTGCCTACTAAGAAATCCGAGTATATGAGCAATGTATATGAAAGGGTGGGAAGTCCCTTCACCATTTTAGTTTTACTTAGCTCAAGTAAATACACCTTTACTAAGATGCCTAAATATCTTATGCCAAATAAAAGTGGTCTCCTTCATGTTTACTATCATGGCAACATGAGGTGTTGAAACAATATCTAGTGTGAATAAGCCATTCTTGTAAGAACCGGTTGCTATGGGTTTACCATGCTTGGTGATATAGCAATGTTTTAGTCCATTTTCCACTTTGAAATTGACAACCATATTTTTATCCAGGATTTGTGGAACTGACAAAAAGTTGTTTTTCAATCCTAGAACATAAAGAATATTGTGAATATGACACTTTCCATCTAGAAGAGAAATAGTGACACTGCCTTATCCCTATACATGATAGGTTTATTATCAGCAATTGTTACTGGTTTGCCTTATCTTACCACAAATATCTCAAACCACTGCTTATCGCTAGTCATGTGTTTGTTGGTACTTGAATCAATGTACCAAATATAATATTTCTGAGTAGAAGTTGTATGGACCATGAGCACTTTGTGTTCTCTTTCTGAATTATAATCATAATTTTCAATAACAACATGTCCTCATTGTTGTCTATTATTCTTCTATGGCTTGTTTTTGTCTTTTTTGTCTTGTTTATTCTTAAACCAACACTAGTTGGTGCCATGGTTTTCCATTTTGCAATGTGTGCAATACTTTAATTGAGATTGAGGTTGCTTGCCCTTATCTCTTTATTATGATATTGAAGATGATCCTCCCTTTTGAAAGTTACCTTATTTCCACCCTTTTTGTTTGTGTAAAGTGCATTGTTTGACACTTCATCACTTTGGAGTTGATTTGATTCTTCTGTTTGAAGCAAATTAACTAACTCCACAAAGGTGACTATTATTTGAGATACATTAAGGGATGTTATTAACATCTTATAGGATTCAAGAAGAGACCTCAATATTATTGAAGTAAAAATAGTATCTTCTACTTTGGCTCCTAAAGCATTCAAATTTGACTTCATTGTTGCCACTCTGCAAAGAAATAACTCTACTGATTCTCCTAACTTCATATGGAGTGTATGAAGTTGTGTTTGAAGGTGTAGAATAGTCGATTGATTCTTGCCTTCAAAAATGGTACTAAGTGCATCCTAAGCATCTTTACCATTTTTAGCTTCACTTATGTGAGGCTGGATCACATCAGTAGTAGCTAGAAGAATCAACGTGAGAAGATGATCGTTCTTTTTGTCCCATGCTTTCTGATCTACTCCTGGTGATGTGGGTCTTGTATCAGTGCCATCCACTAAATCCCATATTTCCTCTATAGTAAGTATTGCTTTCATCTTGGTTTTCCATGCTAAAAAATTAGAACCTTTAAGCAATTGTGTATCATTTAGGTATTTATTGATAGTTACCATGATGAAGGTTCTAGAATGGTTCCAATATGGTCTCTTTTTTTCTCTTTACTTGATATTTAATGGCACCTACCTAAAAAATCTTTGTGAAGGATTTTATCAGTTTTAGGATATTTAGGACAAACAAGAAGAAATTTAGAGATAATTCACTCTTTAGTGATATTTAATGGCTCTTGCCTAAAAACTCCTCCCTAAGAAGGATAGTTAGTTTGAAGGAATTAAGCCAAAAAAAAAAGAGTGAATTAGGGATTTTTATTTAGGAGAGAATATAAAGAAAAATTGGCTTTAAACCCGTGCAATGAGTTACACAAATTATTGTGAAAATTTGGGGTTTAAGTGCTCTTGATTTTGATGAATTATAATTGCAAAAAAATTAAATTAAATGCAATAATAAATCAAGGAGTGCCCACAAAATTTTTATCACATAGGTTTCGGATGCAACCAAAAATGCACCTAATTTATCAATGCCAATTTTTAATTAAGGTGTCGAGTAATATCGAAAATGCACCTAATTATAAGTTTTTGCAACAAAATATGGATTTGTGTTTTGCAAAAAAAATAATTTTGAAGTTCAAATTCTCCCCCCTTTGTGTTACAATTCTTGTAAAAAGATAATTTATCAAAGATTAATTATCCCCCCTTTGTTTTACAAAAATAACAAAGTAGCTCACCTTTCAAGACAAGTTGACACACAACAAGCTTTTGAAAGGCTTATCCAGAACCATTCGACAAACAACTTGGTTTTTATGGACCCTTAAGGCTTCAATACTAAAAAATTGGAGGGGTGTCAATATTGAAAGGTTATTTAATCATCATGGGACCATAACTTCGATCCAAACCCTTCCAAGGATATGTATAAGTAATAAAACAAGGTAAAATTCATCTATGCTCTCGAAGCATACAACGAAAAGATATCTTGTTTATCGTCAAAGTTTGTTCCTCTTTCTTATCACTCATTGATGATAAAGAGCTTTTTATATCCAAGGCCTCTTCTTCATGAGATAAAACTTATACTCTAAAAAAAAATGATTTGAAAAATTTGGAGCAAAGTGTTACAAATCTCAAATTTTCACAAAAAAAATGTGCTTTGGTTTTTGTCTCTTATCCCCGATTTTGGAGAAAAAAAAAAACATCATTCTTAAAATTTTGAAAAACAAAAATAGGCCTTAAAGGTTCAATTTTTAATGCAAAATTCTAATAATTTGAATCATGTTATTTAATTAATAATAAAATTATGTTTTAAAATCAATCATACCCAGGTGTTGTAGGTGAGTTGGAGAGGAGAGGGCAATCCTCCAAGGGAGGTCCTAGGTTCAAATCTCCACCCTACCAAAAAGCTGAATTGGGTATCCAAAATCCAATTGATAATTTTGGTGCGGGCAGGGTCGAGTGTGACCCCCGAGTGACTTTGATGGTGTAGAATCCCCTATTCATGGTCTCTCAGACCAAGGCGACCTCGCAAGGGTTTTTTTGCTTAAAAAAAAGAAAAAAAAATCAATCATTTTTTTGTATAAAAAATGATTTTAATATGGCTAAGGGCCTCCATGTGATGCCTTGGGGCTCTGTAGGTTTCCTAATCCACTTCCCTGCATCCCTATCCCTATCCCAGATTCCTGATCTTGTCTCTATTTCCTTGACACCTCTTTTCCCATCCTCCTTGACAGGTAGGTGTTGTAGATGATCTCCTTGGGGAGGGAGATCACCGTTCCATTGTTCTACCCCTTTCCTTGCCTAGTGGTTGGGTTGTCATTTAGTTTCTAGATCCAGGGATGGTTTTAGGTTCTTCCCTAGGACTTTCCTTGGGTTTTTTGGATTATTTAGGGTTTTTTCCTTGAATTTTCCTATTTTTCTCAGGTTGTTTATGGAAGTTTTCTTGACATTTTCCTTTTGAGGATCTTCAATGGTGGAATGCTGAGTTTGTGGAAATTTAGCTTCATGAGCAGTTTTGCACAGCATACTTTTGGTTTATGGAGTACCATGCACTTTCTATTATGACTTTGCTCTTTGGGTTCGAGGTGATGGGTCCAGCGGGATTTTAGTTCCTTTTGTGGCTTGTAGGAGGACCTCTATTTTACTTGCTAGTGCTTTCCTATAGGACTTTATCATGTTTATCCTTAAAGCTACTCATTGGTGGTGCTAAAGGATGTCTGGGATGCCTGGTTTCTTCATTTTTGGTTGGGCTCTATTGTCTGTAGTCGAGCTTCCTTGTGACTCATTCCTTTTGGGTTCCTATAGAACTTTCCTACCTATTTCCTATAGGGTGTTGTTCTGCTGCTGTTACTTCCTCTTTTGGGCTGGTGTTTTTAAAGGCTTCCATTTTATTACATGAGGAATCCGTGGCTTAGGGAGTTCCTCTTGATGTTGAACCATTGATGCACCATATTACAGGCTATTTATCCATTGCATGAGGATTTCATGGCCTGTAGAAATCCTCTTTATGTTACTCCATTTTTCAGGCTTTCATGGGACTAGTTTTTTCTAGTTTTCATGATCCTTTGCCATCCTTGGGTGATTCTCATCATTTTTTGGGTGGGATTTGTATTTTTTCTAATTCTCCTCTCCATCCATTTGTTCAGGGTGGATTTTTTGTCTTAGCTTGGTCTTCCCCTGCATGGGAAGCAATTTTTCATTCGGTTCTTGGTTTCCCAAGGGTGGTTTCTGGTTTTCTTGCCCTTGGGAGGATTCAAATTTTAAATTCTAGAACCCATGTCCTTTTTCCACATGTGGGAAGTTTCAAATTGTTTTTTGGCAGACTAGGCAGTTTGACACTTTTTCCCATCCTTGGAATGCTTCAAAATCCTTGCTTGGAGCCTAAAGTTTTAATATTGTTTTTCTGGCAGGATTTCTTTTCTTGAACGATTTTCCTCTATATTTTTCCTGGCTTTCGTCCTGATCCTGCTTCCTTTGTGCCTTCCTTTGAAATCTCCTAAATCTGTTCCTCTAGTGCTTTCCTGAATTAGTTCCTTTTGGCTTTCCTCAAGCCTGTCCTATTGTCCATCCTTGGATATCTTCCTTTTGATGTAATCAATTTTCGATGTAATTAGGTTTTGGGATCCTTGATAAAATCCACTTTTAATTTAACCTAAAAAAAATGATTTTAATACAAAATATAAATTAATTTATTAATTAAAAATGATTAAAAAATATATTTAGAAAGATTACAAAAAAAATTGATACTTGTTTGAGACCAATGTTGTCCCCAATGTATGCTTAGGTAAAAAAAAAAAAAAATTAGTCTCACCAAGAGTCGATCCCACGACTCCATGGGTGCCAGCATTATGACTGGTGCTCTTTCCAGTAGGGCTAGCTAGCTTGATGGAAAGGGAAGGGAAATACCTTCCATTTCCCTTGTTTCCCACTTTGAAGCGAAAAAAAATATATGTGGGAATTATCCCACATCACCTAGATGGGTGATTTTGTGTGACTTAAAAGGGCAAATGCACCCTTTGTTCTATGATTGCCTACGGGTAGTCAGAGTCTCGAGGAGTCCCTTTTGCTATGGCCATGTATCATAGAAATGGTGTCCTAGGTGGCACGTGGCTTGTCTACCATGTGTTGCCCATGTGTCATGTGGACATGTGGCTAGTCCACCATGTATCTGCCATGTCAGTCAGTCAAGTTTACCAAGGGGCATGTGGCTAGTCTACCATGTGTCACCCTGGTGTATGTCGAGTCTAGTGGCTTATCATCGTGTTTTGAGTCTTGGTAAATCCTTGGGATGCATTCTAGTCTAGTACCATCCTCATGATGCATGGTAGGTGTTCATGTCTATTTCTTGGTTTGGTTTTAGTGTCTATCCCTATCTCAATTTTAGTGTCTCCTTATCCTATCTCGGGTTCAATGTTTGTTCACCATATGAACAGGTTATATCCCCTCTTCTATCAATGGGGCTCCACCATCCGAACAAGGTCTATCTCCTATTTTGGCAGAGGGGTTCCACCATTCAAACAAGATCTATCCCCTATTATGGCAGAGGTGTGAGGGTGGTCATGCTTGTGCATCAAGGTGGGCCTTCTCTAGTCTGTTGCTGGTCTTCATAGTGGATATCAATTGCCCTTGGTGTGCAAATTGCCTCCCTTCATGGAGGTGGGTTGTGAAGTATTTCCATGTGGACCACTTGCTCACATGAGTGGACTTCGGGCTGGTCCAGTGTTTCAATAAAAACACAAAAAAAACCTTATTTTGAACTATAAATCAAACAAAAAAAATCAATACAACATTTTATGGTATTTCGTGTTGATTCCATCTTGAAATGTGCTTGGAACGAGAAGACTTCCTCCTACTTTCCCGGTGTGCGTCTTGTCAATAAATGCTTCTCTGTAGCTCTGATGCCAATGTTGGCAAATCCAAGATGCAAATAATAATTAGGTCTAAAGCATTAGTGAAATATTGATATGCAACTTAGTTTAAATAACAATTGATTTAGGCTATGAATAGCCTAATTAGTTGTTTCCTTCTAAAGGTACCAAAAAATGTGAATAGGTAGCCTTCTTCCTAAGGTAGCTAATAGACTTAGGATATAACACTAACTACTAATAAATATTATTCACGTAACAATGTGAATAATCATTCATGTCATTAACCATAGGTAATAGTTAAAGATATTTACAATAGTAAAAAAAAGTAAATAATGGAATAACCTAATGGTAAAAATAAATACTACTTTTTACCCTAACATGAAATGCATATACATGAAGCATATCCTTTTACCCTTGAGCTATCGATGAACAAGTCATCCATAATTTCCAAAATTTCTCTCAACTCATATGATTGTCTAATATCAATCCATCGGTGAGAGTACCTAGTCCTACAACCACAAATACATCAACAATACCATATTCCAAGTATAGAAATAAAAGTACAAAGCACAACTACCCACTCTTATTGACATCATAAAATAAAACTATGCATTAAATATCCACACACCAATATATAAATTAATTTCAAGAGTAATTCTTGCGAAGGACGGTCATTACACTCTACTAAGGGTTGAAATGGAATAAAATTGGGCATCTCACAAAGTTAATCTTACAATTACAAGTATGGATGGAAGCCATAGGATAAGTCTATTGGTTTTCATTCCTCCCTATTTGAAAACAATGGATATTGATATCTTCCCTTTCATGAATTTTAGTTTTACTATTGCTCTTCCTTCCTCTTCCTAATATATTTAGGGCAAGACATATATATAGAAATATCCTTTTCCTAAATTTAATGTTCTCTCTAAATAAGCAAATGTTTCATATAAAAAATCTCAATGGAAAGATATCAAAATAGAGTGTGCCTACATGCAATTGATTTTCCTATAAAATCCATATGCCCAAAATATTATTATTATTTATATATATAAGAAATATTATGTCCCAGTACTTTTTGGTTATCTTTAATAAAAGTGGTATAAGGACCTTATAAGATCTTTTCCCCCTTCATAGACAACTGGAAAATGGCATATTATTTTTGTCTTAGTTAAAAAGAAAATTTATTATATGATGGATAAAATCCTATACTTCTCATTCACAAAAAGAAAGCTCCTTTTTATGTCTATGAAAAAATTGATTATTAAGTGCAGTACAAGTTTTACTTAAAACCTATTATACCTATCATTCTAGTGGATTCTATTTATGGTGTATAAGTTCTACTTTATCCATGTCATAGGTCAATATCCTATAAATTATTTCCAATTATGCTCTCTCTCTCATTCTTGGTCGAGGATTACCCCTTTCAAAAATTCAAATAGAAATATAGATAAAATCATATTTATATAAAGTACAATTGCCAACTCAACACCCATAACACTAGATGTAAATTCCATACCATCCACAATTACATGCAAATTTTATGCTTTATATACATACATAGAATTTAAATTGTTATTTAAAATTTAAGGAAGATATGTACTATAACATTTAATTAAACATACATTGATGAATGATCATAGAGGACCTATAAGACTAGGTGATTTATCCCTCTACATTTTCAAAAAGGTTTGATTTAGATCTTCTATAGATAGACATTTATCCATGGATGTGAATGGGTAAGGTGGAAGGAGTGTGAGGATGTAATATTCAACATAGTGAAAAATAATAAGACATAATTTGTATACGGGATTAATACAACTCAAGTAGGACTACTAGTTAAGAATTGGAATTCCAAATAGGAGGTACAAAGTTTGGATATGAAAGAATGTAATATTATACACCATACTTTGGTATGTATGGATAAATACTTGGATAACCATATCATACCATATGGCTTATGGCCTTTTGCATGGTAAAAAAACCTTAATTTTTGTAGTACATACTAACAAAATATGAAGAGGAAGTTTCAATGGTATATTTTAAAAAAATTAGAATGGAATTATTGACCAATTTAAACCTAGAAAATATCTCAAATTCAATTTTTATCTCAAAAAAATTGAAAAATATTGCTTCTCTCCATGTTTTGGCAAGTTTTATTCATTCTCTAATGGATGCTCCATTAGATTTATATAGTTTCAGTTTGCTCAATTCATTTTCAAAACTAGCAAGTTCATGGTGAGTCTTTGTAATTACAAAATAAATAACTATTTATCTACAATATATAACCTTATTTTTAAGTGTTTTTTGATCTCAATGTTTTCTAATTTCTATTCTACCAAAGATAATAACCTCCCACTTTTCAATCTAGCCTAAGGTTATGTTGAATCAAGGAATAGTATGACTTCTAATTTGATCAATCCCAAATTTTAGTCTTATAACAAGTTAATATATGAAAGGATTGATGGTCTCTACAAACCTCTATATTTAGGACAAATCCTCACTATCCTTGCTAATGTATAACCTAACCTATCATAATTACATGAAATAAAAGTGTGAAAATTAAAATGCATGAAAAATAAATTGTTTAGGGTGTGATGACTTCAAATGAATATTTGACCATAACCATAACAAGTAAGTGTATGATCAATCAACAAATGAGAATTCAAATAAAAATAATATATTTATTAAATTAATATGAAATTATAAATAAAATAATAAGGTGGGCAAAATAAATACACCTCAATCACTACACTTCTATAATCTAGGAGGGTAAATACTTACCAATTTTCTCTTAATTTCATGAGTTAAAATCATAATTTGGATTTCATAGAGTGTATCTATAATTTATTATCACCAAAATATTTTTATAGTGAATCCCATAGCTCTTATTTGTTGTTGGATTTTACCCCAAAGTTACTTGAGGTGATTAAATTATATTCATAGTAAAAGTAAAAATTTGGATGTATCTCTAACAAAATGATGCACCTCCAAATGGTACATACCTTTTTTTTTTTTTTTTTAGCGAAAAACCCCTTGTGGGCCCGCCTTGATCTGAGAGACCACGAACAAGGAGTTCTATACCATCAAAGTCACCCAGGAGTCGCACCCAGCCCTGCCCGCACCAACATTATCAATTGGATTTTGGGTACCCAATTCAGCATTTTGGTAGGGTGGAGATTCGAACCTGGGACCTCCCTTGGAGGATTGCCCTCTCCTCTCCAACTCACCTACAACACCTAGGTAAATGGTACATACCTTTAAGAGTCTTAGAAGCTTCTAGAATGAGTTATGGAACCACTACATGCCAAAATATCACTTTACAAAGAGTCTTCTTGGGTTTCACACTCTTATTTTATCCCTTTACAAGTCAACGTGCAATTCACTCCAAGAAATGAGTGAACTGCTTGACTTTACTAGTGATCTGTTAGCTGAATCTAAGTGCTTCACTTTTAAAATTGAATCAATCCAATTTGATATCGAATTAGTCTTGAAAAATTTAGCACCTATAGATAAAATCAACACTTTTCTTGAACTAAACAAAAAATTGAAAGGTTATGGAAGACATCAATGGATTGATTTCATTATTTTATATCCTTCCAATATTATGAATTCCAAGGTAGTGACATGTCACTATATTTTTAGAAACTTCATGGGTTGTCAAGCTTGATTTTTAAGAGATCCTAGATCCTAATTTTATCCTTAGGTATAAAGTTTTAAAAAATAGAATGCTTACTACAAAAATATCAAAACTATGGTTCTCTTGTTCTATGTTTTATGGCAATAGCCCCAATAGATTCTACTATTCTTCATCCTATAGAAATTATATGGTGGTTAGGTCATTATTTTCTAGTCTAATATCCTTATAGAAGATTTTAGATAACTTTTATTAATTCTACCTAAGATCCTATACATTGGCATAAAGTGGTTCTATATTTTTGTAGACCTCGACTGCATCTCATGAAGTAGCCTAGTCTTTTTCATATTTAAATATCATGTCAATGATGTTATCATCAAGGATTCTCATTTATGGGTCATAAATACTTATTAGTTTCACAAAAATGATTCCTTATATAACCTCGATTATTTCTTGTGCTAGGAATTTTAGAGAGACCAATGTGTCTTTACATGCCTATATAATTCTCTATGCATTGGGGATATTTTTGAGTTTCTTGACCAATTCTCTTCTATCTATTTCTAGCAATAATGCGTGTGATGCTGACATTATGGATAAAATATTTAATACTTATTAGAACTTTTCCCTTGTAACCAATTATTCTATCCATCACTTGGTTCATGTTTAATTTTACATATGCTAGAAAGTGAAAGTATTCCTCAATATTAATTACTATTACCTTGATTTTGTTCTAGATAAATTTGACCTATTCAATGTGAAAGACTCTCTTTGGATATGTAATTTATTATTTTTCTTTCAATTCTAGGAATTCCTTCTAGAATTGATCAATTCTTTTATCTCTCACTTGCTGGGCTTCTTGGAATTGCTTCACTTGGTCTTCTAGTTGGGTTTATTTTTTATCACTTTATTCCCTCAATTATATTTTCCCTTGTGAAACTTATTGTAAGAGATGATCCAATTATTGTCTCTTTTTATAAATATCATCAAGCTAGGATTTAAGATCCTCAATGTACTTCTTTAGTTGATATCTCTTGGAGGAGTCACTTTTTAGTGCTTTATTTTCCTAATAGAGCCACTCCTCAATGTTTAGCTATAACATGTCCACCTTGATCTACACATGGTAAGGGTGAAATAAAGTGCAATAGAACAAGGGGTGGGAGAAGGATAATAACTATGGATAGAATAAGTAGAAATAAAAAATTAGTAGGATCAATGGATATTGAAATGGAGGTGGTGATGGGTGTAGTAGTGGCAAAAATGTTGGCCATTCAAAAATAGGAGGGGTTCCTCCTTGAGATATTTCCTCCTCTTCAAGTAAAGTTGCCTATCATTTGTTCTCATGGAATGCTCTCGACTTATAAAATATTTAATTGTATCTCCTAAACCTCTACTTTCCTTCAATTGTAATTTATTTCAATGTACAACTTCTAATGCAATAGGCATAATAGAAATATTTTTTTAGAATAGGGATATCTTATATTTTTGGTGGACTTGGTGGGATTTACAAAGATTCACATGTTATCCTTTCTCTCTTGGGAATACTTGGGTATTTTTAATCCTAGATGGTAGATAATTTAATATTGAATAGGCCATCTTGTATTGGCATAATTTAAGTCCCTATCTCATATCATATCTTCTAACACACAATTTTTTTGGTCTAAATACTCTAAATTTTCAAAACCCATGCCATTTCATGGTTCATTTTGATATCTATATCAAAGTAATCCTTTGTACTAGTGTAGAAGGAGTTACATTTATGAGGATTACTATACCACCCCTAAATTTCATGTTAATATCCATGTGTACTTCCTAGGATGGCAAGAGATAGCTCCTCACCAAGGTTGAATTTGTTTTTTATACAATACCTCTTTTCATGTGCAAAGAAAGTATCCAACCATTGGAATTTAGCTTATCTCTAAAATATCATATTAAATCATAGGATCAAATATATCTCTATTTCTCTAGTCCCATATCTCTTAATATTTATTCCATCACTTGGCAAAACCCTTAAAGCTTAGGAGTGATTTTTATATTGGGCTACTTGAGTTTGTAGAAGGCGGTTTTCTTCTTACCCTTAAATTATCTTAGGTACACATAATCTAGTTACCTAGATTATTCAAAATTCGATATGTAGTTGGGCATAAATCTTAGCAACCCAAAGAATATTTCTAAAAATACATAGACATATATGAAAGAGTGGGTCCTCCCCAAATACAAATATGTATTTTTCCATTCTCAAGAATTTATTAGTTTCTTAGCTTAATTTGATAGTCTTGGGACTTTACCCTCATATTCTCCATAATCACCTCATACACATCATCATAAAAGTGATAATAATTCTTGTCTACCTTTGGATAAGGTACATTGGTACACTCCACTACTGAATAAGGCTCCCCATACACCCCTATATGATCTAGCTATAATGTCTAAAATCAACCATTATTCTAATATATTATCAACCAAACTAGATATGAGGTATATGTGCACTTATACTCCTTAAATCCCTTGAGTTGAATATCCATTTTATTGGTGATATATATGGCATAACCAATTATTTGGGAGTGCCATAAATAGTTTTTCATTCTATGCAAAAGGGAAACATACTCTTTTTATATCTTTGCATTTGACCTCTCCTTAAGCATAGTAGCTATTCACAAAAAAAACATCTAAGTATAATATTTACAAAGTTATAACTCTAACAAAATATTGTATTTGGGTTCTTGAGGTGAGAGATTAAGAAATGTTGCCAATAGTTTGTGCTACATTGGTACTAAAATTATTTTTGGGACTTTGTATTATAAGAGCCTCATATTGCTAGGTCATTGGCAACCTGAATCATTTCTCTTATGTCATCTTACCTAATATAGAAAGAATCAATGCTTCACTAAGGTGGTTTAATCCTTATATATATCCTCCAAAAGCTCAAGGAAACTCTATACTTATGGGACTAGGTTCATGACCAGGTTTGAGATTCAAATTATACTTATGTTACATTAGTTACTCTATGGAACTAGGTTGTGTCACCTTAATACATTTTTCCTTAACTATCCAATGGAGTGATTAAGCTTCCCATCCTCTATATTTATATAAGGGTTTTCAAAAATTTCCTCAAGCCTATGAGGAGGAGAAGAAAGTTATCTCTTTTTATTTTCTCTTTTTTCATTTCCTTTCCCTTGAACGATTCTACTTCCTATGATAATACTTGAATTGGAAAATGTAAAGTATATGTACGTGGGAAAACAAATATGGAAGGTGGAGACATAATATTTTATTTGTGCATGGATAGGATTTTAGATACAAATGAAGAGTCCATGGTGGATAGACTGAGAAAAGATAAAATTTGGAATATTGGCAAAAAAATAATAAATTTTGGGTCTATGAGCAATTCATTCACTCTATCAAGCAATTCACTTTCAAAATGGGATGAATCACTCTTTTGGAGGGCAATTAGAATTTTTTTGTTCTAGTGAGTGACTCGCTAATAATTTGGATTGATCTAATATCCAAGGAAGGATTAAAAAAATACTTATTTTCTAGGGTTATTTTCTAAAGTTATTAGGTGATTCACTCAAGCAAGATTTACAATTGGTGATATGGATTAGTCAATGAGCCAAAATATGGTGATTTACCTAGGATTTATGGTGAGCTACTAGATAATATAGACATGCATATCAGATGGCCTTGGTGGAGGTAGTTGGTTATTTTCCCCTTTGCAAAGAGATGGGTTAGCCTTGGGAGCCCTAGTGAAGTTTGGCGTAGCTAGTCATGTTGCTAGGTTCATGCTTAATGGATAGGTTTTGGTGGGTAATTTACCTATAATTATGAGAAAATTACATATAAGGAGGAGAAATTCACTCCTTCATTTGATATATTTTTAACAATAATAATTGGAATTATCATATAATTATCTTGTTATACTAAGAACAAGATAGATTTAATATATTGGAAAGAAAATGAGAGAGATATGGGGGGGAGGAGGAGGACAATGTAAGAAATAGGATTTTATGGAAGAAAGGAAAATTAAAAAGGGAATCATATAAAATACCATAAAAGCCATAAAGGGAAGATGTACATATTTACAAATTTTTTTTGGCCAAAGTTTAAACTAAATGGATCAAAATATAAATAATTGGATAGGTTTTGCTATAAAGTGATTCAAAATTTTGATGACCATCTATTTTAGCTATATCTTCATTGCAATTGAGCACTAAATTACCTTCCCTCTAATCCATCATAGTGGCTTGTTTATCTAACCACCAATTTATTTCTTTCTTGTATTGGAGCATTCTCTTCAATGACTTCCCTTATTATTCCTCTAGTTTCAATAGAGATTTCAACCTTACTTTCACTAGTTCAACATCAATATTTTCTAGCTTCAACTATTGCAAAATTTCAAGGGAAGGAAGTTCCAAATTGACTAGCAATATAACTTCCTTTCCATAAACCAAATTGTAGGGATATGAATGAAGGAATAATTTAGGTGCTACTTGATGTTTCAAAAGTACTTTACATAACTTAATGTATCACTCTCTTTGTAATTTAGGAATGGTCTTCTTCAAGATCCTCATTGTGTTCTTATTTGTATATTCTACTAGTCCATTTCCCTAGAAGTAATAATTGGAGAATGTGGTGAGTAATAACATTTTTCTATGGAGAACTTCATAACTTTAGCCCCTTTTAAATAGGTGATATTATAAGTAACTATTATAGATGGTTTCCCAAACCAATAATACCTTGACCCACTTTATGAAGTAATATATTGGGGATACATCTATATCCTATGCTAAATATAAGACTAATATTATCAATGAAATCTAAGACCTATTATTAGAAATGTTCAATAATTATGATAGGTTTTATGGGCATTGGGAATTTTAATTTTTTTTCCATGAATATACAATAGGACTTGTATTTTACCAATTGGAAATAATTAAATAAGATACTAGGCCAATAGTATCATGCCCTTAGTATTTTATGTCATAATTTTGGTGTAATATAATTTCCTCTCTCATGATGTGACCCTTTGGGGGGACTACAGGGGACTTCCCAGGGAAGTCCTATTCTGCTTCCCTACTTCCCCCTTCCCTAGTTTTGTCTTAGTTCCCTAGAACTTCCTTGGTCCTTCCTTCTTGGCTTGCTGGTTTGGAAGATGATCTCCATGGGGTGGGAGGTCTCTTCTCCTTTTATCTACCCATTTCTATACTATTTTAAGGGTTATTTCATGTGCATCTGGTCTAGGACATCCATGGGATCTTCCTTGGGACCTTCCCTAGGTTTTTTGTGTTGTTTCAGGGATCCTTTTACCTGGTGATCTTAGTTTATCCCAAGTTTTTTATAGGTTTCTACTTGCTGCCAGGATTTAGAGGTTCTTCAGGTGTGGTGAGCCATCACTTTGGGAGAGGTGCTTCTTGAGCAGTCTTGCACATAATATTTTTTGTCAAGGAAGGGACCATGCACTTATTCTTATGATTCTACTCTTTGGGTTCATGGATGTGGGCTTATTGGTGGTTTCTCAAAAAAAATTATGGATTTGTGGAGGGCCTCTACTTTTTTTGCTACTATGATCCCACTGGTATTCCTTATCTGGTTCCCTCAAGCTATTTTTTGATGGTTTTGAAGGTTTTCTAGGGTTTCTTGAATCACATTTTTGGTCTAGGGGTGACCTGTGCTTAGTGCATTCAGCTTGTTCACCTTGTGGCTCCTTCCTGGGTTCCTTGGGAACTTTCCCACCTCTTTCTCATGGCTTGTGGTTTTGCTTCCACCGATTCCTCTATTTATTATGGTCTCTTTGTAGCTTCTCCTCATTTCAAGGGGATTTCATGGCCTATGGAGATACTCTGATTGTTGTTCCATTTTTCAAGCCTATGCAGGATGCTACTCTAATATTTTTCTTGCATCCCTGTGTGTATCACAACCCTCCCTGGGTGGGATTTTCCTTCTTGGTGGCTCTATTCCATCCTACTATTCATGGTGGTTTTGTGTTCGGTGGTTTTGTTTTTCTTTTATTTCCTTTGTGGAATATCAGGTTCAGGTTTATCCCCTGTGTGGGATTTTTCAAAAAAAAAATTTCCCTGCTTTAGAGGGAATTTTCAAATTTCCTCATGGGTGGGATTTTCATTTTATTTTTATATGGGATTTAAAAAAAAAAAATCACTCCAGGCATATTTTTCATGTGCTTTTCCTTTAGGCCATCTTTTGGCCTTTCCTTTGGCCCATCCTTGGGATTTTCCTTAGGCGTATGTTGTGGCCTTGTTTTTGGTTTGGTGACGTATTGTAAAAAGCTTTTGGGACCCTTTAAAAATCCTTTTTAATGAAATATTAACTTACCAAAAAAAATAATTTCCTCTCTCATCATGATATTCCTTGATTAGGATTTTTTTTCTTCCTTCTGCAATGCATTTTAGCAAGGTATCTTTATATCCGTTCCTAAATACATTGCCATCTAGCCATGGGTAGTGTATTACTTTTTATCTAAATCAAAACCTTTATTTAGTCATCAATCCTTGTGGGACCCCTCTAGTGGCTATGTACTTGCAAATATCCTCCATCCATCCTATTCAATCATCAACCTCTATTTATTCTAATAAGGCAATTTGATATTTTAGAACAAACATATTTAGGTTTTCATATAAGGTCCTACTCATTATGAGCCTACTATGTTTTATTTCTATATTAAATTCTTGAATATTATTTATCCATTCAAATATATTTTCACCTAAGTCACTATAAAGTATATTATATATCATGGTGAACTACAAATATAGTGGTCTTGTTTTGTGATATATAACACCCAAACATTTTGATAGCCTTCATGATAGTAAATACCTATTTTTAAATGAAGGTATATATTTATTCATAATTTTTTAGAACTTAGCTCATGAATAATATGGGGTGTTCTTCATCCTTTTCATTTTTATTTATTTTAGAACTACAATTATACTTTCATCTATCTCAAATACATAGATCCTAAAATATTTGAAAATTTAGAATTAATTAGGATTGGGATCTAGTTATAGTGTCTTTGTTGTCTTGAAAGGATTTCCTACCTTTAATAGTCTAGTCTATTTAGGCATCCTTTTTAACAGCTTGGTGATTGGTGTGACCAATTGTGCAAAATTGATTATGAACTTAGTGAGGAATTAAATTTGACTTAGGAAGGATTTAATTCCATTAATTGAAATGGGTAGAGGGAGGTATTGAAAGGCCTTTATCCTATTAGGATATATGGTTATAATATCCTTTAATACTAGATGGCCTAATAGTTTACCTTATTGAATCATCAAGATTTATTTCTTGGGATTAATCGATATACCATTTACCTACACCTTTGAAAGAAAATTTCTATTTGTTATGTGCTTACTTCTATATTTTGGGAATACAATTAACTCATGAATGCATATGAGGATGACCTCATTTACTAATCCCATAAAGGTAATGTCCATATCCTATTAAAAGCTAGCTTCAATGTTTGATAACCCAAACAACATTATTTGGTAGGAAAATGTTCACTATTTAGTAGTGAAAGTTGGCTTATGTTAATCATAAGATTTGACCCAAATCTAATTATACATTAAGAAATTTTCTAGGAGTAATAATATCTATGATATTTTTATATTTTGTAAAATTTAATATTTAATGGGTAGTGGATAGTAGTCCTTCAATGAAAGTTTATTAATATTTTTGAAGTCAACACATAATATTATATAACCATTATTTTTGTGGATTGGATTCAGATTTTTTACCCAAGTGAAATGCTTAATAGGAATTAAAAAAAAATTTGTTAGAAATTTAGGAGATATTTCTTCATCATCACCTCAATTTTAGGATTTAATATTGTTTTTTTATTAGAAAGGTTTTGCACCTGGTTCTCATTCTATAGTATGCTCTATGATACTTATATTGTATACCTTTAAATATTAATAGGAAAAGGTAATTATATTTGTATGCTTACCACAAATCTCTTTGAATAGGACAATTTATTCCTCGGTTCATTCCTTCCCAAGTAAAAACTTATTCCCTTTAGAAACTTTAATGGGGTTGTAATAAGAGTCCTTCACCTTGATAATAGACTTCTTGATATTTTCATTTGGACTAAACATGACTTCTAGAGTAATTAACCCCTTCAAAAAAGAATTTATTCATAATTGGATTACCTCATCATTGATATCATCCCATTACTCATTTTTATTTTTAACATGTTGATATTCCCTAATGATGAGCTAAATGATCTACTCATTATTGTTGAAAACCTATAGATGGTCAAAATTATCATGGATGGCTAGCATTAACACCACTTCTAGTTTTTTTGGTGTATCCCAAACATTGGTAGTGATGTCAATTATTTTCACCATCCTCACTAGGTCATAGACCTTAGCATTCAATTCTATGACCATGCCCTTGATTTCAAAAGTATTGAAGCTTTCTAATAGATCCTAGACTGAGTGCTTATATGATTTCAAATGCATATTATTTTTGGCACATTGGACAATAACCTAGTTTATGACTATTTTGGAGCTGCCAAGTACCTTCAAACTCTTAATCCCCATCTTCTCAACCTTCCTCAATGTAATAAATAATTATTTATATTTAGCCATATTTTTGTATAATTGAATAACAATTGACATACAAAAATGATTATTTCACCCAACACCACCCATCACCAAATATCCATAAGATATCTTACATATCTTCTCTATATAGTAAAATGGAAAATATGAAGTAAGTTCAACTGCTATTACTTCTTACACTATAGCCAGTTCTAGATGTTTTGCTATGATAATGATCTAGTATTTTAAAACTTCCACAACATTCACTATAGTACCACCCATCTAAATTAGATTCCTAGTCATCTTGGGGTAATATGACCCCATATCTTCATAGACATTATTTTCTATCACTACACCCTCACATTGAAAATGCAACTTCTTATAGATAATTTTTTATTTGTAGGGTCCCATAGATTTATGGTTGATTTAGCTATTCAAAAGTTGGGGCATTTAGTATGTTTTTTGTGTTGGCCTATAAATCTAACAGTGTAAGGAACCTACTATTGAAAAAAATCATGCACACAAAATACTGAAAGATAACTGAAATACATGCAATGACAAGATAACACTATGCAGAAAGTAATTACATAATTGAAATAGTCTCACAAAATAATTATAATCATAGACCTCTTTGAGGGGAAAACCTCCTTCAATATTTCATTAACTTGCAAAAAAGATACATTTGTACATGGTTTCATGCCTTTTAAAGAGAAATCTACATGCAATCCTACCTAAAGGCTCAAGAGTTGGCTTACATGTAAAATTCCACTCGAGCTAGAATATTCTACCAAACATTGGTTAAAATCTTGATAACAGTTTCATGCAATGACACCACTTGGCTAGGTGCCTTACTTTCCATATACATTACAAAGTATTAAAAATAATATTATAATAGAATCCCACCACGTTGGAAGTGTGTCATTACATAATAATGAGAATTATAAAATAATGTTAGGATGGGATCTTAACATGTTCTTCCCTTTCAAAGAAATTCGTACTCAAAGCTAAAGGTGAAGAAAGTGGTGTTGGAGTTGATGGAGAGATTCCCATGTAGCATATTATAGCTAGAGTCCATGCCACTGAACAAGGACTTTAGTAACGGGTGTGGAGAGTGCGAGTACAACTATCCAACAACTATTTGGATTCAAGCAAGATAGACCCTTCTTCATCTAACTCTGGGAGTGCATATTGACCTTGTACTTGACCCCCCACCACCTTTGAGTGAGAAAACATGAAAAATTAGATGGATCTTGGATGTAGGTGGAAGGGTCAATTTGTAGGTTGTGACACCAATTCACTATAACACCTGGTAGGGCCCATAATATTTTATAGAAAGTTTTAGTATCTACAAAGTTGGAGGGATAATTATTTGTAAATCTGAAAGCGAAGGAAAAATATATCATCCACATCAAAATTACACTCAAAATGGTATTGTTTAGCCTGTTGGTGCATCTAGTTTTAGGCCGCATCCAAATTCATATTCAGTTGTTGGAAATCAACATGCTGACTGAGAGTAGTGTTGACTACATGGACCTTGGAGCTACTTGGAATGTAGGAGGAAGTCGTGGGTGGAGGGATCCCATAAACTACCTCAAAAGGGGTAATATCGGTTGTTGTGTAATAATAATTGTTGTACCACCACTCAACCAAAGGAAGCCATTTCACCTAGTGCATAGGATGATCATAGGTAAAGCAATGAAGGTAGGTTTTGAAATATTTGTTAACAATATCTATCTAGCCATCCGTCCGTAGATGATAAGCTAAACGCATTTTGAGCTGAGTTTCTTGTAACTTAAAAAATTATTGGGTAAAAATGAAGGTTGTGTAAGGATGGAAGAGGGAACAAAAGGAAGCATATTTCAAAATACAATCCACTATCACAAGGATAACATATTTTCCTTTGGACTTAGGTAATCCTTCAATAAAATCCATAGAAATATCCATCCAAACCTAGTCAAAAATGGGTAAGGTTTGAAGAGTGCCCGAAGAACACACCATTTCACCTTTCATACATTGATAGCTATCACACGCTACCACAAAATATTGAATATCATTTTTCATATCCTTCCAAAAAAAAAGTGTTCTTAAGCCATTCATATATTTTAGGAAATCCTGAATGGTTGGCAGATGGGGCAACATGTAATTATGTCATGAGAAGTTATCACAGTGGGAACTTGAGGGGAATAACAAGGAATTTGTGGTAATAGAAATCCTGGCCATTGCAAGTGTAGCCTGGATATGAAGTAGGCTCATGTGTAAAGAAGCAACCAAAGTCTACAATTTAGAATCCTAAAGTACCTCTTGGTGTAAGGAATCAATCCATTGGTAAACTAGCAATGAAATGACACACAATATACTGAGAGCCTCAAATTGGTGAGAGAACATTGGCCACAAAATTATCTTTTCCCTTCTTATAGGTGATATCATAATTAGAGCCCATGAGTTTAGAGACCCATTTTTGCTTTTCAGGGGTGGAAACCCATTGCTCCAAAAGGTATTTGAGACTATGATGATCTATTTTAATGGAGAAATGATACCCAATGAGATACGGTCACCAATGGGTTATGATATGTAGAATTTACATCATCTCCTTGGCATAAATATATTTTCCCAAATTACAACTAGAGAGGGATTTACTAGTGAAGGCCAAGGGTCTCCCTTATTGCATCAACACTACACCAATACCACAACCTGAAGCATAGATTTCAATGACGAACAGTTTGGAGAAATTTGGTATGGACAAAACAGGCATAGTGGTCATAACATGCTTCAATTCTAGGAAAGCCTATTAAAAAGGTCCCATCCAAGTAAAAGAGTCATTATTTAACATGGAAGTGATGGGAGATGAAATTTTACCATAGTTACACAAAAATTTATGGTAATAACATGTAAGCCCTAAAAATCCCCTAAGACCTTTGAGAGTATGAGGTTTTGGCCATTCTTGAACCACTTGGTGTTGGAAATTTTGAGTCCCTAAGCTAAAAAGTTGTCATTGATGTCAAAAGGACCTATGCAAGTAAGCACTATGATTTTCTCCACAAAGAGATTCATGAGAAGCAAAGGTTTTGATCAAAAGGATGCATGGCATTTGGTTCCAAAAAGGAGCTTCAAGGGAAGCTTAGCAAAGGGTTTTTATTTAAAACCATGGATGGTGATTGAATTCTCAACCATTTCATCAAAAATGTGCCCAAAAAAAAAAAAAATAAAAAAACATATTTGAAATGGATTTTTCTTAAAACCCAAGTTGGCTTTTCGTTTCATCGAAAAAGGAGTCCCGGTGACAAAGTTATTTAACTTTGAAGTTTAAAGTTTAAATTTTAATATTTTAAAATTTAAATTTCCAAAGTGGAAATTCCCACCGACGTCATCGAATATGAGGGAGAAGACTATATAAAGGGGCACCTAAGGTTTATTAACATCTATCCTTGCTTGTGCTATTTTTGTTGGCTAGTGTATGCGAATCGAGCTCATGCGAAAAACGTTTAAAGGTAGAGGCAACAAATAAATCGGGGTGTGGTCAAATCCCAAGACAACGTGGGCAGTGTGGCCTGTTGGCAACTCGAGCAACACAAAGGCATTGGGAGGCATGAGGTCGTACGTTCAAATTTTTGCAGAGTCATTTTGGCAATTACGAAGTGGAGCGCCCAAGGCGCATGGTGATTTGGCGCACGTGGGCAGTGAGGCAAAGAAAAGGCACGTTGTGCCTTTCCCTTTGTGAACGAGCGGCTAGCTCATGTGGCAACCTTAGCCGCGGCTAAGGCGCTCACGGTGAGGGTAGGTTGAGGGGTCAAAACCCCTTGAGGAGGTATGAAATTTTTTGTTAATTAATTTTTATTGATGCCCTAAAGTTTGGAGTGATAAGGGTTAGAAAATATTTCATTTTGTAAAACCTTTGTTGTGTTTAAAATGTTAAATAATTATTTTTTTGGTGAAAGCCATAGATGATTATTTGAGCCTTATGGTATTGATTTGAATTTTTTAGAGCATTATTTTAGGAGAAATAAGGGTTTTGAATTTGAGGATTATAATAGTGACTTATTGATTATTATTTTAGAGGGTTTTTCTATAGATGGACTTTGGTGGATGTGATTATTGAGTTGGAGTAAAAAGGTGTAAATTGAGTTATACTTTATCTTGTGATTATTATTTGAAGTCCACTAACCCTTGTTGAGATTGGAAAAAGAAAGTGTGTTGAGTGTGGCAGATTTTGTGGACAACTTCTTGGCATCAAAAAGGTATGGGCAATATTCTCCATTAATTTGATTGGGTGGTTGATTTCTGAAAATATCATTGGAGTGAAAAGGATTGATTGTGGTTTCCTTTTGAGAGTTGTTGGTTGAATGCTTCAAGGATTTTTGGTTTGAGAGTTATGGTTAAACCTTGTTTTATAAGCATTGTTTTTGAAGCCATTAGTTGTGTGAAAAACCTGAGTTAGGGTTTGAGAAGAACATGAGTATCATTGTTATGTGAAGAATGTTTTATAAGCATTTTTTTTTGAAGCCCATTGTTTGTGCAAATAAATTGAACTTGAGTTAGAGAAGAACATGAGTATCATTGTTATGTGAGATTTGTTGTTGAACATTGTTGGAAACATTTTGAGTTGGTTGATTCATGTTTGGACTAGGGTTTGTGAGAAAGAGTTGCTCATTAAGGTGATTGGTTGAGTAGAGTTGATTGAGCCTAGTCAAGTGATTGTGTGAAGTGGTTGTTCAAGTTCCATAAAACAAACTATTCTATATTCTGATTTGAGTTGAGATTGGGATTTGAGTATAGAACATATTGAGTCTCTAACAATTCTCTTTATGCTTCTATGATATTGATTTGAGTTGAGATTGGGATTTGAGTATAGAACATATTGAGTCTCTAACAATTCTCTTTATGCTTCTATGAGATTGATTTGAGTTGATATTGGGATTTGAGTATAGAACATATTGAGTCTCTAACAATTCTCTTTATTCTTCTATGAGATTGAATTATTGATTGAGCATTTGAGTATAGAACATATTGAGTATCTAACAATTCTCTTTATGATTCTATGAGATTGGACAAGTTTTGTGTGAGCTTGTTAAGCTGATTTGAGGTAAGTCTTGGAGAAGGCTTGTGGACTGATTTTGTGTAAGCTTTTGTGAAAGATTGCTATGAAGATTTGAGCAAGTCCTAGAGAGGACTTATTGAGAAGATTTGGACAAGTTCTGAGTGAGCTTGTTGAGCATATTTGGACAAGTTCTGAGTGAGCTTGTTGAGAAGATTTGAGCAAGTTCTGAGTGAGCTTATTGAGCAGATTTGAGTAGGTTCTAAGTGAGCTTGTTAAGCAGATTTGAGTAGGTTTAGAGTGAGCTTATTGAGAAGATTTGAGTAGGTTTTGAGTGAGCCTATTGAGCATATTTGAGCAGGTTCTGTGTGGACCTATTGAGTAGATTTGAGTAGGTTCTAAGTGGACATATTGAGCAAATTTGAGAAGGTTCTAAGTGAAAACATTGACAGAGCTTTGGAGGTGATAGAGTATAGAGGATAGAGTATCAGTGGATAGAGATCCAACATCCAAGACAATTGAAGACAGATCTGAGTGAGGAGTCTTCAAGTGGAGAGAGATCCACCAAGTCAGTGTAGCAAAGAGACAAAGTCTTCTAGAAGATCACTAGCCAGAGTAGAAGGGGAAAGAGTTCTCCTATGGAAGAGATCCATGAACTTGAGATTAGGGGATCAACATCTCCTTTGGACATAGGTCCATAAACATTGTAATTGGGAAGGATTCCCAAGAGATTGATTGAGAAAATTTTAGTAAAATATTTTCTCCATGGAGTAGCCCACATTGGGTGAACCACATAAATTGTGGTGTCTCTATTGTGTGTGATGATTGGTGCATTGCTTTAGTTATTGCTATTGATATTGCCATTGATTATATTGATTAATATTGTTTGGGAAAGAAAAGTAAAATGTGGTCTTATATTGTTCACCCCCCTCTCATTATAAGCTTGTGTTCTTCAATTGGTATTAGAGCCGGTTCCTTCGGAAGATTAACAACTTGAAGGAAGATCCTACAAGAACACAAATGGCAAAGAAAGGCAAGAGTAGAAGCATGAGACACAAGAAGAAAATAACACCTATGGTCATGAAAGAAAAGGAAGATGAGTTTAATATTGTTGTGTTGGGAGGAAAAATGGAAATAGATTCAAGAGATGAATCAAGTAATGGAGAAATATCCATACTGATAAAATTTTGTACCAGATGTGGGAACACAGGTCACCATGCAAATTATTGTCCACAAGAATGTTTTGTTTGTGGTCAAATTGGTCATGATGCAAGATATTGTAATGGGTTTAGTAGTAGTGAAGATGAAGATGATATTCTCGAAAATGAAATCCTAGAGATTGATTCAAAAAAGGATAATAGGGACAGTCAAAATAGGTATCAAGAAGAAACTCCACTTTGGACAATAGAAGAAATTGAAGAAGAAGAAAAATATAAAGGGAAAGCCACTCTTAAGGAGCTTATTGAATTGAAAAGAGAGAATTTAGAATTGAAGGCTCAAATACAAGAAGATGAGAAATGTAAGACAAAGCTTCTACAGGATATCTCTGACTTGAGAGATAAGGTTGAAAAAGCAAGAAGAGTTGAAGAAGGTATGATTGAACAATCAAAGGTAAAAGAGATAGAATGTGAAAGGCTTATGATTACTCTTGAAGAATTAAAAAGGGAGAACTCAGGATTAAGGGTTCAAGCTCAAGAAGATGAGAAAGCAAAAGCAAGGTTTCTACAGGAACTCACCAACTTCAAAATCAAAGTTGAAGAGATAAGAAAAATTGAAGAAGGTATGGCCAAAAAATTAAAGACAAAAGATCTAGAGTGTGAAAGATTAGAGCATGAGATAGTTTCACTAAGGATGGAAGTAAAATGTTCCAAGGACAAGCTACACAAGTTTGAGGAAAATTCAAAGACTTTGGATAGGATTATCAATGCACAAAGGTCATCAATCACCATGACAGGACTTAGTTCTAAAGAAGAACAAGGGAAACAGGAAATAGAAAAATGAGAGTCAATCTCAAACACCAGAAAATAAGAAGAGTCAAAAGAAGTAAGTAAAAGATAGAGTGAGACTTCTAAGGAGAAGTTGGACAATAGAAAGTTCAACAAGGAAAGGAACAATGCACAAGTAAGGAACAGATGGAACAAGAAATAGGTAGAAGAGACTAAGAGACCAATGGGGTCTAGGCAAGGTTTCTTCAATGGAAGATGTTTTTCATGTCACAAGTTTGGGCACATGGCTTCATAGTGCAGGACACATGAAAGACAAGAATATGGGAAAGGACAACTTTTCCATGGGTATTGCTACTCATGCAATGAGTTTGGTCACAAGGCAATGAATTGTAGGGTTCATGGCAGAAGAGGATATGGCTTCACTAGGAGATATCCTAAGACATTTGCACCTCCAAGGAATAATAACATTAAGTGTTATAAGTGCAATAATGATGGACACACAACAAGATGGTGTAGAGCAAATATTCTAGAAGCAAGTATGAATAGGAACAAGAACATGGATGAGAACAGGAACAGGAACAAGAATAGGAACATGGACATGAATAGGAATAGGAACATGAATAGGAATAAGAACATGAATAGGTACATGAACATGAACAGGAACAAGAACATGAACAGGAATAGAGACTCATAAAATAATAGAGACTCAAAAAATAACAAGAATAGGAACATGGATGAAAACAAGAGCACAAACAAGAACATAAATGATGACAGGAACATGGATGATATCTTGGAAAGAAATAGTGAGAGGATTCAAAAAACTAACAAAAGAAGAGAGAAAGATAAAAGCATAGATCTATGCTTTCGAGGAGTAGAAATAATCCCACCCTAGAATTAACCACCTCATGTGGAGGTGGGGGAGGGGCTAAGCTAAGAGGCTCATTCTTAGCCCCAAGCCCCAAAGGTGACCCTTTGCCATTGATGACAAAGGGGGAGATATTTGTATATTGGGGAGAGTTTTTGATATGGGGAGAGATTTGATATTTGAGAGAGCATTGAGCCAGGGGGAGCAAAGTCCCAAGGGGAGCAAAAAAGAAGGTCAGATTTTGGTAAATGAATATGGGTTGCCATCAATGACAAAGGGGGATATTGTTGGACATTTTGAGTCCCTAAGCTAAAAAGTTATCATTGATGTCAAAAGGACCTATGCAAGTAAGCACTATGATTTTCTCCACAAAGAGCTTCATGAGAAGCAAAGGTTTTGATCAAAAGGATGCATGGCATTTGGTTCCAAAAAGGAGCTTCAAGGGAAGCTTAGCAAAGGGTTTTTATTTAAAACCATGGATGGCAGATTTGAAATGGGTTTTTCTTAAAACCCAAGTTGGATTTTTGTTTCATCAAAGACAAGGGCTCATTTCATCGAAAAAGGAGTCCCGGTGACAAAGTTATTTAACTTTGAAGTTTAAAGTTTAAATTTTAATATTTTAAAATTTAAATTTAAATTTAAATTTCCAAAGTGGAAATTCCCATCGACATCATCGAATATGAGGGAGAAGACTATATAAAGGGGTGCCTAAGGTTTATTAACATCTATCCTTGCTCGTGCTATTTTTTTTGGCTAGTGTATGTGAATCGAGCTCGTGCAAAAAATGTTTAAAGGTAGAGGCAATGAATAAATCGGGGTGTGGTCGAATCCCAAGACAACGTGGGCAGTGTGGCCTATTGGCAACTCGAGCAGCGCAAAGGCATTGGGAGGCATGAGGTCGTACATTCAAGTTTTGGTAGAGTCATTTTGGCAATTGCGAAGTGGAGCACCCAAGGTGCATGGTGATTTGGCGCACGTGGGCAATGAGGCAAAGAAAAGGCACATTGTGCCTTTCCCTTTGCAAATGAGTGGCTAGCTCGTGTGGCAACCTTATTCGTGGTGAAGGTGCTCATGGTGAGGGCAGGTTGAGGGGTCGAAACCCCTTGAGGAGGTATGGAATTTTTTGTTAATTAATTTTTATTGATGCCCTAAAGTTTGGAGTGATAAGGGTTAGAAAATATTTCATTTTGTAAAACCTTTGTTGTGTTTAAAAGGTTAAATAATTATTTTGTTGGTGAAAGCCATAGATGATTATTTGAGCCTTATGGTATTGATTTGAATTTTTGAGAGCATTATTTTAGGAGAAATAAGGGTTTTGAATTTGAGGATTATAATAGTGACTTATTGATTATTTTTTTAGAGGGTTTTTCTATAGATGGAATTTGGTGGATGTGATTATTGAGTTGGAGTAAAAAGGTGTAAATTGAGTTATACTTTATCTTGTGATTATTATTTGAAGTCCACTAACCCTTGTTGATATTGGAAAAAGAAAGTGTGTTGAGTGTGGTAGATTTTGTGGAAAACTTCTTGGCATAAAAAAGGTATGGGCAATATTCTCCATTAATTTGATTGGGTGGTTGATTTCTGAAAATATCATTGGAGTGAAAAGGATTGATTGTGGTTTCCTTTTGAGAGTTGTTGGTTGAATGCTTCAAGGATTTCTGGTTTGAGAGTTATGGTTATTAAACCTTGTTTTATAAGCATTGTTGTTGAAGCCATTAGTTGTGTGAAAAACCTGAGTTAGGTTTTGAAAAGAACATGAGTATCATTGTTATGTGAAGAATGTTTTATAAGAATTGTTGTTGAAGCCCATTGGTTGTGCAAAGAAATTGAACTTGAGTTAGAGAAGAACATGAGTATCATTGTTATGTGAGATTTGTTGTTGAACATTGTTGGAAACATTTTGAGTTGGTTGATTCATGTTTGGACTAGGGTTTGTGAGAAAGAGTTGTTCATTGAGGTGATTGGTTGAGTAGAGTTGATTGAGCCTAGTCAAGTGATTATGTGAAGTGGTTGTTCAAGTTCCATGAAACAAACTATTCTATATTCTGAATTGAGTTGAGATTGGGAATTGAGTATAGAACATATTGAGTCTCTAACAATTATCTTTATGCTTCTATGAGATTGATTTGAGTTGAGATTGGGATTTGAGTATAGAACATATTAAGTCTCTAACAATTCTCTTTATGCTTCTATGAGATTGATTTGAGTTGAGATTGGGATTTGAGTATAGAACATATTGAGTCTCTAACAATTCTCTTTATGCTTCTATGAGATTGAATTATTGATTGAGCATTTGAGTATAGAACATATTGAGTCTCTAAAAATTCTATTTATGATTCTATGAGATTGGACAAGTTCTGTGTGAGCTTGCTAAGTTTATTTGAGGTAAGTCTTGGAGAAGGCTTGTGGACTAATTTTGTGTAAGATTTTGTGAAAGCTTGCTATGCAGATTTGAGAAAGTCCTAGAGAGGACTTATTGAGAATATTTGGACAAGTTTTGAGTGAGCTTGTTGAGCATATTTGGACAAGTTATGAGTGAGCTTGTTGAGTAGATTTGGACAAGTTCTGAGTGAGCTTGTTGAGTAGATTTGAGTAGGTTCTGAGTGAGCTTGTTGAGAAGATTTGAGCAGGTTTGAGTGAGCCTATTGAGAAGATTTGAGCAGGTTCTGAGTGAGCCTATTGAAGAATATTTGAGCAGGTTTCATGTGGAGCTATTGAGCAGATTTGATCAGGTTCTATGTGGACATATTGATTATATTTGAGAAGGTTCTGAGTGAACCTATTGACAGAGCTTTGGAGGTGATAGAGTATAGAGGACAAAGTCTCAATGGATAGAGATCCAATAGCCAGGACAATTGAAGATAGATCTGAGTGAGGAGTCTTCAAGTGGAGAGAGATCCACTAGTCGATGCAACAGAGGGACAAAGTCTTCTAGAAGATCACTAGCCAGAGTAGAAGGGGAAAGAGTTCTCCTATGGAAGAGATCCACGAACTTGAGATTAGGGGATCAACATCTCTTTTGGATAGAGGTCCATAAACATTGTAATTGGGAAGGATTCCCAAAGAGATTGATTGAGGAAATTTTAGTAAAATATTTTCTTCGTGGAGTAGCTCGCATTGGGTGAACCACGTAAATTGTGGTGTCTCTATTATGTGTGATGATTGGTGCATTTCTTTGGTTATTGCTATTGATATTGCCATTGATTATATTGATTAATATTATTTGGGAAAGAAAAGTAAAAAGTGATCTTATACTATTCACCCCCCCTCTCAGTATAAGCTTGTGTTCTTCACTTGGATCTTCTTGGGGTTAAATTTAACACCCTCCTTAGTGATAATGTGTCCTAAATATTCCACTTTTGTCAACCTAAAATAAAACTTGGAATGCTTATCATAGAGTTGATATTGTACCAAAATCTAGAGAGTCTAATTCGCGTGAATAATATGCTCTTCCCATGAGCGAATATACACTAGAATATCATCAGAGAATACGAGGATGCATTTTTGAAGGAACAGGTAAAAAACGTTGTTCATGAAGCTTTGGAAAGTGGAAGGGGCATTAGTCAAGTCGGATGGCATTACCAAAAACTCATAGTGACCTTCATGAGTATGAAAAGAAGTCTTGGAAATATCCTCATCCTTGAGCCTTATTTGATGATACCCTAAGTAGAGGTCAAGTTTGGAAAAATACATAGTCCCATGAAGTTCATCCAATAATTCATCCACCATATAAATAGGAAACTTATCCTTTATGGTGAGTTTATTGAGTTCTATATAGTCGATACATAACCACTAGGACCCGTATTTTTTGTGCACCAGTAAAACTGGACAAGAGTAAGGACTGTTGCTTGGTCGAATGACATCGAATTTTAATAATTCTTGTACTAACTTCTTGATTTCTAACTTAAGAGCATAATAATACTAGTATGATCTAATTTTGGGTGGTGCATTTCTAGGTAAAAAGAGAATAACATGGTCATGAGAGTGGTGATGTGGTAATTTTGATGGTTTAACAAAAACAAAATTGTGCCTGGTCAAAATAAGTTGCAAATATTTAGGAACAAAATCCTTCTTTGAAGGATGAGGTTGGATTACAAAAATATGAGCTATGACACCCTGAGATGATTTTTTTAACAACTTATCCATCCATTTGGAACTAATAATATGTGAAGACCTTACTTTTAAGCCATGTAGAGTGTGGGATTGTCCATTCTATGAAAATCACATCCAAATCTCAGCAAAGTGCCATGATATGACTTACAATGTGCCCAACCATTGAGCTCTCAACACGATATCACATACCCCTAGTTGAAGTGAAAACATATCCTGTTTGAGCTCATAGTACCCAATATTGACCTTAACATTATGAAATTTACCTTTCTAAGGTAAGGTCCCAACATTTTCTACCATAACCTCAAAGGAATTACATGTATGTACGTAAAAATGTGCTTTCATGGCAATGTAGGGATAAATAAAATTGTGTGTATTACCATAATAAATAAATATGGTAATATGCAAGCCATTGAAATAACCCACAAATTTCATGGTTTGGGGAGTAGTAATACCATCAAGAGCATGAACAAAAAATTTAGCCTGTGATTCATCCTGGTTTCTTCCTTTGATTTGGGTGGTTCCTCTACTGATTTTGTGTCAGTGTTAGGATTATCAACATCGATGAGGAACAACTTCTTTTGGGTGCACCTATGCCCACAAGAAATTTTTTCATCACAATTGTAGCACAACCCTTTGGTGTGTCGTGCAACTATTTCAGCAGTGGTTAGACATTTGGGTGCAAAAATAGGTGCAACAGGTTTTTGGTCATTCTAATTTTGGAATCTAGGAGTAAAAGAGGGTTTCGCTTGTTGAAATTTAGATATCTGTCTCTAAGCTAAAAGTTTGGACTCAACCAAATGAGCCAACTCTATAGCCTGCATCATGGATAGTGGTTTAAACATCGTGATCTCAACTTGGAGATCTTCCCTCAACCAACTAAAAAAATAACTCATAAAGAACTCTTCAGTCATTCCTATAGTTTTATTGGCCAATATCTCAAATTGTATTTAGTAATCTTGAAATGTTGAAGTTTATCTCAATTTTGTCAACTATCCTGTAAAATCATCATACTCACTAGGGCGAAAGCGAGTGAGTAATTGATACTCAAAGTTCTCCCAAGAAGGATCAGGGAGAGATTTTAGCAACCATCGGTACCACTATAAGGTTTCATATTCTAGGTTGAAAGAATCCATTTGAACTCAGTGATACATGGGGACATCATGGATTCTAAATAATTGAGAAACACGACATAACCACCCATCCACATCCTTCTCGTTGAACTTAGGAAGTCTAATTTTGGCATATTAAAGGTAGTATGATGATCAAAGCGAAGGTGAGAGTCATTTTTTCCCTTTATTTGACCTTAGTAAAAATGTGAGTGTTCAGTACGATACTCATACTTGCTTGGAACACCTTACAATTTGGAATCAATTTCTACAAGCTGGTCTTCTAGGAAAATTATGGCAATATCTTATTTAGTTTTGAAAGTTTGAAATTTTGACATCAAGTTTTAAATTGTGGTTTGCAAGCTACTAAAAACACCTAGTATGGTTTTCAATGCTATAATGGTGTTTTTATCTACCACTTTTTGATGTCCATGAGTGCCACCTACCATTTGGGATAGCCTTGAACCTTTTTTACTAAATTACTAAAAATAGAAGTGTGGTTTTAGGAGTTACTATTTTTAGTAAGGAGTCCAAAAAAGTGCTTGGGTGTTATATATCAATAATATCAGCTTGAAAAGATGGTCACAATGAGCTATATCCCACAACATGGCTTTTTGCGCACCCCAAACTCAGATTTTGTATTTATGGAATATTTGGCAAAAAAGGGCTAGTGGAAAATGATAAATTTGAGGAATTTCAAGAAAAAAGGATTTAAGACTAAAACATTCTGTGAGAGGTGCAAAAGGGGTTAACTAAGATAGCAAAACTAATTTGAGGTTTTTTTGGGTTGTCTAGGGATTTTTATGACTTTTTTAGTGTTATTTTTCTCTATTTTTTGTTTAGAAATTACTCAAAATAGAGAAATGATAAAACCACTACAACTTAATCATTATAGTTATGATTTGCATGATTTTTGATTTTTTTATTTTTTGATTTGTCAGGGCGGGATGGCAGGTTTGAATTTCAATTATGAATTTTTTGTTTCCTGCTGCTCTGTTGGTTTCTAGTTTCCTAGCCTCTTTGGATAGGTTTGTCTTGGTAGGTTGGCTTGGTGGGATGGCCATAGCGGGAATGAATGTTTAGATTTTAATTTTAAATTTTCTGATGGAATGTTGTGGTTCTACCAACTTAGTGTCTAGGTGGGATTTTAAGTTTATTTTATTTTTCCCTCTTCATGTTGGCCCCATCAAGTTGGCTTGGTGGGATGGCCATAGTAGGTTTGTAATTGTAATTTTTCCTTTTCTACTTCAACTATCACTAGGTTTTCTTCTCTTGTGGGTTTACCAACTTAGTTTTCAAGCAAGATTATGAGTTTTTTAAATTTTTGGTTTTAGGGGTTGTCCCTTCAGGATCCTGTTTTAACCCTTGCTTTTTTGGGGTGGTTCTAATTATCTATTGGTTTTATAATTTATGTATTAAGGTTTTGGGGCTGCTTTCAAAACCCAATTTTAATTAAAAAATTTTACTGATAAAAAAAAGTAGAAAAATACTTTTCTTTTCATAACTCTACTAGTGTAGTTGGTTTTTTGATTTGGAGCTATAGTTCAAAGTTGGAAACTAGATCAACTATCTCTGATCTGTACATTCTTTCAATTGACCACCTTGTCACTATATTGTCATATGTACTATAGTTACTGACATCGATGATTCTATTTTTGACCCCAACCACCTGTATTTTTTAATTGTTGTAGTTGACTGTTACTATAACTATCACTGACTCAACTGGTACTATCACCGACCCAACTATTACTATCACTAACCTGACTGGTACTATCACTAACCTGATTGTTACTACTACTGATCCAAATGGTACTAGAATATTTTAGAATGTTATAGATACTTGCATACTTTGTCCTAACTATTGGTGCATGCAAAGTGTGTTCTTATGTGATAGGGAATTCTTTCTCCGTATGCTCACTTTTTGGGATTGTGAATGTAGGTTCAGTAGAACATGGAGGTGTGAGTTTTTGTAGGTTGAAGTTTTTAACAAAACTAGGGTATGTTAGGTAGAGGAGTATGTAACACCCATAGGCCCTCTATTATACCACAATGACGAACAATAGTTCCAGACCAATATTTCAGGCCACTATCCAAGGAGGATTCCACAAATACCCTTGAGCACACTATCTACCTCTATAACAGTACGAGAGGGTAATAATTCGAGATGTTGTGTCCCATGGACTATGGATGATACAAGGCCCAAAATATTTCTATTGGATAAAATTTTGTTCAACCTAGAATGTTCTCCCTATACACCCGAAGATGCGTGGGAGCTCTATTCCATGTGCGAGTGCTATCTGAGGCCTGGGTATTGGAGCGTGATCGCCCCTCACTTCACTAGATGCTTTATTGGCTATCTATTTTAGCTAATATGATAGCTCCTTTGTGATATTTTAAAACCCCCAACACAAGGTTTCTAGCCTACTCAAATACTAAAAATAATAAACTTTGAGTAGATGTGTTTTTTGGCTTATTGAATGAAGGAAAACAAAATGACACAGGAAAATTATACCTAACAAGAAAAAATGGCTAAGCAAGAATTGTTGCAATCACAATAGAACTCAGCCCTAGAAAGCACTCTAATATCACTTGTAAGAAACCTACTATTGAAATAAAGCCCATGCACACAAAATACTGAAAGATAACTAAAATACATGCAATAATAGAATAACACTATGCAAAAAGTAATTATAGAATTGAAACAATATCACAAATAACTCAAATTGTAGGCCTCTTCGAGGGGAAAACCTCCTTCAATATTTCATTAACTTGCAAAAAGATACATTCATACATGGCTTCATGCCTTTTAAAGAGAAAGCTACATGCAATCCTACCTAAAGGCTCAAGAGTTGGCTTACATGAAAAATTCCACTTGAGCTAGAATATTCTACCAAACATCGGTTACAATCTTGATAATGGTTACATGTGATGGCACCACTTAACTAGGTGCCTTACTTGCCACATACATTACAAAGTATTACAAAATAACATTATAATATAAAGTCTCATTGTTTACATTTATTGTTTACATTATGGCACCACTTAATTTATTGTTTACATTTATTAGGTTGAATAGGCTTAGGTTGTACATTTCTTATTTAGAATTTTTATTATTCTCTTAGAGACTTCTATATAAAGTCTCATTAACTAGGTAGAGCTATTGTACTCAACATACTCACTTTGGCACTTTGGCAAGCATCTTCTTCATCTCTTTAGTGATATGAAATCCAAATTCAACAAATATCCTATTACTACACACAATAAATTTTTATACTATCTAGTAGCCATCATGCATCATTTGATAGTGAGAAAAGGATATTTGAAACATCACTATACCTATTTTAAAACTTGGTCCTTATTATCATCATCCATACTTTCTATAGGCTTATATATTCCTTTTGTAATCCTATTTTTGTTTTCTAGTTCTTCCCCTTTATCCATTTGGTTTCTCTTATTGGAATCCAAATTTATTTAGGTTATATCTATAGTAATCCTAGCATTTTTTTAAGAACACAAGCTTATACTAAGAGGGGTGGTGAACAATATAAGATAAAACTTTTTAATTTTTAATCCAAATGATAATAGCAATACTATTAATTTAGTAGATGAAACAATGCACAAACCATCACACATATGAGAGACACATATTTAACGTGGTTCACCCAATGTGGGCTACATCCACAAAGAAATATTACTTATAAATTTCTCAAAAAATTTCATGGGATCCAACCCATAGGAGACACCAATCCCCTATTATAATGTTTGTGGATACCAATCCATAAGATTTACAAATCCTCTCTCAATTTCTATGGATACCACTCCACTTTGTTTTGGTTTTGTGGACACCACTCCATAGGAGACACCAATCCCCTCTGATCTAGTTCTGTGGACACCACTCCACTCTATGTCCTCAACTCTGCTCAAAATCTATCTTCAACTCTGCTCAAACTCTATCTTCAACTCAACTCAAAATCTTGTCCTCAACTCTGCAAAAAATAACTCCATAACTTGCTCATAAAACCTACTCAAATATGCTTACTAAACTTGCTTACATCTGTTCACAAAAATCTACTCACAAAACCTGCTTAACATTGCTTACTAAACCTACTTACATTTGTTCACAAAAACCTACTCACAAAACCTACTCAACACTACTTACTAAACCTACTTACATTTGTTCATAAAATCTACTCATAAAACCTGCTCAACACTTCTCCAAAACCTGATCAACAATCTGATCCAAAACCTTCTTACAAACATTGCTCATCTGCTCCCAAATATTGCATGCTTACAATGCTCATCTATTCACAAATATTGCATAATGATGTCATCAAGTTATTTACTTATTCTTCAATGTGCTTTCCTCAACTAAAGCAATTCAAACATATTCTACCCAGAATTCTTTTATCTTCATGAGCATATAGAGAATTATATGCACTTACAAATACCCAATATTTTCTTCATTTTCATATGTCTGACATTTATTACATCAAAAGATAGCTTTAGTATAACATTAGATAACTGACCTAGTAATTATTGATTTACACCTTTACTTCAAAAACCAATCACATTGCACACGTTTTCCCATCTCATCTACTCTAAAATCAATTATGAACAATGCACAAATTTTCTTTCAAAACTGATCTATAACTCTTATCAATTTATTCCCAATTTCAATCAAAACCAATGCATAACTTTGCTCTCAAAACTGATCTATAACTCTTATCAATTATTCCCAATTTCAAGCAAAAACAATGCACATCCAATAATTTCTTATACCTCCAACCTTATGACAACAAAAATATTTTCCTTAAACAAAACCATATTGAGAAAGGAATTAAATCACCATACCTCTTATTCTACCACAATAATGATAATCTTCTTTTGCATATGGTTTCTAAACCTATCTTACTAAAATTAATTTTCCATTCTTTGGCCACTCAAAAACAGGTTAGTACATCTATTTTTATTTTCTTGATAAGATAACAAATAAATCACATTAAAAACACTTATCAAAGATATGCACAATAAAGATTAAAAATAATATCTTATACCTCCATCACAATATAAAGCTTTATTAAGAAAACTCAAACCCTTATAGCTCCTTTTATTAATTTCCAATAATAAAATCTCACACTAACATAAAAACCCTTATAAATCCTATTTATTTTCAACAATGAAAAATCACACTAACATAAAACCCTTATAACTCCTATTTATTTTCAACAATGAAGTCTCACACCAACATAAAACTCTTATAACTCCTATTTATTTCCAACAATGAAGTCTCACACTAACTTAAAAACATTTTTTCACCCTTTTATTCACATGTAAAAATCATAACCTTAAACTTATACCAATGAACATTATTTCTCCTATTCATTTTTATCAATAAAAAAAAATTAATACCTTGCACCACTATGAATCGATCCACTAACCTCAAGAATCATAGTGCTTTCCCAAGTGCTTGTAACCAGCTGCGTTGATGCAACACGTGAGATTAGAATGGTGCAAAAATAGTTTTGACTCCTTTGTAACTTGATTTTTTCTTCCAACAAAAATTTGACATTGACGGGATTCGAAACCTTGACCTCTTTCCAAATAGTGTTCTACACAGGGCTAGACTACTGTATGAGCTATCCACCTGATGAAAACTAAGGTGCACAATTATTAACTTAATATCTCCTTTCAATTTTACCTCCAAAACATACGCTCTTCTCTCCCTTGTTGTCTGCCCACTGCACGAACTTCACACAAAGGATTTTAAAAAAATTTCCACACTTAGCATAGTGATTTGATAGCTTTTTAATAGGTGTTTGACTTTGGTGTTCAATGAGGTCAACTGCCATTTAAATTTTGAAATTTAAACCTTACCTTTGTATGGTGCACCCAAGGGATGTTGGCCCATGCAATATATATTTAAATTTATTAAATATAACCTTCCAAAACCTTTTATAACCCTTCCACTTATTTTAAAACTTTGATAAACCTTATATCTATAATATTTAGAGTTGATATTTAAGTATTATAATCCTTTGCTTTGAGATATACCTTGCCTTGAGTAATTATCCATTTTTTGCTATTCACCAAGTCCATTTTTTACATAATTGATATATTGTCAAACCTTGTAACCTTATCATACTTGAATAATATTTATATCTTGAATACCATGCACCCTTTGAAATCAATGACAACTCAATATTTCCAATAATATCTCCCTTTATCATTGATGGAAACCTTACAAAAAACATTTTATTTTTCTGCAACTAGATTCCCAATCTGTTTCCCCTGACAAGCTGCTCCCCCTCACTAAATTATCTCCCCCTTTGACATCAATGGCAAAGGGATCCTTGGGTATAATAATAAGACACTTAGCACAACCCCCTTACCATGTACTTTTCTTGAGGTGATCAATTTTAGGATGGGAGTAAAGCTACTCCCAACTTACAATGCTCTTCTTTTTTCATTTTTTTTTCTAGATTTTGAAGGTCATACCCTTTTGAAGATCTTGACCATTCTCCTTTTTTCTTGACTTTGGAAATTTAGGGAACACTATTCTACACCATTTAGATTTATGCCCAAAATTATTACAGTTGAAACATATGATGTTGTAGTCTTTGAAAGGTGCAAATGAATTGAAGTTTCTCTTGGTGAAGTCATAATCATTCTTACCATGAAACCTGCAATGTATAGCTTTGTGACCAAAATGGTTACATGAGAAGTAATAACCTTGGAATAAGTATTCATATTGCCTTAGAGGATATGGTTGCATGATTATTTCTTTGCTTTTTCTATGTTGGACCATGTTCCTTGATGGTGCATTGTTTTCTTTCTCATTGATGTTTACACTTCTCAACTCATTAGTATAAGTCTTATATTTTTCTTCAAATACCTTCTTTGATGCTTCTATTTATTTTGATCTTGACTCCTCCTTTTGTACTTCTTGACCTTCCTCAAAGCCAAGTCTGCTCTTCATAAATGGAGATATATGTGTTTTGATAATATCATCCAAATATTTTGAGCTTTTATTAAATTGATATATCTTATTATTAAAATTTTCAAGTCCCTTCCTTAGAATGCCAGCTTCATGTTCTAGTCTTTCACATTCTAGCTCTTTTGCCTTTGACTGTTAAACCATACCTTCTTCAACTTTTCTTGCCTCTTCAACCTCAACTTTTAAGTCAGTGATATCATGTAGAAGCTTTTCCTTTGTTTTCTCACCCTCTTTTACTTGATCCTTCAATATTAAGTTCTCCTTTTTCAACTCTTCAAGATCAACAAGTTCCTTTTCCATATCAACTATGGTGTCCTCTTCATTTTATGAATATTTCTCTTTTTCTAGGTATTTAATCATAAGAGCATGTTATTTCTCTTCTTCTTGGTATTTGAAAATACGAGCATCTTAATTCTCTTCTTATTGGTCTTTGACAACAGGATCATCTTCATTCTCTTCTATGGCCAAAAATAGGATTTCTTCTTTTTCACTATTGGAGAGGTTCTCATCACTATCACTTGAAGCATTGCTTGCTTCTTCAACATAAAAACTCTTCTTGTGTCTTTGAAAGATCTTATTCTCATGCTTGCCTTGATCGTGCCTATTTTTATTTTCATGATAAAATCTTCTTTCTTTCTTCTTATGGTATTCTTTTTCTTCTTCACTGCTACTATTCCCAACTTTTGGATAATTAGTTGCATAGTGACCAATGTTACCACAACTAAAACATTTCATAGTATGCATATTCTTGTGTTTTATTGGACCCTTATTATTTCTTCTCACAAATTTAGCCTCTTCTTCACTTCTTGATTCATCACTTGATTATGGTTCTTTATCCTTTGCCTTCTTTGAAGATTTAAATATTGCCTCTCATTTGGATGTTTGATCTTTTTCCATCCTCATATCATAGGCTATTGTAAAATATAGAACTGAATAGTATTATTCAGTAGCAGGTTATATAACAATTACAATAACAATTATCCCGGAGGTTGCCAAACCAACCAGCGATAATAGCAGCTTGTTACAGCAGTTGTAACAGAGAGCTAAACTATGTAATAAAGACAAAATACAATATAGTACGCTAACATCCCCCTTTATTACATTATTTGGGTAATGTAATAACTAATAGCTATACTAACATCCCCTTACATCATTTTGCAATACAAAGAGAGCTGCGAAACAATTCAAATTTGACACGTCCAAGTGCCTTAGTGAAAATGTCTACAACTTGAGCATCGGTGGGAATGTGCTGAAGCTGAATTCGGTGTTTTGGAACTTCATCTCGAATGAAATGAAATTGTGTGTCAATGTGCTTTGTTCTTTCATGATGGACTGGATTCTTGACGAGGTTCAGAACACCCTGATTGTCGCAAAACAAGTGTATTGGAGATTTTTATGGATGGCCCATACTTGTCAGAATGTGACGTAACCATATCACTTCGCACATAGCTTCATGTGCGGCGCGATATTCTACCTCTGTTGATGAAATAGCAACCACCTATTGCTTCTTGCTGTGCCAAGAGACAGGAGCGGATCCCAGATGAAAAATGTATCAAGAAGTTGACTTGCGATCATCAAATGATCCGGCATAGTCGGAGTCCGTGTATCCTTGCAAGAAGAATTTGTTGTTCCTCTTGTATTCTAGGCCATATTCCATAGTACCACGGACATAGTGAAGAACACGTTTTGCTACTTTCCAATGAGTGGTCTTAGGCTCCTGCATGAACCTCGAAAGATAGTTGACGGCAAATACGAGATCCGGCCTAGTATTGGTCGGATATATGAGACTCCCAATCAAGTGTCGATAGAGAGTACCATCTACCTGAGGTGAATCATCATATCGCAATAACTGAAGTCCATTCTCCATTGGAGTTGCCATTGGCTTGCAGTCAGTCATGCGATATTTTTCCAGCAATGTCTTGGCATATTTTTTCTGAGACACTTTGATGGAGTGCTCCTTCTGGCTGAATTCTAGACCAAGACAATAATGGAGAAGTTCGAGATCTGTCATCTCAAAATATTTGCACAAGTTTCTTTTGACAGTAGAGATCATAGTTTACGAACTCCCTGTAATGAGCGAGATCATCCACATAGAGTACAAGCAACACTATCTCAGAACCCTATTTCTTGAAATAGAGGTTTGCATCTGACGGACATCTCTTAAATCCATGCTGCATAAGGTGATGTTCCATTTTTATATACCAAGCTCGAGGAGCTTGTTTCAGACCATATAAGGATTTGACCAATTTGCAAACTTTCTGCTCTTGGCCTTCTACTTCAAATTCTTCTGGTTGAGTCATGTAGACTTCTTCTTGGAGATCACCATTTAGAAAGGCACTTTTGACATCCATCTGGTGAACTTTCCACCCATATTGTGCTGCCATAGCACACATAACCCGAATTGTGGTCATTTGAGCAGTAGGTGCAAAAGTTTCCTCATAGTCAATGCCTTCCTTTTGAGCATAGCCCTTTGCAACAAGACGGGCCTTATGCTTATCAATTGTTCCATCTGCCTTGTACTTGAATTTATATACCCATTTACAGCCAATGGGCTTCTTTCCATGTGGCAAATCAACAAGCTTCCAAGTTTTATTTCTCATCAAAGACTCATACTCTGTATCCATAGCGGCATTCCACTGAGGCTCACTGAGAGCATATTGCACTGATGCAGGTTCAAGATCATCTATGGTAGACATGAACGCCCTATCATCATCAATATCCATATGCTCTACTTCTGTACTTGGAGTTATAGAAAGTTCCTCAAAAGATTGACAAAGATCATCAACCTCACCAGTTTCTTTGGCTTCTTTTTCCTTTTGAGCCATATTGCGTGTACGAGGTCTATCCAAATTCAAATTGGGAGGAGTGGATAAATTTGCATCTCTTATTGTATTTGTACACCATTTAGGATTCTTCTTCGATGGAGTTGAAGAAGATGTAGAAGGACTTCCTGTCTGTGTTGACGAAGGAATCTTCTCTTCCTTAGATTCCACAATATCTTGGTGTACTTTAGATGTGCTTTGTGATGTGAAAGCTTCATCAAAGACAACATCTTTGCTGATATGAATTTTCTTGGTCAAAGGATCTATCAACCGATATCCTTTAGAGTGCTCAGAATAACCAAGAAAAATACATCTCAGTGTTTTCTCATCTAGCTTCTTCCTTTTCTCTTTCGGTATGTGCATGAAAGCGTGACATCCGAAAATACGTAGATGAGATATGGAGGGTTTTCGACCACTCCATGCTTCTTGTGGAGTCATTCCTTTTAGGGCCTTTGTGGGTGCCCTATTCAACAGATACACTACAGTGGTGACAGCTTCTACCCAATATTGTTGCCCAAGAGTAGCTCCTGTGAGCATACAACGAACCATTTCCATGATAGAATGGTTCCTTCTCTCAGCAGCTCCATTTTGCTGAGGAGTATAGGCAGTTGTTAACTGTCTTTTGATTCCATGCTTATCTAGGAATGCAAAAAATTCATTAGAGGTAAACTCTCCCCCTCGATCTAAGTGAAGGGTTTTAATAGAAGCTCCTGACTCCTTCTCAACGGATTTCTTGAACTACTGTAAGAATGCGAAAGCTTCAGTTTTTAGTTTGAGAAAGAAAACCCACATCTTTCGTGAGTAGTCATCTACAAATAACTAAAAGTACCTCTTCCCTCCATAATCGTTGGGTGTGAAAGGACCACACAGATCGGTGTGAATTAACTCTAGAGGTTTTCGTGCTCTTGTTGAGCTCTTCTCAAATGGTACTCTATGATGCTTTCCTGCCAAGCAGTCAGAGCACACTGGCAATGTGGCAGAAAGGGAAGGAAGACCCTTTACCATTTCATACTTGTTGAGCTCAAGTAAGTAGCCAGAACTAAGATGCCCATATCTCTTGTGCCAAAGGGAAGTTGCCTCCTTGGTAGAGACAGTCATGGCAACATGTGGAGTAGAGATAGCATCTAGTGCAAATAAGCCATGCTTATATGAAGCTATTGCAATCTGCTTACCCTTCCTGGTAATAGTACAACACTTCTTTCCATTCTCAACACGAAAGTTGACAACCATATTTCTATCCAGGATTTGTGTCATCGACAACAAATTGTTGGCCAATCCCGAAACATAGAGGACTTTGTCAATCTGACACTTGCCATCAGGAAGAGTGACTAAAACTGTACCCTCTCCCTGAACCCTATAGGTTTTATCATCAGCAATGGTGACAGGTTTGCCCTCTTTGGCCACAAATGATTCAAACCACGATCTGTCGCCAGTCATATGTTTGCTAGCTCTAGAATCGACATACCAAACAGGATCCCTCTGTGTGGAATCTATGGTAGTCATGAGCACCTTGTGTGCCCATTCAAAATCTGAGTCAGATTCTTCAACAACAACATTCACCTGGGGTTGCTTGTTTTTATTTTGTGGTTTGTTTTGGCCTTTCTGCTTGTTCTTATGCCAACACCTATTGGTGTCATGGTTGTATTTCTCACAGATCTTGCACCACCTCTTCTGTTGAGGTTGTTTGCCTTTTCCTTTTGTATCTTGTTGAGAATTTCCTCATTTCTAAAATTTGCCTCCTTTTTTCCCATTACCTTTCTTCCTAGAACCTTGCCTGTTGGTGTATAGGGCTGTATTGGAAGAATCATCCTTGTGAAGTTGGCGTGCCTCCTGTTGTTGAAGCAGATTGACCAACTCGATGTAGGTAATTTGTCGTTGAGAAACCTGGATGGAGGTGATCAACATATCAAATGAAGAAGGCAAAGCTCTCATCACAAGTGAAATGAGAAGCTTTTCGTCCACAGTATCTCCCAAAGAATTCAATTTCTCTTTCAATTCAGACACTCTGCACAGAAAGAGTTCAACTGTTTCACCCTATCTCAAACTCAGGTTATGAAGTTGTTGTTGAAGATGAATAATGGTGGAATAATTATTTCCCTCATAGATGGTTTGAAGGGCATCCCATGCCTCTTTACCACTTGCTTTTTCAGCTATATGAGGTTGCACTTCATTTGAAACAGCAAACAAAATGAGCACCTTTGCTCGACTGTCTTTCTTGTCAAAAGCTATCTAATCTGCGGAAGGACCTATGGATCCTGCTGTTGGTGAAGGCCTAGTTGCTACTCCAGTAAAAATATCCCACAAATCTTCCATTTGGAGAACTGCCTTCATCTTATGTTTCCATGGTGTATAATTTGGACCTTTCAATAACTGATGCGGATCAGTCATCAACTTTGCAACAGCGACCATAGTGAAGGTTCCTTATATCACCAATTGGTCCCCCTTTCGATATACCTTTTTCTAGGCCAATATACCGTACAAAATACCCGCCCTTACATGAGGGAAACTATAGGTATTTAGAAAGATCAACAAAAATCACCCGCCCTTACATGAGGGAGACTATAGGTGAGTTTTAGAGATCATACGATACGTGGAACATAAGTGGTACTGAAAGGGAATCACCTTGTTGATGGCACCTACCATAGAAGATTCTTCTCATGCATGGGGCGTAACTTCCCCTAAACACTATGAAGAATATTTTGTCAGGATTTACGCCTAAACACAAGTGCGATAAAAGGTAGTGGATGGAGTAAAAAAATGCAAAAATGGCTAACTTATCTCTCCCTGAAGATTTATAGAGAACAAGCTTAGACGTCATTATAGCAGCTATATTAGGCGATGGATACAGTAGCCAAATCACGATAGATTTACCTGTAAGTGCTGGCCAGATGTATCACAAATACCGAATGTTGTAGTGCAATAAATTGCATGGATGGGTTTTAATTATTCCGGGGACTTAAAGAGTGTTTTGATTTTAATTTTTAATGTTATAGTGCAAAAATGAAATATGCAACATACAACAAAAAAAATGCCCACAGGAATAACCCACAAGGTGTCGGTCACAGCCGAAAATGCACCTTTTACAATTTGCCAAATTGCCTTTTCAAAAAATTACTCACAATCCCCCTTTGATTTTTTGAAAAAATATCCCCCCTTAAAAAAAATTCCTTTAACAAAGCATTTTTAATAATTATTATATATTTAAAATTAAAATAAATAATTTTAATTCATATAGTTTTAAAACTTATAAAAAAATAAATTAAAATTAAAATTTTAATTTATAAAGTTAAAAAACTATAAAAAAAATTAAAATTAAAAATTTTAATTAAAAAAATGACTTTGAAAAAAAAATTTATACCTTGGGGGGAGTCGGCGGGATTTGAACCCCCGACCTGTAGGCTCCCTGAGCCTTACCGCACAGCTCACTGCCAAGTGAGCTAGCGGGCTGATCCGGAAGGGTCGTTGGAGCCCTTCGTATTTGACCTGCTGCACGAGCGCAGGTTCCTTCTCTGCTGCTCTCCCGTCGTCTGCAAATCGTCGCCCCGCTGCCTCTGTGGCAGCCTCCTCTCCGTCGTTTGCCTGGTCCCTGCCTCTGCCACCTCCGCAGCTGCCTCTACCCTCCGTCTCTGGTTTTTTTTTTTTTTAAAACAGCCAGGGGGGGGCGCCATTTTAAAAAAAAATGAGGGGGGGCGAGGGCGCGCCCCACGTGTGTTTCACGCTGCGCGCAAGGGGGGGGTTTTATACCCCATGTGGGAGCGGGAGCAGAATTTTAAATTCTCGCTTCCCACGCAAGGGGGGGTTCCCTCCATTCCCCTTCGATGACGCAGAGCGTGTCACAGATACGTGCGACGCTCACATCATGACGCTGAGCGGGGTGTGGGTGGGGACAGCTTCCCCCTGCGCTCGCGTTCTGTGCTCTATCACAGATACGCGTAGAGCCTCGTGGCGCTAAGCGGGGACAGCCCCCACCTTCGCAGTCCGTGCTCTGTCATGGATATGCGCAGAGCCTCCGCGCGACGCTCGCATCGCGGCGCTGAGTGGGGACAGCTTTCACCTGCGTCATGGGCTCGCGGCTGTCCGCAGCGGGGGGGCCTCCTCGTGCAGGCTCCCTCTATCACGTAAAAAAAAAAAAAAAATGTATATATATATATATATATTTTTTAAACGCGCAGCCTGGACGCACAGCTTGCGCTGCGTCCGCAGCCGGGGCCTCTCCTCCTCACTTGCGCTACCTCTGCAAAAACAAAAAAACTCTGCCCAACAAACAAATTACTGAACTGGCTCTGATACCATGTAAAATACAGAACTGAATAGTATTATTCAGCAGCAGGTTATATAATTACAATAACAATTATCCCGGAGGTTGCCAAACCAACCAACGATAATAGCAGCTTGTTACAGCAGTTTTAACAGAGAGCTAAACTATGTAATAGAGACAAAATACAATATAGTATGCTAACAACTATGAGAATTCCATGTAGCTCATCCATCCTCAAAGTTTTGAGATCCTTCATATCTTCTATTGTTGAAACCTTTGCATCATACCTCATAGGGAGTGACCCTAATCTTTTCTAAACAATATTAAAGTCCTCAATATTTTCTCTAAGTCCACAAATGGTGTTACCAACTTCATCAACACGTAGTATATACCTAGAAATATCTTCCTCATATTTCATATTCAAGTCTTCAAAATTCCTTTTGTGAGTTTGAAATTTTACCATTTTTACCTTGTTGTCTCCTTCAAATGTTCTCTGTAACTTATCCCATATTTCTTTAGCTAAAGTGCATTGCATGAATTTCACAAAATCTGATTCACATAAGCCACTTAAGATTGCATTCATTACCTTGACATTATTTTAATATTGTTTCTCACCATTTGCATCTATGGGAGGTGTTGTAATTCCATCCTCAATGGATTTCTATACATCATATCTATGTGCCATCAAATAAGTCTTCATTCTCACACTATAGAAAGTATATTTAGTCCCATCAAACAATGGATCCTTATTTTATGAAAAACCTTCTTTATGAGCCATGTGTATTCTTGTAAGGTCCTCCTTCAAGCTATTAGACTTTCATAAAGGAACATGCTCTGATACCAATTGAATATCACAAGATCATACTGAGAGGGGGGGTGAATATTATAATATAAAACTTTTCATTTTTCAATCCAAATGATAACAATAATAATATCAATGTAGTAAATTAAACAATGTACAAAGCATCAAACATATGAGAGACACAAATTTAATTTGGTTCACCCAATGTGGGCTACATCCACGAAGAAATATTTCTTATAAAATTCTCAACAAATTTTGTGGGCTCCAACCCACAAGAGACACCAATATCCTATTACAATGTTTGTGGATACCAATCTACATGAGATATAAATACTCTCTCAATTTCTATGGACACCACTACATTCTATTCTGGTTTTGTGGACACCACTCCACAAGAGACACCAATCCCATCTACTCTGGTTCTATGGACACCACTCCAGTCTATTCTAGATTTATCCTCAAATTTTCTCAAACTCTATCTTCAACCCTGCTTAAACTCTATCTTCAACTCATATCAAACTCTTGTATTCAACTCTACACAAAACAACTCCATAACTTGCTCATAAAACCTGATCTAATCTACTTACAAAACTTGCTTACATATGTTCACAAAAATTTACTCACAAAACCTACTCAACACTACTTACTAAACATGCTTACATATGTTCACAAAAACCTATTCACAAAACCTACTCAACATTGCTTACTAAACCTACTTACATATGTTCACAAAACCTACTCAAAACTGCTCCAAAACTTGCTCAATAATCTGATCCAAAATCTGCTTACAAATATTGCTCATCTACTCCCAAATATTGCATGCATACAATGCTAATCTATTCCAAAATATTGCATAATGATATCATCAAGTTATTTACTTATTCTTCAATGTGCTTTCCTCAACTAAAGTAATTCAGACATATTCTACCCAAAATTCTTTTATCTTCATGAACATATAGAGAATGATATGCACTAAAAAATGCTCAATATGTTCTTTACATTAATTAAGTCTATCACTTTCACATGTCTTACATTTATTACATCAAAAGGTAGCTTTAGTATAGCATTAGATAACTGACCTGGTAATTGTTGATTTCCACCTTTACTTCGAAAACAATCAGAATGCACAAGTTTATCCATCTCATCTACTCCCAAAATAAATTATGAACAATGCACAAATTTGCTTTGAAAACTGATCTATAACTCTTATCAATTTATTCCCAATTTCAATCAAAACCAATGCATAACTTTTCTCTCAAAACTGATCTATAACTCTTATCAATTATTCCCAATTTCAAGCAAAAACAATGCACATCCAATAATTCCTTATACCTCCAACCTTATGACAACAAAAATATTTTCCTTAAACAAAACCATCTTGAGAAAGGAATTAAATCACCATACCTCTAAATCTTCCACAATGATGATAATCTTCTTTTGCATGTGGTTTCCAAACTTGTCTTACCAAAATTAATTTTCCTTTATTTTGCCACTCAAAAATAGGTTAGCATATATCTTTTTATTTTCTTGATAAGATAACAAGTAAATCACATTAAAAAACCTTATCAAATATATGCACAATAAAGATTAAAAATAATATCTTATACCTCCCTCACAATATAAAGCTTTATTAAGAAAACTCAAACCCTTATAACTCCTTTTATTAATTTCCAATAATAAAATATCACACTAACATAAAAACCCTTATAAATCCTATTTATTTTCAACAATGAAATATCACACTAACATAAAACCATTATAACTCCTATTTATTTCCAACAATGAATTCTCACACTAACATAAAACCCTTATAACTCCTATTTATTTCCAACAATGAAGTCTCACACTAACTTAAAAATCTTATTTCACCCTTTTATTCACATGAAAAAATTATAACCTTAAACTTATACCAATGAACCTTATTTCTCCTATCCACCTTTATCAATTTTAATAAAACAAAAATTTATACCTTGCACCATCATGAATTGATCCATTGACCTTAAGAATTGTCGTGCTTTCCCAAGCACTTGTAACCAGCTGCACTGATGGAGCATGTGAGATTAGAATAGCACAAAAATAGTTTTGACTCCTTTGTAACTTGATTTTTGCTTCCAACAAAAATTTGACATCGACGGGATTCGACACCTCAACCTCCTGCCAAGCAATGTTCTACATAGGGCTAGGCTATCATCTGAGCTAGCCACCCAAATGAAAACCAAGGTGCACAATTATTAACTTAAGATATCTTTTCAATTTTTGCCTCCAAAACATGCGCTCTTCTCTCCCTTGTCGTCTGCCCATTGCATGAACTTCACGCGAAGGATTTTCAAAAAATTTCCACACTTAGCATAGTGATTTGATATACTTTTAATAGGCTTTTGATTTTTCCACTTAACAAGGTTGGATGTCAAATTTAAATTTTGAAATTTAAACTTTGTCGTTGTATGGTGCACCCAAGGGATGTTGGCCCATGCAATATATATATTTAAATTTATTAAATATAACCTTCCAAAACCTTTTATAACCCTTCCACTTATTTTAAACCTTTGATAAACCTTCTCTCTATAATATTTAAATTTGATATTTAAATATTATAATCCTTTGCTTTGAGATATACCTTACCTTGAATAATTGTCCATTGTTTTCTATTCACCAAGTCCATTTTTGACATAATTGATATATTTTCCAACCTTGTAACCTTCTCATCCTTGAAGAATATTTCTGCCTTGAATACCATGCACCCTTTGACATCAATGACAACTCAATATTTTCAACATTTTCCTATTTTTTTTCTTGTTTTGTAGCTACTAAATTTTTATGTTTCCAGTGCATTGGTAGTCTCCCTCTCCTAAGTAATACACTATCTTTGTTATCGTCAACATATTTTGGGGCCAATATTTTCTTATCAAATGGTTTTCTTTTACCATTGGTTTCAACACCTTGTTCATTTGCATCTATAACATCATCCTCAAACATGGGAACTTCATATGCTTTAGTGGTTCTAAAATTGAAAAATATTGCATTGTTAGGTTTGGTAAAGTATGTTCGAGTATATTACATTATTTGGTACATGCTAATGTACCCCCATGGTACCTTCATGGTACATTTGTAAATAATATATTAGGGTTGAGTTATAGCTAAGAATGTGATTTATATTTCCCCTGTATGTAAGTGTGAATGTGTAGGAAATGCACAAGTGGAATATGAGTTAGAGTGCAAGTGTAAGTTGGGTCTATGTGCACAAGTGTCTTATATATAAGAGTGCAAATATATAATATAAATATGTGCAGAAGTGTCTTAGAATAGAGAGTGCAAATAGAAGTGTGAGAGTAATGTATAGGTGTGTAATTGTTATAGGGTTATATGTTCATCAAGTATGCAAGTGTCAAGTAGATAAGCCAAGGCTCATGCGACTTGGAAAATGGAAAGCAATAGTCAAGTATCCAAAGAGTCACATTACTATTGCTATATTATGGAGATAATGATCCATAGGAAATAAATTCATTCAAGAGTCAAGTATTGAGAATACAAAGTTGTAATAGAAAGAGGTGCAATAAATCTTGTATACATTTTGAGCAATTAATATTGAAATTTGTTCTTCATGCATAGTACATGAATGATTCTGGCTATTTAAATTTATATTTACGCATATAATTAGAGGTTATTTTATTTATTATAAGCCTTAATATACATATTAATTTGCTCAAAATATTCTACTCATATTATTATCTTGATATTTATTATATTGTGGCTATTTCATATTGGATCCTATGTGTTATAACCTATGATATTTTGTGGTAGTATAAGGCTTTAAATACCATCAAAGTAGGAACTAACTACTATGTTTTAGGTTGCTAGTATGCAGTTTGATTTATTATAGTGCCATTTGACCCAATATGACAACCTATGGATCTTGAAACTATTGATCACACTTATTTATATGGGAATATAGCATGGCTACCACACAATCTATGCAATTATGCATTGAATTGTATGGACAACACCATAGTGTATTGATCTCTGAATTGGTATTTATAATGTTGTTCTAAAATTGATTTGCACCTTATCAATGTAGGTGGGCCTTAATGTGATAAGAGGCCTTTTGTGGATATAACTTCTTTACATGTGTCCATTGCATCCAATTCTAATATTTCTATCATTTTAGACTTGATTAAGGTATCATAATTATATTCTGGTAGAGTAGAAATGGTTAGCAATTGTGGCTAAAAGGAAATGATCAATGATGAAATTTGACCAGGATGTGTTAGAATTTATGGAGAGGACATAGGGTTAAAAACTTCTTGGGCATTTGGAATTGAAAAAATAGAGGGCATAGATCTACAGTTTTGTGGTTTTTAGTAACATGTACAAAATAACCATGGGTAGGGAAGTCAATTATTTTCTAACTTAATCTATTTAAAGGCTACAACTAGAGTGTTAGGTTTATCATTGCATACTATTAAATTCAAGTTAGATTGTAAACCTTTGATATTTTAAGGTAATTCTTATTCTTAATTTGGCCTAAAATTATAAAAATTAATTTAAGGATCTCATGAATGTAGTGTTATAAACTTGCATATTTTATGGAGGATGTATTTACATTGCATTCAACATTAAAAATAGAACACCCCTTACCCATACTATAAAATCTATGCATTAGCAATTCTATAGCTAATGCCCAACTAGTAAAAAATTTATTGGATAAACCTCTATACAACAAAACAAATTTATCACAAAAATACTAGATTAGTAAGTATATCATAATGTCCTTGTTTTGAATGTGATGAACTAATTTAACTATAGACAACTTGTTAATGTGATCTTTGTATTTTTATTGCTCTCATCAAAGGTATACACAAAATTTATTGTTGTAGGTGGGATTACGCTCCTAGGTTTAATGGCCCTTGATAAGTCTATTTGGGAAGTTGATTTTGAGGCTTAGATGGTTGAGGTATTGGATTATTTTCAAGAGGGTGACCATATGAAATTTACAGTTGTAAATGAGATTAAGCTCCTAGGTTTAATGGCCCTTGATAAGTCCAATGGGGAATTTGGTTTTAAGTATTAGATGGTTTATGCATTATATGGTTGTGGTAGTGGATAAGGATATAAAATATTTGAGGTGGATATGGAGTCATTTGAGAATATTGGTATGGATCATAGTAAGGCAAAGGATAAGGAGGAAGAATTTATAAAGGAGAAGGTGGTTGATTCTAATAATCCCATTATTTATCTGGAGGAGCTTGCATGTTTGGGAATGGAAAAGGGTACTACAAGCCTTGTGAAGAAAATATTAGTTTTGAGGAGGGTATTATTGCATATTTTGCTATATCTAACTACATGGAGGTGACATTTATCCTTGGAATTTTCCATAGGTATTTTGCATGCAAGTTTTTAGTAAAGCACTAAATCTAGTTTAGAAAGATTTGTCTTGAACATCCTACCTTTGGAGGTATAGATTCTATAGGAGGGAGGTTATATGTGTTAGATAAGCTAGATATTGATGGGGTTTAATATGAGTCCATACTAGTAGGAGGAATATTTTGAGCATTAGATGTTGGAGGTTGATTTACATTATGTGCTTTATGGACAAAAGATGTATTTCTTGTAGGATGATCTACATCAATGATCATTCATTAAAGAGGGTTCCTATAAGTCAATGTAGAAAAATTACTTGCCAAATTTTGGTTTATGAGAGCACATGTGATGGATTTTTAAGCCTTAATACTACTGCAAATATTATAGGTTAAATATAATAGGATTAAATATAATATATCCATAATATAGTAAGATCAAGATATGATATGAGAATATTAATATGAGAAAATTGATATGTACATCAAGGCTAATAATATATCAAATAACATTCACTAATAAACAACAATATGAATGTTGATAGCCTTAACCATACATGTACAAAGCATGTAGAACAATTTACAATATTATTTTCTCAAAATGTATGCAATATTTATTATTTATCTTTCTCTTACAAATATGATAATAGAATATTAATACTTGATGCTACACTTGATGATTGGATGCTTGGATCATTCTCTATGGAGTAATATATAGCCATAGTAGAATGACTCTTTGGATACTTGACTATTCCTTTCTATATGCTAATTATTTTGACTCTTAACTTCTCTATATGACACTTGCATACTTGATGAACATGAATCTATATTATATGCACACCTAGACATGACTCTTGACCTTCAATTTGCAAATTATAACCAAAGAAACTTGTGCACATCTTTACATTACATATTTTCACTCATATATATAAGACACTTGTGCACACAGACTCTAATTACACTTGCACACTTACATGAAACTTGTGTATTTCTTGCACATATACACTTACATAGAAAGGGGAAATAATGCTCACACTCTAAACTATGACTAACCCTAATATAACATTTACATATGTACCATGAAGGTACCCTTGGGGTACATTAGCATGTACCAAATAATGTAATATACTCCAACATGCCCCTGTATTACATTATTTGGTTATTTAAGACTTTAGTATTCAACAATAGTCGACATATTGATCTTCAATATTCAAGTGATCCTAGGACCTATGCTTAGTTTGTTCTCTTTTTACTTTCTTATAAATTTTATTGATCTTCTTCTTCTGCTTCTTTGGTCTAATCTTTTTTATCTTGTTCTTATCATGTTGTCCTTCTATATTTCCTGATCAACTATAAAGTTGGTACCTTCAAAAATATTTGAGAGAAATACATCTTTATTGATTATCAATTTTGATGAAAGAGATTTGAATTCATTTTATTAAGAGGTTTCTTCTAACTCTTGAATTTCTTAAATTTATTAAGCTATATGTCTTTTTTTATTTCTCTATCTATATAATAATTGAGGTTAACTATACTAATATTGAGAAGGATACTGGCATTAAAATTATTATTGTCATTGTGGATTATATTGAGATTGATATTATATTTGTTGTATTGACTTATTTGTTAATTCATATGATCTCCTTAATACCGATTCCTTGGATTGTATCTATAGAAATTTGTGCTGTGATCCTTTTTATTACATATTTGACAATATCTAGTTTTCCATTTGGATCTATATGTTTGAGTTGAAGTAATATTGACTTGTGAATTATCCTTTGACACCAAGACATTGTTAGTCATTTCATCTTTGGATGAATTTTCTACTTTATATTCTTGTAAAATTTTGACTAACTCAATTAATGTAGTATATTTTCTTAAAACTTGCAAATACATGACTAAATACTTATAAATTTCTAGAAGTTCTCTCAATATCACTTGAACAAGAAGTTTATCTTCTACTTTTTCTCCTAGAGTTAATAGTTTTTCTTTTATATTTGCTACCTTTCTAATAAATAGTTCAATACTTTCACCACTATTAACTTTTAAGGAATATAACTAAGATTGAATATTGAAAATAGTAGCTTTATTTTTCCCTTCAAATATTTTACCTAGAGTATTCCAAGCTTATGTAGAATATTTTGTTGTACTTATATAAGGTTGTATTTCATTAGTTATTGCAAATGTTATTATCATAAGTTATTTGGATTCACCTTCTTCATATCTTTGAATTTATCTAACATATTTAGTAGGTTTTATTTTTTCTCCACTAACTATATCCCAAATTTTTTCCACTATTAAAATTGATTTCACTTTATTTTTCCATGAAGCATAATTTGGTCCTTTTAGAAGTTGAGATTCAAAAAGGAAAAACTTGTTGTTAGACATAGTAGTACTCATTCAAATAAAACCTTTGATATAGACTACCTTATAACTCCCTAGTTCTAGAAACTAAGAAATAATTTTGCAAATTTATGTTTTCCTAAATTTGATGTATAAATCCTTTTGACTCCCAAGTAACTAAATTTGCTAATATTTAAAAACTTTTATTTTTCAAATCAAACTAAATAGACTTCAAAAAATTTGAAAGATTTAAAAATTTAATAAACTATTATCATTCCTTATTATTTCATTTCAAAAATAAATATCCTAGTTAAAAACCTTATTACTCCAACCTTAGAAAATAAACTTCAACTAAAATTAAATTTTTTAATTATATCTAAAATAAACCTTATTACTCCAATTAAAACTTAAATAAACTTATTTCTCCAAATAAAGAAGCAATAATATAAAGTAATTTAATAACCTTCACTTATCTCTCCAATAATCAAATTAACTTTATAACCTAGGTTCGAGGTGTAGACCAATTGGTTCCTCCAAACCCCATAAGGGGGGCGAAGGTCCAAGGTTCAAATCTCGAGCCTCAATGAACTAAATTCTTGTACCTTTCCTGGTGCTTTCAATGGTGTAAAAGGTTTTAAATGATCATGGCATGGTGGTTATAGGATCAAACTGTATGAATATCTATGTGGTGGCTTTCAGGACATTCAACGTATGATATTGTGGTGGCCATAAAAAGTAGGAAAACCTACCCGAATTCATGGCGGCTATTGATTCCACCATTTAAAAAATATATAACCTTAGCTTATTGCTCCAAACATAAATTAAAAATGAACTTTATAAATTCAAAAACCTAACCTTAACTCTTTCATGTACGAATGTCTTGGTCTCACTACATTTGCTTCATGCATGCATATGATGCTTTCCACCTCTCATTGATTCTTCTTTCAAGCTTACATGAGAATATTACCTTATACCACTTGTGCATTTGCATGGGAAATGAGATGTTTCATATTCTAATGCCCATCCATTGCATTAAGCAATTGCACTTGCAATAGAAGTAATACCAACAACTCTAAATCATTTTAGTTGCAATGTAGATGTGCCACTTTAGTGTCGATTCCATTGAATAGTTCTTGGTGTTTATTTAGTTTGAATGGTTCTTAGTATTGCTTTCATTTGCATGGCTCTTAGTACCCTTTCCTTTGTTCTATTTCTTTCCAACCATTGGCTTTGCATGTAACACTCTATAGCTTCCAAATGTTGTTCTTGAGAATAATGTCGTCACTTCCCTTCAAATATTATGCAATGTTGTGACTCTTAGTTTCTTCTTTGATGCTTAGTCTTCCTTCACTCCCATGCTACTATAGCTTGAAGTGTTGCATATTCTATTAACTTGGTTATCCTGGTAATGTTAATACTAATGTTTCTTAGTCTTTATCTTTAATAACTAACTTGCTACTTATTAATAATTTTGATGTGCTACAAATAGGATGATGCTTTAACCATTGCTACTTTCAGGATGCTACTTTGACAATTTATGCTCTCAAGGAGCAGTTCAATATTCGATGTTATCATCGCTTTTCTTACCTTTAACCTTAACCTTTAACTTGTAGTGTTGCTTTGATTTAATTCACCAACCAATGTATGATTGTGCACTTTTGATTAATCCTTGTTCATGGCTAGCTCAATGTATCAAAAGAACTAGATCTAGTTGTGTCCAATAAGCTAAAAGACTTACTTACTTCCTAGATCCTTCTTAAACTAAATGCTAAACTATATGTTGAACATAATACCATTATCTTCTTAAACCAAATAATATTGCCTTTCTTGAATAAAATAATGTTGCCTTATTCAGTTCCACTTAGAGTTGAATGTTGTTGTCTTGATATTTTAGACCTCTAGCTTTTTATACATCTCAAACTTTAGGTGTCTTCTCAATGCTTATTGCTTTATTTTTATGACTACACTTTAAGATCTCTTATTCAAACCTTCTTCACTAAATATTTAATCTCTATATGGTTGCCTCTATCAAATCTCCTTGAATATTTTTCAAGGTCAATATCTAATGATATGAATCTTCCTAAATCCATTTTCTTATAGATTTCCTCTATTGTGAATAACTATTTCAAAATAAGTAACCTCGATCTTCTATTACTATTGCTACAACAATCCTTATATTTACCTTAATATTCTTGCTACCAATGTCAAGGTCTAAATGACTTGTAACCTTCCGAATCCTTATTATATCAAGATCTATCTTCAAGACCTGAATCTATCTCTTGTCAAGGTTTATCTTAAAGACCTAAATTACCAGTCTCTTGTGTCAAGGTCTATCTTCAAGATTTGAATCCTCTATCTCTTATGTTAAGGTTTATCTTCAAGAACTAAATATTTTTATCAAGGTCAATTTATTTGTGATCTAAAACTTTAATGTCAAGATTTTTAAAACTTTATTCTTCAATTTAAAGGTCAATTTATGTATGACCTAAAACTTCAATATCTTACAACTTTAATTAATCTCTGTTTGATGAAATCTTACTTTTATACTAATGTATCTTTACTTGATATATCCTTCTATTGTTCTACTTTATCTTGAACTTAGAAGATGAAATTATTCTCTATATATTGCAGGAATCTTCTCACACTTCTAAAAATCAATATTTATTGTATATTTCTCTCAATAATATCTTAGTTTGCACCTAAGAACTTGAACCTCTAATGTCAAGCTGATGTTGAATTTCCTTGATGTCTTAATCAAATTCAAGATGACTTGATTGTTCCAAATTCTTCAACTTCCTTCTGAGTTGATAGAAATTAGTGTCAAGGAATATCTATGTCCCTGAAACCCTTCTATCTCTAAAATCAATTTCAAGGGTTGGCTATGTCCCTGAATGATAAACTATCTTAAAGCTTATTTGCCTTCCAATGTAGTTGAGTCCTTGTATTCACTATTTAATCTTCAACTATGAAAGTCTCTATCGCTTAGTCTTGATATTCATTGGTTATTATTCAAATATGGAAATAATCTAGCCTTTCCACTCACTTTGACCTTATAATAGAATCTTAGTGACACTACCTATAAAGTGGATAGACTCTAAATCAATTTTATCAAACTGGAAAAAATCAATTTTTGTATGTAGCTAAATAAATTTGATCAACTCGAACATAATCTATTAGTAGCTATGATACCACTAATGGTTTTTTAAGCCTTAATACTACCAAAAATATCATAGATTAAATATCACAAGATCAAATATAATATAGCCAAAATACAGTAAGATCAAGATAATGATATGAGTAGATTAATATGAGCAAATTAATATGTATATCAAGGCTAATAATATATTAAAAAACATCCACTAATAAACAACAATATGAATGTTGATAGACTGAATCATACATGTATAAAGCATGTAGAACAACTTACAATATTAATTGCTCAAAATGTATGCAATATTTATTACTCATCTTTCTCTTACAAATATGATACTAGAATCTTGATGCTTGATGCTACACTTGATGATTGGATTCTTGGATCATTATTTATAGAATACTATATAGCCATAGAATGACTCTTTGGATACTTGAAAATTCCTTTCCATATGCAAAGTCTCATTACTCTTAGCTTCTCTATATGACACTTGCATACTTGATGAACACATGACTCTTTATTGTATGCACACCTAGACATGACTCTTAACCTTCACTTTGCACACTCTAACCTATGACACTTGTGCACATATTTACATTACATATTTACACTCTTACATATAAGATACTTGTGCACATATACTATAATTACACTTGTACACTTACTCATATGACACTTGTATATTTATTACACAAACAAAGTTACATAGAAAGGGGAAATATTACTCACACTCTAAACTATGACTCAACCCTAATATAATATTTACATATGTACCATGAAGGTACCATGGGGGTACATTAGCATATACCAAATAATGTAATATACTCCAACAAGATGAGTAACTCATTTGATAATCAAGGAAACAAATTTCTTAGGATGTAAGATTTTGATTGGCAGGATTGTAAATTAGGATTCTATGTTTTAAGAGAGCAGGATTGGACATAGAAATTTCCACGATCTTGTCATCTTGATGTGCCCATGTGGTAACTTGTTCTTTCTTTTTTCCTTTCACAGTATTTTTTTGTATGCTATTAGATTTGGTGGTTGATGTTATTTATCTAATATATGTGATTTTGAGTGTATATTCATAATCTTATCCTTAAACATATACATATCTATATGGATGGAGTTTTAAATTCAAAATATGATAATTTATAAAATTTGGCCTACAAAGTGATTTGCTAGTAAAATGTAGTGAATGAATAGAAGACTTAGTTATTTTACTAGCAAAAGTTAAACTTCAAAATTTTTGCAAATGTAGAGAACCAAATGAATCACTCAAAAAGAATATTGTTGGATTCTAGAGAAAATATCTCTTTTATTAGGAGTGAGGAATAACTTGTATTTTTGAGTGGATCACTTCGTAGAATTTAAGTGGATTGTTCTTCAAATTCATCTTGAAGAAATTTCACTATAATGGAGGAAATTAATTATTGAACAAAGCAAATCACTAGCTGATTTGATCTTTGGAATTTTTTTTTCAAATTTTGGTCCAAATTCTTCCTACCTATCTTAGATGCAAAATTTGAGTCAAATTAAAGTTCTTTTGTAATTTTGATATTGTCTTCATTGCTTACTTATTCAGAAGTTTTATGATTATGAATTTCATGTGGGAGTCTTCATTCACAAAGCACATGTGAAAATATAATACAAATAATAAAAAGAAAGTGAAATTTAAATTCAATTTGAGTTTGGTCTTGATAAATTAAATCCATGGCTTGAACAAATTGTCTTGTGTACCTAGATCCAACATATTATTATTTGTACTAGGATTAATTATTCTAGGGGTATGGTCTAATATTAGGATGTTTTTTTTTCTTGTATTTACATGGTGGAATCGATAGCCGCCACGAATCCGGGCAGGTTGTCCAGCTTTTATGGCCGCCACAGTATTCTGCGTTGTCCGCCTCGAAAGCCGCCACACAGATCTTTGTGCAGTCCGCCCCTATAACCACCATGACACAATAATTTTAAACCTTTTACACCGTTGAAAGCACTAGGAAAGGGACAAGCGTTCAGTCCGACGAGGCCCGAGATTTGAACCTTGGACCTCTACCCCCCTTATGGGGTTTGGATGAACCAATTGGTCTACACCTCGGACCTAATATTAGGATGTTGTATAGTTATTTTATTATTATTTATATGAATTCATACTATGTTTGGATAGGATTTCCTCCATATATGCTATATATTGGAGAGATATTTTCATTTGGATATTATGTATTGGATATTTTTACAAAATAATACAAATCATTTTTAGGCTTCTTTACCATTGAGTGGAAGTGCAAGCGCAATATGTATAGGTGTGCATGTGCCTACACTTTTTGTGAGATAATTTTTCAAATTCTATTTAAATTTATAGTACTTTTTATACATTTCCATAAAGTAGTATAACAAGTGTGATGCAGGAGCATTCGGCGATAGTAGAGCAATCTTGCATCTTCCAAAAATTTTCCATATTTTTTCTAAGTACTTGCATTTTGATTTATTTATTTTCTGTTTGAGGGAAAGTTTTGTAAAGCAATTTTTAGTTTGGGGGAAGGGGGGTCGCGAAATCGCGACCCCAAGGGCTGCAAAGTAGCGTTGGCAAGTTTCATCACGATATCGTGACGTCGCGATATTGTGACAGTATTTCAAAAGCAAGGGCAAAGGGGCTGTAGTCGTCGCAATATCGCGATGAAATTTCAAAACTAAGGCAAGGAGCAGGGGGGAGCCGCGAAATCACGACATGTCGCAATTTCGCGACATGTCACAAAATCATGGCTCCCAAAGGTGAGGCGAGGCAAGAAGCGAGGGGGAGCCATGAAATCGTGACATGTCGTGATTTTGCGACATGTCACAAAATCGTGGCTCCCAAAGGCGAGGCTAAGGCGGGAGCAGTTTGGGTCGCGATATCATGACATGTCGTGATATCGCGACATGTCGCGGTATCGTGACGTTTCAGCAGACTAAGGCGCAATGGGTAGTTTGGGTCGCGATATCGTGACATGTCACGATATCACGACATGTTGTGGTATTGCGGCTAGTGAGAAGACAAGACAGGGTGAACACGCGGATGGCCAAGCAAGGCTGAAATAGACACATGGCTGCCACGTGTGTTAAAAGTGACGCATCCAGTTGGAGGTAAAGTTGAATTTGACACACGGAAGCATGCATGCATTAAGTCAAAGATGAAGGCCACATAAATTGATAAGGGGGGTGTCGGCCACGCATTTTTTTTATTATCTCTGGCAACACAACAATTACAGGTGATGGCTTTATGGATGAGACGACAGTGCAGAGGATAGTCAGAACAAAACGGTGGGTGCAGGTCAAGGGAGGCCATTAATGCAAGCTTCATGGTGGGTCGGGCAGTTGCCCATTTATGGCAAAAATTTTGAAAACATAGCCGAGGGGGAAAAATCGAATTTGAATTTTTTTTGGGCGGGGGCATTAATTGCCTAGAGGATCGAGGCCTCGATAAAAACTCGAGAAAAATTGTAAGGGGGATGGTGAGTTCGGGATTAAGGGGGAAGCAAAAGTATGCCTGGAAACTGTATTAAAAGACTGTATTAAGCAATTTGCAGTGAATTAATTTGAAGTTTTGTTGTGTGAATCTCGGCTTGCCATCAAGTGGTATCAGAGCGGGAGCTCCTGAGCGTGTAACAGATCGTCGGAGAGAGCGGTTACACCAGGATCTGTGGAAGGATTTGAAGGGGAAGAAAGAAAGATGCCTCCATGGAGAAATTGTGGTGGAGTAGGAAATGTGGTGCCGGTCGAAGACTTCCGAGCCTTGCAGAGACAAGTTCAAGCCCTGCAAGAAGAATTACGCAGAAGGCACGAGGCCGAAAGGGATGAGGGAAGTGAAGATGAAGTTGAAGAAGAAGACCAGTCTGAGGAAGAAGAAGAGGCTGTGGATCCTGCACAAGCCAGGTTGTACAAAGCCATCTCTCAGATTGGAAAGCAACCAAAAATGGAGGTTTCTACATACTCGAGAAACCTAAATCCAGAAGAAGTGATTGATTGGATAAATGACTTAGAAGAATATTTTGAATATGAGGAGGTTGAAGACCCTAATCGGGTCAGATTTGCTAAGACCAAGTTGAAGGGTCATGCCAGCATTTGGTGGAGAGGAATACAGTTGGAGAGGAATAGAAGAGGGAAGGAGAGAATAACAAGATGGGATAGAATGGTGGAAAAGCTGAAAAGACAGTTCATTTCGACAGATTACGAGTTGGATCTGCTAAGAAAAATGCAGAGTTTGAGACAGACAAACAAAACTGTCCAAGAATACACCGAGGAGTTTTACAAGATTTCTATTAGAACTGGGCATTTAGAGGCAAACAAAGAAAAGGTAGCCCGTTATATCAATGGGTTGAGACTCGGCATCCGGGAAGAGGCTGAGCCTAGTTCGGGTAAGCACCATTGAGGATGCTTACCGGTTTGCCTTAAAGGTGGAAGAAAAAGCCGAATAGGCGGTTTGAAGGAAAGCAAAGAGGAAGGGGCCGTGGTGGAAGAAGCGGGTGGGAGAACCGGTGAAGAAAAGTATAAAGACCCGAAGAAGACTGGTGAAGCCAGTAGTAACCAGGATCAAAGGGAAGAGGATGTTTATCGGCCTCGAGATCGAAACGACTACCCAAGAGGACGGGGTGGATCTGGACGAGGGTTTGGAAGAGGAGTATTTCGTGGGACTTGTTTCCATTGTGGTGAAGAAGGACATCGAGCATTCGAGTGTCCACAACATCGGGAAAGAACGAACAAGAGGCCTGAGGGTCCGGCCAGAGCTGCTGTGGCAGAGGAAGATGCTGAATCCGAACATTCAGAAGAAGCGAGAGAGAGGGGAGGCAATGATCGTGAGGAGAGTCCTGTTGAATGAGGAGAAGGACACAGATCAGAGAAGAAGTTTATTTCACACAAGATGTAAATGTGCAGGCAAGGTTTGCAATATTATTATTGATAATGGTAGCACGGATAACCTGGTTTCAGAAGAAATGGTTACCAAGCTACAGTTAGAGAGGAAGAAGCACCCGCATCCATACCGGGTCGCATGGCTACAGAAAGACCATAGAGTTTTGGTCAGTGAGCAGTGCTCCGTTAAATTTAATATTGGGAATTATTGTGATGAGGTCCTGTGTGACATCCTACCTATGGATGCTTGCCATATGTTGTTGGGAAGGCCCTGGCAGTTCGATCGGAGTGCAGTGCATGACGGCCGTGCTAACACCTACTCATTGACAAAGAATGGTGTGCGCCACAAGCTGAAGCCCTTAAAGGAAGTGGATGAAAAGGTATGTAACAGCTCTAGAATCTGTTTAGTTGAAGGGAGAAAGTTTCTGGATGGGTTGAAGCATGAACATTTATGTTATGCAATAATTCCTAGAGTTAGGGAGAAGGAATGCCAAGATACCCCAACAGAAGTCCTAGATCTGCTGGAGGAATTTCCAGATATTGTGTCTGATAATGTGCCTGAGGGTTTACCCCTAGTAAGGAAAATCAGCCACCATATAGATTTGATGCCAGGATCGAGCTTGCCAAATAAAGCTGCACATAGAATGACGCCTGTAGAGACTGAGGAGTTAAACAGGCAGGTCCAAGAATTGTTGGAGAAGGGATTGATTCGGGAAAGTTTGAGCCCATGCGCAGTACCTGTAGTGTTGGCACCAAAGAAGGATGGAGAATGGAGAATGTGTACAGATTCACGGGCCATCAACAAAATCACTATCAAATATAGATTCCCGTTGCCAAGGATGGATGATATCATGGACTGTTTAAGTGGAGCTGAGTACTTCACAAAGATTGACCTGAAAAGTGGCTACCATCAGATCCATATCCGAGAGGGAGATGAGTGGAAGACAACCTTCAAGACAAGAGAAGGCTTGTATGAGTGGTTAGTCATGCCATTTGGACTGTCCAATGCACCAAGTACCTTCATGCGGCTGATGAATGAAGTACTGAAAGAGTTTCTGGGAAAGTTTGTCATTTTTTATTTAGATGATATATTAATATTCAGTAGAACCCTGGAGGAACACCTGATGCATATCAGGAGGATTTTTGAAAAGCTGCGGGAGGAGCAGTTATTAATAAATCTGAAAAAGTGTAATTTTGTCAAGAAAGAGTTAGTATACATGGGGTTTGTAATTTCAGCAGAAGGTCTAAAAATGGACCCAGAGAAGGTGAGAGCTATCATCGAATGGCCTACCCCAAGAAGCACAATAGAAGTAAGATCATTTCATGGTCTAGCCAGCTTTTACAGGAAGTTCATAAAGAACTTCAGCAGCATTTGTGCACCTCTCACAGAAACAATGAGAGGGGATAAAAAAGAGTTCAAGTGGACATTAGGGGCTGAAAGGAGCTTTGAAGCCTTAAAGAAAAAGGTCATAGAACAGCCTATTTTGGCACTCCCAGACTTTGACAAGGTATTTTAGGTGGACTGTGATGCTAGTGGCAGTGCAATAGGGGCTGTACTGAGTCAAGAAGGCAGACCTGTTGCTTATTTCAGTGAGAAGCTAAATGATGCTCGAAAAAAGTATTCAGTTTATGACCAGGAATTTTATGCTATAGTTCAGGCTCTGAAGAAGTGGAGACACTATTTATTGACAAAGGAGTTTGTTCTATTTACTGACCATCAGGCTTTACAGTACATTAACAGTCAAACAAAACTGAATCAAAGGCACATGAAGTGGGTGGAGTTCCTCCAAAGCTATACCTTTGTTTTGAAGCACAGAAGTGGGAAATCAAACAGAGTTGCAGATGCCTTAAGTAGAAGGCAGAATTTACTGATTAAAATGACAGTGGAAGTAGTGGGATTTGAAGAACTGAAGGGTTTGTACCCTAAAGATCCGGATTTTGCAGAAGCCTGGACGGCTTGCTTGACACCTGTTACTATGGACAGGACAAAATGGTTGGATTTCCTAATCCAAGATGGAATGTTGTTCAAGGGAAGTAAATTATGCATTCCAAGGAGTTCCATGCGGGAAAACTTAATCAAGGAAAAGCACAGCGGAGGACTGGATGGGCATTTTGGTCGGGATAAGACCATTGCCCTGGTGGAGGAAAATTACTACTGGCCGCAACTTCAGCAAGATGTGCGGAAGTTTGTGCAAGGTTGCAGAATATGCCAGATGGCAAAAGGTGTAAGGCAAAACATCGAATTATACCAGCCGTTACCTGTACCTGAGAGGCCATGGGAGGACATAAGCATGGATTTTATTCTTGGATTGCCGAGAACACAAAAGGGAAATGACTCTGTATTTGTGGTGGTTGACCGATTCTCCAAAATGGCACATTTTATTCCCTGCCAGAAGACAAGTGATGCAGTTCACATTGCGGGGTTATTCTTCAAGGAAGTGGTACGACTTCACGGTCTACCAAGAAGCATAGTTTTTGACAGAGATACAAAGTTTGTTGGGTATTTACGGAGAACTTTGTGGAAGAAGTTGAAGATAGATCTGAAATTCAGTTCTGCATACCACCCATAGACTAACGGACAGACAGAGGTGGTGAATAGAAGCCTGGGTAATTTGTTGAGATGCTTGATAGCAGATCAACCCAAGGGATGGGATTTAGTTTTACCGAGGCAGAATTTGCGTATAACAGTTCAGTTAATAAGAGCACAAATAAATCTCCATTCTAGATAATATATGGAAACAGCCCGAGAAATGTGTCTGAACTGAGAAAGTTGGACAAGAGAGAAAAGTGCAGTGCCGAGGCAGAAGAATTTGCGAAACATATGAAAAGTCTGCATGAAGGAGTAAGGGAACAAATTATAAAAATGAATACTCGATATAAGACAAGAGCAGACCAGAAGCGGCGGTTCAAAGAGTTTGAAGTAGGAGATGAAGTCATGGTCCATCTCAGGAAGGAAAGATTTCCCGCCAAAACTTATAACAAATTGAAGATGAAGAAGTTTGGGCCATGCAGAATACTGGAAAAACGGGAGTCAGGAAATGCATATGAAGTGGAATTGCCAAGTTGGCTGGACATTTCACCTATTTTTAATATTTTAGATTTGGTGGAATATCATGAGGGAGAGAGTACAGAACTACCAAGTACAGAATTATGGCAAACTCCAGCATCTACTCCAACCCCAGATGAGGTCGAGGAAATATTAGACACTCGTGAAGGCAGAAGCACCAGAAACAAATAGTATTTTGAATATTTAATAAAGTGGAAGGGCAGACCTATTGAAGATGCAACTTGGTTGTCAAAGACGGAGGTTGACCACCTAGGTCTTCCCCTAGCAAAACAGAAGTGAGGATCACTTTTAATTTACCCCGGGTGTCTGATGCAGGAGCATCCAGCGACAGTAGAGCAATCTTGCATCTTCCAAAAATTTTCCAGATTTTTTCTAAGTACTTGCATTTTGATTTATTTATTTTCTATTTGAGGGAAAGTTTTGTAAAGCAATTTTCAGTTTGGGGGAAGGGGGGGTCGCGAAATCGTGACATGTCGCGATATCGCGACATGTCACGAAATCGTGACATGTCGTGAAATCGCGACCCCAAGGGCTGCAAAGTAGCGTTGGCAAGTTTCGTCATGATATCGCGACAGTATTTCAAAAGCAAGGGCAAAGGGGCTGCAGTCGTCGTGATATCACGACGTCGCGATATCACGACGGAATTTCAAAACTAAGGCAAGGAGCGGGGGGGAGCCGCGAAATCGTGACATGTCACGATTTCGCGACATGTCACAAAATCGTGGCTCCCAAAGGCGAGGCGAGGCAAGAAGCGAAGGGGAGCCACAAAATCGTGACATGTCATGATTTCGTGACATGTCACGAAATCGTGTCTCCCAAAGGAGAGGCTAAGGCGGGAGCAGTTTGGGTCGTGATATCGCGACATGTCGCGATATCGTGACATGTCGTGGTATCATGACATTTCAGTAGACTAAGGCACAAGGGGCAGTTTGGGTCGCGATATCGCGACATGTCGCGATATCGCGGCCAGTGAGAAGACAGGACAGGGTGAACACGCGGATGGCCAGGCAAGGCTAAAATAGACACGTGGCTGCCACGTGTGTTAAAAGTGACGCATCCAGTTGGAGGTAAAGTTGAATTTGACACGCGAAAGCATGCATGCATTAAGTCAAAGATGAAGGCCACATAAATTGATAAGGGGGGTGTCGGCCACACATTTTTTTTTATTATCTCTGGCAACACAACAATTACAGGTGATGGCTTTATGGATGAGACGACAGTGCAGAGGATAGTCAGAACAAAACGGTGGGTGCAGGTCAAGGGAGGCCATTAATGCAAGCTTCATGGTGGGTCGGGCAGTTGCCCATTTATGGCAAAATTTTAAAAACGCAGCCGAGGGGGAAAAATCAAATTTGAATTTTTTTTGGGCGGGGGCATTAATTGCCTAGAGGATCGAGGCCTCGATAAAAAACTTGGGAAAAATTGTAAGGGGGGATGGTGAGTTCGGGATTAAGGGGGAAGCAAAAGTATGCCTGGAAACTGTATTAAAAGACTGTATTAAGCAATTTGCAGTGAATTAATTTGAAGTTCTGTTGTGTGAATCTCGGCTTGCCATCAAAGTGATATCGAGGCTTTTTTACTTCAATTTTTATTGCATAAGAAGGGTTTGAATTCAAAAAATAGTTGGGTCTACATCTATTTTCCCTTAGAATCTTTGTACTCAAAGCTAAGGAAAAATTTATAGCTAAGCATACTTGGATCAGAGTAGTATTGTGATGGGTGACCTTTTGGGAGATCCTAGTGTATACCCTTTAAATAAATTCTTGCTACAAAAACATGTATTGTGCACAAGTTTGAACCTAATATATCCTACATCCTATGAGCCAAAATAAATATGCCATAACCAAAAAGTCATCCATAAACTTATGCAAATATACCCAATGTGTCTAAGGGATTTTTAGTGGTCATGGGAATATTCTTTTTCTCATTGTAGCTCTAAGTTAGAAATGCAAGTGTCTATACCCATTTACAATTTTTGGAGATTGCATTTATGTTGCATTGACAAAATATGAGAACATACATGACACAAATTTAGGGTTTGGGAAGATTTCCTTGGATCAAATATATGTTCTAGTTAGTATGATTTATTTTATCTTTCCATGCATTCACCCTGCTAGATTTATCATGTGTATAGTCCTTTGAAGTAGAATAAATCATTTTTCTTTTCAATGTTGCAACATAAACTTCTACCCTCCTAGATATAGTAATAGTTTTTTCTATAATATTAGGTTCAAAATCCCTTACCTCAATACATTTTCTATCCTCAAGCTATAAATGTCTTATACCAGATTAGTTTATAGTTTAGATTTTGAATCCAAAGCCTAATTTTTTTTTATATATTCCTCCATGGACATATCCCTTTAAAATTGAAGCATGATTTGAATATCATATGGTTCATCCTAATAATTATCTCCACTCTGTAGTATAGTATCTATAAATCCTACAAAATATTCTCTATGGTATTTTGAGATCCACTACATATGCACCAAAATTAATATTCCATAACCAACAAGTCAACCATAAACTTATGCAAATATACCCAATCTGTGTGAGGGCAATTTTTGGTGTTCAAGTAAATTTTCCTTTTTTAGTTCTAGCTTTAAATCATAAATGTGAGTTTTTGTAGCCATAAAAATTTTTGGGGTTTGCACTTATGCCCCCTTGACCATATGTTCTAGAAAAACAATGTTAAATGGAGGAATACTTTGAGCATCCCAGTTATAGCCTTTCAACAAGTTATTAGATGAAAGGGTTTATAGTCTCTTACAAACCTTGGATTTAAGATACTTTGCACTATCCCTATTAATTCCTAATCTAACCTACCCTAATTGCATGAAAGGTAAATTGTTATGCATAAGGTGTGAGGGATTTAAATGGAAATAATTATGTAAACATAGCAAGGAAGTGTGCAACCAATCAACACATGATAATCTAAATAACAATTATATTTCCACTCAATTAATATTAAATGGTAAGACAAATGATAAAATGAGCAAAAATACTATGCCTCGATCACCATGTATTTTATAATTTAAGAGAGAAATGTCATTTATGGAAAGAAGAAGACTTATCAATTTCCTCCTTGTTTTATAAGTTACTAATCACAACATGGGTTTCACAAAGGATAGCTCTCAATTCTCATGGCCAAAATATGTTTACAATGGATCACATAAATCCTATTTATAATTGGAGTTTACCCTTGAGTTACCTAGGGTGAGAAAGCTTTAATCCTGGTAAAAGTAAAATTTTGGCAATATCTCTAACAAAATGATGCACCTTTAAATATTATATGCATTTAAAAATATCTCTAAAAATCTTAGAATACATTCAAAATGAATTAGAGAGGCACTACATGCCAAAATGTCATTTTCAAAGTTTATCCTTGGGACACTCACCTTTATTTTATCCCTTCATAGGTTAGCAATATATTATCTCTATAAAATGAATGAATCACTTGAATTTGCTAAAACAATGGTAGCTAACTTTGAGCACTCTACTTCTACAAGCCAATCATCCCACTTTTCTAGTGGATTGGTCCTAAACTATTTATCACCTATAGAGAAAATCTATACTTGTTTTAAACTTAACCAAAATTTTAGAAGTTTTAGAAGACATTAATGGAATGGTTAATTGATTTTTTATTTTACATCCTTCTAAAATTACAAATTCCAAGGTAGTGATATGCCACTATAGGTTGACGGATTATAAAAGGAATATTTAAATATATACACATGATATGATTTATTGAAATTCAATAATATGGCTTATTTACCTGAAATAAATAGTATATAAAATTTATTGTCTTTTATTACTTTATACATGGTTTAAAAAATTGCAACTCATGTAAACTTGACACCCCAATACTGGAGCTTTTATCTGTAACTCCAAAGAGCTCAATAAATTAAAGAAAAATTTAAGTTAAAAAAATATTTTAAAAAATAATTAGAGAGCCAAAATTTGATTTTATATCACATAGTCATAAAAGTAAGTACAATTAGAGTTTATGATCATCAAATCCAACCAAATCCATCATACAATTGCAAAATTAAAAAAAATAAAGTAGTTAAATTGTTTTCTTATTTTTTCCTCTCTGTCAAGGTAGATGGTTGACCTTGGATTTGAATAGATGGTTGAATTAGAGGCTCCTAAAGTACTATATAATCATGGTATATATCCTCCAATCCTCTTGAATATTGAGGATCATTACTGTTAAAGGTGGTTCCATGGACTTCACCCAATGAATTCATCTATCTTTTCAAATTAGAAGAAGAAAAATGAGAAATAAGTAACCTAATGCCTTTGGGACTAGCATACATGCTTGAGGAACAACAAAAAAAATCTAATAGAACCCTATATTTTTCCCAAAAAAATTATCTTTGAAAATATCCCATTTTATCTCCAAAAGATATTTAAATTTTATCTTTCACTTTCTATAATTTTTCCACAGCTGAAAATAAGAAAAAATGCCAAAATGAGATCAAATGGATTTTAAAAAATAATTATAGATTTTTTCCAAGATTATCACAAGAAAATATGAGTTTTGCTAAGATTCTCACAAGAAAAAATGTAAAATATCAATATGAGTCACTAATTTTCTCAAATTGCCATTCGTATTTTCTTACAAGTTTCACAAGAAATAGTAGGAAACTAACATTTTTATAACCATGATTTTTTAAGATACCTATTTTCCATATAAATTCCTAACATAATTGAAAAAAATTATGCATAAAAGTTTGTGTTTAAAAGCATTTAATTTTAATAAGTCAATATTATTTACCTTTAATTTTGTAACTATTATCTTATTATTAAATGAGAGATCCTCATAAGTAACATAAAAAATATATTTTGATTTATAATTTTTAATCTATCTATTCTCTATGAAGGAAAGGTAAAGATAAATTCCTAAGATAATCAAAGGTACTGTAATGAAAAGCAAAATATTTTACCATTTAGAATTTCTTTTGTTGATAGAAATAAGGTTTTGAGGAGGTCTCCATCTCACTTACAAAAATGTCCATGTTATTGATGGTTATAAGATATCAAAACCAAAATCTAGGCATCTACAAACTAAAAATTTATTAGCTAAAGTGGTAACAAAAACTTTCTCTACACTATCAAAATTGAAACTAAATATTTAGACATAGAGCAAAAAATAGGAAACCATAAAACAAACATAGATCATCACACTAATCATCATCATCAGATTCAAATCCAAAGGCAACAGAGATCATATCCTTTATTAACTTATCTTCCATGAAACCACTCCCCTAAATATGTTGGATTCAATATCCATAGAGTATGAAAGCCCCTCATTAAGTCTTTTCTCCTCCTCTCCCTTTCTTCTAGATCTTCTCATGATTGGGATGTGGGATGGCTATTTAGTCTAGAAATATCTAGAGGAATTTGTTGTTAGTCCCAAGCTAGATCCCCTTTACTAATTATTCCTTGATTTTCTACCTAATAAACTAGATTATTGCATTCCCTATAAATATAGGATAACTCCACCTACTCAAAATGACTTAGAAGCCTCTTGGTATCACCAATAATATCTTAAATAAAACCCCTTAAAGAGTTCACCTTCCATATGAATTCAATTAAAACTAAGTAATTGAACTTTCTTAATTCTAGCTAAAACTTCCCTTGCCTCTACCACCATATTGGTTGTGTTCCCATAAAACTTAGCATAAGAATCAAGGAGAATTTATTTATAGTCACGAAAAACCCCTCCTCTAGTTGTCATCAAATTGCTTTTTGAGATCTTGTCAGAATTCAATTTGACTGATGAGCCCCGAAAATGATCATTTTTGTACCCCTTTCCTTATAAAATAGCAACACTTATTTTTATATATGTACATGTTTTATGAAATATATATATATATATATATATATATATATATATATATATATATATATAGTTAACAGTTTATTTTATATGTTATTTAATATTTGTCTTTAAGTGTATTTTGTGTATATTTTGTAGAAATTGTTGCATTTTGGCATATTTTCTTCGAGATCCTACTCAGAACTAGCACTTGCAATTTCATGAAGGAAAAACATCTCTAGAATATCAATGTGAAGTATGAAGTTAGGCACCCAATTCTCTTTGAAGCACTTGAATTCCGTTCAACATTTAACTATTAGGCGTCTACTTCCCATTAGGTGCCTGAATCCCATGTTGGTGCCTACTTCTCGACTTCTACAAACAATGTGCCTACTTCCCCAATTCTATAGATAAGGTGTCTACTTCCTGACTTCTACAAACGAGACACCTAATTTCCACTAAAACCAAATTCCAACATGATTCTGTGGTCAGCAGAAAAGAGTGAACTTTCAACATTGAAATTGTACAAGGGACAACGTTAAATATGACTAGGCACCTATTTTTCGGCTGCTACATGAAATATTTATGTAAATTGGTAAAAACAAATATCAAACATATTCTGGAAACATAATACGCTAAAATAGCTCACCAAGCTTGATATTTTTCCTAATTCCTTCATTCATGCAGGCGGTTGTAAAAGAGAAATCATATTTTTGATTTGTTTTACAAATTGTAACAGGGTGTGGCCACATATATTATAAATATGTAGGCCACCCCTGAAGGTAAACCCCCAGATTTTTCCTGTAAATTCTTTACTGCAATTGTTAAATAAAACTTTTTTGAGTTATTTCCTGTTAAATCGTATAAGCATCCAGTGAAGATTTAATGTAGGCAGAACCTAATGGAAGCATGGGCCCACTTACAATAGAGTTCTTCCCTTAATTTCCCCTATTTTTTGTTATTTAATTTTCTATAGATTAATTTATTTCCCTATTATTTTCTCCTATTTTCTATGATTTCCAAAAAAGTACCATTTTAATTTTTGTGTGCATTTTAGTCCTGTATTCATAAACGTAGGATAGATATTGGTTTGGAATTTAGAATAAAAAATTCAATGAGCATAAAAAATTTCCCAAATCATAAATTTGAGGGACTCATATCTGAGTTAACTTGGGTTGACAAAAAATAAAGGTAATTAATTGAACCATAGAAAAACCAACCAATGTTTTGCACAACATTTTGGTACCATTTTTTGGGAGTAGCGATTGCAATTATCTATTTTGAAGGAAGTATAGTAGTAGTAGTTTAGACTGATTTCTCTAGAAACCTTCATCTAAAACTTTTTATGAGTCCACCTAAGAATAGAGGACCGAATGGTCATTTTATCAAAAATAAAGAAGTTGTTTCTCCAAACCCTTATGATTTAGTAGAATCTAAACCCAATACTAAAATCTCTACATCACAATCTCCACCTGTGCATTGGCGAGAACACCCACTATTTGCATAGGATCCTTCTAAAATAGTTCAAAAGAATATTAGAGTAGGATCTGAGATAAGTAGGGTTCAATCTGAGGAATATTTACTGAATGTTGAACATTGGCACGTAGTATTAGATGGAATAATCTCAAATACTGACTTATCCATATTTATAAAGGATAAAATAAACAAATTAGAAGCATTGACAACTGCTCTAAACACATTCGATGTAGAAACCCCAATAGCAGATAGAATGGTAGAAAATCTAGAGGAAGCATCCACTAGTTTTATTTTTCCAATAGGAGAGGCAGGAGGATATCACAAGATGAAGCACATATCTCTTGCCCACCTTCCAACCTTTAGAGGACTACAAAAAGAAGATCCAAATTTATTCCTATTTAAATTTAATGTTTTATGCAGATCTATGGATTACACCATAGATACTCAAAAACTAAAATTATTCCCTTCCACCCTAGATGGTTCAACTTTATCTTTGGTTCATCAGCTTGGGGGATAAATGGATAACTACCTAGGAATAGTTGAAGAGAATTTTCCTAGATTAGTATTAATATTTTGGCAGAGCACAAGATGCAAGATAAGAAGTCCTAGACATAACACAAAAGGAAGGGAAATTTGCGGAAGAATATTGGGATAAGTTCAACTTTAATTTGCAAATATCACCCCATTCAAAACTAGGAGACAGGTACCTAAGAAGTATTTTTTAGAAAGGATTGACAAATGAATCCTTGTAAGCCTTAAACATGATATCTAGAGGGGATATTTACCAACATCAAATGGATGATATTCAACTATTGTGTTGAAATATTTCAATAAGAAAAGGTAAGTTGACCCCTAGAAATGTTAACCATTCATCCACTATCACTAAAACATAAATAGGAAATATGTTGGAGGATCTCAAGAGTGAGATGTTATCCTCTCTTGCTCTCCAAATGGATACCCTTTTGATTTAGAAAAATAAGTAGGAAAATGAAACAACATTAACCTATTTTTGTCCTAAATGTAGAGGCAAACACCCCAAAAATGAGTGTCCAATTTTTTTTTTCATGTATGTACTATTTGTAAAAAGGATCATAAAATCAAGCTATGTCCACAGTTAATGAAATCTAAAGAGTAACATGAAGTAACAAAAGCATACTTCATGGGTAATAGGAGAAACTCGCAATAGTCTCCTATGAGCAACAACATGCAATCAGGAATGCCATCTTATGGAGGCAACAATTACCAAAACCAAGGTCAATCCCAGCCACCCAATATGGGTTGGTATGGGCAACAACCTTGGAATCCATTTCATCAAGGAGAAAATCCTTACAACCCTTATCCTTGGATGCAATACCAACAACCTGGGAAATAGTGCAGAAACCATAATGCTTGGAATTAGTATCCATAACATCCTACACTAGCTCCACTACAACCAAGTCTACCTAGTCCTCCTGCTTCAAGTACTCCTCAGTTACCAGCATAACCTACAATAAATCCAAACAACAAACAATATCCAACCTATTAGATGGAAAATTAGATGTACCCCATGTATAATAGTAAGGTAGATTATGATCTAATCCAGTTACAGTTAGGAAAACAATTAGGTGTAGAAGTAACTCCTCTTGAAGAAGAAAAGGAACACATAGATATAGGAAAAGGGGAATCACCCCTTATAGAGGAAGTAGAAGAATAATCAACACTTGTGAATAACAAAGAAGGGGTTCCACATTTCCACAAAGGTTGTAGGAACCAAAGAAACCAATAAAAATAGAGTTTTATATTCTCTCTAGTTTAAAAAACTTAACGATCACAATCCCTCTATTTCAAGCCATCAGAGATATACCTATCCATGGCAAGGTCATATGAGGGTTGTGCCTCAAGAAACCAAGGATAAAACTAGCTAAATCAATCAATTTGGCAGGTCAATTAGCTGACCTTATGTTATGGAATACCTACAGCTAGAAGTACTCAGATACAGGAAGCCCTATGTTAACTATAAAAATAGAAGGTTGTGTTTTACCCAATACACTAGTAGATTTGGGGGCTGCCATCAATATCATGCCCTAGGAGACCATGCAAAAACTAAAATTGACTAATGTGAAGCCCACTAAAACTATGTTGTAGTTTGCAGATAGGTCTACATTACTCCCTGAGGGAATACTGGAAGATATTATTGTTACAGTGGATGCATGGGAGTATCCAGTAGATTTCTTAGTGCTAAAATCCAAGTATGGGTTAGGTGGATACCCATTAATATTAGGTAGACCTTGGTTGGCAATAGTTGATGCTTAGATAAGCTATAGATATGGGAAAATGACCATTTCATATGGTCAGAATATAAAGAAACTAATCATACATCCACCTGCACAATTTATAGATTTGTTGAGAGAACCTGAGAATGAGAGTCAAAATATTGGTGGTCTATGAATGGTCTAACCTGTCATGACACTTGATGAGTTGGGAGATGAAAATTATGAGGATAAGATGATATCTAAAATTTTCAAGGAGAACACTCCTATACTCCTCCTGATTTACCATTAGTGGGAGGAAAATACCACCATATTCATCAAATAGAAGTTGCACCTGGTAGAATGTTGAACATAGATAACAAGTTGACAACTAAACAACAAACCAAACTGAAACAAACATTGGAAAAATATAAATATGCCTTTTCTTGGAAGTATTTTGACATGAGAGGAATAGCGTACTCATAGGATATATCTGGAAGACCAGGTTAAACTAGTGAGACAACCATAAAGGAGAATGAACCCAGTTATGAAAGAAATTATCAAAACATAATTACAAAAACTCCTTACATTTGGATTCATCTACCCCATTTTAGATAGTGAGTGGGTATCACCATTAGTGGTGGTGCCCAAGAAGAATGGAAAGTGGAGAATTTGTGTTGATTATAGGTTGCTAAACAAAGCAACTAAGAAATACCACTTCCCTTTACCATTCATAGATTAGGTCCTTGACACCTTAGCAAGCAAGAAGTATTTTTATTTCCTATATGGGTTTAGTGGATACAATAATATCCAAAAAAGAGAATAATATCAAGACAAAAGCACCTTCACTTGTCCATGGGGGACACTTGCTTACCAAGTCTTACCATTTGGTCTATGCAATGCACTTGCCACCTTCCATAGGGAAGTTCTGAGAATTTTTTCTAACATGATTGGAGAGACTATAGAGGGATTTCACTATATATGGAGAAACTTTTTAAACCACCATATAAAATCTAGAAAAGACACTTAAATATTGTGAGGAAACAAACCTATCCCTAAGCAATGAGAAATGTTATATGTTGATGTAGGAAGGGATAATTTTAGGACATCACCTTTCTATAGATGGAATTAAAGAAGACAAAAAAAATAGAATTCATCCAAACCTTACCTACTCCCAACACATAGAAGGATATCCATAGTTTCCTAGGATCAGTTGGTTACTATAGGAGTTTTGTATTAGACTTTAGCAAAACTACTAAACCTCTTAACACATTGTTAACTAAGGATGCAAAGTTTATCTAGACTGAAGAATGTGAAAGAGCATTCAACACCTTAAAGAAAAAACTAATTACTACTCCAGTGCTGAGAGGTCCAAATTGGACCATACCTTTTTACATATATGCTGATGCATCTAACAATCTAATAGGCTTAGTACTGAGATAGAAATATGGTGATGATTTTTATGCCATCTGTTATGTTAGTAAAAACCTCACAGGTGTTGAACTCAATTATACTGTCATAGAGAAGGTTTTTCTTGTAGTAATCCATGCTCTTAACAAATTTCATCATTATATCATAGGACATACATTGATCGCTCAAAAATCAGATACTTGATAAATAAACCTGGGATTAGTGGTAAAATTATTATATGGTTGTTGCTTTTGCAGGAATTTGATGTGAAAATAGTGGAGAAGCCAAGAAAGGATAATGTGGTAGCTAATTTCTTGTCCAGATTAACACCTCCAGACTATGCAGCTATAGAGGACCAATTCCCAGATGAGTATTTGTTTACTTTGAATGATTATATACCCTGCTACGTAGATATGGCTAATTATTTAGCTACTGGTAAAGTATCCCTTACACTTTTAACTCATGAAAAATAGACTTTAATTGAGAAAAGTGCAGATTTCTCATGGATTTATGGGTACCTATTTAAAATAGGGAATGATTAGATCATGAGAAGATGTATTACTAGGAATGAAATAACTAAAATACTAAAGGCTTTCCATGATGAACCTTGTGGTGGCCATTTTACAGAAAAAATAACTACATATAAAGTGTTGTAGGCTAGTTATTACTAACATTCACTATTCAAATATGCAACCAAGTATGTGATCCAGTGTGATAAATGTCAAAGGATAGGTAAAACTCCTTTTATAGATGAAATTCCACTCCAAAAACATGTCCATATTCAGCCATTTGATAAATGGGGGATAAAATTTGTAGGACCCATTAATCCACAGTGAGGAGGTAAGAGGTATATCCTAGTTTGTACTGACTATGTGACTAAGTGGATTGAAGTATAGGATTTACATGATTCAAAGGAGAAAATTGTATCAAATTTCTTGTATTCATAAATTTTTACAAGATTTGGGGTTCCAAGGGAGATCACAACTAATAAAGGACCTCAGTTTACTTCAAGGATGATTCAGGAAATCATGCAACAATACAAAATTAGGCATAACAAAACCACTCTCTACCATCCACAAATGAATGGGAAAGTTGAGGTGACCAATCGAGAGTTGGAAAATATCCTAACAAATATAGTGCAACAACATAGGAAGGACTGGGCCTACGAGACCACCTGGAAGACTACTACTGGTTTCACACCATTTCAGTTAGTCTATGGAAAAAGTGCTATGATGCCTATAAAGTTTGAAGTCAAAAAACTTAGGACTACTGTAGAATTGAATATAAACTTGGATTATGCATAGAAATAATAAATTCAATAGCTTAATTTGCTAGATGACTATAACCTTGATGCTCTACAAAAAATAGATATCATTCAGAAACAAAGGGCCAAGTGGCATGACCGTGACATGAGGCCACAGTAGCTTAAAGTGGGAGAATGGGCATTACTATATGATTATCGATTCCAAGCAAGGAAAGGTAATCTCATACAACATTGGATGGGGCCATATGAAGTGACTAAATTCATCAATAATGGGATTGTGAGGATCAGAACAATTGATGGCAATAAAATTACCTTAACAGTCAATGGCCACCGTTTGTGTCTATACCATGTTTTTGAAGCATACATGATTGAGTATATATTAGTCATGGGGGAGAGCCTAGTTGATTCTAATTTTATCTTGAGTTAGTAATATGTGGACCTAGTTCACATAGTCCCAAAGACAATTATTATTTCAATTTTTTTTAGTTGTATTTTTGTTTTGCAAGAACGATGCCCTGAGTGCAGCTATTAGGCAGCCTAGGAAACCTAGGCCTAACAAGCACAAGATCCATGAACCTATGCCTTCCAATATTTCTAGAAGAATTATTTGCAGTAGGAGTAGCTTGTCCCCACTTAGAAAATGGGAATGCTAAACCTAAATATGCACAAGAGTGTTTGGATTGGTCTTTATGGACAATAAAACACTCAACTACTAGTTCAAGGGTGGATGCTGATTTTGTTCCTATTCTTAAATTAGAGCACTGAAGGGCCTGATCAACCTTACAACACATATACGAGGAAAATTCAACACCCATTGAATAAAGAGAAGCATTTATTTTTTTTTATGATGGGAAAGGCACCTAATTCCCGTTTTACGGTAGAAGGCACCTAATTCCCATATTACGATAGAAGGCACTTGATTCCCATACCGCAGAAGGGAGGCACCTGATTCCCATTATACAGTATAGGGAACATAACTCCTAGTATGTTAAGGATATGGCACATGCATCCCATATTATGGCAGACCGACATCTAATTTTTAATTTTTCCAGGAAAAAGGGCACCCAACTTTCATTTGTCAACATAGCGACACCAAAACAAAGTTTGAGTTTGTATAAAGTTTATTTTATAAGTGAGGAACCTGAAAGTTAGCTAAGGTGTCTACTTCCCATGTTAAGTAGAACACCCGATTATTAAGGTGCTTGCTTCCCATGTTAAGTAGAACTCTCGATTACTAAAGCATCTGCTTCCCATGTTAAGTAGAGCATCTGATTGCTAAGGTGCCTACTTCCCATGATCAGTAGAGAACTCGATTGCTAAGGTGCCTAATTCCCATGTTAGGAATAAGCACCTAATTTCTAAGGCATCTAATTCCATGTTAAGCAAAGCACAAGATTCCTAAGGTGCCTACTTCCAATTTCCAAGGCACCTACATGCCATATTTGAAAAGAAGACACCTGATTTCCATATGGAAAAGGTGCATGATTTCCATATTTTTCAATTGTTTTCTACCTTGGAAGAATAAAACATCAACATTGGGATGTGGCCCGAGCCATGTCAGCACCCCATGCATGTGTAAAGTCAAATCTATCATGGAAAAAATTAAAATTTGACATCCACCAACTTTCGAGGAGGGTATGTTTGTCGTCCCATGAAGATACATTTTTTCTAACTTTTATTTTGAATTTTACAGGATGTCTCGAATAAGTCATATTGCAGCTATTGAGAAGCAATCATGTGGAAGAGGATTCATTGTATGGAAAATATGGCCATCATTATTTGTTGTGGTTTTCCTAGTCATCAAACACCAGCCAATAGCAACACACCACAAATATCTATGCATATACACCCACGAAACAAATTTAGGTGCATGATTAATTTTTTTATTTTATGTCTATATTTTTTTCATACGCATGTGTCTATGGAGAAGTGTCAACACAACCCCCATTATTTTCCTAGCCACCTGAATAACTCCACTTGGCATTGTACTATGTATCATGGATATGATTGGTCAATTGCTTATGGTTATCACCTTTGCACAATCGGGCACATGCTCGAAGGAAACTTACCATGGATAACCATAATCATTGTTGATTATGGTAATTAACTACCTACATGCAAGAAAGTAGCTATTTTAAAAAATATTAACAACTACTATAAGTTTACCTACAGAAAGAAAAAAATAGAGTGTGAAGTGTTGTAGCAATTCAAGGGAAAAACCATAAGCATTGCGAAGTGAACTATAAACCAAGTGAAAATAATGAGGAATATCAAAGAACCATGACCTCAAGAAAAGCGAACCTATCGACTGCTCAAGGATTTTTTGTTGGCAATTTTGGGTACTTTGGGTACAATGCCTTTGCTCAAGTATATAAGTTGTCATTGATGTCAAGAAGCTTTTGAAGGAATTTTATTTGATGTCAAATAATTTGTTTTGATGAATGTTACAACATGACAGTTTCAAAGATCTTTTGCAAACCCCAAGCTAACAGGTTCAAGAGAAAGAGCTCCCAAAGAAAAGTGTCACGATTTCGCGACAATTTGCAAGAGGGATTGTACGGACAAAAAAGTGTCATGATTTCATGACAGGTTCAAGAGAAAGAGCTCGCAGTGAAAAAGTGTCACGATATCGCGACATGTCGGGTTTTCGCGACCCGAAGAAAAGAAAAGCGCTAAGGAGAAAAAGTGTCACGATATCGCAACATGTCAGGTTTTCACGACCCGAAGAAAAGAAAAGCACTAAGGAGAAAAAGTGTCACGATATCATGACATGTCGGGTTTTCATGACCCGAAGAACAAAAAATAGCTAAGGAGGAAAAGTGTCGCGATATCTCGACATGTCGCATTTTCACGACTTAAGTAGGAGAGAGAAAGCAAGTTAGAAAAGTGTTGCGATATCGTGACATGTCGCATTTTCGTGACTTAAGCAAGAGAGAGAAAGCAAGTTAGAAAAGTGTCACGATATCATGACATGTCGTAATTTTACGATGGGTTACAAGGAAAGCGTACGAAAGCTGAAAGAGTCGCAATTTCACAAAGGGTTGCAAAGAATGCGTACGGATGCAGAAAGTGTCATGACTTCGCAACAAGAAGAAAAGAAAGCAGATGAAAGCAAAAGTGTCACGATTTCACGACAAAAACTGAAAGTAGGTCTTCTATAGGAGAAGTGTCATGATTTCATGACAAAAGCAGAGAGGAAGGCTATGAAGACAGAAGTGTCACGATATCATGATAGAAGTGAAGACGAAGTCTGCAGAGGCAGAAGTGTCGCGATATCACGACAAAAGCCAAAAGAAAGTGTATGGTTGCAAAGGTGTCGTGATATCACGACATGTTGTAGTTTCGCGACAAAAGCTAAAAAAGAGTTATAGAGGTAGGTGAAGCCGACAAAGTTAAATGTGAGCTGACGAAGATTAGGGTTGGCAACCGACAAATTTTAGGGTTGTGCAGTCGACTAAAGATCAAGGTTACAACCGACTAAGATTAAGGTTTTGATCTTGAAAGTGTTATTATAAAAGGTAGGCTATTTTGAAGAGTTGGTTGTGTTGTTGGTTGTGACGTTCGCAGATAGAGCGCAGAGTGAGAAGTTCGATCGTCGAGAACAGAGTACAAAATTCGATCAAATTATGCAAAGTGAGTGAAGAGTCATGGTGAATTGTTCTAAGTGCTGCTATGATTGCGTAGACAGTGCAAAAGTTGAAGTTCGACCAAGTGCGGTTGTGAGTGCACAGAAAGAGAAGAGGGCATAGAGAGCACAAAGGGCAAATATGAACGTGGAGTGTTGTTGTATGAGGACAGAGGTGAACTGGTTCTTTGAGAAGAACCTGAGGATAGATTTGGAAAGTCTTTGAGAAGGCCTGTGTGTAGAGGATTGATTTGTTCAAGTGTTGGACAGATCTGACAGACAGAGGAAGACTTGTACTAGATCGACTAACTATGTTTGGTACAGGTTTCTGAGCTGCTATGGACGTGATCATAGAAGGTAGAGGTCTCTTGGGCTAAGCATTGAGGACATGAGGTCTTCGATGGAAAGGAGTTCCACATGCTGGCAAGAGGTAGAGGCAGTTGATCTTCTGAGGGATCATTTCCAAAGTAAAGGGGAAGGTATCTCCTTTGAGCAGAGGCTCATAAATTATGTTTGGGGGAAGGTATATCCTTTGGGCTGAGGCTCATAAACATTGTAATTGGGAAGGATTCCCAAAGAAATTTGAGATAACTTTTAGAGAAAAGTTTTGTGTGTTGAGCAAGGTGTTGCAAGAGTTTTGTCAATGTTATCAACTCAGGCAGTTAGATCTAATAATGCAGTGGATAGGCAGTTTAGAAGTCATTCAATGTAGGTTGACAAATTTTAGGGTTTGTAATTGACCACATTTAGGGTTTGTAGCCGACCATGTTTAGGGTTTGCAGCCGACCAAGATTAGGGTTTGCATTTGCATAATCAGCTGACTACTATTAGGGTTTTCATCTCAAAATCTCAAGTATATAAGCGAGGCTGTTTGGAGATTTAGGCATCCATCGAGTGAATGTTGAAGTGCGAGATGCGGCCGTAAAAGCACAAATAGCGTAGAATCAACGAGATGATAGCGAAGTGCATAATGTGAGCTAGTTGTGTCGAGTTGTTCGAAGTGTGATTGTGAATGCACACAAAGAGCAGAGTGTGGAACGACACAGAGTGTGTGAAGCATGTGAGCAGAGAAAGCAGAATGTGCGAGAGAGTGCAAAGGGCAAAGTTGATTGCAAAGTTTGGTTGTAGCAGTGCACCAGATTGTGTGAAGAGATTACGCAAGAAAGAGCAGAGTGTGCAGAGATTGCAAAGGTGAAGTAGATCAGTTAGAGTCTTGCAATAACAAAGGTATTTGTCAAACATTTTCATTCAAAATTGAAGTCTAGTTGGTGTTGGCAAATTAGGGGTTGGTGCTCCTTTCTGTTGGTGCAGATAAATAAGGGGTTGGTGCTCCTTCCAGTTGGTGCTGGTAAACAAATTGTAAAGTTGGTGCTTTTCAAGAGGCTGGATTTGGATGGTAGTCCAAGCAGCTGTTCTTTTTGAGGAGTAGCTATTTTGATGAACCTCGTTAAAAATCTATGTTATGTGATGTTCTCTTGCTGTACTTATTATATTTGTTTATAAGTTTTAATTGTTGTGGTTTTTAGAGCTATTAATTCATGTTTTGAAATGCCACACTGATTCACCCCCCCCTCTCAGTGCCATACTAAGTACAACAATTGGTATCAGAGCCAAGTTCCCTTTAAAGGCTAAATCAGCTAGGGTTGATCTTGGATTAATACTCTAATGGCAAAGAAAGGCAAGAATGGAACCATGAGACACAAGAAGAAAAGATCACACAGGGTCATAAAAGAAAATAAAGATAAATTCATTATTGTTATAGATTCAAGAGATGAATCAAACAATGGAGAAAATGCCAAGAGTCAACTCGGTCATAATGCAGGTTCTCAAGGTTCAAAATGTTTTGATCAACTCCGACATAATGAACATCAGTGTTATGGGTTTAGTAGCAGTGAAGATGAAGAAGAAATAGAATCAGAATAGGAATGTAATAAAGAAGAAATGAATGCAAAAGCAAATTGGAATGAAGATCAAATTACAACTCTAAGTAAGAAGAATAGAACCTCCTTCAAAAGGACATCTCAGCCAGTTTTAGTTTCTATGGTAGAGGAAATTGAACCAGAAAAGGCATAAGGGGTGAACACTGAAGCAGATAATAAAAACCTCAATGCTGAAGTAGACTGGGAAGGTGAGTTGATCTCTTCTCTTGAAGAGTTGAGTATAGAAAATAAAAACAACAAAAGACTATCCAAGAAATTGAAAGAATATGGGGATGAGATTGAAAATCTATTCTTACAATTCCAACAGGCCAAGAAAATAGAAGAAGACTTGAAGTCACAGCTGAATGATAAAGTCAATGTGTGTAACAAACATGAAGAGGATTCTAACAAAGTAGTTAGTAATCTAAAGCTGCAAGTAGAAGAGTCTAAAAGGATTGAGGAAACTCTCAGGTCGTAGATCAATGAGAAAAAGATTATTTGCCACAAACAAGAAGAAGAGATTGTTTCATTGAAAAAACAACTAGAAGAGGCCAATACAAATCTTAAATTCGAGAAGAGCACAGAATTGCTAGAGAAAATGATAAGTCATCAGAGAAGCTCCATGATTAAGCATGGTCTTGGATATGAAGCTGAACAACCTGTATCTTCCAATTCTACAGAGAAGAAGAAGTTCACTATTGAAGGGTCTGACCAAGAAAAGGTTAAAGCTGTATCTTTAAAAGAAAGAAAATATCAAAGGAGATTTACAGTAAAGCAGCCACAACAAAAGAGGTTCTACCACTCTCACTTTTTTCATACTAACACTTTTAATGGCTATTATTTCAGATGTAACCAGTATGGTCACAAGGCAACTTATTGTGGATTAAATAATAAATCAAAGAGTTATGCTAGTCGAAATACATTTGCATATCTGAGTGAACACTTTGTACAATTTTTTCAATGCAATGGTCATGGGCACATAGCAAGGTTTTGTCCAAGCGCTTATGTATCAAATCTAAGGCAAAACAGTAGATTTCATAAGATGCAAAGAACACAACACAGACAGGAAATAAATTAGGTTCATAGAAGAAAGGAAAATAATCATTCATCATGGATGCATAAGAGACAACCACACCAGAGAGATATTCAAGTTCATGCAATGATGCAAAATAGGGATGCAGGTGAAAAATCCAAGCCCGAGGTCAAGAAAGTCTGGAGAAAGAAAGAAGATAGGAAATCATGTCTCCTTGAACTAAAGGAGACTACTCTTCTACTGCACTAAGCAACTCCAGGTAACACATCCTTAGGGGGAGCATTTTGAAAAAGGTTTTATTTTAATGCTTCTTGATGAGGCCTGGAAATGCCTCAATCATAACATGTTTTGTACACTAAAAATGCCTATAAACTCTTATGTTTTATCTGATATGTTAGTTAAGTTGATTTAATATGCTGTATATTAACCATTTTGCATGATCAATGTATTTGAAATATTATATGTTGATTTTACAGCTTTTTGCATAGTTTTGTGTTCTTTTTGCTATGATTTGCTACAATGGGATATGCTTAGAATAATAGCAACATTTCACTAATCATATTTTGATTTGTCTCAAGCATTTACTTCACCTAAATCTGGCAACAGTGCAAGCAAACTGTTGCTGTGCAGCAAAAACTGGTCTTTCCCATGTAAATTCCAGCCAACTGTCCATAAATAGCAAGGCATGGAATTCACATGAGGAAAGGGATGAAGACCATTAGAATTTGATCTTAGGAGATAACCCACCTGAGAGATGCAGAAGAAATCAATGGAAAAGCATATATTTGTTCATACCAAGATATCTTCGAAATGAACAGATATCTTCGGAATGAAGGAACACAACATCTTCGGAATGAGCGGATCTTCGAAATGAAGAATGCAGCATCTTCGAAATGAGCGGATCTTCGAAATGAAGCATGCAGTATCTTCGGAATGAGCGATCTTCGAAATGAGAATGCAGTATCTTCGGAATGAGCGATCTTCGGAATGAAAACTGCATTGTCTTCGGAATGAAGCCACTTATCTTCGGAATGAAGAACAGAATGTGTTTTTGACCTTTTGACCGATTTTTGAAGCCAGAAAAAGGGAAATAAAGGTTGGAAAAAGTAAAGAGAAATATCTTCCATCTGTCTTTGCCGTCATTGCCGACCAAAGCCATCATTAAGGAAAAGATCAAGTTTTAGTCCTCTTCTAGGATAAAACCAGAATTTGTTGCAGCATTGTAGGATTAGATCTTTTTGATATTCTTTGTTTGTAATCAGATCATAGGATAGCTATAAATATTGCTCCCATTCAGGTTGAGCGAGATAGATAGAAAAAGAGGTAGAAAATAGAGTAAGGAAGCTAGCAAAAAATACAGAGTATAACTAGAAATTGACTGATTACAGTCCTGTAATAGTTTTTCAACAAAATTCTTGTAATCATGTCTTTTGATCAATAAAGTGCACCAGTTCTATTTCAAATTACTTGTAAATGAATGTGATTAAGATTTAGAAAAAGAGAGAGACTTACACCTTCTTCTGGACAAAGAGGTCTGGCCACTTCCAGACCTAGGAGGAGGACTAACAAAGCAAGTTTTTATTCTGATTTTGCTACAGTAGAATGAGTTGTAGAACTTGTTATGTCAATTGCTTGTAAATAGTTGACAATATTTGCAGTATTAGTTTATTTATGCTTAGATTAATCTTGTGCTTAAAGTTTTAGTTGCAATCTTACTTTCAGCAAAGTTTCCACTTTATTTTCAGATTGTTATTTCTAGAATTTACTGTTTTTTAGCAATTTCCTGCATTTTATGTTTTGCTGTCAAAATCTGAACAGAAGATTGACAACCTTCTGTTACAGAACTTTGATAGTTTTTATTTCCACATTAGATCTAAACTTTCATTACTGCAAAAGTAATTAGATTTCCTTTCTGCAATTAGGATCAGACTTTCAATTCTGCAACTATTAATTCTGCAATATAATTAGGTCTCATTCTGCAATTGTAATTAGGACTTCATTTTTGTAGTTAATGATTAGTTTCCAATTCTGCAACTTAGATTCAGATTTAATTTATGCAATTTAGAGATAGGAATGTTCCAAAACCCCCCACACAATCGGTTCCACCAATAAGACTTGTTGCCCTAGATTGACCTAAGTTATAGCTGTTTCACTTCTTCTCCCATAGATAGCCTTGTACACTGCCCTGGATTGACAGATTCATTGAGAATTAATGATGGTATAATGACTACGCATCATTTTGGCACCGTTGTTGGGGAATAGTGTTGTTAGAAGAAAACAAATAGTCCAATAGCTGTAATCAGACTAAACTGTGAACATTCAGGTTAAAATCTGAATATAACAGCAGAGTAAGATAACAACTATTGACTTAATTTATGTCATTTAGGAGTAAACATGAATGAGTAAGTCTAGGGATACTCCAAAGGATCCCTGGCTTGTCCCATTAAGGAGATCTTCACGCCTAAGGGGTGAATCACCTGTGTTTGAACTACCTGAAAGATTGATAGAAAAATCACCAGTCTCACCATCAGTAGAACATTTTGAGAAAGGAAAATCACCAATTTTATCAACAGAATATCTTAAGGAAGATAATTCATCAGACTCATCAACAGAGAAGCTTGGACCTCTTGAGAGAACAATTTGGAAAGCTTTAACTTCTCCTAGGAAACAAGAAACTATGGCAGAAGGAGGCAATGCGGATGGCCAGCATGGCTATGTTCATAATGAAGGGGATGATCAGGATATACTCCAACCATCCAGAACATTTGAATATCCTATTCATCCGAATCCAACACAAAACTCTCCCATGAAGACCATTTCACCTTTAGTACTTCCAACCTTCCGAGGTGTTGTATCTGAAGATCCTGATCAGTTTTTGTTTGAATTCAAGGTAGTGTGTCAGACCTATGATTATATAAATGACAATAAAAAACTTAAGGTTTTTCCCTCAACTCTCAAGGATTCAACATTACGCTGGTTCATGAGCTTAGAGCCAAATTCCATAAGAACCTGGGATCAAATGGAGACTATCTTTTTAGACAAATATCAGGAATACTATCGTGTAAGGAATAGAAAAGATGAGTTATTTAGAATCAAGCAGGAAGATGATGAGACCTTGGAAGATTATCTTGATAGGTTCTCCTTTGTTCAAAGGAGATGTGGACTAGTAGAACCAGAATTGTGTAAAACTATCTTTTTGAGAGGATTGCAAGATGAATCCAGAGAAGTTCTGGATTTAATGGGAAAAGGGGATGTAACCACTCTCAGTAATGAGGAAATTATGGATCTCTGTAGGAATTACTCTCGCACTAAGCAGAGAAGAAGAAAAATCCGCACAAATGGCACTGATGTAAAGGACCTGATAGAGGAACTTGCAAATTTCAAAACTGATATCCTAGTGCATCTAAACACTACTTTAGGGGAAATCTCTACAAAAGCTAAAAACATAGAACCTTTGGCAATTTATTGCCCAAGATGTAGAAGTAAACATGCTTTGCAGGAATGTCCTTTGAATAAAACATCTATCTCAGCCATTTGTAGTATCTGTTCAAAAAGGCATTCAACTGATCAATGCCACCTGCTACCACAACTCAAAACTGTGTTAGAAAACCAGACTGAGGAACTCAACTATATTGGACCAAAACAAGGGGGGAATTTCTCTCAATATCAAAATCCCCCTCGTTTTCCTACAAATTGGGGGCATAATCCTGGTACTATGCCTTGGGGACAATCAAAACCACCCCAACGTCCTTGGAATTATCCTCAATGGACAAATTCCCAAGAATGGCCACAATCAAATTGGAGTAACCCGACCTGGAATCGGAATCAAAACAACCCCTCATGGAATCAAAACAATCCAGACTTGGAATCAAAATCAGACTAATCCACATTGGGTGCAAAACCAACCACAGTGGAATCAACAATACCAGTCCTATCCAAGGCAGCAAAGGAATCAAGGTCAAACTCAGCATTTGTTGCCTGCACCTAATCAAAATTTTCAAGAAAAACAACAACAAACACAACAAGTGAAACAACCTCAATTGCCATCTCAGCCAGTCACTAATCCAAATAGTGTAAGACAGACACCTCCTGTCTATGTGGCTAAAGCTGAAGAAAATATTGAAATTAATGTTCTTGATTGTAGCGATATCCAACTCCGTTCAGGGAAAGTTGTACCTGAACCAGTTTTAATGGAAATCAAAGATAATGAAAAGCAAGAATCATTAGAACCAGAGAGAATCCAACCAACAATAGAAACAAAAAAATTGGATCCAACAATAGAAAAAGAGACACAAGCAGAACAATTACCAAGGATAGTTCCATATCCTGAAAGACTTAATGCAATACCAAAAATTTCTGAGTTAGAATTGGTCAAAGAACTCAAAAAGTTGACTATCTCATTACCCTTATTGCAAGCCATTAAGGAAATACCAGAAATTAACAGTACTGTTCGAAATTTGTGCATTAAAAGAGCAGGAAGAAAGAAGAAAGCATTCCCCAAGACTGTGCAGGTTGAAGGGAAGATAGCTGATCTCTTATCTGGAAAACTACTACCTCCAAAGTATAGTGATCCAGGAAGCCCAGTTATCACAGTCACCATAGGTTCAAGTACCAATATCAAATGTTTTAGTGGATCTAGGAGCTGCAATAAATGTCATGACTAAAGATACAATGGAACAATTATAGCTCAAACATCTCAGCCCCACATTTACAATTTTAGAAATGGTTGATAGGTCGGATTGCAAAACCTGAAGGAATCATTGAAGATGTCCCTATAGAAGTTTCTTCTTGGGAATTCCTTACAGATTTTTTGGTTTTACAGCCAAGAAATTCAACACATGGATATCCCATTATTTTGGGAAGACCTTGGCTTGCAACTGCAGCAGCCTTCATAGACTGCAGATCTGGAAATATGACTATTTCAAATGGTATTGAGCTGAAACAAATTTCTTTATATCCTCCTGCAAAACCATCTAGCAAATTTTTAGGTCAGTTATGGTTTTCTGACTCAGATGAAGAACCAGAAGAGGTCATTTCTACACTAGCTACCTTAGTAGTAAGAGAACACATAGAAGACCTCAGTGACACAAAAAACTTAGAAAATGAAACAATCCTGATGAATGTTCTGCATGAACAAGGTTTAGAAGGGGAAGCAACAAATATCCAACAATTGATAAGTAATGAGGAGAATCAAAAATCTGAAGATGAATCATCTATGCTATCACAGGGAAACTCTGTTTCACTACCACATGGATGGCACCATCATCTGATTTTTCCTTCTCACTGTTCCATACAAGATATGCTTCCCTCAAGCAGCAATGAAACAGAAACTGCTTCGTTTCTCCCATCTCAGCAATGTCCTCTTAATCCCTTAAACACCAAATATGAAGGAGTGAATTCAGTCCTTCTAAATACAAAACAAATAGAAGTCCAGCTAGGCAAATTTCTGAACATCTACAGCCAGCTTACTAGGGAAGAGGAAGAAAAATTGATAGTTGTTTTGCAGAAGCATGTTCATGCTTTTGCTTGGAACTACAAAGATATGTCAGGAGTTCATCCTGATATATGTACCCATAGAATCTATACTGAAGAAGTCAAGCCGGTCAGACAACCTCAAAGAAGATTGAATCCTGCCTTAAGAGATATTGTGAAAGAAGAAATTGAAAAACTCCTGGAAGTAGGATTCATTTACCCAATTTCGATAGCCAATGGGTTTCTCCATTGGTAATAGTTCCTAAGAAAAATGGAAAAATGAGAGTATGTGTAGACTATAGAGAATTGAATAAGGTGACATACAAAGACCATTTTCCATTACCTTTCATAGATCAAGTGTTAGATACTCTTGCTGGAAAAAGATACTTTTGTTTTCTTGATGGATTTAGTGGATATAATCAAATTCAGATTGCACCTGAAGATCAAGAAAAGACAACTTTTACATGTCCATGGGGAACATTTGCCTATAGGGTTTTACCTTTTGGTTTGTGTAATGCCCCAACAACTTTTCAGTGAGCAGATACTAGCAATTTTTGCTGATCTGACCACCAAAAGTGTTGAAATTTACATGGATGATTTCACACAGTATGTGGACAAACTTTTGATTTTACATTGGAAAATCTTGACAAAGTCTTAACTCGTTGTGAAACATACCACTTATCCTTAAATCCAGATAAATGCTTCATGATGATGAAGGAAGGGATAGTTCTTGGTCATCACATCTCTCCTGAAGGGATCCAAGTTGATCCAAAGAAAGTTGAAATTATCAAGAATCTCCTTCCTCCTAAAACTCAGACTAATGTCAGAAGCTTCCTAGGACACATTGGTTTTTACCGCAGGTTTATTCCCAACTTTAGTACAATAGCCAGTCCTATGTTTGCCTTATTGACTAAAGATTCTGAATTCTCCTGGACTGCAAAATGTCAGGAAGCATTTGAAGCTTTGAAAGAGAAATTGATAACTCCACCTGTGCTCAGAGGACCTAATTGGACATTACCATTTCACATTCAGACTGATGCCTCCAATACAGCAATTGGAGCAGCATTAGGACAAATTGATAATGGTGAACATTATACCATCTACAACATTAGCAAGAACTTGACAAGAGCAGAGAAAAATTATACAACAAAGAAAGAATTCCTAGCAGTAATTTATGCCATCAACAAATTCAGGCATTATATCATAGGTTATCAAATATTTATTCACATAGATCATACAACCATTAAGTATTTGATGAATAAACCTATGGTAAGTGCAAGAATTATTCGTTGGTTGCTCTTGCTGCAAGAATTTGATATCACCATAATCAACAAACCAGGAAAAGCTAATGTTGTGGCAGATTTCTTGTCTAGGTTGCAGAACACAGATGAAGGGGAATTAGTTGATGACACTTTTCCTGATGAAAAACTATTTGCTATATCAGTTCAATCACCTTGGTTTGCAGATATAGCCAATTATTTGGTCACAGGGAAAGTTCCTCCACATTTTACTTCAAAACAAAAAAAACAATTGATCAAACAGAGTTCTTCTTTTGAATGGATTAAGGGTATGCTTTTTAAGTGCAATCCTGACCATGTGTTACGTAGGTGCATCCGAAAGGATGAAGTGTATGATATCCTTAGAGCTTGTCATGATGAACCCTCAGGTGGACACTATTCCATAAAAAGCACAGTTAGAAAAATCTTGGGGATAGGATATTATTGGCCATCTCTTCACAAGGATGTGAAAAAGTACATCAGGCATTGTGATGCATGCCAAAGAATGGGGAAACCCACTCATACAAATGAGATGCCATTGCAGCCTCAAATGGTTTTAGAACCATTTGAGAGGTGGGGGCTTGATTTTGTAGGACCTATTGATCCACCTTCTCAAGGAAAGGTGCATATTCTAGTATGCACTGATTACCTGACAAAGTGGGTAGAGGTGCGTGCTTTCAAACATGCTCGTGAAGAGAAGGTCGCTGATTTCTTGTATACTCAAATTTTTTAGAGATTTGGAGCTCCACGGTCTATCACCACAGACCAAGGACCCCAATTTGCATCCAAAGTCATAAAAGCATTTACAGAATTGTATGAAATCAAACATAGGAAATCATCACCTTACCACCCACAAGCAAATGGCCAGGTTGAAGTAACAAACAGGGAACTAGAACGCATCTTGACAAAAATAGTAGCTTTTCATAGGAAAAATTGGCTAGACAAATTACCCAAGCAGTTTGGGCCTACAATACTACTTGGAAGTCCACTACTGGATTCACACCTTATGAACTAGTCTTTGGTAAAAAGCCTCTCTTACCTATTGAATTTGAGCTACTAACATTGCGCACAACACTGGAAATTGGAATTGAATTGTCGCAGGCACAGACGGACAGGATTCTACAGTTGAATGCATTGGATGAACTTAGATTGGATGCTCTGCACCAAACTGAGGTAATTTAGGAGCAGAGGAAGTTGTGGCATGACAGTCACATTCAGCAGAGGAAACTTCAACAAGGAGATTGGGCTTTACTGTTTGATTCTCAATATGAAGACTTCCCTGGAAAATTGAAAACTAGATGGTTGGGACCTTACTGGATTGAAGAGGTATTTAACAACGGAGCAGCTCGTTTATCCCCCATTGATGGGTCACGAAGAAAGTTGGTAGTGAATGGACATCGCCTCAGGGTATACCATACACCTCTGACTAAAGAAGAATTCTTGCAGCAACTTGATAGTTTGGATACACAGCAGGTGGAAGAGATTCCTTCTTCCACTTCAAAACAATCAACATGATCAGTGGATTTCAAGAAAAAATAGAAAATCAAAAAAATCAAAAAAATAGAAAACAAAAAGATGAATAAATTTTGAGTATGAATTCCTTCATGGGCATGGTTTCAGGGGAAATCATGAAATTCCTTCATGGGCATAGTCAGGATCAAGAAAAAAAAAAGAAAAAAAAAAGAGAGAAAAGGAGAGGTAAAAATAAAAAAAATGAAGAAAAAAAAAAAAAAAAAGAGAAAAATGAATAACCCAGCAGTGAAAACCTTTTCTTAAGGCACTACTGAGTTGGTGTGCATGAAAACCAGTTTTCTGGCATGCATAACCTTGAGAAATTTCTGAACCATCATTGTACAAATTCACCTAGTGCACTTGTTTTGAAATGTTGCAGAAAATCTCAGCAGAATATCAACAAAAGCAGTCATTCTTCAAAAACTGGCATTAACTGTTTTTATCAGGTATATATTTCTTACATTTCTTCATTGTAAAATGATTGGTATATAGTATGTGACAATTAACCATTAGCATAAAAGGTATTCATAAGAGTTGGCATACTTAAAAACATGTTTTGAGAATGAAAATATTGATTTCTACCTAATCTTCGAAACAAGAATGCCAAAAACAATACCTGCTATATTATCTTCGAAATGAAATTGTCTTCAGAATGAAGACTCTATTAAATGCACTTAGTCTTAAACGAAAAACCTTGCTCTGAACCTCAACTTCAAGTAAGAAAAAGAAGAGGATCTGAACTAAAAAAACAAAAGAAAGTTCGTTTCTTGAACTGAAGCGATTTGTCAGAACAGAGAAGTGAAACAAGGGAAACAAAGGCATCTAAAACTGACCCCATGACCCCTGCTGTCACCAAAAAATAGAGAAAAAAGAAGTTTGCATCCGGAACTAGGAGGTCTACAAGAATCCATTTGAAAGAAACTACAAAACGGGTCATGGAGGAAGAAGATAGACCAAGTAGCCCAGATGTCACAGAGATACAACCAACATCTGACAACTTTCCAGAATTCCCTGAACAGATAGCTGAGGCAGAAACTAAGCAAGTTGATTTGGAAGAGGCTACAGTTCAACAAGCTATAGATATGGTAGATATCCTTATAGATAGTCTCATAGAGCCTCCGAACAAGAACAACTTGCAGAAGAAGAGAATATTGGTTGAGCGACAACCGCAACCGATTGGCACTACCAAGAAAGAAGTGGAAGACATCACAAGCAGGTGAGGGTAGAAGAAGTGTTGTCAAAACATAGACCAAATGGATCACGAGAGAAAGAAAGCATCATTGAGATGCAAGAAAGAAAAATTGCAAAACTTTAGCAGGAAGTGGCAGAACTAAAAAAATTGTTGTTGTCACAATCTGAAAAACAGCCAGCTATATCCCATGATGAAGATAATTTGGCTCAATTGCTTCTGGGTTTATCAAGAGCAGATGATTCTGATGAAGCAGACATGGGAGTCCATCCTGAAATAGCACTCCTTCATTCTGAAGAAGTGCCTGTTCATTCTGAAGCAGCACCATCTTATTCTGAAGCATTGCCTTCTTGTTTAGAAGATACTTCAAAAATGGTGAGGAATATTGCAGAGGATGTTGAAAATGAGCCACCAACATAGAAACAGTCCCAACAGCAAGAAAATGTTCAAGTAAGTACTCCTACTGAGGTCCTTGCATTTCAACTTGCTACACTTCCAGTAGAAACAACAGATAAGGGGGTACAAGTAGAAATACTATCTGATGACAACCCCATAGAAATAGCAAATAAGGGGGTGCAAGTAGAGTTATTGACAGATGAACAGCCAGTGGAAGTGGCAGAAAAAGGAGTTCAGACAAATTTGTTGCCTAGGATCCCCCCTATAGTAAGACCACCTAATACTGTGTCTCTAGAGCAGTACAATGCAGACATAGCTAGCTAGATGCTTAGATATGAACAACTTGCCAATAAAACTAAAAAATTCAAATTGGAAGCAAAACAACTAGAAGCCAAGGACACATAAATTCAGGCATTGAAAGAAAAGGTGTCTGACTTATGTCAAATTGCTGAATTTTTAGTCCAATTTAGACGACCAACCGAGTTTTACAGCCTTATTTTGAAGGAAAAGTACCTCAGATGGCAGGTCATGAGGATTACTTCAAATCTTCCCTATAAATTGGACACTATTGAAGATTTTCTGGAAGCATATTTTAACAGTCCTTTTGAGCAAAAAAATCTCCTGTGTGAACTATTTTTACACAGTTTCTTCATTCCAGAGGAAGTTGACTCTCATCCTCAAATCTACATTGGAGATGTTCAGTTGAGAGCATTTATGTCTACTTTGCAAAATCAGCTTTATTGGGATCACGAGAAAAGGCAGAATAAAGTGATTGAAACAAGGGCTGAGTTGTTAGTCAGAGCAATCCAGCCAAATCACCTAAATATCACTCAGCAGCACTTCTCAATGATGAACAGGGATGATATTAAGAGAATGTACTTGAACAATTTGAGGGACTGTGTGGCGGATTTAACAATTTTTGTGATCACAATTTCTTCCCAGCATTGTCAGTATGCAGAGACGAGATGGAATGAACTTTCCATGTCTTTGAGGAAAAGAGAACCTATCTCCCCCATCAATCTAGAATGGTCCAGAAGAAGAGCAGAAGGTGTAGTCCAACTGATCCAGATCATGCAACATAACTGGATAGGTCTCGAGTTCAGGCCTCCAACCATCATTACTCCAGTTCCATTCTACTTTGAGGAAGATGCCCAGCCTGATGAACAATTTGAAGATTGGCTCAGAAACATTCAGGAAAATAGGGGGTATTACATAGGCAAGAAGTTATTCTACAGGTCATGGAATCTAAACATGGACATATGCGATTCCATAGCCCAACAGAATGCATGAGGGCATGCATTAATATAAGTTGGGGGGAAAATGATGAGGCCTGGAAATGCCTCAATCATAACATGTTTTGTACACTAAAAATGCCTATAAACTCTTATGTTTTATCTGATATGTTAGTTAAGTTGATTTAATATGTTGTATATTAACCATTTTGCATGATCAATGTATTTGAAATATTATATGTTGATTTTACGACTTTTTGCATAGTTTTGTGTTCTTTTTGCTATGATTTGCTACAATGGGATATGCTTAGAATAATAGCAGCATTTCACTAATCATATTTTGATTTGTCTCAAGCATTTACTTCACCTAAATCTGGCAATAGTGCAAGCAAACTGTTGCTGTGCAGCAAAAACTGGTCTTTCCCATGTAAATTCCAGCCAGCTATCCATAAATAGCAAGGCATGGAATTCACATGAGGAAAGGGATGAAGACCATTAGAATTTGATCTTAGGAGATAACCCACCTGAGAGATGCAGAAGAAATCAATGGAAAAGCATATATTTGTTCATACCAAGATATCTTCGGAATGAACAGATATCTTCGGAATGAAGGAACACAACATCTTCAGAATGAGCGGATCTTCGAAATGAAGAATGCAGCATCTTTAGAATGAGCGGATCTTCAGAATGAAGCATGCAGTATCTTCGGAATGAGCGATCTTCGGAATGAGAATGCAGTATCTTCGGAATGAGCGATCTTCGGAATGAAAACTGCATTGTCTTCGGAATGAAGCCACTTATCTTTGGAATGAAGAACAGAATGTGTTTTTGACCTTTTGACCGATTTTTGAAGCCATAAAAAGGGAAATAAAGGTTGGAAAAAGTAAAGAGAAATATCTTCCATCTGTCTTTGCCGACCAAAGCCATCATTAAGGAAAAGATCAAGTTTTAGTCCTCTTCTAGGATAAAACCAGAATTTGTTGCAGCATTGTAGGATTAGATCTTTTTGATATTCTTTGTTTGTAATCAGATCATAGGATAGCTATAAATATTGCTCCCGTTCAGGTTGAGCGAGATAGATAGAAAAAGAGGTAGAAAATAGAGTAAGGAAGCTAGCAGAAAATACAGAGTATAACTAGAAATTGACTTTTACAGTCCTGTAATAGTTTTTCAGCAAAATTCTTGTAATCATGTCTTTTGATCAATAAAGTGCACCAGTTCTATTTCAAATTACTTGTAAATGAATGTGATTAAGATTTAGAAAAAGAGAGAGACTTACACCTTCTTCTGGACAAAGAGGCTGGCCACTTCCAGACCTAGGAGGAGGACTAACAAAGCGGGTTTTTATTCTGATTTTGCTGCAGTAGAATGAGTTGTAGAACTTGTTATGTCAATTGCTTGTAAATAGTTGACAATATTTGCAGTATTAGTTTATTTATGCTTAGATTAATCTTGTGCTTAAAGTTTTAGTTGCAATCTTACTTTCAACAAAGTTTCCACTTTATTTTTAGATTGTTATTTCTAGAATTTACTATTTTTCAGCAATTTCCTGCATTTTATGTTTTGCTGTCAAAATCTGAACAGAAGATTGACAACCTTCTGTTACAGAACTTTGATAGTTTTTATTTCCACATTAGATCTAAACTTTCATTACTGCAAAAGTAATTAGATTTCCTTTCTGCAATTAGGATCAGACTTTCAATTCTGCAATTGTTAATTTTGCAATATAATTAGGTCTCATTCTGCAATTGTAATTAGGACTTCATTTATGCGATTAATGATTAGTTTCCAATTCTGCAACTTAGATTCAGATTTAATTTATGCAATTTAGAGATAGGAATGTTCCAAAACCCCCCACACAATCGGTTCCACCAATAAGACTTGTTGCCCTAGATTGACCTAAGTTATAGTTGTTTCACTTCTTCTCCCGTAGATAGCCTTGTACACTACCCTGGATTGACAGATTCATTGAGAATTAATGATGGTATAACGACTACGCATCAGCTTCTGTATATTTGTCTGGGTATTTGAGGATGAAAGACCAGCAGTTGGGCTTTTGTGGTATAATTGTCAAGTGTGTTGGCTATTCATTTAGTTGTGTGTGGAAGTGCCATGAAGGGTAGTGTTTGCATTGAGAATCTTCACCATTGGTAGTATTGCTTATGTCATTGTTGTTTTGTTGATGGTTCTTACTACCACTGATTATAGCTATGGATTATAATAGTTCAGATTGTTTTTGTTTATTGAAATAATGCTTGCCCCAGCTGCGTATTTGTGTTTCGATAATAGCAGCGTGTTTTTGTTCGACGCTTGATGTGAAGATTGTCAGATCTTTCATTACACCTTGGTGAATATATTTAATTCACAAATAGTTTTGTTTTAACTTTTAATATAATGCCAATTCAAGGATAAGAAGTTTGAGGCTGAGTAAGGTGCACTACGGTTGGCCATAAAGTGTTTGACAAAATGTCTTCTTTCGACATGCACAGTTGAAAGTAAGAGTTGGCAATGAAATTGCAAGTCTTTGGACAAAAATTGGTACGAGATGTGAGTCACTTGTCAATTCTGTTGATAGAAGTGAAATCAACATGTTGAATGGGAAGATTGAAGAAAAAGTTTATAATGTGTAGCCAGATGATTTCCAACCTGGTGATGAATGTTTGAGGTGCTTTTATAAAGAATTGAGGTAGTCTGCTAGATTCTCACTGCAGAGAAAGACAAACAGCTGTCAGTAGGTTCAAGTCTGTTGAGAATATTCAAGATGTATATGCAGATGTTGTTTGCATTACAGAGCAAAAATTTGGATAGTTAAACAATCAGTGTATGCTTTCACTAAAATCAATGGACAAGTTTGAGATTGTAGAGCAACATAGGGTTGAGGCTCAGAAGACAACGTGAATTGAAGTGGCCACATATTCCCAAGAATAGTCTAAAATTTGACTAGCCATTAGGATCAAATTCTTAGGGGGGGCATTTGTTCATTTGTTCATCTTATTGATCATATCCATGATTTTTGCTAACTATTTTAATGTGGTTCTGAGAATGGTGTGTATGGACTCAAGGGGAGTGCACAGCGACCCTTTGGTATTATTGACAAAGGGGGAGAAGAGTTACAGGAATGTACACAGGTGTTGCCAACAATTCCAAATGGAGAGATTGTTGAGCAAGGTGTTGCAAGAGTTTTGTCATTGTTGTCAACTCGGGCAGTTAGATCTAATAATGTAGTGTACAGGTAGTTCAAAAGTCATTCAATGCAGGCTAATAGATTTTAGGGTTTGCAATTGACCACATTTAGGGTTTGCAGTCGACCATGTTTAGGGTTTGCAGCCGACCAAGATTAGGGTTTGCATTTGCATAATCAGCCGACTACTATTAGGGTTTTCATCTCAAAATCTCAAGTATATAAGCGGGGCTGTTTGGAGATTTAGGCATCCATCGGGTGAATGTTGAAGTGTGAGATGTGGCCGTAAAAGCGTAGATAGCATAGAATCGGTGAGATGATAGCAAAGTGCATAATGTGAGCTAGTTGTGTCGAGTTGTTTGAAGTGCGATTGTGAATGTGCATAGAGAGCAGAGTGTGGAATGACACAGAGTGTGCAAAGCATGTGATCAGAGAAAGCAGAATGTGTAGAGAGTGCAAAGGGCAAAGTTGATTGCAAAGTTTGGCTATAGCAGTGCAGCAGATTATGTGAAGAGATTGCGCAAGAAAGAGCAGAGTGTGCAGAGATTGCAAAGGTGAAGTAGATCAGTTAGAGTCTTGCAATAACAAAGGTATTTGTCAAACATTTTCATTCAAAATTGAAGTCCAGTTGGTGTTGGAAAATTAGGGGTTGGTGCTCCTTTCTATTGGTGCAGATAAATAATGGGTTGGTGCTCCTTCTAGTTGGTCTTTGGTAAACAAATTGTAAAGTTGGTGCTTTGCAAGAGGCTGGATTTGGATGGTAGTCCAAACAACCATTCTTTTTTAGGAGTAGCCATTTTGGTGAACTTCGTTAAAAATCTATGTTGTGTGATGTTCTCTTGCTGTACTTATTATATTTGTTTATAAGTTTTAATTGCTGTGCTTTTTAGAGCTATTACTTCATATTTTGGAATGCCACACTGATTCACCCCCCCTTAGTACCATACTAAGTACAACATTGTGGATGTAGCCCAACCATTCTGGGTGAACCACGTTAAAATTGGTGTCACTTTGTGGATGATATTGTGCATTTCTTTGATATTGCTTTGGGTATATTGCTTTACTATTTTGAAGTATAAAGGAAAAAGTAAAAAGAGGTCTTATACTGTTCACCCCCCCTCTTAGTATAAGCTTGTGTTCTTCAATTGGTATCAGAGTAGGTGCCTTCGAAAAGTTTAACAGCTTGAAGGAAAAGCTAGTAAAGAACACAATGGATCATTCAAGTAGCAATGCAACACCTATTCTTGATGGGTCAAATTTTGGTCTTTGGAGTGCAAGGATGAAGGTTCATCTAATGGCACTTGGTAATGAGGTATGGGAAGTGATTGAAGATGAGTACACTATTCCTATACATGGTCCTAATACTAAATAAGAAAGGCTCCTACATCACAGCAATTCAAAAGCAATGAATGCAATCCTGAAAGGCTTACAGAAAGCAAATCTCACCAAAGTGATTCACTACAAGACAACTAGTGAAATGTGGAAATAGTTGAAGGTGGTTCATACAGGTGATACAAATGTTAGAAAGGCCAAGTTGAGACACTTCAAAGGTATTTTTGAACAACTCCAGATGAATGATGATGAAAATATTAGTGACTACATGCTTCGTATGGATGAGGTTGTTAACTCAATGAAAGACTTAGGTCTTGAGCTTGCTGAAAATGATGTTTGTGATAATATTTTAAGATCTCTTCCTAATAGATTTAGTGAAAATATTTTTGCTATTGAGGAAGCTAAAGTTTTGGATAAGTTGAAAAATGATGAGCTCCATAGTATACTTGCAACATTTGAGTTGAGAACTCAAGTGAAGGTTGATGTCAAGAAAGAGGCGACTTTCAAGGCTACCAAGAAATCCAAGGGTAAACAACTTCAAGAGAGTGATGAGTCTTCTAGTGATGAAGAGGCATATTACAGCAAGAAAGGCAAGTTCTCTAGAAAGCAAAAAAGCATGAAAAATATAAGATGTTTCAATTGTGGAAAGTTTGGTCATTATGCTACTGACTATACTGTTCCCAAGAATGAAAGTGATGAAGATAAACAGGATTCTAAGAGCAAGGATTCTGAAAAGCACAAGCATCACAGGAAGAACAAAGATGAGCACAACAATCAAGGACAGAGGTATTCTCACAAGCACAAGAAGAGTTTCTACCTAGACAAATCAAGTAAGTGTTCTAGTAGTGATAGTGAAAGTTCTTCAAATGATGATGAAAATGAGATGTTGTTCATATCAGAAAAAGAGGAAGAACCGAAACATAGATTCATTATCATGAAATGTCTTAGATGTGGAAATTTTGGTCACCTTGAGGATGATTGTACAAATAATTATTTGGTCTCTAGTATGTATAAGGATGCTTCAGAAAACTATAAGGAAGATGCTTGTATGGTTTTTGAAAAAGGTAGCACCTTTAGTGATAAGAAATCTGAAAAAGGCTTTGATGATTCAGAAAGCAAACAAATAAAGGATCTTGAAAGTGAACTTATTAATGCTCTTAGTGCTTTGAAAAAAGAAAGAAAGAAGAATGCTAGACTCAAGGATAAGTTAGATGAATGTTGTATGGAGAGATATGATCTTATAGAAAATCTTGATTTCTTTATAGCTAAGACACAAGAACTCAAGGATGAGTTAGAGTGTAAGGTTCTTGAGTATAGTGAGTTAGAACAGAAAATGGCTTCTTTGAAAGAGGAAACTAAAGAGTACAAGGATAAGCTTTACAAGTTTCAAGATAGCTCCAAAAAGGTTAAGTCACTCATCAAAGGTCAAAGAAAGACAACAGATAAAATAGGCCTTGGTTTTTTTAAGCCACACAAGGAACAAGTTGGAGAGTCTAGTAAGAGACTCCAAAAGGAAGAGAGTTCTGATGAGGAAAGTATTTTAGATCATGAGTCCTTGAATGATAGATGTGCAGAAATAGAAAACAAAATTTAGAATGAGAAGAAGAAGTTTTCAGGACCCAAGAGGTCAAATAAAGGAAAATTTCAAGGCAAATGTTTTGCTTGTCATAAGTTTGGTCAAATGGCTTCACATTGCATGGCTCAAGTGAAGAAGGTAAATGACAGTTTCAGATGTGCTAGTTACTTTCAAGGGTATTGCTACTCTTGTCAACAGTTTGGGCACAAGGCAGTTTATTGCAAGGCAAATAACAGGAACAGGTTTGGTCAGAACTGGTGGATTCAAAGATCAGGTTTACCTTAGAGAAACAACATCGTCAAGTGTTTCAAGTGCAACAATGAAGGTCACACAATCAAACACTATAGATCTAAAATTCCAAAATATAAGAACAAGAACAGTGGCATGATCAGGTCCAAGGATCAAGGCATGGACAAGAACAGGGATGAGAACAAGAACAAGAACAGTGACAAGAACAAGAATATGGACAAAGAGTTCAATAGAAGGCCCGACAAAGAAGTTATAGACGCTGATGATGATCAGTGCCTAATGGGAGTTTTAATCTCACCCCAGAATTAATCACCTCATCAGGAGGTGGGGGAGGGACTAAGCTAAGAGGCTCATTCTTAGTCTCGAGTCCCAAAGGTGACCCTTTGCCATTGATGACAAAGGGGGAGAGATATGAGTAAGGGGGAGAGCTTCAAAGTGAAAAGGAAAGCTTCAAGTCAGGGGGAGCAAAACTTCAAAGGAAGATTCTAAGTTGTTAGCACAGTTGGTTTCAGTTTTGGCTCTTGAGAAGTGTTTTCGATAAAGGTTTGCCATCAATGACAAAGGGGGAGCTTGTTGGCAATTTTGGGTACTTTGGGTACATTGCCTTTGCTCAAGTATATAAGTTGTCATTGATGTCAAGAAGCTTTTGAAGGAATTTGATTTGATGTCAAATAATTTGTTTTGATGAAGGTTACGGAATGACAGTTTCAAAGGTCTTTTGCAAACCCCAAGCTGACAGGTTCGAGAGAAAGAGCTCACAAAGAAAAGTGTCACGATTTCATGACAATTTGCAAGAGGGATTGTACGGACGAAAAAGTGTCACGATTTCGCAACAGGTTTGAGAGAAAGAGCTCACAGTGAAAAAGTGTCATGATATCATGACATGTTGGGTTTTCGCAACCTGAAGAAAAGAAAAGCGCTAAGGAGAAAAAGTGTTGCGATATCATGACATGTCGGGTTTTCGTGACCCGAAGAAAAGAAAAGCACTAAGGAGAAAAAGTGTCACGATATTGCAACATGTTGGGTTTTCGTGACCCGAAGAACAGAAAAGAGCTAAGGAGGAAAAGTGTCGTGATATCGTGACATGTCACATTTTCGCGACTTAAGCAGGAGAGAGAAAGCAAGTTAGAAAAGTGTCGTGATATCGTGACATGTCACATTTTTGCGACTTAATAAGGAGAGAGAAAGCAAGTTAGAAAAGTGTCACAATATCGCAACATGTCGCAATTTCACGATGGGTTACAAGGAAAGCGTACGAAAGCTGAAAGCGTCACGAATTCATGATGGGTTGCAAAGAATGCGTACAAATGCAGAAAGTGTCGCGACTTTGCGACAGACAGAAAGGAAAGCAAACGGAAGCAGAAGTGTCATGATTTCATGATAGAAACTGAAAGCAGGTCTTCTATAGGAGAAGTGTCATGATTTTGCAACAAAAGCAGAGAGGAAGGCTATGAAGATAGAAGTGTCGCAATATCACGACAAAAGTGAAGATGAAGTCTACAGAGGTAGAAGTGTTTTGATATCGTGACAAAAGCCAAAAGAAAGTGTACGGTTGCAAAGGTGTCACGATATCGAGACATGTTGTAGTTTCATGGCAAAAGCTACAGAAGAGTTACAAAGGCAATTGAAGCCGAAAAAGTTAAATGTGAGCCAATGAAGATTAGGGTTGGAAACCGACAAATTTTAAGGTTGTGCAGCCGACTAAATATCAATGTTACAACTGACTAATATTAAGGTTTTGATCTTGAAAGTGTTATTATAAAAGGCAGGCTATTTTGAAGAGTTGGTTGTGTTGTTGGTTGTGACGTTCGTAGATAGAGTGTAGAGTGAGAAGTTTGATCACCGAGAGCAGAGTGCAAAATTTGATCAAAGTGTGTAGAGTGAGCAAAGAGTCATGGTGAATTGTTCTAAGTGTCGTTGTGATTGCGCAGACAGTGCAAAGGTTGAATTTTGACCAAGTGCGGCTGTGAGTGCGTAGAAAGAGAAGAGGGCGTAAAGAGCACAAAGGGAAAAGACGAACGTGAAGTGCTGTTGTATGAGGACAGAGGTGCACTGGTTCTTTGAGAAGAACCTGAGGACATATTTGGCAAGTCTTTGAGAAGGCTTGTGTGTAGAGGATTGATTTGTTCAAGTGTTGGACAGATCTGACAGATAGAGGAAGAATTGTACTAGACCGACTGACTATGTTTGGTATAGGTTGCTGAGCTGCTGTGGGCGTGATCATAGAAGGCAGAGGTCTCTTAGGCTAAGCATTGAGGACAGGAGGTCTTCGATGGAAATGAGTTCCACGTGGCCGGCAAGAGGTAGAGGCAGTTGATCTTCTGAGGGATCATTTCCAGAGCAAAGGGGAAGGTATCTCCTTTGAGTAGAGGCTCATAAATTTTGTTTGGGGGAAGGTATATCCTTTGGGCCAAGGCTCATAAACATTGTAATTGGGAAGGATTCCCAAAGAACTTTGAGATAACTTTTAGAGAAAAGTTTTGTGGACGTAGCCCAACCATTCTTGGTGAACCACGTTAAAATTGGTGTCACTTTGTGGATGATATTGTGCATTGCTTTGATATTGCTTTGGGTATATTGCTTTACTGTTTTGAAGTATAAAGGAAAAATTAAAAAGAGATCTTATACTATTCACTCCCCCTCTCAGTATAAGCTTGTGTTCTTCATTTTTACATACGTGTAAACCCAATTTGACATTGTAGGATGGATGGAGTATTTTCAACTAGTTAGTTAGGTCCAAGATGCAGCGGTATCTAATGAATTCATAGCATCCATGAGGGATGGGATTGTGCACATGCAGGAGCTAGAGATTCCAGTCACTAAAGATTATATCTCTAGAGTTATGGGCCTCCCTCTAATAGGGGAGTGCATGTACAAGGAATATTACCTCCTAGGACTGATTGAGCACCTGATTGAGCTGGTTTTACCAAACACCACATCCTTGAGCTTTAGAGGTTAGTCTTCAAACAGATCATGTGATTCTTGAATTGCTTCGATAGGTACTCCACATTGAACACAAATCATTTTCACTTTCTCAATCACCTTGCATTACCTTGCATGCACCCTATGAGGCCAAATGATACCAAGCAGGCACAACATTTTCCTTGGCTCATCATGGCCTGATTTTGGCCCTGGTATGATATGCAAAGTCACATAGAGATGTGACAGTTGAGGATACTAAGGACACTGATGTAGTTCCAAGGGAACAAGAAGAGGGAGATGTGCCAATACATGATGAGCAATCGGTCCAAGAGGTGATAGAATGATAAGATATGACACTTGCATCCCAACCTGAAAAAAAATATAGGGGAAGCAGGACAAGCCTCATCCCTTGTTTTTCCCCAATTTTATGAGGCAGCATGATAGGCTTTATCTCCCAATAACTCTCAATTTTATGATGAGGTAATGAAGGATCTGCCAAGCCCAACGTCCATGCCAATTTCCACCAGGACTCAAAGCAAAAGGACGAATACATCTAGGGTGGTTTTGAGCTCATCGGACGATGAAACAATGATCAATGAGCTTAACAAGTAAGAGTACCTAGACCAAGTTTTACAAGATATATCCAAGGGGAAAACTCCTCAAGAGGAGGTTGTAGTAGAAGATTTACCATAGGAGGTCCAAGAGGAAGATTTGCAGCAACAACTACAGGTATTGAGAGAGTAGGATTCCACTTGGGAGGTCAAATACAGAGAATAATAGACTCTATTTCAAGAGTTCAAGAAAGAAACTACATTGAATATGCATGAATTGTATCAGAAAATTCAACAACTACAAGGGCAAATAGGATGATTGCAACTATAGAGAAGAGTAGTGGGAGTCAAGCAACCAACCAAAGTAGATGCAAGGATGCATACTGATGGGGCAACAGAGGTACCCCCTACTGATATAGAAATAGAGTAGGAAGAGGATGCTACAATGAAAGTAGAGCAGCCCTGTTCCACATATCATTCTACAGAATAGGTACTTCAGGAGGATGAAGTTGAGGTTGAGGAACCTTAAAATTTAGAATAGTCTACAAAAAAAGGAGATGAAGAGGAGAATGAATTAGAGGCTTAAGAGCATCAAGTTTAAAAAAAGGAGGAAGATCCAAAGCATTCTCTAGTTGAAGTAGGGGCCAAACAACCTCAAGAGGAAGAAGTAGTTCCAACCGAGCAATAATTCACTACATAGGAAGAAGAGGTTTAACAACCTGCATCTACTGAAAACCAAAAAGCAGCAAAAACACCAACATACCCTAAGATGTAGCACATAAATCTGATATCAAAGCAAAAATATGTAAGGGCATCTCAGCGAAGACCCAAAACCAAAGCAAGAGTTTTTGGATTGAAGGCATTGGACATCAATTCTAATACAGAATCAGAAATAGATTCTGATGAGGAATGGGAGGTAGCAAAGAAATTGTTTGTTTCCCAAAAAGAAAATTTTGAGGAGCTTTAAGATGAGTTTAAAGCAAACAAAAACAATTGGAAGAAGGCTTTTAAGGAAGCACTCAAGGAAACAAAAAAAAGGCCAAAAAGCAAGCCAAGGGGCCTCCCAAGAGAATTCCAGTTTCACAACCTAAGCAGTTCTAGAGCTTGTATGGGTCGGTAGGTGATCAACCTTCAAGGATGAAGGTATATTTCATGAGGATGGGATTTCTAGGACCTGTTGTTGGAAATTTTGAGTAGTTTTGTTGTCATTGATGTCAAGAGATTGTTGTTTCAGTTTCGTCATCATTAATGTCATCAGGTGGTTTTTCCAAAGGCAAGAAAGGTTTTAAAAGGAATAGGATATAATATTTATTTTTAATATTATATGCCTAAAGAGGCCTAAAAGGTTGAAGACCCAAGGAAGGAGAAGCAGGTTTAAATTAAAATAATAATATTATAATATTTAATATTATAATATTTTGGGCAAAATGGTGAGGTGAAGAAAATGAGGTCCAAGGAATTATTAAAAATAATCTATCCTTGAAAAGACCCATTATGCAGCTCGCAAAGGATTTAATTTAATTTATTTAAATTAAAATATTTTAACCTATGGTTAAAATTTTAATTTAAATAAATAATGGGTGCCAAAGGTTTTTAAATTTAATATTTAAATTTAAATTCGAATTTCAAAATTTGAATGTTGGGCCGACGTGTAAGGACAAAAAGGAAATGTATTTATAGGGGAAATAATCTTCATTTTCCTCCCCGATCATATGATATTTGAATGCTATGCTATGTGAAATATTTTATGCACTACTTTGCTAAGTAAGAAGAAGGAATTCACATTTTAAATATTAGAGGCAAGACAAGGGTTCAAGTGCAAGCGACGTGGCAGAGAAGTTCCACCGATGTCATTAGCGTAGGTGGTAGTTGAGGCCAAGCTAGAGCATTGTGAGGGCAAGATCATGGGTTCGATTCACGCGGTTGTGTTTTGCAAAGGGAAATCATTTTTCATTCATGCTAAGGGTGAGAGGAGACAAGGGATAAAAGGGAGTTCATGCACTCTTGGTTTTTGTGTGGGCGTGTAGCCCAACCGATGGCCTAGCTTTGGGCTAGGGTGTTGGAAAGGCAAGGTCGTGTGTTCGAATTTTACCGAAAGCACTTTTTGGGCAGAATTAAAATGAAAGGTATGCATTTCATGATTTAATTTTTCAAAGGTTTTTGATATTCGGAAATCTGCATTAAAGGGTGTCGTGAGATTTAAAAGGAAGTTTGTGAGTTTGTTAAGGGAGATATAAAGTATAAGAAAATTAAAATATTTTATTTTAATTTTTGGTGGTTAGAATTTATTTTATAAGGTAGGAGTGATAAGGTATGCAAGGAAAATTGTATTTTGTATTTTGAGATAAAGCTACATTGTGTTAATTATTTTGAGAGGAGAAATAAGGTGCATAAAGGAAATTATTGTGTATGTTTTGATATAATAAAATTGTTGACCTATATTTTGAAAGTTTGGAGATTATAAGGTGTATTTGAGACTTGTTATTTTTGTATGGTGAAATAATTATTGGGAAAATATTTGTGTGGAGATTTTGAGATAGATTGTTGCTACCTAACCTTGAAATTGGCAAAGAAGATTTGATTGTGATTAAGACAGGTTTTGAAGATATATCTCCATAAAAACAAAAGGTATGGGCACATCTTCCTTATGAGTGAAATATTGTTGGATTGAATGTTGTGATATGCAAAGTTGGAGTGAAAAGGATTGTTTGATAAGCATTGTTGGAAATATTTGAGTGAGTGTTCATGTGCATGATTTATGAATGATAAAAGAACATGAGTATCATTGTTATGTGAGATTGAGAACATCTTAAACTAGGATTTGTGAAAGAACATGAGTATCATTGTTATGTGATATTGAAAACTATATTGAACTAATTTTGAAAGAACAATAAAAGAAAAAATCAAATTGTAAAAGAACATGAGTATCATTGTTATGTGAGATTGAAAACTATCTTGAACTAGGGTTTGTGAAAGAACATGAGTATCATTATTATGTGACATTGGAATCATCTTGAGTCAAGGTTTGAGTTCCATAGTGTGAGTTTTTGGAAGTATAGTGAAACACTTGGTTAAGGTTTATAAGCAAGTTGTGTTTCATTGAGTGAATGGTTGAATGAAGTTGATTGAGCATTATTGATTGAAAGTATTGGAGTGATAGTTCAAGATTTGTGAAACAAATTATCCTTTATTCTAAATTGATTTGAAAGTGAGTTTGAAAGTGATAGAGTGATTTGTGAGTGTGAAACATATTGAGTCTCTTACCATTCTCTATATGTTTCTATGGTTAAACAAGATTATGAGTGAAACTTGTTTGTGTGATTGAAGAGGTTTTCTGAAAGAGATTAAGTTGAGTTTTTGTATGCAAGTTTTGCAATTGATTTGAATAAGCTTTTGTGAAAGCTAGTGAATAGATTTGAGTAAGTCCTAGAGGGGACTTAAGGATAGAGTTAAGCAAGATTTTGTGAAATCTTGTGAGAAGATTTGAGTAAGTCCTAGAGGGGACTTAAGGATAGATTTGTGTGAGCTTTTATGGAATCTTACAAGCAGATTTGAGGTAAGTCTTGGTGAAGACTTATGAGCAAATTGGAAAGTTCTAGACTGTATAAATTTGAGGTAAGTCTTGGTGAAGACTTGTTGAGCAGATTAGACAAGTTCTAGAGAGGACTTGTTGGATAGATTTGAGGTAAGTCTTGGTGAAGACTTGTTGAGAAGATTGGACAAGTTCTAGAGAGGACTTGTTGGATAGATTTGAGGTAAGTATTGGTGAAGACTTGTTGAGCAGATTGAACAAGTTCTAGAGAGGACTTGTGGATAGATTTGAGGTAAGTCTTTGAGAAGACTTGAGAGCATAGTTGATTGATTGATTTGTTCAAGCTTTGAGTTAAGGCTTGAGATAGATCTAAGAAGAGTTGATTTATGATTGGATCAAGCTTTGTGTTAAGTCTTGAGGACAGATTTGAGGATAAAGTATGGTGCAGATTTGAGGATAGATTTATACCATATAGAGAAAGATTTTGGTGTAGATTTGAGGGTATATTTATGCTAGACTAGAGATAGACTTATGAGTAGATTTATGCTAGATCAAGGATAGTGTTTAGTGCAGATTTGAGATAGATATTGAGAAGAGCTGAGAGTAATCTTTGGAGGTGATAGAGTAGAGGATAATAGTCTCTAGTGGATAGAGATCCATTATCCAGGGTAGTGAGGATAGAGGTATTCTAAGTGAGGACAGAGGTCTTTAGTGGAGAGATATCCACAAGCCAATGTAGTGGAGGTAGTAGTCTTCTAAGAGATCACTAGCCAGATCAGAGGAGAAGGAGTTCTCATATGGATAGAGATCCATGAACCAGAAAAGGGGAAAGAGTTCTCCTATGGATAGAGATCCATGAACTTGATTAGGGGATTGGTATCTCCTTTGGATAGAGGTCCATAAACATTGTAATAGGGAAGGATTCCCAAGAGATTTGTTGAGAAAATTTTAGTGAAATATTTTCTCCGTGGAGTAGCCCACATTGGGTGAACCATGTAAAATTGGTGTCTCTATTATGTGTGATGATTTATGCATTAATTTGATTATTGTTATTGATATTGCCATTGATTATATTGGATAATATTGTTTGGGAAATAAAAGTAAAAAGTGATCTTATACTATTCACCCCCCTCTCAATATAAGCTTGTGTTCTTCAATTGGTATTAGAGAGGGTTCCTTCAAAAGAGTTTAACAACTTGAAGGAAAAGCTTATAAGAACACAGATGGATTCTCAGAGTGGATATTTAAGAAATAAGGCACCATTGTTCGATGGGAATAATTATGCATTTTGGAGTATAAGAATGAAGATTTATCTAATGGCACAAGGAAATGATATATGGCAAGCAATTGAGGATGGGTACACACCACCAACTACTCCACCTATAGATAAATATGGTAAGCTCCTACAACTAAATAATTCAAAGGCAATGAATGGAATCTTAAGTGGTTTATGTGAATCAGAGTTTGTAAAAGTTATGCATTGCACATCAGCAAAAGAGATTTGGGAAAAGTTGTAGAAAATATATGAGGGAGACAAAAAGGTCAAGATGGTAAAATTGCAAAATCACAAGAAAACATTTGAAGACTTGAAGATGAAGGATGAGGAAGATATTGCTACATACTTACTTCATGTGGATGAAGTTGTTAACTCCATGCAAGGACTTGGATTTAAAGTGGAAGAATCAGATGTTTGTCAAAAGGTTTTAAGGTCACTCCCTAAGAGGTATAGTGAAAAGGTTTCAACCATAGAAGAAACAAGAGATATTGAAACTTTGACTAGGGATGAGCTACATGGAACTCTCATAGCTTTTGAGATGAGAATAAAAAATGATCCTATCCCCCAGAAAGAAGCAACTTTCAAAGTTACAAAGAAGACAAAGGATAAGAAGTCAGATTCAAGTAATGAGTCATCCAGTGATGAAGAAGTAAACTATGGTAGAAGGAACAAGGACACAAGAAAGCATAAAGGTACAAAATTAGTTAAGTGTTTCAATTATGGTAAATATGGTCACTATGCATCTGATTGTCCAGAAGCTAGAAATAGCAATGATGAAGAGAAACAAGATCATAAGAACAAGGAAGCAGGAAAATCCAGGTATCAAAAGAAAAATAGGTATGGACAAAACAAGCATGAAAATAAGTTTTTCCAAAGGCATAAAAAGAGTTTCTATGCAGACAAGATAGGTAAGAGTTCAAGTGATAGTGATGAAAGGTCCTCAGATAATGAAGAAGAAGAAATTCTATTTCTGATAATAGAAAAAGAAGATGTTAAGAAAAAGGTAAAAAGGGAACCAATAATTCTCAAGTGTTTTAGGTGTGGTAACTTTGGTCATCTTGAAGATCATTGTACAAGGAATGGGTTCAGTTTTAGTGAAGATGAATATGAAGATGCTCTTGAAGGACCAGAAGAAGAAAGTCTTCTTATGGCAATAGAAGAAGAAGGAAGTGCTCCTAGTGGAAATGAATTAGAAAGGAATGAAGATGATCTTAAAGACAAAGGAATAGAGGAAGAATCAGAGGAAGGAGAAGTTGATCTTGAGGGTGAGCTTATTTATGCTCTTAAGGAATTAAGAAAGGTAAGAAAGTAGAACTCAAAACTCAAGCTTCAATTTCAAGAATGTGATGAAGAGAAAGGAAAGCTTATAGAAGATCTAACCAACTCAATAGCTAAGACAAGGAGATTTAAAGAGAAGTTAGAGGTAAAGGTTTTAGAATGTGAAATATTAGAGCATGAGGTAGCTTCACTAAGGAAGGAAGTAAAAGAGTCTAAAGACAAGCTACATAGGTTTGGGAGAAGCTCAAAGACCTTGGATAAGATTATCAAGGTACAAAGATCTTCATCAAACAAGACAGGACTTGGTTTTGAAGAAGAACATAGAGGAAAAGGAGAGGAGTCAATATCAAGCTCCAAAGAAGAAGAAGCTTCAGAAGAAGAGAGTATAAGAGAAAGTGAGACTTCTGAGGATAAATTGGAAAATAGAAAGTTCAACAAGGAAAGGAACAATGCACAAATAAGGAACAGATGGAATAGGAAACATCACAGGGAAGAAGAGACTAAGAGACCAATGGGGTCAAGGCAAGGTTTCTTCAATGGATGTTGCTTCTCATGTCACAGGTTTGGACACAAGGCTATGCAGTGCAGGACACATGAAATATAGGGACATGGTTTCACCAATAGAAATTTTAGAAGTGGGTATCTCTTTCAAGGGTATTGTCACTCTTGTAATCAGTTTGGTCATAAGGTAGTTAATTGTAGGGTTCATGATAGGAATGGATATGGCTTCACCAGGAGGAACTACAAGACATTTGCACCTTCAAGGAATCACAACATTAAGTGTTATAAGTGCAATAATGTTGGGCATATGGCTAAGTGGTGTAGAGCAGAATTTCCAAAGACAAGCAGGAACAAGAATATTCAGAGGAATCAGAAGGATCAGTTGAGGAAGAAGGTGGACAAAGGAAAAGAGTAGTGTATGCTGGGAGTAGAGATACTCCCACCCCAAAATTAACCACATCAAGGAGAGGAGGTGGGGAGGGGGCTGAGCTAAGAGTCTTATATTTAGCCCCAAGCCCCATAGGTGGCCCTTTGCCATTGATGACAAAGGGGGAGAGATTTGAGTTAGGGGGAGAGCATTCAGTCGGGGAAGCAATTTCTCAGGGGAGCAAATTTTGAAAAAGGAAAAAGGAATTATTAAGGAAAAAGGGTTGCCATCAATGACAAAGGGGGAGATTGTTGGAAATTTTGAGTAGTTTTGTTGTCATTGATGTCAAGAGATTGTTGTTTCAGTTTCATCATCATTAATGTCATCAAGTGGTTTTTCCAAAGGCAAGAAAGGTTTTAAAAGGAATAGGATATAATATTTATTTTTAATATTATATGCCTAAAAGGCCTAAAAGGTTGAAGACCCAAGGAAGGAGAAGCAAGTTTAAATTAAAATAATAATATTATAATATTTTTGATAAAAATGATGAGGTGAAGAAAATGAGGTCCAAGGAATTATTAAAAATAATCTATCCTTGAAAAGACCCATTATGCAACTCGCAAAGGATTTAATTTAATTTATTTAAATTAAAATATTTTAACCTATGGTTAAAATTTTAATTTAAATAAATAATGGGTGCCAAAGGTTTTTAAATTTAATATTTAAATTTAAATTCAAATTTCAAAATTCGAATATTGGGCTGACGTGTAAGGACAAAAAGCAAATATATTTATAGGGGAAATAATCTTCATTTTTCCCTCCCGATCATATGATATTCGAATGCTATGCTATGTAAAATATTTCATGCACTACTTTGCTAAGTAAGAAGAGGAATTCACATTTTAAATATTAGAGGTAAGACAAGGGTTCAAGTGCAAGCGATGTGGCAAGAAGTTCCACCAGTGTCATTAGCATAGGTGGCAGTTGAGGCCAAGCTAGAACGTTGTGAGGGCAAGATCGTGGGTTCAATTCACACGGTTGTGTTTTTGCAAGGGAAATCACTTTTTATTTGTGCTAAGGGTGAGAGGAGACAAGGAATAAAAGGGAGTTCATGCGCTCTTGGTTTTCGTGTGGGTGCGTAGCCCAACCGGTGGCCTAGCTTTGGGCTAGGGTGTTGGAAAGGTAAGGTCGTGTGTTCAAATTTCATCGGAAGCACTTTTTGGGCAGAATTAAAATGAAAGGTATGCATTTCATGATTTAAATTTTCAAAAGGTTTTTGATATTCAGAAATCTGCATTAAAGGGTGTCATGAGATTTAAAAGGAAGTTTGTGAGTTTGTTAAGGGAGATATAAGGTATAAGAAAATTAAAATATTTTATTTTAATTTTTGGTGGTTAGAATTTATTTTATAAGGTAGGAGTGATAAGGTATGCAAGGAAAATTGTATTTTATATTTTGAGATAAAGCTACATTGTGTTAATTATTTTGAGAGGAGAAATAAGGTGCATAAAGGGAATTATTGTGTATGTTTTGATATAATAAAATTGTTGACTTATATTTTGAAATTTTGGAGATTATAAGGTGTATTTGAGACTTGTTATTTTTGTATGGTGAAATAATTATTGGGAAAATATTTGTGTGGAGATTTTGAAATATATTGTTGCTATCTAACCTTGAAATTGGCAAAGAAGATTTGATTGTGATTAAGATAGGTTTTGAAGACATATCTCCATCAAAACAAAAGGTATGGGCACATCTTCCTTATGAGTGAAATATTGTTGGATTGAATGTTGTGATATGCAAAGTTGGAGTGAAAAGGATTGTTTGATAAGCATTGTTGGAAATATTTGAGTGAGTGTTCATGTGCATGATTTGTGAGTGATAAAAGAACATATATTTTATTTGAGATGTAAAAGAACATGAGTATCATTGTTATGTGAAATTGAAAACTATATTGAACTAGGGTTTGTGAAATAACATGAGTATCATTGTTATGTGAGATTGAGAACTATCTTGAACTAGGGTTTGTGAAAGATCATGAGTATCATTGTTATGTGAGATTGAGAACTATCTTGAACTAGGGTTTGTGAAAGAACATGAGTATCATTGTTATGTGAAATTGGAATCATCTTGAGTCAAGGTTTGAGTTCCATAGTGTGAGTTGTTGGAAGTATAGTGAAACACTTGGTTAGGGTTTGTAAGAAAGTTGTGTTTCATTGAGTGAATGGTTGAGTGAAGTTGGTTGAGCATTATTGATTGAAAGTATTGGAGTGATAGTTCAAGATTTGTGAAACAAATTATCCTTTATTCTAAATTGATTTGAAAGTGAGTTTGAAAGTGATAGAGTGATTTGTGAGTGTGAAATATATTGAGTCTCTTACCATTCTCTATATGTTTCTATGGTTAAACAAGATTTTGAGTGAAACTTGTTTGTGTGATTGAAGAGGTTTTTTGAAAGAGATTAAGTTGAGTTTTTGTATGCAAGTTTTGCAATTGATTTGAATAAGATTTTGTGAAAGCTTGTGAATAGATTTGAGTAAGTCCTAGAGGGGACTTAAGGATAGAGTTAAGCAAGCTTTTGTGAAATCTTGTGAGAAGATTTGAGTAAGTCCTAGAGGGGACTTAAGGACAGATTTGTGTGAGATTTTATGGAATCTTACAAGAAGATTTGAGGTAAGTCTTGGTGAAGACTTGTTGAGAAGATTGGACAAGTTCTAGAGAGGACTTGTTGGATAAATTTGAGGTAAGTCTTGGTGAAGACTTGTTGAGAAGATTGGACAAGTTCTAGAGAGGACTTTTTGGATATATTTGAGGTAAGTCTTGGTGAAGACTTGTTGAGAAGATTGGACAAGTTCTAGAGAGGACTTGTTGGAAAGATTTGAGGTAAGTCTTGGTGAAGACTTATTGAGAAGATTGGACAAGTTCTAGAGAGGACTTGTTGGATATATTTGAGGTAAGTCTTTGAGAAGACTTGAGAGCAGAGTTGATTGATTGATTTGTTCAAGCTTTGAGTTAAGGCTTGGGATAGATCTAAGCAGAGTTGATTTGTGATTGGATCAAGCTTTGTGTTAAGGCTTGAGGATAGATTTGAGGATAGAGTATGGTGTATATTTGAGGATATATTTGTGCCATAGCAGAGATATATTTTGGTGCAGATTTGAGGGTAGATTTGTGCCAGACTAGAGACAGAATTGTGAGAATATTTGTGCTAGACCGAAGGATAGTGTTTAGTGCATATTTGAGATAGAGATTGAGTAGAGCTGAGAGTAAGATTTGGAGGTGATAGAGTAGAGGATAGTAGTCTCCAGTGGATAGAGATCCATTAGCCAGGGTAGTGAGGACAAAGGTCTTTTGAGTGAGGACAGAGGTCTTCAGTGGAGAGAGATCCACAAGCCAGTGCAGTGGAGGTAGTAGTCTTCTAAGAGATCACCAGCTAGAGCAGAGGAGAAGGAGTTCTCCTATGGATAGAGATCCACAAACCAATAGGGGAAAGAGTTCTCCTATGGATAGAGATCCATGAACTTGATTAGGGGATTGGTGTCTCCTTTGGACAGAGGTCCATAAATATTGTAATAGGGAAGGATTCCCAAGATATTTGTTGAGAAAATTTTAGTGAAATATTTTCTCCGTGGAGTAGCCCACATTGGGTGAACCATGTAAAATTGGTGTCTCTATTGTGTGTGATGATTTATGCATTGCTTTGATTACTTTTATTGATATTGCCATTGATTATATTGGATAATATTGTTTGGGAAAGAAAAGTAAAAAGTGGTCTTATACTATTCACCCCCCTCTCAGTATAAGCTTGTGTTCTTCACTTGTGCCACCTATAGATTAGGCATAAAGTAGCAGAACCCCTCTGATGGCAAAAATAGAGGTCAAGGCTGAACTTGAGCTTGAACCAAAAAGGGCCGATTTTACCACAACCAAGGTTGCTAAGAAGTCTAGCATATCATTTGGTGATGAATATGTAGTGCTTGTGGGTGAAGAGTTACCCCTTCACCATGAGTGCTAGAAAATGGTTGAGCCTCCATTCTAGAAGGATGCCACTAGTTTCTCTGGTTACTATTTGAACGTTGAAAAATGCAAGGTGTCCTGGAAAATGAAAATTCCAAATAAAGGAGCAAGGAAAAGTTAGCTAGTTTGATGCAACAAGCATCAAAAATAGTAGGGACAGGAGGTAGTCGCTCCCAAAGCACCAAAGGGCAAAATACCCAAGACAAGAAAAAGTAAGGTCACTAAAACAAAAGAGGAAAGAGACCAACATGGCTTATTGGGATGTAAATAGAACTGGTAATTTCCAGTATAAAGTGGCATAGGGACATGCCACCCCTTAAGCATGGGAGGATGATGAGCCCCGAAAATGCTCATTTTTTGTACCACTTTCCTTATAAAATGACACTTATTTTTATAGACGTACATGTTTTATAAAATATATATATATTTAACAGTTTAGTCTACATGTTATTTAATATTTGTCTTTAAGTGTATTTTTAGTATATTTTGTGGAAATTGTTGCATTTTGGCATGTTTTCATCAAGGTCCTGGCACTTGCGATTTCATGAAGGTAAAACATCTGTGGAACATCCATGTGAAGTATGAAGTCAGGAGCCCAATTACCTTTGAAGCACCTAACTTCCCTTCATAATTTAATTGTTAGGTGCCTACTTTCCATTAGGCATTTGCTTCCCATTTGGTGCATGCTTCTCATTAGGCGTCTAACTCTCGTGTTGGCGCCTGCTTCTCGACTTCTATAGACAATGTGCTTGCTTCCTGACTTCTATAGACAAGGCACTTGATTTCCACTAAAATCAAATTCCAGCATGACTTCGTGGTCAGTAGAACAGTGCAAAATTTCAACAATGAGCATAAACAAAGTTTCAGCATTGAAATTCGTCAAGGGATGATGTCAAAGATGACTAGCCACCAATTTTCTAGCTGTTACATGAAATATTTATATAAATCAGGTAAAGAAAATATCAGATGTATTTTGGAAATAGAATATGCTAAAATAGTTCACCAAGCTTGATATTTTTCCCGATTTCTTCATTCCTGTAGGCGGTTGTAAAAGAGAATCATATTTTCGATTTGTTTTGCAAATTGTAACAGGGTGTAGCTACATATCTTATAAATATGCAGGCCACACCTGAAGACAAACCCCTAGATTTTTTCTATAATTTCTTTGTTGCAATTGTTAAATAAAATATTTTAGAGTTATTTCCTGTTAAGTTGTCTAAGCGTCTAGTGAAGATTTAACGTAGGCAGAACTTGCTAGAAGCGTGGGCCCACTTCTAACAGAGTTCTTCCCTTAATTTCCCCTATTTTTTTATTTAATTTTTTGTAGATTAATTTATTTCCCTATTATTTTCCCTTGTTTTCTGTTATTTCCAGCAAAGTACTGTTTTAATTTTTGTGTGCATTTTAGTCATGTTTTCATAAACGTAGGATAGATTATTGGTTTGGAATTTAGAATCAAAACTTCAACAAACATAAAACATCCCCCAAACCATAAATATGAGGGACTCATCTCTGAAGGAGAAATTATAAGCATATATTGTGCACGACTTCTCACAAGACTACGAGCTACCCCAGGTTGACAATTAAATGGAGGCAATTAATTGAATCATAGAAAAACCAACCAATTTTTTGCCTAACATTGACCCAAATTTCCTTTGGTGGATTCTACTTTAATGTATCCCTATTCTACCTTTTATGCTTGATCCCATTAATGGGGATTTGTTTTAGGTTCATTTTTTAGCCTCAATTTTTCCTATTCCTTTTTGCCCTATCCCTCTAGTCCTAACTTTCCATTGTTTCTTTGATTTTCAAACTAATATGATTTATAATCCTCTTCATATTCTATATTTCCCATCTAAAAATCCTTTTGTTCCTTTCCAACAAGATATTCTAGATCATGTAGGTTGGGATTAGATGCCAAAGTAATTGAAGTATTCTACTTTGATAAGGAAAATCCCACCACATCATCCTATCCTTAAAATTCTTGCAAAAACCCAATACTTTTTTGATTTTGACCAAAAATTTAACCTATATTTGTATTGCATATTGAAAATAGATAAATAATCATGAGTCTCTTCCTCATTTAGGAAAATATCACACCTGGAAGGTCTTGCAAAGCCAATATTGTAAAGGTTATCCATAGTTAGGGCTTTCCCATTTATAGTTATCCAATGGAATAATATTATTGTTGGGACCTCTTTCCTAATTCAAATATTCTAAGAATAGGATGTAATGCATAGAAACTCTCCTCTTGGTTTAGAGGTTTGGAGCCTAACCATTCATCATCATAGAACTTGACATTGACTTTGTCTCTAATGTTTTAAATGACATATTTATATATTATCTCTTGGATCTTATTTGAATTATCTCTTGATTTGTACCATTATATATCCTTGATCTTATGCTAATAAATCATGCTCTTTCTTCATAGTACATCTAGTATTTCCTTTCCCAAATATTGACCCAAAAAAATCTCCTGCCCAAAACTCCACCATAATTTACCCCTAATACCTCATTCATTTATCTCAAATTCCTTATCCCTAGTCCCCCTTATTTATTTGGTCTGCATACTTGATTCCAATGAACAAGATGGAATTTTTCTATCTTTTGTCCTTTCCCATGAGAAAGAGCATTGCCTTCTTTCTAAATCATTCTACACATTGGTCAACATTCCTAGGGCTATCATCAAGTAGATGGGCAATGCCTGAAGTATGAATTTCAACAACTATAAATTTCCTACCTATGAAAGAATATTGCCTTATCAATTGACCAACTTCATCTAAAAACTTTTCATCAAAGGATTTCATAAGGTTGTAGTTATTATTTTTTCAATGATGAAAGCTCCCAAATAAGTGGAGGATCATATACCTGCTTGTCATCCTAGAGTACCCGATATCCTCCTTTGCCTCCTATGATGGGTGTTCAAGGAAGGAAAACCTTGCTCTTATCATTATTGAATTTTTTCCCTAATACTTTTTTATATAAGTTAATAAATTACTTGAGGATCATATCCTCCTTAATTGAAGCTTCCCCTAATATGATCATTTCATCCATACATTATTTGTTGGTAACTAGCCTTAAATAACGAGTTATGATTAGAAGTTTTGGATCCCCATATTATAAATGGTTTGCTATAATTCTCACCAAAAATTCTACTAAAATGATAAATAGGTAGGAGGAAAGAGGATTCCCTTGGTGGATAATTCTAGAGCTATTGAAAAAACCTTGAGAGAAACCATTCACTAAGACCAAGAATATTGGAAAATTCACACTCTATAATATTATTTCTCCACTTTCTATCAAAACCAAACCTCTCTTAAACCCTATTGAGAATGTCCTAGTCGACTCTATCATAGGTTTTTAACATATCTAGCTCAGCCACCATACCCGCTCAAATGTTTTTAGAAATATAGTGGATTGTTTCATACATTGTAATTATACTATCCACAATCTATTTTCCTTGAAAAAAACATCCTTATTCATCCAAAATGATGTGGGGTAAATTTTATTTTAATCTATGTCATAATTTTTGTAATTATTTTATACACTAAGTTACAACTTATAGGTCTCAAGTTAGCACATGTGTAGGGATCTTGATTATTAGGAATCAAGGTTGTGAAGGTGTTATTTAATTCTCTCAACATAATACTCCTTCGAACTTCCTTTATTGCTTGGACCACATCCTTCCCTACAATGTCCCAACATTCTTGGAATAAACCTATAGGATAGACATCAGGTCCTAAAACCTTATCCTACCCTAAGAAATATATATATATATATATATTTTTAATTTTCTTTTTAGATATAGAGGTATTTAAGCTTTCATTCATATATTTAGTAACCAACTTGGGTGTAAAATCTAAATCTCTTGAAGCACATCATATTTTCTTACACCTTTATATAAAAGGTGTTTAAAGTAATCCCCACTCTCTCCATTGATCTCCTCTTCTTCCTAGAGATTTTGACCCTACCTATTCTCAATCTATTTGATGGTATTATTATTTCTATCTATTAAATTTGTAATGTGAAAAAACTAAGTCTTATGATCCCATTCCTTCAACCATGTAAACATGTACATTTACATTTATGATCCCATTCCTTCAGCCATGTAAACATGTACATTTACATTTGGCTCCAATAAGAATCCTCTTTTATCAAGACATTGTGGTACTCACTAAGGACCTACTTATATTTTACTAGCAATCCGAAATCTAATTTTCCATCTCCATATGACCTTTAAGATTTGTTTTCTTTTCCAATCGAATTTTTACCAAAGTACTACCTTTTCGATGATATTAATTGTTTCTTCACTTGTTTGTGTATCTAATCTAGCTTGAACATAGTAGTTCCCAAAAATTGACTATTCCACCATTCTTGAAAATATATTTGAATTCTAGATGTTATAATCATGTTAGCTCAAACATAACCTAAAAAGAGCCTCTTTTTTCTCCTCTCCAACTTAACTATAAGAAAATCATCAAATCCTATCCTAATGAAAGACATCAAGACTATATCAAATCCCTCTTACATCGATTGAGTAGAACACAAAGCTCTATCTAACTTCACCTAGATATTCCAATCTCCCACTCTCCTATTTGTCCATATAGACTTAGATCCATTTGCATTAGTAATAAAGTTCCTAAGCTCATTTATAGATTCTAAAATTTCCCTGTATTAAACTTGATTTTAAAATTTTGTCTATTCCCCAGGTAGTATTGAACTCCCCTATTATTAGGGATTTGTTATTATTTATCTTATTACCAAATTTTAGCAACTCTTTATTTATCTTATTACCACCAAAATTAAGCAACTCTTTCTTTATCTTATTACCAAAATTAGGCACTCTTCCTATAGTTCTTTTTTAATATTCTCAACCAAAATTAAGCAAATATTCTCAACCAAAATTAAGCACTCTTTCTAAGTTGGAAGAGTAAATATAAGTATACTTGCATTAGTAATAAAGTTCCTAAGCTCATTTATAGATTTTAAAATTTTGTATATTACCCAAGTAGTATTGAACTCCCCTATTATTAAGAATTTATTATTATTTATCTTATTACCAAAATTAGGCAACTCTTTCTTTATCTTATTACCAAAATTAAACACTCTCACTCTTCTTATAGTTCCTTTTTGAATATTCTCAAGTTGGAAGCATAAATATTAGTGATAATGTGAGTTCCATTAAGTTGATCTTATCATACTAAATTATGAGAGATCCCTCAAAATTATTTAAATTTCTAAAAAAAACTTACACTTTTCGTAGAGTGTGTTGCTACAACCAAACACACTCTACTACTATTCTAGTAAAAAGTCCTAATTTTCTTTTAAGTCTCTAACTAAAAGTTTTATTTTCTAGAGGAGAAAGACATCTACTTTTATGAAAAAAAGGAAACTCCCTCCCTCAAGCTTCTAATATTCTAAGAATATTCTAAGAATATTTATTTACATGTTTTTCTAAAAATTTTAGCCTTTAGCCTTTATTTACATGTTTTTCTAAAAATTTTAGCCTTTAGCCTTTATTTACATGTTTTTCTAAAAATTTTAGCCTTTAGCCCCTCTTGATATCTTTTGAAGAGATCTTGAAATCACAAGAGATCTTAAAAATGTGATTTCAGATCTTATAATATTAGTTGTTTACCATCTACTTCTCTATCTCTCTTTTGAAGAGATCTTAAAAATGTGATTCAGATCTTATAATGTTAGTTGTTTAACATCTACCATTTACATCTACCATTTACTTCTCTATCTCTTGTTTGTTAGTTGTTTACTATCTACCATTTACCATCTACTTTTCTATCTCTTGTTTCTAAACCCAAGGGTCTATCCTATTTTTCAAGATCTACTCCCATTTACCATCTTGTTTCTAAACCCAAGGGACTACCCTATTTTTCAATATCTACTCCCATGTCTAGGCACACTCCTCTATCTCTTATTTCTAAACCCAAGGGTCTACCCTATTGTTCAAGATCTACTCCCATGTCTAGGCACACTCCTCTATCTCTTGTTTCTAAACCCAAGGGTCTACCCTATTGTTCAAGATCTACTCCCATGTCTAGGCACACTCCTCTATCTCTTGTTTCTAAACCCAAGGGTCCACCCTATTGTTCAAGATCTACTCCCATGTCTAGGCACACTCCTCTAGTCTTCTTTTTACTACCGTAAAATTTTTAACAAATATAATTCTTCTCTAGTCTCTTATTCACTATACAAGGATAAAGAAAACCATTACTCCATTATTTACTACCGTGAAAAGTTTAACAAAATATAATTCTTCTCTAGTCTCTTAGAAAACCATTACTCCATTATTTACATTACTTAGTTGAAGAAGGTTAAGTCTACTACTTAATCGTTACCTGTTTAGTTGAAGAATTTGCCAAGTCTACTACTTAATCGTTGCCAAGGTTAAATCTACTACTTAATCGTTGAATACTTCCACCTCATGTTCACCCTTGATCACTTCCACCTCATTCATTATGACCACTTTCTCATTTGACCACTTGCACATCATTCATGTTGACCACTTTCACAACCACTTTCTTATTGGCCACTTCCACCTCGTTCTCTACTTTTCCTTCCACCAAACCCTCTTCCATAAAGCTTTCGAACAAAATTTAATCCTACCTTTTCCTTCCACTCCCTCTCCCTCTTGAAATGAACTTTAATCCTAAAGTTCAACAAAGCTTTCGAACAAAGCTTTCGAACGAAATTTAATCCTAAAGTTTGACTCCTCTCGCCACAATTGCTCATTTATTTGTTCAACCTTTTCAAAACTCCATGGAAAAAAGGAAGTGAAAGACTCCATGCAAATAATCACTTCACTAAGAAACCCTCCATCAAAAGGTCATATTCTCATAATTAACTTCCTAAACATCCACTCCTAGACAATAATTAACTTCCTAGAGATGCACTCCTAGATCGCAAGTCCACCTATGCACTTCTAAACAATAGATCGTAAGTCCACCTATGCACTCCTAGAGAATAATTAACTTCCTAGACATGCACTCCTAGACAATAGATCGCAAGTCCACCTTAACGTAGAAGATAAGGTGTAGTGCTAATTATTGTTCTATTGTTCAACCATAGACAATAGTTTTCTTGAGACTAGAAAACAAAAGGCATACCATTCAAGTCGTACCCAAATTGACACCTCCTTATCCATCTGTAAGTCCACCTTAACATAGAAGATAAAATGTAGTGCTTATTATTGTTCTATTGTTCAACAATAGACAATAGTTTTCTTGAAACTAGAAAACAAAAGGCAGACCATTCAAGTCGTACCCAAATTGACACCTCCTTATCCATCTGTGTTATAGTAAGGCTTAGCATGTGTTTAGCACGTGTTTTATAATAGGCTTAAAACCAAACTCAAATTGACACCTCCTTATCCATCTGTAAGTCCACCTTAACATAGAAGATAAAATGTAGTGCTTATTATTGTTCTATTGTTCAACAATAGACAATAGTTTTCTTGAAACTAGAAAACAAAAGGCAGACCATTCAAGTCGTACCCAAATTGACACCTCCTTATCCATCTGTGTTATAGTAAGGCTTAGCATGTGTTTAGCATGTGTTTTATAATAGGCTTAAAACCAAACTTGTTGAGCCCTGTCGCTGCTAAGAACTATAGTCCATCGAACAAAACTTTTTAAAAGTCTTCCGAACAGGTGAAGGAAACTAAAAAAATTCTTTCGATAGATTTTTAAAAATATCTTCCATATTATCGTAATCCAATCAAATTCCGTAAAACTAACAAACCTGACTAAAAAATTTAGAGATAAGACAATCCCAAAAATTGTAAATTTACAAATTTCTACTCGACCAAAACAAATTTGGTAAGTTCCGCTCGACCAAAACATCAGGATTCTCAACACCTGCTCTCTTAAATAAATTTCCTCGGTTCTGCTCGACCAAAACATCCAGGATAATCAACATATGCTCTCTTCCACAGGGTGGACTTTGACAACCAGCACATTCTCGTTAAGAACATTTTCAACAAAAAGTTTTTTCACCTTTTCAACCAGAGTTTAAGATTGTATAAAAAGTACATCAAAGTCTATATTCATATGTTATCAAGCTCGCTTCATACTATCGTTCGCCCTGCTTTAAAACTTCATGAATTTGATTAAAACTACAATGTCTTCATATATAAATTATTAACGGTGACATATCACAAACCTGAAACCTTCTCATTCGCATTGGAAACATAAAAAAAAAAACAAAAAAAGCCCATGAAAGTGAATTGAGGCAAACATACAAAGCCTGGTAAGATTATTCTATTATCAACATAGGCACAACATATATACAATGCATATATACAGAATATATACATTGCATATATACAGAATTTAAACTATTCCTTGTCATCGCTGCGCATCTGCTCCCTGAGAGCTTGTCCACCTCTGTGCCCCAAGTCCTGGTACCCTTCATGCCCCAGCTGTTCCTTCCGAGTCTGCCCACCTTTGCTTCGACCTATAAACCACAAAAATCAGATTTCGATGATATTAACAATAATTTTAAAAAATGTTAACAGGCACACAATAATTATAAAACCACGAGTGACAGTATCGACATCCCCACATACCACTCCGCCATTGTTGTAAAAAATTCATAATACTACTGCTAATAATAAATAATATAATAATAATAATAATACCCTCAGCGAGGCGTTCCTGCGTTTCCAGACTTTTGCCGCCTGTTCCACCTGGCACCACAGTCTCCCCTTGGCGGGCTTTTTCGTCCATCTCCTTCCTCTCCTGTTGAGACGCCATTCTCATTAATCACATCTAATGCAATATTACGTGGAATATTATTGGTAGATACTGCTGTCTGTTGGAGATATATGGCTTATGAGATAAGGTGATTTATATATATTCCATAAAACCTGGGGAGCTTGCGGATTCATGATGAATTTGACATCTGTAGATTACGTGTTGAACAAATATGGCCTTCTCCAGCTTATGACGACAACACAGATGTTTACTCGACATTGTTACCTTCTGTCAAGATCATCGTTTAATTTATTTATATTATTTCCATCTGCAGTGAGAAGGAACACAGGAATTGTACTGAGCCAACCCAATCTGGTACGTTGGTCACCGAATAAAAAAGAAAAGAAAAAGAGTTCGTGTTGTTTAAACTTTACACAACGAGTGGGCCGGTCCTGGGCTAGGTAGTAATATACAAGGATTCAAATTCGAAAGGATAAGCACAGGTTTAGTCTACCAGATTATTAGAATTTTTTTATGTTTTTTAAAAGATGTGTTTATTAAAATTTAAAAAATTATATTAGAGTGTAATTTTTTTTTTTTTAATTTAGCTAAAAATTTGGTGTAAGAAATCAAGACGAGGGGTTCTACATTATCAAAATCACACAGAAATCATGCCAGCATTATCAACTGGATTGATCCTGATCGCACCAGCATTATCAATTGGGTACCCGATGTGAGTTTGGTAGGGTGAAGATTAGAACCACCTCCCTTTCCTTGGAGGATTGTCTTACCCTCTCCAACTCACCTATAGCATGGGGTTATATTAGAATAAAATTATTTATAAGTTGGGTTTGATTTTTTTTAAGTTTAGGGTGGTAAGAAAAATCATTTTCTTTTTTAACTTAAAAAAAAAACTTTCATAATTCTAAAATTAATTATTTTTTGTTACAACAGTAAAAAATATCTCCATTTGAGTCAAATATCCTAAATTATATATTTACATCTCTTAATTCAAGGTTTGGTTGTTCAAGTTAACCAAATATTGAATTTGTTCACTAATCAAACCAATCCTCTCATTTTCAACAATCATGTCATTGCACCATTGAACCCCTACCTCTTTTTAGTACTTGATTTAATTAAAATGTTATTAAATATATAAAAAAAAAATTCATCTAATAATTAAATTCAAGAAAAGTTAAATAAAAATTCATCTGATAATTAAATTCATCAAAGGTTAAATATGTAAGAAAGAAGTTTAGAGTTCAAATTCAAAGAACAGAGAATTAAAAGAATTAAAGATACATCTCTTATAAATAATTTTTTTAATATATTTTTATTCAAATAAACTTTAATTAATAAAGTATAATACATCACGAATGATTTTACCAAAATTAAAATATATTCAAATAATACATAAACTTTAATTAATAAAGTATAATATATCACGTACGTTTTTATGTTTTTATTTTAATAGACTCCAGGTTTATGCATAATGTTATAATTATTTTATTTAAGATTTATTTTTTAAGGAATGAAAATTTAAAATAAAAAATAAAATAAATAATTTGATTATTCTTTTAAATTAGTTATACAAAATTAAAATAGATTTTGTCAAAAGGAAATTTAGGAGTTCATAATATTTAGTCTTCAGCAGTTAATATAAAACCCATAGAGTCAATCAGCAGAGAAGGGCCACCACAGTAGCATCAACATCAGCACGATTTATAGTTTGCAGGGGAGGAGCATTGAGCAAGCAGATTACCTCTTAGTTAAAGGCATCCATCCATGTCCTAGTGCTTTCTCTGCTACTTCACCACTTCGATTTCTCACATTCTTCAAAATATTTTGGATCGGTTTCTTAGTCGGTAGCGAATGTGAGCCATCCAGGAGTAAAGTGCAGGGTGAACACGAGCTGGGAGTAAGCGCAACTCAGAGCAAGTGTATCTAGTAGTGAGTGCAAGCAGGAGCTAGGAGTGAGTGCAACCAACAGTGAGTGCAAAAAAAATAGGTAACATGGAAAGAAAGTCATTTGTGAAAGTGCTTACTGAAAGTGTGAATGATCAAGTCAAAAGTTTGGATGCCCTACCTAATAATAAGAAGAGAGAATCTATGGAAAACCTAGTCCAGATAGCAAATTCTATGTTAGAAGTTATTATCAAGGATGAGATGATTGAGCATGATATAATAATTCTTAAAACCAAAGGGTTAATTTGTAAGTTTCGGTTTATCTGAGATTCAAAATTGGATTAAGTGGAAATGGGGATTGAATTCAAATTACTCAATGAATTTTCTTCCAAAAGGATTTTTTCTCATTATTTTCTCTAGATCAAAAATAAGGGATAAAATAATGGATGGAGGCCCATGCTTTAGGGGTAAAAATACATTTATTTAAGAACTTGGAGCGAGAATTGTTTTGTGGACATAAAAAATATTAAAAGACTTCCACTATATATTAGGCTTTTAGAATTCCTTATCAACTCATCAATAAGGAGGATTTGAAGAATATTGGTAATACCCTAGGTGAATTCATCCAAGAGGGACCAACTACTAAGGAGAGAAGGCATGTTGTACACACTCGAATATGTGTTACCATGGATATTTCTAATCCTTTGCTGCAGTCAATTAGTATTAAATCTAAATCAAGAGAATGGGATCAACAAGTGGATTATGAAAATATTGCATTTTGATGTCACAAAATTCCTGAAACTGGGCACATGACAAGAGACTGCAAATTAAAAATGGAGGAAGAGATGGATTTTTTTTGGCATGGGGGTAGTTTCAATTTGAAACAAGAAGACCATATCACAGGAGAAGCTAGGTCAAATCAAGGATTTTCCACTCCTAAGAAAGTGGCTACAAAAATCCCTCTACATCATTAGATGGCGAAGGCCATTATAGTTCACTCGAATCGATCATTAGAAGGAAATAATGATATGGGATATGAGAAAGTGCAATGTGCAAGTTCAAATATAAAAGGAGCTAAAAGTGCGAAGGAAGAGGGGAAGACAAATTTTAATATAAAAAAATATGGGGAAAAAAATTTAAAGCAAATGATGCGAAGAAGGTCAAGCTTAGTACAAGTAAATCACCTTTATTATCCTCAAGTAGCTTAAAATATTTTCCTTACAAAAAAAAAATGAAAATAGTTACGAAGTGTATTCTTTGCACTTTAGGATTTCAAGATAAGTATAGTAAAAAGAATTCTGTAGAGGATGTCCAAGGAAATTTGGGTATTTTAGTACAACATAAGAAAGTGATGACTATGGAGGAGCATCTATGCAGTTTAGATTTTTTAGGGCAACATAAAGAATAAATTTTTATTGAGGCTATTCCTTGCACTTTTGAATCTTTAGGGCAACATAAATCTTTAGAAGAGAAGTCTCATTTTGAACAATATGAAAAAATGGCAGAGATTGATGAATATGAGAGTGGTGGAAAGAATGGAAGGAGAGGAAGGCTATCACAAAAAGAACAAAGAGAAAAAGAAACTCAAAAGGATATTGATCTAGGGAGCCAAATAAAAATGTCACGGTGCTAACAATAAGTGGGGTTAAGCCCACTAATAAAAATAAAAAGTGTTGATGATGAAAATGATATCATGGAATATTAGGGGTATGGATAAAACCGTAAGAAAATAGTTATTAAGAAATTAATAGGTTGTTATAGCCCAAAGTTTATTTTGATACAAGAAATAAAATTACACAGTGAGGAATGTAAGGATGCTTTTAAGAGGATTTGGAAGACATGTGATTGTTTAGCAGTTTCTTCTATAAGAGCTTCAAACGGTATTCAATAATATGGGATAAATGCAAATGGGATGGACAACTATTATAAGAAAAAATTAATTGGGTTGCTAGATTATTTTGCAAGAAAGAGGAAAAAATCAAAGTTGGGGTTATAAATGTATATGCTCCAACTATAGTTACTCCTTGTGAAAGATGTTGGAAGGACCTTAGTATATTTTTGTCAAATACAATTATGATTTATTGTGATCTATGGATTCTTGAGGGTGATTTTAATACTGATATATCTCCTTTGGAAAATAAGGGTGGCATTCCAGGATGGTCGAAATCAATGCAAGATTTTGCTTCATTTGTCAATATAAATGACCTTTGGGATGTTAGTCCATCAATCTTCCAATACACATGGGATAATAGATGCATTGGAAAAAATCATATATTAGAAAGACTAGATAGATTTTTTTTATCCAATAAATGGTTACAAATACAATATACAATCTCTTCAGATATTTTATTGTGAGCATGATCAGACCACAAACCCATTTTGTTGACTTGTGAGTCACCTAAAAATTGTCATCCAAAGCCATTTCGCTTCCAGTCTATGTGGCTCCAAGACCCTGATTTTTTTGAGATGGTTATGTTATGGTAGGATGAGTCAAAATTTGAAGGATCATGTATGTACATGTTTGTTCAAAAGTTGAAATATTGAAAGAAGCAAATTAAGATATGGAATGTCAAATCTTTTGGTAACATTTAAAAAAAATAGAAATTGAATTCAAGCTCTAAATTTACAAGAGATAGTAGAAAGAAATGGAATGGACCAGTATTCTTATGTGAAATAAAAACAATTACTTTTGGATTATCATAATGCATTGAAGGAGGAGTCATATTGGTTCCAAAAATATAGCGATAAATGGCTCAAGGATGGAGATATAAATACAAAAAAAAATCATGCTACAACAAAAAAAAAAATGTTCATCATATTAAAAATATTATAACTCGAGATGGAAGAAATATTGATAATGAAGAAGATATAAGGAAGGAAGCAATAAATTATTTTAAAAATATATTGTTAGATTCTAGGCAAGATAAGGAGGCACAAGAAAAAATTCTGCAAAATATTCCATCACTTATCACTCAAGGACAAAATGAAAGCTTGATGAAGAAGATTTCTATGGAGGAGATCCATGAAGCAGATTTCTCTTTCCATCCTAACAAGGCACCTGGCCTTGATGGATTTCCTACAATATGTTTTTCAAAAAATTTAGGATTTATTGAAGAATGATATGTTAGATGCAGTTCATGGAAGATACCCGATATCCTTTTAACTAATTTTGCTGTAAACAGTAAATAGATATAAGCTTGAAAAAAGAATCACAATAAATAAATCACTTTGTTATTGATGGAAGCCAATCATTAAGGAATATAAGAATCTATCTTTGAATGATGCTTAGTACATCAATTTGAATGTAAATAAATATAATTTGAAGTGATGTAAATGAAGGGACACATTGGCCCATAAACTTAATTAAATGGTGAATAAAGGTACTCTATGTTAGGAGTAGGATCCTAACATACCACCCTCCTTAAAAGAAGCTTTGCCCTCAAAATTGGAATATAGGGAATTTTTGTTGAAAATAATGAAGGATCTCCCAGGTGGCATCTTCTGAAGGTAGACCTTTTCATTGAATCAAGACTTCAGTGATGGTGTGATTGTGGAGGTGGTGAATGCAGTGATATAGGATAGCTTTAGGTTCAACCATGAGTGCGCCATCTTCGGTAAACTCAAGGAGTTGAGTTTGTGTTGTGATGTGTGCACCAACTACTGGTTTAAGGTAGGATACATGGAATACTGGATGAATTTTAGATGACTCGGGCAGTTCGAGTTTATAAGCAACATACCTAATACGTTGAAGAAATTTATATGGGCCATAGAATTTGGGAGCTAACTTCTAAGAGCCTTTTATTTTTAGAGAATTTTGGTGATATGGTTGCAGGAAAAGAAATACCATATCTCCTTGAAAATTGCACTCTATTCTATGTTGGTCAGCCTGCTGCTTCATACAATGTTGGGCGGATTGTAAATTTTCTTTGAGAGTACAAAGGATGTTATCTCGAGTAAAAAGTTCCATCTCTATGGCTGGTACGTTAGTACTTCCTAGAATATAAGAGGTAAGTGAGGGTGGTGATTGGTCGTATAAGGCTTCATATGGAGTCATATTAATGGTCGTATGATATGAGGTGTTATACCACCATTCTGCTAAAGGAAGCCATTTAACCTAGTGAAGGGGTTGAGTAGAAGTAAAGCAATGGAGGTAATTTTCCAAACATTTATTAACAACTTTTGTTTGACCATATGTTTGGGGATGGAAGGCAGAACTCATACGAAGTTGAGTGCCCTGAATTTTAAACAATTCTCTCCAGAATTTGTTAGTGAAGGTGGGATCATGATCACTAACTATAGTGGAAGGCATACCATGTAATTTGAAGATATTATCAAGAAAAATTTTGGGTAATGGTGCTAGCTATATACGGGTGAGTTACTGTATAAAAATGAGTGTATTTGGATAAGCAATCCACCACAACTAGAATGGTATTTTTATCGACAAATTTTGGAAGACCTTCGATAAAATCCATGGAAATATCAGCCCATGTTTTAGTTGGGATTGGGAGGGATTGAAGAAGACCCAAAGTAGCCATTGTTTATCCTTTGTATCTTTGGAAGGTCTCACATTCATTCACAAATTTCTTTATATCATTCTTCATTCCTAACCAATAAAAATATCTGGCTGCTCTTTTATAAGTTTTGAGAAATCTCGAGTGTCCTACCATGGGTGTAGCGTGGAGCTCATGGATAAGTTTTGTACGATATGAGGAAGTGGGGGATAGGACAATACGCCCTTTGTACCTAAGTAGGTTATCACTCTAGGAATAGTGGGGTTTACTAGCTGAGTCCTATTGAAGTTTTTGAATCACTATACGAGTGGTAGGGTCATTAAAACATTCTTCATTGATGTGGTCTATCCAATTAGAAATAGGAGAGAAAAAACATGTAATTGAGGTATTGTTTCAAATTTCCTTAAAAGGGTATTGGCAGTAATGTTATATTTTCCTTTTTTATATATGATTTCATAATCATATCCTATTAGTTTGGTCACCCACTTTTGTTGCTCTGGAGTGGTTATTCGTTGCTCAAGAAGGTATTTTAGACTATGGTGGTCTGTGTGAATAATGAAATGTTGGCCAATAAGGTAAGGTCTCCGATGTTGAATATCATGAACAATGGCTAACATCTCTTTTTCATATGTGGAAGGGGCAAAATTCTTTTTAGAAAATGCCTTGCTTGTAAAATTTATGGGTCTTTCATTTTGCATGAGCACTGCACCTATGCCCAGTCTTGAGGCATCTCTCTCAATAATAAATGATTTGGAAAAATTGGGCATAGCTAAGACCGATGTTGTACACATTACATTTTTTAAAGTGATAAAGGCATCCGTAGCTTTTGGAGACCAAAGAAAAGCATTCTTTTTTAGTAGTGTTGTTAAAGGGGCTACGATTTTGCCATAATTTTGGATAAATTTGTGGTAATACCCTATTAATCCTAAAAATCATGCAAGCCTTTCAAGGTTTTTGGGATAGGCTAATTTTTTACATCTTCAATCTTGCGGGGATCCACTTTAACTCCTTATTTAGAGACAATGTGTCCGAGGTATTCCATTTCTTGTTTTTCGAAAGAACATTTTGATCTTTTAGCATATAATTGATTGTCCTTCAAGATTTTCAATGCTTGGTCTATATGGTGTAAGTGATCTTCCCATGTTTTTCTGTAAATCAAATGTCATCAAAGAAAACTAACATAAAATTTTGAAGGAAGGGATGAAATACCTTGTTCATTAGACTTTGAAATGTGGAAGGAGCGTTAGTAAGGCCAAAAGGCATAACCATGAATTCATAATGCCCTTCATGAGTGTGAAAGGCCGTTTTGGGAATATGACTTTCTTTAACTTGAATTTAGTGGTATGCTAATCATAAATCTATTTTAGAGAAGCATGCAGCCCCATGAAGTTCAACCAATAATTCATCAATGACTAGGATACAAAATTTATATTTTATGGTTAATTTGTTAAAGGTGTGGAATTATACACATAGGCGCCATGATCCATCTTTTTTTTGAACTAATATAACAAAAGAAGAGTAAGGACTTTTACTGGGTCTAATAACTCTTGTCTTAAGTAGTTCTTTTACTAGTTTTTCTATTTCTATTTTTTGAAGATATGGATATCGATAAGGCCGAATATTAGGGGGTTGGTGTCCTGGAAGAAGTTGAATGGTGTGATCATGGCTTCATTGTAGGGGTAATCCTTTTGGTTCATTAAATACCTTGTCATGGTGTTCTAGAAGTTGTTGTAGTTCTGGTGCCTCCTTTTCTTCCACCATAGGTGATTGAATAGAAAACAATTGTGCAACCATTCCTTTACTTCCTTTGTGCATAATTTTCTCCATACGATGAGAACTCACAATTTGGGAGGGGCCTGATTGTAATCCTTTAAGGGTATATATTTGATATTTTATTGTAAATTGCATCCATAATGCCTCAAAATCCCATTGGATTTTTCTGAGTGTTTGTAACCATTGTATCCCTAGGACGATATCACATCCCCCTAACGAAAGTATATACATATTACTTTTCATGCTATAATCACCCATGGTGAGTGTTGGACATTTTGAGTAGATGTGTTGTCATTGATGTCAAGAGTGAGTGGTCATTGATGTCAAAAGTCAGTTTCAATGAGTAGTGCAAGGAGAAGCAGTTCCGCAATCAGTGCAAAAAGGAGAGTCTACTTCCAATTGGTCAGATCCGGTTCCAGGTAGTTAGATGTGGTCCAAAGTGCAAAGAAGAGACCCAAGAAAATAATATTTTATTATAATATTAAAAGGGAAGATTTAAATTAATTTAAATAATTTCATTATAAATTAATTTATTAATTAATTAAATTAACTTTAAAAGTTATTAAGTTAATTATAGATTAATTATAATTTAATTATTAAATTAATTTATAACCCTAAGGTTGGGTTATAATAAAATTAATTTATTAATCCTAAGGTTGGGATATAATAAAATTAATTTATTAACCCTAAGGATGGGTTATAAAGACTATTCGAATTCAAAAATCGAATTCATCCATCGACGTCAATAAAAGCATGGTCTAAAGCATATAAGAAGGGGGCATAACATTGTTAATAAATCATCTGAATGCAATTCGTGTAAAGTGCAAAAGACTTCGACTATCGTGCAAGGAGGAAGGAAGATTTTGCATTTCAAAGTTATTGGTTGTAGAGGAAAGGACAAAGGGGAGCGGTGCTCCATTTTCATTGCACAACGTTGCGTAGCATAGCTGGAATTCGTGGGAGGCGCTAAGGTTGATAGGCTCGAGGTGCAAGGTTTGAATCCCATCGACTTCATTTTTGCAAGGCGGAGTGTTAGTCTTTGGACGTCATGCCGATTGAAGATAAATAAGAGGAAGGCTTTTGCCTTCCCCTTCACGTGGGAGCTAGTAGCCCACGTGGTGGGCTAGCGCCTTGGTAAGGCACTTGGCGAAGGAGTAGTCACATGTTCGAAACCCACCGTGATGTTTTGATTGCAAGGTATGCGCCATAATTTTTGCTAAGGTTGTATGTGGTATGCACCGTGGTGTTTGTGGAAGGTTTGAGATTTCGGAGGTGTTTGGTTTGTGATAAATAAATATTGGCTAAGGTCTTTGAGGGAGATATAAGGGTTTTTAAAAATTAAATATTTTATTTTAATTTTGGAAGGTTTGAGTTATAAAGTTGGAGTAATAAGGTGTAATCAAGTTTGATTATTTTTGTGTTTGAGAAATATTTCTGAAAAGAGTTAGTGAGATATTTTTGTCATCTAACCATTGAAATTGGCAAAGAAGAAAATTGTGTTTAAAACAGGTTTTGAGGTCACTTCTACATCAAAAAAAAGGTATGGGCACATCTTCCTAGTGAGTGATTGTTGAATGTTGTGAATGCTAAGTTGGAGTGAAAAGGATTGTTTGATAAGCATTGTTGTTGAAGTGATTTATTGAGTTATCTTGAGCTAGGGTTTGCAAAGATCATGAGTATCATTGTTATGTGAAGTTGTGGAAGATCATGAGTATCATTGTTATGTGAGTATTGTTTGATAAGCATTGTTGTTGAAGTGATTGGTTGAGTGAAGAACTTGAACTAGGGTTTGCAAAGATCATGAGTATCATTGTTATGTGAGATTGGTTGATAAGCATTGTTGGAAATTATTGAGTGAGTGTTCATATGCTTGGACTAGGGTTTGTGAGCAAGGAGTATTTCATTGAGTGATTGGTTGAGTGGAGTTGATTGAGCCTAGTCAAGTGGAAGTGTTGAAGTGATAGTTCTAGTTCTGTGAAACAAATTGTTCTATATTCTAAATTGATTTGAGAAAGAGGTTGAGTATTTGTGATGATGAACAATATATCTATAGTTTGTGGGAAAAGAGAGAGATTGAAAGTGATTGAGCATTATTGTGAGTGTGAAACATATTGAGTCTCTAACAATTCTCTATATGTTTCTATGGTAAAAAGAGAGATTGAAAGTGATTGAGCATTGTGGTGAATGTGAAGCATATTGAGTCTCTAACAATTCTCTATATGTTTCTATGAGATTGGACAAGTTCTAGTGAGGACTTGTTGAGCATATTTGAGGTAAGTCTTTGAGAAGACTTGTGAATAGATTTATGTGAGATTTTGTGGAAGCTTACAATACATAGTTTGAGGATAAAATTTATTGAGAAGATTGGACAAGTTCTAGAGAGGACTTGTGGATAGATTAGTGTGAGCTTTTGTGGAAGCTTACAAGGCTAGATTTGAGATAAGTCTTTGAGAAGACTTGTGAGTAGAGTTGATTGATTGATTTGTTCAAACCTTGAGTTAAGGTTTGGAGTAGATATAGTAGAGTTGATTTGTGATTGAGTCAAGCTTTGTGTTAAGGATTGAGGATAGATATTGAGGATAGATTTGTGCTAGACCGAAGGACTGTGTTTAATGCAGATTTGAGGATAGATTTTAGTGTATATTTGAGGATAGGTTTATGCTAGAATAGAGATAGAGATTGAGAAGATTTATGCTAGACCGAAGGAATGTGTTTAGTATAGATTTGAGATAGAGCTAAGAGCAATATTTGGAGGTGATAGAGTATAGAGGATGATAGTCTCTAGTGGATAGAGATCCATTAGCCAAGGTAGTGAGGATAGGTCTTCTGAGTGGGGATATGAGTCTTCAGTGGATAGAGATCCATTAGCTAGTGTAGTGGAGGCAGTAGTTCTTCTAGAAGATCACTATCTAGAGCTAAGGAGAAAGGAGTTCTCCTATGGATAGAGATCCATGAACTTGATTAGGGGATTGGTGTCTCCTTTGGATAGAGGTCCATAAACATTGTAATAGGGAAAGGATTCCCAAGAGATTGATTGAGAAAATTTTAGTGAAATATTTTCTCCTTGGAGTAGCCCACATTGGGTGAACCACGTTAAATTGGTGTCTCTATTGTGTGTGGTGATTTGTGCATTGCTTTGATTACTATTGTTGATATTGCTATCTATACATTACATAATATTGATTGGGAAAGAAAAGTAAAAAGTGGTCTTATATTGTTCATCCCCCCTCTCAGTATAAGCTTGTGTTCTTCAATTGGTATCAAAGCGGGTTCCTTCGAAAGAGTTTAACATCTTGAAGGAAAAGCTTTCAAGAACAAAATGGATTCTAAGAATGGGTCCTCAGATAATTCAACACTAGTATTTGATGGAAGCGATTATATATTTTGGAGTATGAGAATGAATATTCACCTGATGGCACTTGGCAATGAAATATGGGAAGCAGTTGAAAATGGATACACACCACCAGCTACTCCACCTACAGATAAATATGGTAAGCTTCTACATCATTACAATTCAAAAGCAATGAATGCAATTTTGAGAGGTTTGCATAGAACAAAGTTCATAAAGGTTATGCATTGCAAATCAGCAAAGGCAATTTGGGATAAGTTGCAAAGCATATATGAAGGAGATAAAAGTGTCAAAAAGGCAAAGATACGAAATATCAAAGGATAATTTGAAGACTTAAAAATGAAGGATGAGGAAAATATTAGTACTTATCTACTTCGTGTAGATGAGGTTGTTAACGCCATGCAAGGACTTGGACTTGAGATTGAAGAATCTGATGTTTGTGATAAGATCTTAAGATCTCTTCCAAAAAGGTTTAGTGAAAATATCTCTGCTATAGAGGAATCAAAATATGGTGATATTTTGACAAGAGATGTGTTACTTGGTATTCTTACAACTTTTGAGATGAGAACAAAAGAGGAACCTAATCTCCGGAAGGAAGCAACCTTCAAAGCTACTAAGAAGACAAAGGGCAAGAAGTCATATTCAAGCAATGAGTCATCCAGTGATGAAGAAGCAAATTATGGCAGAAGGAATAAGGATCCAAGAAGATTTAAAGATGCAAAATCTATTAGATGTTTCAATTGTGGAAAGTATGGTCACTATGCAACTGATTGTCAAGAAGCCAAAAATAGCAATGATGAAGAAAAATAGGATCATAAGAATAGGGAATCAAAAAAATATAGGTACCAAAAGAAAGGCAAGGATGGACAAGGAAAACAAGGAAATAAGTTCTTTCAAAGACAAAAGAGGAGCTACTATGCAGACAAGGCAAGTAAGTACTCAAGTGATAGTGATAATAGTTTCTTAGATAATGATAAAGATGAAGTTCTATTTCTGATAGAGGAAAATGATGAAGTTAAGAAAATGTCACCAATAATTCTCAAGTGTTTTAGATGTGGTAATTTTGGACATCTTGAAGATAGTTGTACAAAGAATGGTTTCAGTTTCAGTGATGATGAATATGAAGATACACTTGAAGGACCAGAAGAGAATATTCTAATGGCACTAGAAGAAGAAGGAGGTGATCCTATAGAAGATAAGTTAGAAGAGAATGAAGATATTTTCAAAGGTAAACAAATAGAGGAAGAATCAGAAAAAGGAGAAGTTGATCTTGAGGGAGAGCTTATTTATGCTCTTAACACATTGAAGAAGGTAAGAAAGCAAAATTCCCAACTTAAGCTTCAGTTTCAAGAATGTGATGAAGAGAGAGGAAAGCTTATAGAGGATCTAAACAAGTCAATGGCTAAGACAAAGAAGTTCAAGGATAAGTTAGAAGAAAAGGTCTTAGAATGTGAAAGGTTAGAACAAGAAGTAGCTCTACTAAGGGAAGAAGTAGAAAAGTCTAAGGAGAAGCTACACAAGTTTGGAAGAAGCTCAAAGAATTTGGATAATATTATCAAGACACAAAAGCCTACATCAAGCAAGACAGGTCTTGGTTTTGAACAGGTACAAAAGAAACAGGAAGAGGAGTCAACCTCAAGTTCTGAAGAAGAAGAAACTTTAGAAGAAGACAATGTAAGAGAAAGTGAGACTTCTGAGGATGAGTTGGACAATAGAAAGTTCAACAAGGAAAGAAACAATGCACAAAGGAGAAATAGATGGAACAGGAACCAACACAGGGTAAAAGAGACTAAGAGACCAATGAGGTCAAGGCAAGGAAATTTCAATGGATGATGTTTCTCATGTCACATATTTGGGCACAAAGCTTCATAGTGCAGGACACATGAAATATAGGAAAATGGGAACTTCAGAAACAAGGTAACTTTTTCATGGGTATTGTTACTCATGTAATCAGTTTGGTCACAAGGCAATGAATTGCAGGGTCCATGACAGGAATAGATATGGCTTCACTAGAAGAAATCCCAAGATATTTGCACCTACAAGGAATAACAATATTAAGTGCTACAAGTGCAATAATTATGGACACACAACAAAGTGGTGTAGAGCAAAAATTCTAGAGACAAGCAAGAACATGAATAGTAAGAGGAATCAAAAGGATCAGATGAGAAGGAAAGCGGACAAAGGTAAATATCAGTGTATGCTAGGAGTAGAAATACTCCCACCCTAGAATTAACCACCTCAAGAGGAGGTGGGGGAGGGGCTAAGCTAAGAGACTCATTCTTAGCCCCGAGCCCCAAAGGTGACCCTTTGCCATTGATGTCAAAGGGGGAGAGATTTGAGTAAGGGGGAGAGATTTGATTTAAGAAGAGAGCATTGAGTCAGGAGGAGCAGTTTCCTAGGGGGAGCAAAACAAAAATAGGTTAAGGAAATTTGAAAAGATAATTGGGTTGCCATCAATGACAAAGGGGGAGATTGTTGGACATTTTGAGTAGATGTGTTGTCATTGATGTCAAGAGTGAGTGGTCATTGATGTCAAAAGTCAGTTTTAGTGAGAAGTGCGAGGAGAAGCAGTTCCGCAATCAGTGCAAAAAGGAGAGTCCGCTTCCAGTTGGTCAGATCCGGTTCTAGGTAGTCAGATGTGGTCCAAAGTGCAAAGAAGAGACCCAAGAAAATAATATTATAATATTTTATTATAATATTAAAAGGGAAGATTTAAATTAATTTAAATAACTTTAAAAGTTATTAAGTTAATTATAGATTAATTATAATTTAATTATTAAATTAATTTATAACCCTAAGGTTGGGTTATAATAAAATTAATTTATTAATCCTAAGGTTGGGATATAATAAAATTAATTTATTAACCCTAAGGATGGGTTATAAAGACTATTCGAATTCGAATTCAAAAATCGAATTCATCCGTCGACGTCAATAAAAGCATGGTCTAAAGCATATAAGAAGGGGGCATAACATTGTTAATAAATCATCCAAATGCAATTCGTGTAAAGTGCAAAAGACTTTGACTATCGTGCAAGGAGGAAGGAAGATTTCACGTTTCAAAGTTATTGGTTGCAGAGGAAAGGACAAAGGGGAGCGGTGCTCTATTTTCATTGCACAATGCTATGTAGCGTAGCTGGAATTCGTGGGAGGCGCTAAGGTTGATAGGCTCGAGGTGCAAGGTTCGAAGCCCGCTACCTTCATTTTTGCAAGGCAGAGTGTTAGTCTTTGGATGTCATATCGATCGAAGATAAATAAGAGGAAGGCTTTTGCCTTCCCCTTCACGTGGGAGCTAGTAGCCCATGTGGTGGGCTAGCACCTTGGTAAGGCACTTGGTGAAGGAGTAGTCACATGTTCAAAACCCACCATGACATTTTGATTGCAAGGTATGCACCATAATTTTTTCTAAGGTTGTATGTGGTATGCACCGTGGTGTTTGTGGAAGGTTTGAGATTTCGGAGGTGTTTGGTTTGTGATAAATAAATATTGGCTAAGGTCTTTGAGGGAGATATAAGGGTTTTTAAAAATTAAATATTTTATTTTAATTTTGGAAGGTTTGAGTTATAAAGTTGGAGTAATAAGGTGTAATCAAGTTTGATTATTTTTGTGTTTGAGAAATATTTCTGAAAAGAGTTAGTGAGATATTTTTGTCATCTAACCATTGAAATTGGCAAAGAAGAAAATTGTGTTTAAAACAGGTTTTGAGGTCACTTCTACATCAAACAAAAAGGTATAGGCACATCTTCCTAGTGAGTGATTGTTGAATGTTGTGAATGCTAAGTTGGAGTGAAAAGGATTGTTTGATAAGCATTGTTGTTGAAGTGATTGATTGAGTAAATATCTTGAACTAGGGTTTGCAAAGAACATGAGTATCATTGTTATGTGAGGATCATTTGATAAGCATTGTTGTTGAAGTGATTGGTTGAGTGAAGAACTTGAACTAGGGTTTGCAAAGATCATGAGTATCATTGTTATGTGAGATTGGTTGATAAGCATTGTTGGAAATTATTGAGTGAGTGTTCATATGCTTGGACTAGGGTTTGTGAGCAAGGAGTATTTCATTGAGTGGAGTTGATTGAGCCTAGTCAAGTGGAAGTGTTGAAGTGATAGTTCTAGTTCTGTGAAACAAATTATTCTATATTCTAAATTGATTTGAGAAAGAGGTTGAGTGTTTGTGAGTGTGAAACATATTGAGTCTCTAAAAATTCTCTATATGATTTATGTGGTAAAAAGAGAGATTGAAAGTGATTGAGCATTGTTGTGAGTGTGAAACATATTGAGTCTCTAACAATTATCTATATGTTTCTATGGTAAAAAGAGAGATTGAAAGTGATTGAGCATTGTGGTGAATGTGAAGCATATTGAGTCTCTAACAATTCTCTATATGTTTCTATGAGATTGGAAAAGTTCTAGTGAGGACTTGTTGAGCAGATTTGAGGCAAGTCTTTGAGAAGACTTGTGAATAGATTTGTGTGAGATTTTGTGGAAGCTTACAATATAGAGTTTGAGGACAAATATTTTTGAGCAGATTGGACAAGTTCTAGAGAGGACTTGTGGACAAATTAGTGTGAGCTTTTGTGGAAGCTTACAAGGTAGATTTGAGATAAGTCTTTGAGAAGACTTGTGAGTAGAGTTGATTGATTGATTTGTTCAAACCTTGGGTTAAGGTTTGGGGTAGATCTAGCAGAGTTGATTTGTGATTGAATCAAGATTTGTGTTAAGGCTTGAGGACAAATATTGAGGATAGATTTGTGCTAGATCGAAGGACTATGTTTAGTACAGATTTGAGGATAGATTTTGGTGCATATTTGAGGACAGGTTTGTGCCAGATCAAAAATAGATATTGAGCAGATTTGTGCTAGACCAAAGGACTATGTTTAGTACAGATTTGAGATAGAGCTAAGAGCAAGATTTGGAGGTGATAGAGTATAGAGGATGATAGTCTCCAGTGGATAGAGATCCATTAGCTAGGGTAGTGAGGATAGGTCTTCTGAGTGGGGACATGAGTCTTCAGTGGATAGAGATCCATTAGCCAGTGTAGTGGAGGTAGCAGTTCTTCTAGAAGATCACCAACCAGAGCTAAGGAGAAAGGAGTTCTCCTATGGATAGAGATCCATGAACTTGATTAGGGGATTGGTGTCTCCTTTGGACAGAGGTCCATAAACATTGTAATAGGGAAAGGATTCCCAAGAGATTGATTGAGAAAATTTTAGTGAAATATTTTCTCCGTGGAGTAGCCCACATTGGGTGAACCACGTTAAATTGGTGTCTCTATTGTGTGTGGTGATTTGTGTTGGAAATTAAAGTAGTATAAAAAGGTAAAAAATTTGTTTACAACGGTAAGCTTTGGACCTTACCTTTTTACCTCCTTGGATGGTAGATGACTAGGCAGATTGGACGGCATGGGTGGCAAGGCATTCGACATCAATTTCTCTTCCTCCTTTCCTCCCTATTTTTCTTCATTTCCTAACTTCTCCTATATTTCCTAAGGTTGTTAAATCAACCCTATTTAAGCATTGTAATTTCTAAGTTTCATAAGGTTAATGAATAATATTTCTTATTTCTATTTTGCTCCAAGACTCACGTGCCACATCTGGTATTAGAGCCAAGGCCAGAGAGAGCCCGAAGATCAAGGTGGAGGAACTAGCAACATGAGCACCAAGGCAGGCGAGGTCAAGTGGGGCCTGTAGCATGCAATCCGAGGTGAGGTCGAAGAAGGCCCATGAATCATGAAACGATGGAAGGTATGAATAAGGCCTGTATAGCGAGCACGTAAGGAGGAGGATCAACCTAGGAGAAACCAACTAGAGAGCACCACATGACAAGAGGAGAGCAAGGTCGACGTAGAACAGATGACACAGAACCAACATAGATATGATTTTATGGCAAAATAAGACGACAAGCAACGTGGTGATAGGCGACAGGCTAAAGGAGGCAAAAGGGTGGTCACTGATTACCCGAAGGAAATCAAGTGACTATGTGAGTGTTAAAGGTTTTAAACACCTCAAACGCTCTCACATGGTCGATGTGGGACTAAAAGTCCTAACAAAAAAATTATTTTGGTGTTACCGTGAGAATAACAAGGAAGGCAAGCTTCCCTTGCCTTCCCATTGAGCCACACAAATCGACTGGCTTGAGGATCCAGCCGTAAGGTGCCCACCTTCTTGTAGGTCACGGGTTTGAAACCCAGCGATGGAAAAAGCTTTGAATTTTTTATTATTAAAAATTAGATTTGAAACAACATAAAATTGTATTCATTCCCTTTGGTTCTCATCGACAGTGGTGGCAAAGTTGGTTAGTGCGATTTGTTGATGCCAAGAGGTCACGGGTTCGATTCATATAGACCATAATTTTTTTTTTATATAATTTCTTTTAATTTTTTTTATATTATTTAAACTACTTATATTATATTTAATATATTAAATATAATTGCTTCTTTAAAAAAAAAAATTAGGGCAATTATTTTTTAATTTATTAAATAGTAATATAGTTTTTTAATATTATAAAATAAAGGAAAATATTGTCTAAGAGACAATTATTGTAATCAAAGGGTACATATTTTTTTTACTTGATTCAAGGAATCACAAACTGTAGAAATCTTGTGTAATAAGCCTAAGAGGCTTAATTTTTTTTGTAAAATATACCAAGAATCAAATTGTAAATAGGCATTGATGATAAGACCAAATGGTTGTTATCATGCCTTATGTGCAATTTTAGCAAGAGAAGGTGCATAGAGGTTTGATGAAAAAGCAAGAGGTTATAGGCTCAACATTGTGTTCATCCAACTTCAAAATGCAGTGATAGCACATCAAAGGCATCTTGACTTAGGGTACAAGGTAGACTTTGAAGAAAACTCATTCAGGAGTCAATTTGAACAATTGGAATCTGTACAAGCTGCACTACAAGAATCAAAGTATACACACTACAGTATTTTAGTGGAAATATTAGATCTAGAATCATCAAAAATAATATTGATAAGTGACGACGAAGAAGAAGTAGTAGATAATTTTGTGAATCAAGAGATAGCATCCCCACATCAAGAGGAATAAGCAATGAATGATAGAGTAGAACAATTCAGATTTGACTTAAATTTGTAATCTCTTATTTCTTCCTTCTTTCAAATAGTAATGTACTTTATTGTAACCATAAAATAAAGAGATTTTTTTGGTAACTATGGCCTCACACAATAGCTTACCTATACCAAAATTTAACGGTTATGACTATGAGTATTGGTATATAAATATGAAGACCTTGCTCATAGGAAGAGGTTTGTGGGACATAATAGAAGAGGGCTACATAGAACCCTCATACTGGACAACACTAAGTGTCATAGATAAGAAAACATGAAAAGAATAGAAAAAGAGCAACTCTTCTGCTCTTTCTCATCTCCAAGCTACATTGGAGAAAAGCATATTCCCTAGAATCACCGCTTGTACAACTGCACAAGCTACATGGAAAGCATTGAGTGATGGATTCTAGGGTAGTAATCAAGTTAAGCAAGTAAGGCTTCAAACACTGAAGAGAGATTTTGAAAATCTTCAAATGAAAATGATGAAAAAGTCGATGATTATTGTGTTAGAGTAAAAGCAATTATGGATAAAATGGTTACACTAGGCGAAGAAATCAAGCCTGAGATAATTGTAACAAAAGTGTTGCAAACACTTACACAGAAATGAAACCATATTGCCATAATTATAGAATAATCCAAATATATTTCCCTTTTAATATTCAATGCATTAATCGGATCGTTAATGTCACATGAAGAGAGGTTTCCTAAAAATACTTCAACCAGCTATGGAGGCGATGATAAGGCCTTCACTTCCAATGAAAACAATGGAAGAGAATAGGCAAGAGGTCAAGGCAGAGGCAAGCAAAGAGGTATAGGCAGAGGTAACTATAGAGGAGACAATCAAAACATAGGAGGCAACCAGAACAAAGGAGGCAATTCCAATAGAGGAGGTAACTCATACAGAGGAGGCAATCAAAAAAGAGGTGGAAATCAAAATGGAGGAGGAAATCAAGGACAAAGTGGAAATCAAGGGTGAGGAAGTGACAAGTCAAAATCAGCTTGTTTCAACTATGGCAAGCTAGGTCACTTTGCTCGTGACTGCTAGTCAAAATCTTCACAAGGCAACAATAGTCAATTTGGTAATTATGGAGAAGAATATGATACCTCTAATATTTTTATTTCATATGGACAATCAGAATAGAATCTAAATAACACATGGATTCTGGATACTGGTTGTTCAAACCACATGAGTGGAAAATAACATTTATTTGCTACTCTAGATTCCACTTATAAATCTCAAATGAAATTAGGGGATGATAAGACATTGCAAGTAGAGGGTATTGGAGCCATGGAGGTTCCAACCAAAGAAGTACTAAAGAAAGTGCATGACATCTATTACACTCCAAAGATCCAACACAATCTACTAAGCATTGGATAAATTATGGAAAACAATTACAAGCTTGTATTTTATGAAGGAAAATGTATCATTTTTGATAAAAATAATTGTAATCGTGTCATCACACAGGTCCCCATGACCAATAACAGGTTATTCCCTCTCAAATTTGATGAGCCAAGAGGAGCTCAAATTGTAAATGTAACTATAACAAATCCAAGTGTGCTTTGATACTTGCGATATGGTCACCTTAATTCCGCTAGCTTGAAACTTCAAACTTCTCAAGCTATGGTGATAGGACTTCCCAAAATCAATGAACAAAAGGAGGTCTGTGAAGGATGTGCTTTGGGAAAGCACTCAAGGTTGAAGTTTCCAAAAGGACAAGCATGGAGAGCCATCAATCCACTTTAGGTAGTACATTCAGACATTTGTGGACCAATGCAAACATAGAGTCTTGAAAACTATTCTTATTTTCTCACTTTCATAGATGACTTCTCTAGAATGTGTTGGATTTATTTTTTGAAACATAAATATGAAGCTTTAGATTGCTTCATAGATTTTAGAAACAATGTAGAGAATCAAAGTGGGAATTATGTAAAATATCTTAGGACAGATCGAGGAGGTGAATACTCCTCAAAAGCATTCTTGAAATATTGTAAATAAAGTGGGAAAAAAAGGCAATTCACCACTACCTATACCCCACAACAGAACAGTGTGGCCGAGAGAAAGAACTGCACCATAGTTGAAATGGTGAGATTGATGCTTCAAACTAAGCATCTAACTCATATGTACTAGGCAGAGGCTGTAAGAACCAGTGTATATATTCTAAATAGAAGTCCTACTTCTATTTTATATGGCGTCACTCCTTATTAGGGGTGGTACGGAAATAAACCTAATGTAAAGTAGTTCAAAGTGTTTGGTTCTTTAGCATATGCACACATTCCTGATCAGAAAAGGAAGAATCTTGATCCAAAATGTCAAGCTTGTATATTTGTATGGTATTGTGAGTCTACAAAGGCATATAGACTCTACAATCCCAAGACTCATAAAGTTATACTCTCCAGGGATGTAGTTTTTTATGAAGGGGGAGAATGGGGTCATAAAAGAATTTTTGTTGATGATGAGTCCCAAGATGTAAGTTCTTCATAGGTACAAGAGGTTTCTCCAAATAAAATCAAAGGCACACCACCCCCTTCAAGCCCATATAGGAGTACTACATCAAGTACTTCAACAACCACTCCAAGTCCTTCTCCATAGAGATTAGTAACTTCTTGACTGATGGACATTGACAGAGAATCTCCATAGAGAGGCAAAAGAACATTACAACATCATCCATATTTTCAAATTTTGGATCATAATTTCCAGAGAAGATTCACTAGAATCCAAGCTAGTGAGATGAATACAGTTTTGCAGCAACTTGAAAATTTACAATTGTATGGAGATGATGACTCCCATGATCCTAGGGGAGATGTAGTCAATTATGCTTTATTGACTAGTACACAACTATAAGTAACTAGCTATGAGAAGGCATATACTCAAAATGTATGGGAAGAAGCCATGAAAGAAGAAATAACCTCTATAAACAATAATGATACATGGGAGCTAGTAAAGCTACCCAAAGGAAAAAATGTGTTGGAAATAATGGGTCTACAAGACCAAGTACAATGTTGATGGAAGCATTGAGAGGTATAAGGTGAGACTAGCAGCAAAATTTTTTACTCAGAAATTTGGCATTGACTATAAGGAAACATTTGCTCCTGTTGCACGACAAGAAACAATCAGATCAGTTCTTTTCTTAACAGCCCATAAAGGATGGAATGTTCAACACATGGATGTGAAAAATGATTTTCTGAACGGATACTTGACAAAATAGGTTTATGTTCAACAACCTCAAGGTTTTCAAGAACAGGGAAAGGAGAAATTTATTTACAAATTGAAGAAAGCACTTTATAGCCTCAAGCAAGCACCAAGAGCTTGGTACTCACACATTTATGGATATTTTAATGAGTATGGATTCAAAAGAAGCAAAAGTGAACCAACTCTTTACTACCTAAAGCATGGAGTAGACATTCTCATAGTTTGTTTGTATGTGGATGATCTAATATTTATGGGTAGTAACAATAAAATGAATATGGAGTTCAAAAACTCCATGATGAAATAGTTTGATATGAAAGATCTTGGTTTAATGTGATACTTCCTAGTGATGGAAGTGCACAAATCAAATAAATGGATCTCTATATGTCAACACAAGTATGCTCGAGACATGATCAAGAAATTTGCCATGGAGCAATACAAATCAGTTGTAACTCCAACTGGACATGGGATCCAATTGAGCAAGGGTGATAGAGCATCAAAGGTTGACATGACCACTTATAGAAGCATGGTTGGGAGTCTGATGTTTCTCACCAACACAAGGCCCGATATTCAATATGTTGTTTCTCTAGTTTCAAGGTTTATGGCTAGTCCATATGAGATGCATCTACAAGCAACTAAAAGAATCTTAAGATATGTAAAAGGTACATTGAATTTTGGAATCCATTACCAAAAATGTAATTCTGTGAAATTAGTTGGCTTCAGTGATAATGATTGGGGCAGCAATATAGATGACATGAAATCTACATGATGAAATTGGTTTAGTCTAGGATCAGGACTAATTACATGGAGTTCCAAGAAATAAATTGTTGTAGCATTGTCATCGACTGAGGCTGAGTATATAGCCATCACACATGCTAGTACTCAAGCCTTATGGTTGAGAAAAGTTCTTGAAGAGATTGGAGAAAGTCAAAGTGGTCCAACTTGACTGTATTGTGATAACATCAGTGCCATTCATTTGGCATACAATCCAGTCCACCATAGCAGATCAAAGCATTTCAATATGAAGTATCACTTCATTCGATATATGGTGGAACAACAGATAGTTGAGCTTCAATATTGTAACACTTTGGATAATATTGCAGACATCTTCACCAAAGGTATAGCTAAAGCTCAATATATAAAGCTGAGAGATTGTATAGTCAGTCATTTCAACTTTAAGCGGTAGAATATTGGAAATTAAAGCAATATAAAAAGGTAAAAAATTTGTTTACAACGATAATCTTTGGACCTTACTTTTTTACCTCCTTGGATGGTAGCTGACTGGGTAGATTGGACGGTATGGGCAGTAAGACATTCAACATCAATTTCCCTTCCTCCTTTCCTCCCTATTTTTCTTCATTTTCTAACTTCTATATTTCCTAAGGTTGTTAAATCAACCCCATTTAAGCATTGTAATTTCTAAGTTTCATAAAATTAATGAATAATATTTCTTATTTCCATTTTGTTCCAAGACTCATGTGCCACAATTTGTGCATTGCTTTGATTATTGTTGTTGATATTGCTATCTATACATTGCATAATATTGATTAGGAAATAAAAGTAAAAAGTGGTCTTATATTGTTCATCCCCCCTCTCAGTATAAGTTTGTATTCTTCAATGAGCTTAATATTTTGTCACTTTCCTTTACAATCAATTCTTCCTCTGTCGCCAACCATAACTTCAAAACTATTATAGGGTTGTATATAGCAATTAGCTTGTTTGGCCATGCGTGGGTCAATGAAATTATGTGTACTACCAGAGTCGATAAGCATAATGAGATTTTTCATTTGAAATATCCTCTGACTCTCATGATTTGTGGAGAAGAAAATCTTGTGAGGGTGTTGAAAGAGACTTTTGGTGTACTTTCAATGCCATATTTGGTTCCACTCATCACCACTTCTACTTCTATTTTTTTTCTTCTTCTATTGCATTATCAGGGTCAACTGCATCTAGAATATATAGTTTTTGTATAGCACATTTATGATTTTTCTCAAGTTTCTCATCGTAATGATAATAAAGGCCTTTTGCTTGTCATTCTTTCATTTCTTCAAAATTGATTTCTTTAATCGATAATGTTGGATTAAGTTTGGGGATTGTGTACATGCTTTGTGCCTTTACATTATGTGTAGTTTTGGAGGCGATGTAAGTGGTTGATGATTTTCCCATAGGTAGGTTCCCCAATCAACGTTGTGTGTTGATTTTATCCTCGACTAATTTTGCCAATCAAATAGTTTACATCATGGTCATAGGGTTAAAAATTTGTACCTTTATCTAGATCTCTTCCTTTAATCCACTGATGAAACAATCCTAAAAAAATGAGGCATCTAGCCCAGTTGTACAGTTGGCTAATTTATTAAATTGAGCTTGGTATTCTCATATCGAAGTGGTTTGACATAACTTGGTAAGGGCTCCTGCAAATTTTTTGAGTTTACTAGGACCAAACCGTACCAATATATTATGTGTAAATTTTAGCCAAGTAGGTGTGCCATTAGTCTTTTCAAACCATCGATACCACTGAATAGCTTCATTTTCGAGGTGAAAATATGCAATGTGAACATTTTTTACCTTTGGAACATGATTTAGGGAAAATATTATTCTTCTTAGTAAATCCATTTAGTGGGGTCATCTCCTTTGAATTTAGAAAAATCTAACTAAGTTGTTTGGTATAAGATAGATGTTTGTGGCCCACCTAGTGATATTGGATGTGTCGACACTCCGGTGGTTTGGCTTGTTTGAATGAGTACCATATTTTGTTTGAAGGTATCCATTTTTAGGTCCATTGCTGACATCCTTTGCTCAAACTCTTGCCTTGTAGCTAAATTCTCTTGCAAATTTTGGTCCTTAAATTCACAAAGTTCATGGTAGATTTTTTTGAGAGTAACATCTTATGACCTTCGTCTATTAGCCATTGTTTTTTATGGTTTATAGCTCCTTGGATTTTTGTATTTTTGAAAAAAATTGGGTTCAAAGAGTGATTAGCACTTTTCTGTAAAAATTTACTTAGCAACTTTTGCAAAATTAGCAATTTTGTAAAATATTGTCAATTTTTTGTTTACATTGCAAATTTTTTTGACAACTTTTTGTTTTGGTAGGGTGGCAACCAAGGAGATGGGTGGTAGCGACAATGGAGGAATGGGGTGATGGTGGTTAAGGTATTGTGAAACTAGTGGTGGCAGAGTGGTGGCGGAGGAACTGGGCGGTGACAGTGGAAACGATAGTGGTAGAGCAATGATGAACTTAGCGATGGCAAGGAAGGGTGGCAGGATTTGCAATTTTGAACTATCCACTTGTCAGCTTGTGATTGGTCATAGGGTCAAGGTCAACCATGGACTTGGGAATCATGTGAGCGTGTGGCTATCGAATGGTAGTTACACCTATCAACTTATGTGCCTTGAGTTATAAATGCTACCTTTGTTTTTTTCTAGCAAATGTGGGACAATGAGATTAGACCTAGAAATTTTTTGATTCCTAAAACCATTAAAATTTTACCAATGATAAATAAAAATTTCTTTTAAACCTTAGTTTTCTAATGTTTTTTTCCTATTTTTTTGGACATCATCAACAAACTTACACATACTAGTTGGATTTTCTTCGATGCTTGTTTCATTTTGGCTGTGTTGTAACTATGTTGTCATCTGGTGAAATAACCACCAAAGGAAAATTATGACTGTGGTTGTGAGCTTGTTCATTTTTTCTAGAAAAATCACAAGGATTCATTTTTTTCTACCACAGTTGTCTACAAAAAATATATGAACATTATCGGGGGGTTTGATGTTGTTCTATCATGGATGTCTACATAATAGCTATGAAAATTGTCGAGGGAGGGTCGTTTTTGTTCTGCTATGGATGTTTGTAGAATAGCTATGGAAATCACTGGGGTTAGATGTCAACAATGGTTTGAAAAATTTCTTCAGCTTTTGAAAATTGCCTAGGTTTTGTATGTTGGGAATGATAGATAGAGTGATCGACGATGTATTGTAGATAGAATGATGGATGATGTGGTGTAGGGCTCAGGAAGGTAATTCTCTAATACCAAATGGAAGATACACGGTATCATGTTAATGAATTATTTTGCAAACAGTAAATAGATATAATCTTGAAAAAGGAATCACAATAAAGAAATCACTTTGTTATTGATGGAAGCCAATCAATAAGGAATATAAGAATTTATCTTCGAATGATTCTTAGTACATCAATTCAAATTTAAATAAATATAATTTGAAGTGATGTGAATGAAGGGACACGTTGGTCCGTAAACTTAGTTAAATGGTGAATAAAGGTACTTTGTGTTATGAGTATGATCATAACAATTGAAGAGGCTTGAACAAGAAAGACTATAATAAGTGAGATAATTCTACTTTTATTACCTTGTTTCCCAAGAAATATGACACAAAATATTTTGATAACTTTTGTCCAATAAGCCTTTGTAATATGATTTATAAGATCATTTCAAAAATTATGGTAAACAAGTTAAAGGGAAATCTAGGGTATCTTATCTTAGAGGAACAAGGTGGCTATGTTCAAGGTAAAAAAATTCTTGAGGTTATAATTACTGCACAAGAGGCCATACATTCTCTTCATTCTATGAAAAACTAGGTATGCTTTTGAAATTAGATATGAACAAAGCATACGATATGGTTTCCTAGAATTTTCTACATGTTATTCTTAAAAAATTAACTTTTGTTATAGTTGGTGTAAGTGGATTAGATATTGTTATAGCACTGAAAAATTTTCTATTTTGATCAATGGTTCTCCTACTAGGTACTTCAATTCATCTTGTGGACTTTGTCAAGGTGATCCTCTTTCTCCTTATCTATTCATTATTCTAGCAGAAGCATTAGGGAGAGCCTTTTCAAAGGTAAAAATTAAAGGAAAAATCAAGGATATTCAAGTTGCAAAAAATGGTCCCTTCAAATCCCATATCCAATTTATTGATGATACTTTTCTTTTGGGCCATCCCTGAGTCAGTGAGGCCATGGAGTTCAAATCAATATTATCATGTTATGATAAGGCTACTGGACAATTGGTAAATACTTCAAAATCCAAGATATTTTTCATTAATACTGCCTTATATTTAAAACAAATTATTATGAATATTTTAGGGTTCAAAATTGAAAAAATTCCATCAACCTACTTGGGTATTCCTTTGTCTAATAAAGAGAATAAAAAGGATCTTTGGATCTCTTTTTTGGATAGAATGAAAGCTTTCTTGGCAAGTTGGAAAGGTAAGTTCTTAACCATGGCAGGATGGCTACTACTTTACAATTCATTCCTATTTATATGATATCACTTTCAAGACTGCTAATAGGTATTGCAACAGAAATGGATAAAATTCAAACATACTTTCTATGGAAAGGTTCTTAGGAAAAATTTAGGTTTCCTCTTTGTAAGCGGGATAGGGTTTACAAAGGAAAGCAAATTGGAGGAGTAAGATTGCGGAATTGCAGAATTGAATTTGGAATTAGGAGCAAATATTGGGTGGAGACTATTCAGAGATCAAAAAAGAATTGGGTAAAAATATCACTTCAAAAATATATAGGTTCTCTTGATGCAATGAAATTTTTTAGGAAAAGAACTCTACCCAAAGGATCGTCAACATGTAACTTCATATCATAGATTTTGTATTTGATAAAGAAACATATTAGATGTTCAATGAGGGTAGTTATGCAAATTTTTGGTTTGATGCTTGGTTGAAGCCTTATCCTCTTATATTTGACTCAAAATGGAAACCATTGGCTCAAGCATGCATAACGTGTAAATTTCCAAAGGTTAAATATTATATTATTATGATAAAAAAATCTAGAACATGGATTTATTTTAGTAACTTGGTTGAAGGAGAGGAAATCAAACAAACTATAGATGAACTTCAAAATATTCTTGGAAAGTTTAATTTTCAAATATTTACATGAAAGGATGGGTTGATTTGGAATTTATCAAAGGATGATGGATACCCAGTCAAGTTGTGATATGAGGATTTAGAACAATCAAAATTTCTTTCTCCCATTGATTTTCCTTGGAAGAACATTTGGTCATTAGAGGCTCTCCTTAAGGCCTCAACATTTCTTTAGTTAACAGTTCAATGTAATATTCTTACCAGAGAGAGTCTATAAATAAGAGGATATTATGGACCCTTCATATGTGCCTTATGTGAGAAGGATTTAGAAACATCAAACCACTTACTTCTTCATTATTCATTTGCTCACACCATTTGGGGTTATTTAAAAAAAAATATAAAATCATATTGGGTAGCTCCATCAACATTGAAAGAGTTGATAAAATGTTGGATAAATTATAATAAAGCTAAAGAATTATGTATTCTTTGGAGGATTGGCCCTGTCATTATTTGTTGGAATTTATGGCTTGAAAGGAATAATAGAATTTTTAAAAATAAATATCAAAATCATGCCCAAGTTTGGAACCGTATTAGTGCCTCTCTTGTAGAATGTCTAAAAATATGGTGCTCATCATAGTAAGTCTCAATTGCGAAAAAATAAAAATAGGTGCTAATAAATTGGCTACAGGATTTGCACATACATGGAAGAGTCATATGTGATAACATAATTAAAACAAAGGATCTACTTTGATCTATGGTAAAATGGAAATATCCAAAAATTGGGTTTATCAAAATTAATTTTGATGGTGCTTCTAAAGGAAATCTAGGAAAAGTTGGTGGAGGTGGTATTTTTAGAAATAGTGAAGGCAAAATTATCCTCACTTATTCAGAATCATATGGAACTTCAACTAACAACTATGCAGATACTAGGGCACTTCTTACAGAGATTAAAATTGCAACATAAAAATGATGGAAATATATTTCAATTGAGTGGGACTCACAAATTATCATCAATGCTATTAAGAAAAATGGATTTGGATACTGGATAAAAAGTTGTATTATTTTTTATGTTCATTGTCTATTATTAGAGACAATCTCTTGGCAATGTGAGCATATTTATAGATAAGGAAATCAAGTAGTAGATAAATTAACGAATTATGGTGTTGATATTCATCCTGGTAAATTCCAAATTTTAGAAGGAAACTGTCCAAGTTAGATTTTATATCTTAATAAAAATGATGTTAAGGATTTGATTGTGGAAATAGCACTTTGAAGAAGTTGAAAAATATATTTAAGAGAAAAAAAAATGAAAAAGTCATGATAAAAATGTATGCTACAACAAATGTAATATTTTGGTATTGTGATGGGAGTGGCCCCAAGTAGAAACCACATATAACCTTAAAAAAATAGATCTTGTCACTATTATATCATAACCACTTAATGTTATTGTAACATAGTTATATATATATATATATATATATATATATCACATTTCATAAAATGCAAGCTTAAGTTTCTTCTCGAAATTTGAAGAATTTAACTGAATAGACTCATACCGTTTCATTCGTATAGTTGTCCTAATAACATAGTGGTATTATAAGAACTTGGCAATTATGCATTTATCACACTTGGCATAGTCTCAGCATTGTGGACAAAGGAATAAAAAGACATGTTTAACTATCCTCACATAGGATTTTTTATCTTATATAAAAAAAATTGGTTTAAAAACTATATCTTACCTATGGGACATTGGGCTTTGGGGTTCTCTTCTAAGAGACCTAGGTTCAAACCACCATGGGGTGTGTGAGCTTGTTAAAAAAATTGTACCTTGAGTGGACCAAGTAAGGTATGACTACTTAAATATAATATTCAAGGTTTGAATTTAAAGTAAACAACATGATCCAAGTATAGGGGACTAAGGGATTAAAAGGAGTTTTTAAAGTCAAAGGAAACAACATGATCCAAGTATAGTGGACTAAGGGATTAAAAGGAGTTTTTTTTCTGACTTCAAATGAAATAGCATGATCCAAGTATAGTGGACAAAGGTATCAAAAGGATTTTTTAAAGTCAAAGGAAACAACATGACCCAAGTATAGTGGACTAAAGAATTAAAGGAGTTTTTTTAGGTTAGTGTGAGAAACCCCTACGATTGACATTCAGGGTTGGGCATCCCCATACCAACCATGACCTCTCATAAGAGTGAGAGTTGAGATTATCAATAAAGGTCAAACACACAACCACACACTTGTCCAACCCCTCACACACTTGCCCACGCCACGGTTTGAACCTTGGACCTCAAGAGTTAAAGTCTAAACCATTGCATTGTTCCCTTGGAATAATTAAAAGGTGTTTTTAATCCTTATGGATGATTCTTTCACCTCATATATCTTTATCCAAATAGACTTCACATAATGGAACATGGTGTCCAATGGTTTGGTATGTTTAATACTAATAAACCTTAAAAATTATTGTCTTAATATTGTGAGTAAATTTTTAAGACATTACATAAGATTAAAAAAATATATCATTTATAACATTAAATAAATAGTCATGTTATTTTTTTTAGATTAATTATATGGGAAGTAAATTTTTCCGCTTATATTACATCATAATCACATAGTGGTATTATAACAACTTGGTAATTATCCATGTATAAAAATTGGTAAGATTTGAATTAAGGTCTCTTCTTTAAAATTTGAAGAAATTAATCAATTAAGATCATGTTATTTGATTTTAATGTTAAGGTTCACCCATAAGTTATTATGACCACAAAGTGAAGGGTAGTGACAATTTTTGAATTCATGGAAAATAAAATTGTATATTTCTATCTGCTAGTGTTTGAATGATGGGAGGAGCAACAAAGGTCTAGGGCATCAACAAGCAAGGACAATATGTTTGGATGTAGAATTTTTTTCCCTTTATTATCTTAGATGTTTTGCATGCAAATTATTATATGTATCTTTAAATAATATAATAGCTATAGGTCTTGTGGTTGAGTGAAATCTCAGCGAAATGGAAGTAACACCAGTGAAATAAAACGAAGGCAACAACTTTGGTGGAGAAGGTACATGCATAAACGATAGTAGAAGCCCCAATGGTGGTGACACAGGTAAGATTGGGTCAAGAAGAGATGGTAGGAATCAAGATTTTGGGAAAATTTCCTTCCACCCAAAATGTTTGGAAGGAATATTCATGGTTATTGGTAAACAATAAGATGATTGTGGGACCACTACCCTTCTCACCAATGGATCCCTCTAACATGGGTCAGTATCTGAGACAGTCGTATTAGGATCTACCATCTATGACAAAGTAGTAGGATCCGACACATCAATGGATTAGGATTCCTCCAAAAAATGTTCATCAATGCCCTAGTGGACCTAAGAAGAAATGCTTCATATCCAAATGGAAGCTTTCCTCCACTAATAATGGCAACGATGGGTGGATCAGGAGAAGGTGCTCCCATCATCAATCTATCCTTTACAAACATGGTCAAAATTAACTCAAACCCCAGTCAACCTAATACTAGGATTGATTTGTATCCTTCTGATGGTAACCTAGAGATCCCTTGTGAATTAATGTCTTCCATTATTACCTGCAATTCACACTCAATGGTTAGAAAAAAATTGGGATCACGCAAAACATGGAATCAATCTATAAATGGACCCACTCTTTTTGATGGCCCTTAAGATCCATAAATCTAGTTGCACTCCCCAAAGGTTTCTTCTTGATTCGGTTAAATAAACCTGCCAAATATCATTAAATCCTCACATGTGGGTCATGGTTCTTCAAATGAAGGGGTATATTCCTACATAAATGGAGTGTGGATTTTGACCCATACACCTAGAACATCAATTATGCACCAATTTGGGTTTATCTCCCAAGACTTCCGATTTAGTTTTGGAATGAAGATATTCTTCGAGGTATTATGAGGAACATTGGAGAGTTGATCGCTTTCGATCCTCCTAATTGAGTAGGGGCCTGCATGATCCAAACCTGTATGTGTATCAATGCAAATTTGGATTCGGTCCTACCATCTTTGATCAATATTATTTCAAAGGTTTGTACATTATATCAAATTATTGAATACAAAAATAAACCTACTTTCTATGGTTTATGTTCCAAGAAATGTCATCTTCATTCTCAATGCCCTAAGATCCCTAAATTGCCTTTGTTAGAATTAAAGTGCACTATGCCTCTATTTTGACACTTGTCAGTTTATATTAACACTTGTCAGTTTATCATATAGGCCTTCTGCCTATATATGTAACTCATTTGTATCAATAATAATCCCATCAATTTCAGTCCCAACATTTGGTATCAGAGCAGGCTTTCCCTACCCTATGAAACCCTTGAGGGGGGATTTCCCTCATGGAAATCCTCCCTCCCCCCTAATTTTTTTCCTATTTTTTAATTTTTTTACCGAGGGAGTATGCTCTCCATCATTTGATGGATTAGAAACCAGATGGTAAGAAATTTTTAAAATTTGGGAAATTTTTTCAGAATTTTTAGTTTTTTTTTTTAAATCTGCAGATAGCATGGAGATAGTGCAGCAACTGGTGTTGCAGCAGACAATGAAAAAAAAAATGCAATCCAAAGAAATTAGGCCTGCGTTGGTTATGGACAAGTGTTGAAGCTGCACAAACTGCTCGAAAAGAACCACTGGCGGAAGCTTGCAGGATGCAGACTTCAAAGCACCATCCAAAGTCAAAGAAAGTGTTTTCAAAGGACTCTGGCTGCCATTGGCCATGATTCTGCTCTAGACGACCTCCTCCTCATCCAAAAATAGATCATTCGTAAAGAAGACCAGACTGGCATCATTTCTATGATGTAAATGGTGCTGAGCATGTTAGAGGCGGAGTCCATGTCCAATTTTTTGCAGTGAGTGTACGACTCGGTGGAGGTGTTCCAGCAAGGAATTGCAGGTGAATACAATGGGCTGATATTTGGAGAAGATGGAATGACGGACTGGAGTTTACGATGGAGGAGAAAAATTATATTGGGTCACTTCTGATGGTCTTTCTGAATTGAAGCCATTTGCTACATTTTTGGACCTTGGAGATGTCGCTTCTGTATCTTTTGTAGAAAGCTCAACTATGATGCCAACCCTCGCAGGGCAGTCGACACCATCTCCCATGGCCTCTTCCTTCGGCATCACCACTGATGCTATCTCTTCGGCTACCATAGCCACTGTCGTAGTTGTCGCCTTCCTTCGGCTCCGAGTTCAGATCAATGGTTATATTGGGGTTTCGGATCTCCATTCCCATAGCTCAAAAAAATTAAAGAAAAATGGGAAATAAAAATAAAATCCAACGGTTTCTGTAAAATTTAGCCCTCGCTTTGCAAAAATTTTCTAGGGTTTCTACTAAATTCACCCTTGGTTTCTGAAATTTATGTCCATTGCCTTAGCAGCTGCTCCCGGGACTGACTTCACCCACCGCCTCTGCCATTGCCATTATCTATGCAAGCTCGAGCTTGCAAGAATTTATTTGCCGAAGGGGTTTGGACTGGTCGGGGATCGATCGCGCGACCTTGGGGGTTACAATCGACGGCCTGGAAGTGCTGTGGGAGAGATCTGACAATCGAGCAAGTTCTAGAGAAGGCATATAGAGTAGTAGAGTGGTTCGATGACGAAGAAACATGAACAAGAAAAAGAGGGAAAAGCAAGAAGATCCCAAAGGCCCGAGCACAATGACATCTATGTCAAGAAATTTGATCTTCAGTCTTCTCAGAATTTGTGACATTCTCCTTGTTCATGGCTTTGTTGAAGCTTCAGGAACGATGCACTTTATAAAGGCCATATGTCCTGGGGTTGCATTTTTCAATAACATGTTTGTGTTTCTCTCATTTTCTATCTCAGAACTTTGGTTAACCTGTGCCTTGTGTATTTCATGCTCAGTATTCTCACCTAAGATAGGTAAATATGGAATGCTTGATTCAACAAGTGCATGAAAAGCATCTGACTCAGCATAGCCATAAGCTTGTTTTGTACAAGCTAAAACTGGTAATGCTAAAGCAAAAGTGATGAATGCATTTGATTTTCTTATCGAAGGAAACCATGTGTTTGTGTGGCACGCACTCGATGACAAGTGGCTAATTTGTTAAGTGGCTGCCCCAGTGCTATTGACCATGACATTGAAGAAACTGTAGTAGTTTTTTGAAGGCCACACCCTATTTTGATGCAAATAACTCTCACGAAGAGTTTTCGTTACCTTGGAGGGAAATTTTATTAAAATATAAAATGTGGGGGCCATTGTTAAAAACGACCTTTTTTAAATTGCATAAGGGTTAATTATTTAAATCATAGGAAGTGTAAGTGAAAGGACTGATGGCACGTAATTCCCTTGTGAGGGAAATTTTAAGACTATTTTTATTCCACCTGAGAGCAATGTCGCTATTGAGCGATGTTGTCTATTTACTGCCTAGATAGGCATGCTATTGTTTTTCCACATGTTGAAGGCCCCATTCAGACACAAGTATAGGGGTATTTATAGTCATTGGAAACGGTTTTCCACGATGGACACAATGGTGGTGTCATATTGTAATTTTGAGGCTATTTCAATTGATTTTTTTAGCCTCAAAGTTTTTCTACCTTGGAGTGCACTCTCGGTTGAACCCGACACTCCCAAGAAATTGTAAGTGAACCTAGTATCTAGTATTCTCTTCTTTATACTTAGCAGATGTAGCGGCTGGTTATCCATGCATTCCAGTAATATGATGTGACTACCATAAGGACACTTATTCTAGGGACTACAGACATAGACACCCTAGACTCTATCCGAGATTTTTCTAGATCTACTTCTGAAGACTACAGAAAAAAGACACTTCAGAAGATTCACTTATTTTCTTCTTCTCCTCTATATTTGGATCTATGGCTCATTTTATTGTATTGAGTGCATTTTCGACAGATCGACACTCTTATATGGCTCATTTTTTCTTTGTATTAAGGTGCATTTTCGGTAGAGACCGACACCTTCTATATTGAGTTCACCATAAGGAAGGATTTGATATTTATGGTGGGACTAGTCAGTGACCTATGAGAGGCAACATCCTCTGAGGATAACCTACAAAGGCAACAAACCCAGAAGTGGTTGACCCTGAGGCACCCATGATGACCCTAAGGCACTTACCCTATGGCAACAGACCCATGGAAGTGGCTGACCCTAAGGCAACAGACCAAGATGTATACATAGTGAATCTAGCATTATTCACAGTTGGAGAGCCAAGCACAAAAAGCACGAGCCTAGACCAAATTAGCAATAAAGGAGGATGTAGAATTTTTTTAGAGAAGTCAACATTAAGGGGGAATGTTACCTAATGTTGACTTGTTTTTTCTTTAGTTAGGATAGTGCACTTTAAGGGGGAATGTTAGAATTAAAGTGCACTATGCCTCTATTTTGACACTTGTCAGTTTATATTGACACTTGTCAGTTTATCATATAGGCCTTCTACCTATATATGTAACTCATTTTTATCAATAATAATCCCATCAGTTTCAGTCCCAAAAGCCTTCTGTTCCTTCTACTGAATGTCATCGTCAATCCAAATATGGTCCTTATCGCCCCTCCTCTCTTTTTGGCCCAAACCTTACACCATTTTCCCCTTCAAATCCCTCAATCCATCCTTCCTCTAGAGTTGAAGGTCAATGTAATTCAGAGGAATACTGATCCTCCTATGTCAAATTCTATTTTCTATCCTCCTCAAATTCCACCCATTCCTGTACCTAACCACTTTTCCATCCCCAAAGTCCTCCTCCTTCCTCTAAGAGTCTCCTAGGCTCCCCTAGTAGAATCCCTAATTTCCCTAGTACTTTCTCCCCTAGTCATCACCCTTCCCAAACCCAAAGGAATATTTATGCTGATGTGGATTTTGGGAAAAAATGAGGCTGCCTCTCTGCCCAATAAATTAGAAATAGGTAATCCTCGAATGATATTGCAAATGGCACACAACTCACCCTCGAGAGCTCATATAGAGATTTAAAGACCCCAAATGAAAATAAATATAAACTTCCCCTTCCTCTTGGGATGGGGAAGATAATATCATAAATAAGTTCTAAATAAAGATCCTCTCATGGAATGTGAGAGGCCTCAATGGTCTAAATAAGCAACACTTGGTTAAGTTCATGAGGAGAGATTTAAGACCCACCATTGTTTTGCTGCAAGAAACTAAACTAGATTTCCAGAGTACCACTTGCATTTCAAGATTTATTTGGAAAGATTTTGAATCTCTTTTATTCTGGCCAAAAGAGCTTCAGGCATACTATTATGTATGTGGTATCCCACTATAGTTGAGTGGAACCTATTGTTAGTAGCAAAAAATTACATGAATGTTATGTTTTCAATAAAGATGATGGTTACCATTGGGTCCTTCCAAATATCTATGCTCCCAAATCCCCTTAGAGGAGGTTCCTCTTATGGAGTTCTCTCAACAAACTTCCCTTTGTTCCCCGTCAATAAGAAAGGAGGATCCCAAATCACTGGAAACTCGTATGACCAATTTGTAGCATTTTTTATGACAATGAACTTATGTTTATCAACCTCATGGGGTCAAGATACACTTGGAGAAACCGTAGGAAGGGGGATCAACTAATCCATATTCTCCTTGACCTCTTTCTCATCTCCACCAATGTCATTCTTAAATATGGTGACACTATCCTACGATCATTACCCAGAATTGGATTCGACCACAATCCCATGATTTTGGATATCTTCACCCAGGTTTCTCCCTTTAAGTCACCATTTCGATTTGAATTCATGTGGTTTCAATATCCAAACCTCAAATCTCTGATATTTTTATGGTGGTCTCATAAGTTCTCTAGTTTTTAAGTATCTTAGGTGAGCAACAAGCTTTGGTATGTTAAAATAAGGTTGGAACAATGGAACAGAGAGGTATTCAGGAATATCTTCCACAAAAAGCATCTACTACAGTCTCAACTCACTAGTATCAAGATCTCAATGTAGCATAGAAATCCTGACCCCACCCTTTAGAACACAAAAATTATTCTCCTAACATAATTTCAAAACATCCTCAAAAGTGAAGAAGTATTTTGGAAACAAAAGTCTTAGATCATGTGGCTCAAAGAAGGATATTCTAATACAAAATTCTTTCATGCCACCACCATAATACATAGAGGGTGTAACAAATCAAGGATCTCGTACAAAAAAATGGGGAAGTAACTACAAATATATCTAAAATTAAAAAAGACGTCAATTTATTTGAAGAACTATTGGGCCCTAGTCTTGGGTGTAATCATCAAACGTCTGAGACTCTCCTCCAAAACATCCCAAGGCTAGTATTGATGGAAAATAACTAGATGCTGCTCAAACCACTTTCTTCTAAAAAAAGCTATGCTAATATTTTCTCCATGCACAATGGGAAATCCCCAAGTCCATATGGCTTTCCTCCCGTATTCTTCCACTGGTTCTGGGATATTGTTGGTCTGGATGTTATTTTTTCCATCCAACATATGTAAAGGTGCAAAGATATTCATGGAGATGTCAACTCCACTTTCCTGGAGCTCATTCCCAAAGTCAACAAAACCTGCATATTACTGATTTTTTCCCCATAAACCTTTGTAATATCCTCTATAAAGTCCTCACCAAAGCCTTGGCCACCAGACTCAAACTCATCCTCCCCCACATCATTGCTCCTAATAAAGGTAGTTTTATACAAGTGAGGCTCATCACGAACAACATCATCACTATTCATGAAATCATTCATTCTATTTCTAAAAGTGGCAAAGTTGGTTTTCTCCTAAAACTTGACATGAACAAGGCTTTTGACAAAGTTTCCTAGAGCTTTTTGTTCTCTATTCTCTCCAGGTTTGGGTTCCATCCTGACTGGATTGCACTCATCAAGGAATGTATAAATACTGCTAATTTTTCCATTCTAGTCAATGGCTCTTCTACATGATATTTCAAGAGCTTCAAAGGCTTAAGATAGAGGGACCCTCTCTCTCCTTTCCTATTTATCATTTTTCCTAAAGCCTTAGGTAGAACCCTTAACTTTGTGTGTTTCAAAGGAGATATTTCTAGTTTCAAACCTACCTCTTACCTCGAGCCCATCTCTCACCAGTAGTTTGTTGATGATACCATCCTGGCCACCCTTGCCTCAGTTCCTTAAGCCCATATTATCAAATTGATCCCACTTTACTTTGAGGGTACTACTAGTTAAAAAGTTAATTTTCATCATAGCAAGGTGTACTTCATCAACACCCGTGTTAGATGCCATGCCTACATTGTTTTTACCCTCAATTTTACCATTGCTACCCTTCCTACAAACTTTTTAGGGTTCCCTCTCTTTGAAGGCCCTTCCAAAAATTCCCTTTGGAATATTATCATTGAACGAATTAAAAAAACTGGCTACCTAGAAAGGAAGCCTTCTTAGTTAAGCTAGCAAGGCCACCTTAGTCAAATATACTCTCCAAAGCATCTTTCCATATTTCAAATTATTATTGAATTATGCAACAAAATTGAGCAACTCCAAAGAAATTTTATGTGGTCTGGTTCAAATTTGAAGCAATGTATCCACTTTGTTGCCTAGGACTAGATTTGCTCAAGGAAGGAGCATGGTAACCTTGGGATTTAGAAAATCCACAACATGAATCTAGCCCTCATCACCAAATAGGGATGGTGAGTTATTACTAATGATAACTCTTTATGAGTTTCCATTATGAAAGAAAATTACCTTTGGCATAACACCAGTTTCTTGGATGATCCTTCTCACATCTGTGGATCAACAACATGGAACTTCATCCTTAATTCTAAGGAGATTATTAGGAAAGGCATTCACTGTAAATTAGGAAATGATGAAAATATTAATTTCTAGGAGGATATCTAGTTAGGTGATTGCATTTTTTTATCTCGTGTAGACCTCCTCTACCTGAAACCAATCACTGAATCCCTGTTCGGTTCAAAGGTATTTAGTTTTTTCATCCCAATCATAATTCCTGGAATTCATTCCCATTTTTCGGTATGTCTTGTGAGATGATACAACCTGCCTCCATCCTATCTAATATTTTATGTCTCTATGTCATTCTTAGTCTACCCTCCAAGTATTCAATCCTTTGGGCTCCCACTTCCAATGGTTTCTTCACCATCAAGTCTGCCTACACCCTAACTGAGAACCTTTCCTTCCCTAGTTTCCTTCCAATATCATCTAAAAGAAACACGTCATTCCCAAAGTAAGTTTATTCTTTTGGCTTGTCATCTAGGACAAGATCCTTACCATCATGAACCTCCATCGTCATGGCTTTCCATTACCCAATCACTATTACTTGTGTCTTCAGGATTTCAACTCTACCCACCTTTCTTCCTATCTTACCCCTTCTACCATTCTGTCATGTCCTCTCCGTTATCCTTCGTTGGCATTTTCTGGGTCTCGCCTACCCTCCTAAGTGAGTTATGTGTTTAGTGGACTAATAATTTCAAAGGCTTCCACCTTAAGACCTTTTGGTCCTTCTATACAGGGTTAAGCATAAGAGGTAGGACCCGAAAGGTACTTATAAAAAAATGGCGAAACTGTTTCGAAACGACGACGAAATCTGTCGAACTGCATGTATGTTGGCATGGCAAATGATTTTAATTTTTCTCAAAAAATTGGCAAAAAAGGGCGAATTTTAAAGTTTTGCTGGACCAGGCCAAAAAGATACCGGCTACGTTTAAAATCTTGGCAAAATCTTGGACGCGAATTGCGGTCCGGTCATGGAACGGATGCATAATATGATCCGGTTTTGAACGGGTTGCAAAACATGAAACGGTCTCGAGTCGGGTGCATAATAAGTACCGGATATTCGAGTAAGAGATATGATATGGCGTCTAGTAAACATAAGGATTGTAGCACGACGCAACTTATCGCTATTGACGTTGTTAGGGGGAAAACACATGCAATATTGGCAAAGTTGATCCCACATAACTATCTATCCCACATAACTATTTATCCCACATGATTTAGTGTACTCTAATTTCAAAGCTTAAATAAGAAACTTCCTTCATAGTAAAGTAGGCGAAGATTCAAGACAAGAAGGGTGGCCTCTTTCCCGACGGGTGTAGTAGGCAAGAAATCAACTACACCCATCAGGAAGAAGACCAACGTGTCTTGTCCTGGATCTTGGCCTTTTACGACCATGGACCGGATGCAACGGATGGATGCATTTAATGTCACGATGGTACAATGGTCCCAGACATCGGGCGAGTGCATTTATGCATTCGGCAGGATGCATTTATGCATCCGAACATCGGGCAGATGCATAAATGCATTCGGCCATAATGCATCGGATGCATAAATGCATTCCAACATCGATGCATTTATGCATTCGAGTATCGAACGGTTGCAAATTATGCAACCGATTTAAAATTGGAGCATATTATGCATCCAGGTGTCGAACGGGTGCATTTTATGCGTTCGAGTGTCGGGCGAATGCAAACCATGCTCCGACATTAAACCGGTTGCATAATATGCAACCGCCCGGTGCCCTAGATGCATACTATGCTCCATCATTAAACCGAATGCATATTATGAACCGATAGCATAGTTTAGTCCGACCACCATCGTACTGCCACGTGTCTAATACTGCATGTCCCATCCTGCATGTCTAATACGATGTTGCCACGTGTCAAATATGTTTCAAGTCTATAAAAGGGCATCAACAAGTCATTTTCCCATTTCTTTTCTACGACAGCTACAACCAGAGCTAACCTTTCTGATCGACCTTTCAGTTTCCATTCCCAATCCTTTTTCTTCCACTTCCAACTACTTCCAATGGATACCCCTTCCACAATCCAACCAAAATTCAAGAATTTTACATGCACTTTGATTTCAGATCTCATGACAATGCCAGGGATGAACTTTGAGTGGTTGTATAACGTAGGTTTATCAACCCTCATTTCCATGCCACATTTCAAAATAGACAAAGTGCTCCTACAACATATTATCTCTGGTTATGACCATGACAGGGGTACTGTAAGCATTAATCTACGATCTAAAAATATTGTTTTCAGCATCACCCCTAGAGATATTCATAGATTGACAGGTCTTCCATTTATTGGTTTTAATCAAGTGTCGTCGAGGTCACAACTTTCTCCAGATGACAAAGAACACCTCGATAACAATTACGGTCTTTCATCAGAAGATTTGGTAGGTATAAATCTTGTTAAATGTATTTTATTAATTTTCAATGTTTTAAATTTCTAAATTGACATCAAATTTTTTTATGCAGCTTCTAACGCCAAAACAAAAAGAGGTTTAGCGATTAACGATGTTAACCATCAAACTCTGAAGGCCATTATCGAGTTTTTCCAGGCCAGGCTTATTCTATTGGGAAGACCAAAAATTCTGTTTTGGGCACTGTATTATATTGTTCAGTCTAAAAAAAATGAAAAGTTTGATTGGTGTACATATATTTCTGATCGAGTCAGGACTGAGTTGCACGCGGTCAAACTTGCAACCGCCAAGACTCAGCCCCCCAAGACTCAACCCATTATGGGTAGTGTAAATTATATTTTAGCTTTATATTTTGAGTCTTTTCATAATTTGTCAACTACTCCTGTACCAACTGTTATGCATTCAAAACTATTGTCTATTGCCATGACACCAGAGGAATTGAGGGTAATAACTACATCATTGTCTTTGACATACTATTTTATAGTTTACAATATTTATTTTTTAATTTTTTTCATCTATATGCAGGCGAAGGCAAAAATTTCAAGGACTAAACAAATTGCTGCCAATAGGGGTCACAGGCCAGAGCAAACAGGTGATTCTGAAGATACGGGCTCTGAAGCAACACCTGTTACTATGCAGAGGTCACACAAACGTGCCAGGCAAGCAACTACTCATGGGGTGTCTCGTACACCTAGGTTTGCACAAAATGTGCAAGCCGAATCTAGTGTGGCCAACCCCTCCCCCAATGTAGAACAATTGCATCACATTTCATCTGGTAAATCTATGATTCTATGTGTAGTTAATTAAAATTTAGATTTCTTTTTATTTTAAGCAGAATTATAACAATTTTTTTTGACTATTTTTAGTTGATTCTCGTGATCAAGTAGTAACATCACAAGTTAGAGGGCATATGCCGCCACCACCTCCTCCACAAGCATCACACTCACCGGTTACATGCAATCAACAATAGGGACAGTCACCCTTTACACGCAATCAACAACAGGGACAGTCACAGCCTCAGCCTATGCGAGGGCAAGTCGGTGTTGGAAAACGTTTGTTTTCACAAGCCACTTCATGAAATTTTGGGCATGGGATTTCACAACCACAGACATCACAAAGACCAACACCAAGTTTGGTGGGAATTGGATTCTCTCAGTTTACATTTTCTTCAAATTCATAGGCACCTGAATGTTCTGGATAGGGATTGGACAATATTCCTCTTGATGATGATTACATGATGCAAGGCCCGATTGAAGGCTTCAGGGCAACATATGTGCTTAAATATAGAGCATGAGAAGAAGTCCCTGCAGCTCAGTAGACATCAGAACCACCCATCCAAGGAGACAACCGTCATCCTCAAGGTCCTCAAACTGAGGATGATGTTGTCAATTTTAATGAAAATATTTCATTGGCAGCCAGTACCGAGTCAACAATTCAGGAGTTTGTTTTGAAATATTTGCAAGAGTTGAAAGAATGGGAATATCGGGCAAAGGTCCTTATTAAGGAAATTAATGCCCGATATAAAAATTATGAAAAAAGAGATTCTATTTATTCTTTAGTCAAATATGAACCTGAAAAACTTGATGGCTTGCTAAAACAGGCTACTTCAAGAATAGTTAAATCTGATTTTATTTATGAGGATGATGTCTTAAATGTTGTTGTTGGTAGATTGGAGAATGTTAATGCTGAAGCCCAAGCATTTTACAACTTATGGGCTTCTGATAAGGAAAGGGTTGCAGTTGTTGAGGCTGCAAAAGAATTGGCTGAGGTAAAAAAGTTATATATATTCCAATTTTCTATTGCATTTACATTTTTATATTTCTTGAAAATTTGTAATAATTTCAATGTATCCCTTTTGAATAAAGTTTTCAATTTGTTTTGCAGTCAAACTTTGAAAACTTGAAAACACAAGTTAAGAGCATGGATGTCAATATTCTTACAACAAAATCATGTTTGATGAAATCAATGGAAATGAAAAAGAAAATGCGAGTCAAAGATTGCAGAAAACAATAAGTTAAAAAAATTCATCAGAGAGAAGTTGCATGAAGATCCAGAAATGGTGCTTGATAAAATGAAAGAAACACTTCCAACAATACTTGAAGATCCAAACAAAGAAGAAGTTGCATGTGTGTCAAGTATTGTGAAAGTACGTGACAACCTTGTTAGAGTTGGAGCACTGCCAGAAGAAACAGAAGTTGATAAAGGAAAAGAAATGGCAACTCCAAACACTAGTGAAGCATCCATGCACCAATCAAAAAATTGAAATTTGAAAATGTTGACAATGTTTTTAAAAGACTGAAATATGTTATTTCTATTTGAATTTGGTATGTGATATTTGAGACTTGAGTTTGAAAATGTTTTCAAAATACTGCAATATATTAATTTCTCTTTGAAAATTTTATGTTATATTTGAGTTTACAAATGTTTGAACGATGTAATTTCTGTTTGATAATGTTTTAAAAAGACTGGAATATTTATTTTCTGTTTGAAAATGTTATGTAGTAGAGTTAGAAAATGGTATGTAATATTTGGGTTTAAAGTGTTTGAAAGATGTGATATATGTCTTTTTGAAATAGTTAATTTGTAGTTATGATGCACAAAATTTGGGTTTAAAAATGTTATGTAATATTTGAGTTTGAAAATGTTATCTAATATTTGGGAATTTCTGTTTGAAATTGGTATGTAAAATTTGAGATATGAGTTGGAAAATGTTTAAAAAAATATTGCAATATATTAATTTCTGTTTGAAAATGTTATGTTATATTTATGTTTACAAATGTTTGAATGATGTAATATGTTTCTTTTTGAACTAGTTGATATGAAACATTCTGTTTGAAAATGTCATGTAATTTATGTTTGATAATGTATTAAAAGACTGGAATATTTATTTTCGGTTTGAAAATGTTATGTAGTAGAGTTAGAAAATGGTATGTAATATTTGGGTTTAAAGTGTTTGAAAGATGTGATATATGTCTTTTTGAAATAGTTAATTTGTAGTTATGATGCACAAAATTTGGGTTTGAAAATGTTATGTAATATTTGAGTTTGAAAATGTTATCTAATATTTGGGAATTTATGTTTGTAATTGGTATGTAAAATTTGAGATATGAGTTGGAAAATGTTTTAAAAAATATTGCAATATATTAATTTATGTTTGAAAATGTTATGTTTCTTTTTGTACTAGTTGATATGAAACATTATGTTTGAAAATGTCATGTAATTTATGTTTGATTTAAAAATATTGTAATATCTAATTTTGAACGATGTAATATAAATCTTTTTGAACTAGTTAATTTGAAATTTTTTGTTTGAAAATGTTTTAAAAAGACTGCAATATCTAATGTCGGTTTGAAAAAGATATGATGCACATAATTTGGGTTTGAAAAAGACTGCAATATCTAATATCTAATTTGTAGTTATGATGCAATATCTAGTTTTGTTTGAAAACGTTTTAAAAGGACTGCAATAGCTTATTTCGGTTTGAAAAAGTTATGATGCACATGAAAGTTATGAAAAAAATAATTCATTTAAATAATATAAATCTGGAACAATATACAGAAACCTGCTATCAAACCAATTTGTGTTTATCATTGTCAATGAAATGAGAGTTCAGAAACTAAGACCCAAACATAAAATTTTACAATCTACAAAAATGATTTAAGCCATGTAATTTTAAAGCAATAACGTGATTTAAAAAACAATTCATTGAAATAATATAAATCTGGAACAATATTTCGAAATCTGCTATCAAATCAATTCGTTATTATCATATTCCATGAAATGAGAGTTGAGACACTAAGACCCAAACATAAAATTTTACAATCTACAAAAAATGATTTTAGCCATGTAATTTTAAAACAATAATATGATTTAAAACAACAATTCATTGAAATCATATAAATCTGGAACAATATTGAGAAATTTGCTATCAAATCACTTCGTGTTTATTATTGTCAATGAAATCATGGAAAATTATCACTATGGAAGCTGAAACATATCAGCTTGTCCAGAAATATGTGTCTCCACCATCTGATCACTGAAAGCATCATCATCATCATTATCAATCGTATTCAACGTTCCTCTTCTGTCTACCAAGGAACTCCAGTATTCCAATGCCCTGTCATACGAAAATGTATCCAACTGATATGAGGACACATAAATTCTTAAACAATTTTCTAAATTCTTGTCAAGTCTGTTGCGGATTTTAGATTTAACAAAAGCAAGTGCACTGAAAACTCTTTCATCTTCGAGTGACCCCAAAATCATTGTTTCACATAATTCATATAAACGAAAGTATTCACTTATAGTATCTTTTAAGACTGTGCTTGGATACAATTTTTGCCACAAACGTGTAGTGGAACCAATCTCATGGATATCTGTCATAAGTGATGTTTGCAAAACCATTGTTCTTCCAAAATGCGATGATTGTTCTTTCAAAAGTTCACTATTGAGTAGACCATTAATTGCTACACCATTGACTTCCACACTCTTACTGAAATGGTCAATGAGATTACCCATATATTTAATAAACAACTTATTTGCATAACTGTATTCAGTACAAGGCCCCCAAAACATGGGGTTAACCACACCCATGGACTCAAGCAACTCATCTCTCTGAAACCGTTCTCTTATCTCACCTGTCAAAGTTTTTGCTATATTTGACAAATTACTCTTTGTTTTCTATATTACAACATGAAATCTATTATGTGTTACAGGAACTTCTTCAAAATCTTCCACAACAATACTTGATTGCCTTTCAAAACAATAAACAGGTATCATCTTTTCATGAACATTAATACAGAGATGATCATTGATGTCAAACTTCAAAAAGCTTTTTGGATTGTTCACGTTTATCAATGTATTCCAACTATCAAATACAGGTTCTGTAAAATCTGCATTAGACACATATAATGAATCAAGAAGCATGCATATTTGTTTTCTCATCCTCATAAAATCAACGATATAGATAGATCTCTCTTGTGCAAGATTAATTAATCTGTTCATTTCTTTTAACATTGGAAGAATACCACATAATGTCAAAAGTGTTTCCAAGTCAGTCAAACGGAACAACATATCTTTTGCCTTATCAACTATTATGCGATTTGCATGCATAAACCATGTCAGTGATTGATATTCTGCCAAAACTCTCTGAGCAGGTTGAAACAGTGAAATCCATCTTGTATCCACATCTTTTAACAATTTTTTCCCTTCTGTAACTCCTAGTGCAAATTGTTGAAACTCTGCAAATATTTTCAGACTTAATGAGAAATAAGAATGAATATCACGAACAAGGTTTTCAACTTTAGCAACATTTGAAAATGTGCTCACAATTTTATATGCAAGATTTACTCTATGAGCCATACAGTGAATGGGGATCATATATGGTGCAACTGTGGTTTGGAGTCGAACACACGTACTAGACCTGTGACCTTGCATAATAGCAGCTCCATCAGCTCCAACACAAATTAACTTTGTTGCAATGTCTATATCATTCATTCCCGCAATATTCTTTAAACTTTTAACAACAACATTATAAATATTTTCTGCATTTGAACTTTCCAACATCTTATGTATTCCCAACAAAATAGGCCTTCTAACATGATTTTGAAATGTGTACACATGCATGCAAATCCAAGAAGTGTTATCCACAATTGTTACCTCATCAATAGAAAGTGAAATGAATTTGGCAAGTTTTACTTGCTGCCTTAGGTCTTCTTTCTCAACCAAAGATAAACATTTTGCCATTTCCCAACCACTTCGGTCCGACCAATGAGAACTAGGAAGGTTTTGCACATTAAAAAGGCATAATAGCTGCTTATAATCAATAAAATCGGACATTGGTCTACCTTTCTTGAGAATATTGTAAACAATGGCAAACTGCTTACTTTTTGAAGCAAAAACAGTCTTCTGTAATTTGTCAAATTGGGCTCCAATTGTTCCACCTTTCTCAACAAGAGATTGTTGTTGCTTTAAGTGATTGTCATATTCTATAGCATATCTTAAATGCATACATTCTGATGCATCCTTCCACTTAACTTCTTTACTAACTTCACCATTACTTTTTATAACTTTAACATAACATTTGCCAGACATGTTTTTCAATTGTATCAATCTTGTTTTGAAGCCTATGATCCTTACCAAGTCTCCAACTGCAAATTTTGCATCTACATTCTTTTTCATCAATTTGGTTATCCTCAGTCATGACAAGCTCAAGCCAGGGAAATATTTCTGCCCATTATTTCCTAAATCCCCTTCCAAGTATCCAGAGAGATGCTTTTCTTTTTTTGGAATTTTTGGTTGAAGATTCAATTGACGCTTGTAATGATTTTGATTTATCACTTTCATTTTCAATTGTGATGTCATTTTGCGTGTTGTCATCAGGTGTTTGTTGGATATCATTTCTAAGGGGATTTTCAATGAAAGTCATCTCTTCTTGGGGAATATCTTCAAGTGGAGGCATATCAGGATCGACAGGGTATTCTGCATAGTAGGATACCATAATATTTTTTATCACTATTGGATGAAAAAATTTACAAAAAAATATACAAATCGTCAATCAAGCACATACTGGGAAGTAAAAAATCATTTGTACCTTGAATTTGCATAGATGTCGTTGGCTCATCGCATTTCAAAGTTTGGCTAAAATATTTGAGGATACTCTTTTCAGCAGAAGATTTGGTGCCCTTCTTTCCATCACTGGGTGACAATTTACTAGTGACAAAATAAAGTTAAAGAGGGTGTATTTTTTGGAGGCCTTTAGATATTATTGTAAATAGAATAAACACTTGTTGGGTAGTAAATTATACATACTTTTTTCCAGCCATTCTTTATTGTGAATTTATCAGTTTATGCCACTAGTTATTATTCTGGTGAAAGCACTCTAACAGAGAAAAAGAGCATCAATATGTCAATAGAGAACCAAAGCATTTACTTATGTATAATCTTAGCAATAAAAAAATATCTTAATTAAAACTAAGAATCAAAGCAAAAGAGAGAAAACAAGGGAACAGACTCAACAGAGCAATGACAAAACAGAGAAAAAAAGGGAACACACTCAACAGAGCAATGACATTCAAAACCTGGAAAAATAACAAGCAGAACATGGCAATATAAAGAAAAGTAGAGAAGTGACAGAGAACCTAGTGCTAAAAGATAGTATATCCATATGCAGAGATACTGGTTCCGATCGGAGGTAGACAATGATCCTAGTAAACACAGGTCCATTCGATTGCATGAAAGTGTTCGGACTCAAAAATGGTTTCGTTCGATTGCAGGTTATAGATACAAAAGTGTCTGGTCGGTGCATAAGGTTCCATCCCTCATAAAGGTTTCATTTTCATAAAGGTTTTCCTACACAGAAGGTTTCATCCGACTGCACAGAAGGTTTCATTCGATCGGTTGCACAACAGGTTCCGTCCGCTGCACAATAGGTTTCGTCCGGTTGCACAAAATTAGTCTCGTTCGGCTACAGAGCAGGACACTATTTCGGTCGGTTGCAGAATTAGTTTCATCCGACTGTAGAGCAGGACACAGTTCTAGTCGGTTTTAGGATTAGTTTCGTCTAGCTGTAGAGCAGGACACTGTTTCGATCGGTTGCAGAATTAGTTCCGTCCGATAGCAGAACAGGACACTATTCCGTTCGGTTGCTGAATTTGTTGCGGTCGATGGCAGAAAAGGTTTCGATGTTGTGACGAATTGTGTAGGTATTTTCCCTAGGGTTTTAATTATATATAGAGGTATACTTGGCGAGTTTGGCGGGATAATTTAGAAATTCTAAAATTTTAGGGCTAAAAGGGTACTTTATTTAGGCGGGATTACTTGCGAATTTTTTAAAATATTCGTGATACTCTCATCAAAGGATGGCTAACCGACACCGAAAATTTATTTTTTCCCAAAAATTCTGGCTACATGGCCGACGTTCGGGTCTCAAAAATTTCGCGAATTTGAATTTTTGAAAATGGGTTTTTTCGCCCCAATGGCGAAGTTTCGCCGCTATGCATAATGTTGCTTCTATATCCATCACTTTCTCTGGGATATCTGGTGCAAATGCAATTTCTATACTTTTAATGATATAAACTATGATGCCCAGTATGTGCTATCCAGAATCCTTCATGTTGCTGCTGAGAATATTTTTGTCACTCATAGGAATGACAACATTGAACTAAATATTGAATATTTTTTGGCCTCTACTCTTAATATTCCTAATTGCAACCTCCATACTCTGTATTTTAAGGTTGATCGATCGCTGGTCAAATGGTCTCCTCCTCTAGGTTTTCTCAAACTAAATTTTTATGGAGTAACAAAAGGGAATCCTAGACTCGTTGGTGCTGGAGGAATTGTCAGAGCTCACATAGGCAACATCATTTTGGACTTTTTTGAGAATCTAGGATATCATTTAGTCATTTTGTGAAAGCCAGGGCACTTCACCAAGGTATTGTCTTGATCCACAACATGTAGTGTTCCAATTTTATGGTTGAAGGAGATTCCAAATATATCATCCAATGCTTAATTTTTGAGAATCAGTCTATTTCATGGAATATTTCCAACATGATCTTTGAAACTAGATGTCTAATGCAATCCTTTATGAGTGTCACTTTTAATCATGTTTATCGTGAAGGCAATCATGTTGCTAATCTCCTTGTGAACATTGGGATATTTGAATAGAGTCTCACTGTCTAGAGAGACTCTTTTCCTCAGTCTCTAATCAATATAAATGCATTTGAAGTTCTTGAGCAGCAAGATGAGAGGGCATTTGTGGTGGGGTCACCTGGGCTTCACGTGGAACTATGATAATATTTTTCATCATCATATGATGAATAAAACTATGAGTGGAAGACAAGAGTCGAGGAGTACTCATATGGAAATAAATTCTAATAAGGATGCAACATCACACTCCAATGGTGATATCACTTTTAAAAGGGTGAATTTTTACATGGTGGAAAAAAATTAAATTTAGGACCATAGCATCTCCAATATGGGTCACATGTCAAGACACGTCACCTTTCATAATACCTTTAGAATAGGGTTTTGTGGGACTCCTTGGCATGTCCACCTTCAATTAATGACAAGGTGGCTTCATCATCCCAATTGGCTCTCCTCCAATCCTCGTCAACACCACAAAGTTTTTCTCTCGACTAGGTTGTCACAGGTGGTATATTTCAACAATTTTTTGGGCCTTGATCACCCTCTTCATTGGCAGTGCTCTTCCTAACCTTTATATTTTAATTGATATGAGTGCCAATATTTTTGGAATTCATCACCCTGTTACCTTGAGAGATTGTGTTTAGTTCTTGTGACCATCAATGGAATACGTTCCTTGCCATTTTTTATTTGGCTTTCCTATTGGGTTTCTCTTGCTTGCATCAACCCATATGTGTCATTTGAATGTGACCTGTGCTTGCTATTTTTTTGTCTGGATTTCCTATTGGGTTTCTCTTGCATGCATCAACCCATATGTGTCATTTGAATCCATTCTAAGAGCAATCATGATCCATGTTTCTCCGACCTGTGCTTGCCATTTTTTGGTCTGGCTTTCCTATTGGGTTCCTTTTACTTGATCAACCCATATGTGTCATTTGAATGCACTCTAAGTGCAATCATGATTTATGTTTTTCTAGAGCATGGTATGCATTTTTTGTGCCATCACATATGGAGTTGGGTTTGGGTAGGCTCCCTTGTCTTCTTAATCATTATTTTTCGGTCCCTCATGATGTTATCTTCCCTTTGCTTTCTTGCTTTGGTACATTATCCCATTGCTCTCTCCCTCTAGTCTAGTCCTGTCTTGATGGCCAAATTCAAACCCGTTGCCCTCCACCTAATTGCACTGGTTGAGGATATTTTTTGTGATCATGACCTGCTTAATTCTTTGCAATTGTTTAATGACCATGACCTTTATCTTTACCTAAAGTTTATGCATACTTGGGATGGAGGGCATGTCTTCATCAATGGGTTGAGCTTCACAATCACCGTAAACATATTTTTAGAGATCATGGGGATCCCAATGAAGGGGAAATTATTAATCAAGAGAAGCATTTGCTCCAAGACAAACTGGCTCTCTTCTGGGGCCATGGCAAATCCTTAGGCAAGGAAAAATGTGGTGTTCTACAAGATACTCTCTTGAAGTTGTGGGACGTAGTAATGGTCATGGTTCTTCAATACTTCATACTGGATAGTCCCGGAGTGGTGTTACAAAGCTTTCACTTAGCTTTCCTCAACCACTTACGGGGGAAGAAAACAATTAACATTCTGGAGTACCTTTTTTTATCTATTGAAATATCAATCCTTAATGTCAAGAGGGGAGTCTCTTCACTTCCCTTGCACCAATGACTGCACTTGTTGATGTATAGCTATGTCTTGGAGTGCCAAACTCAAATTGCCATGGGAGTGGTGGTCTCTACCATGGGATCTATGGACAACGCTAGAGGAGCAAGCAGAGACACTTTTACATCTCTAAAAACCAATTGAATGCTCAATTTTAACACAAAGCTAGAAGGAACACCGACCACTCATCATTCCACCAAAGCCAAAGCAAGTAGAAAAAAATTAATGCCCCTATTATGGTTGATAATGATTGTTCTGATGATTCACTCTCTTTTCTGGTCAAACAAGAGACTGCTCCCAAGAAAAGTCACCCTCTTGAAGGGACCTCTACCAAACCTCCCCCCTATTGGTTTCTAGAGTGTCATGCTAGCCAAAATTTTTTAAAATAGGTCACCTCTAGGATCTCCATGACATCATGAAGGCTCTAGGGAGAATGGCCAGGATGAATTCCTTTCTACTATATTAAGTAGAGACCCTTCTATAATAATAGAAGGACCAATTTGAGATCCTGGAGGAGTTTAAAAGTCTGGTGGGCACTACCAAGGATAGGTGTGATGTAGTTGGGAAGCTGAACATTTAGCTATCTATGTTTATTTGATGGTTCTCTGAGGTTTTTGGTATTTTTATTTTTCTTCTCTATTTACCCTGCATGGGATTCTCTTTAGATTATGGTTTTTTCTTTTCATTTTGTTGTTGCCATTGCATGGGTTTTTGAGGATGGTCTTATTCAGTTCCTATGAGGGATTTTTGTTTCTCCTCCTTGGCATTGTGAGGTCTCCTTTTTGTGTTGAAGGAGGCTTACATTTTTTCTATATTTTACATTTTAGTTTGTCATTTCTGCATCTATGCTATGGAGTGTTTCTTTGATTGGACTACTTTTTTGTAAAAGGTTATGAGATTCTTTCCCCTTTACCAATTATATTTTTTTACAATAAATAAACAAAATGCATATGTTTTAATGTGGCTAGACCTATACCCTCATAATTCTAGCTTTAGGTACATTTCTTTCTTTTAGCATCCATTTTCATCCCCCATTAATTTTTAGTAGTTAGCTAGGACTCCCAAGGAACCCACCTTCTCTAAAGATTGAACAAAAGCAAGCCTAATTATTTTAGGGTTATTCTATGTTTATTAATGTCTGTGGGTGCATAAAATTTTCCTTAGACATATTTTCCACCAATATATTTTGGTACGCCGGATGGGATGAAAATATTATAGTTTGAATAAATCAGGGTTTGGTGATGCCTTGTTTTAAGTAATCATATTTTGTAATCACTTGGTGACTTTGTGTGAATGCAAAACCTAGATCCATGATAGGTTACCTTTACCTAAGCTCATAAAGCACAAATCCACCATGCTACCAATAGTTTTTGGTATGCTCAATGGGATCAAAGTCCCACATTTTGGATAAATCAGGGTTTGGTGATACCTTATTTTACCCGAATTCCTATCCATCACCTGGTGACTCTATTGCAAGCATAACTCAAATCTATGATATGTTGCCTTAGAAATCCTAATTGGATCTTAATTTTTCTGGAGGACTCAATATTTTATGAGCAATCTTGACCTCATTAGCAGATAAATTATGCTCATTTGGTAACTCCCACCTGAAGGAAAGATCCAAAATATTTTAAATATCATTGTATCAATATATGGCTCAACAAAATTATCCTCGATGGGATGAAAAGGGTCCCCTAAATATCCCATATTAGCATGACATCTCCAAGGCTACCCTAAGGTCTTTACCAAGCTTTGATGGTATAGAAAAGACTATATTTGAGCATTGTCAAGATGTGGCTTCTCTAGATACTATTCATAACATTGCATCTAAGGATGTGATGATCAGGCTACTCACTCTCTCTCTCAAAGGGAAGGCATTATTGTGGTATAGATATTTAGAAAATGGAAGCATTTGCACATGGGTTGATCTAGTAGAAGCACTCATTGATACATTTGATGAATCCAAAAATCCTTTTTTATTGCTTACTCAACTCTCGTTCATCAAATAAGCTCCCCATGAAAGTATTGTTGACTTCAATGTTTGATTAAAAAGAATATAGAGAAGGATCCCCGATGAGTTCCAACCATCCCCTACCTAATAATACTTGTACATATCTAGGCTTTCAACTTTGACATAAATATTATTATTCAAAAATATGAAGAAAAGATATTCTCACAAATTTTCAAGAAGGCCATACAAGCCAAAAATATACTAATTCAAGTGGAAAAAATGCCTCCTAGGGAAGTTGCATATCCTCTTCAACCCTTCACAAGTGCATTTCATGCTCCATTCCATGAGAAGGTCAGATTGTGCCCATATCAAATAATAGAGGATGATATTTTTGCCAATCCCCATATGGACAAGCACCAAATAGAGCAAGAATTGAAGATAAAGATTCAATGGTTGGCTAAAGAAGTTAAAAATATGGAAAGATAGCTCTCAAAAAATAAGATACAAGATCTTGGTAGCTACAAATTGACCCATATTTAGTTAACAAGTTTAGAGAAGAGGGTGCATTAGGGTAATGATAAAGAATGAAAAGACAATCAAATCTAAAGCTTAGGAATACCTTTGTTCCATAGTGATTTTTAGATTGTGGAAGATAGTAATAATTATGAGCAAGTGAGAGGATTCCTTGTGATGAATAATGTAATTTCTTGTAGTACAGTGCAAGAGTATGAATGTTAGAAGGACATATACCTGGTGATATCTCAACTAAAGGAATATATGGATGGTGGTGTTCCATCCTCACCAATGCAAGGCATTAGTGCAAGAGACCAAATGATTTTGTAGAATTCTCCTTCACAAAGCCCATCACTATGCTAGAAAATGTTGGAGGTATATAAAAAGCTATACTTTTTGGCTATCAATGCTGAGTAGAGAGCAAAAAGGATAGAGCAATTTCACAACTTATTCAAAAGTTTTGTCCCTATGCCAACAAGATTGAGGAAATATTTATTGGTATCAAAAAAGGTGGATCTAATTGATGTTTCCATTGGAAAATCACCAAAGATTAATGGTACACATGCACTAACCAAAATTTCCCTCCTTAATTCTCTAAAAGGCTATCTCTTTCATCAGAGAAGCATATAGTACATAATTGTGTGGTGGACCCAAAGGCCCAAATATTGATCATGCTAGTAGAAATTTGTAGAATTATAGATCTGAATCCAAACACGTAGAATCCAAATGTGTTGCATTTTAGGGGAGAGTGTTTAAAGAGTGTAGAGACATTATACAAGATTCTGATGTTAATATGTGGGTACCTAGATTTGCCTATCATACAACATATAGAAGTTGATAAACCATCGATGTTTAGGATATGTTTATACCTAGATTTTTTGAAATAGATAGGATGGTGTATAACCTAGGAGCATGATCAGAGGATATTTCCAAATGCTAGAAAGATCATCATGGTACCAAATCAAGGATTTCACTCTTTCTTTGTTAGAAAATATGAAGAGCAAAAAATGAGCCCTACGAAGGAGCTCATATGTAAACTAAGGGTAAAATTAGGCAATCCATAAAAAGTATGGTCAACTAAGCTTGAATTAAATTTTCTATCCTCTGAACGGATATCTTGTAATATCCTAAAGATCATATTTCAAATTCAATGGGATGTAAAGGATTGCAACTATAACCACTAGATGACAACTTAGAATGTAGCAACAATAGAAGAAAATAAAGTATGGATGACAAGCCATATGGGATTCATGAAGGGAAAAACCCTATATCCATAACTAGAAGAACCAATTTTTGGATGCAAGGCTAAGAGGACAACACCAGGTTTTGTGTCAACTACCTGTACCAAAAATACTAAAATTCTAGAGTAGGGGGAAAAATTAGAATGAAACATTACTAGGGCTGATGATAATTGGAAACCATGGTAAACTAAGCACAGAGAGTAGCTCAAATTCAGTATCATATATTCTAAATATTGCAGGTTCATAGGATAATCTGCAAAAGGTATCCTAGCTCAATCATGTTAGGCACACTACAATTTTGTGTATATAGTTTATGAGTAAATAAGCATATGCATCGGGTACATGGCCACTCAAAAAGTGGCATCATATTGTACAAAGGATGTAAATATATTTAAAAGGAGGGATTATTGTAGTAATTTATTATAGATTGACCTAATCGTTAGAAGTTGTGGATGTAAAATAAATTCTAGGTGTCATCAATTATTTTTATTAGAGTTCTTTCTACACTCCTCTCCATGTCTTTCTCCCCATTATTTATTAAAATTTTAACTTTGTAGCCCAATGGACAACAACAGAACAATACAATGTTTGTAGGAGATGCACCTAAAAATTTGTAGTAGTTTGAAGTGGAACTATCACAACTTGTGCAAGCAAAGTGATACACCATGCCATATAGGGGTACCATGTTAGCTAAGCAGAAGACACCAAAAGGGAGAACCTATGTTTATGTAAAAAATATTCCAAGATATGATTTATGTGAAACAAAATCTATTGAAAGTAGCGCCCAATCTAGAAGCATAAGTTCTAGGAGTACCAACTAGCAAAAGCATCCTTTGGAGCTCCACTCTATATAACATGGAAAGTGTAACACAAAATAAGTATTGTTGAAATAAGAATGGATTTGAAAGTGAAGTTGAATAAGTGCATGGAAAGTTATGATCTGCAAAAGTGGTTCCTACTAGACTGTGTAAGAAAGAAAATAGAATGCCAAAATAGTAAATGCTCTTAGAATTTTGTCTATTATTGAAACAATGGCTAGTAATAGTGGAGTATGCTCATGGAAGTGTAGTTTTTTGGGGTGTCCCATGGACCTAGTAATCTCTCTTACAATTTTGTTGGGATAATACCACAACTACCTTCCCCTTTGTTTCTATATTTTGTTAGGAAATTTAAGTTCTTTTGTTCCTTTGTTAATTGTGCCATAAATTATTTGGGTTGGTGGTCCTTTTAACGCTCCTTATTCCACATCCTCTCCTATTTTTCCTCATCCATGTAAATATTATTTCTTATAACACTTTTCCATCTTTGTGCTATTTCTTTTTGCTCCCTTTTTCCAGTCCTTTTCATCTTTCTATGCGTAAAACCTCCACCCCATCACCCACCACACTCATTTATCTTGTTGCAAGTATCAACTATTTTTCCTTCGAATTTTATTCTAGCTCCTTCCCCCCTTTCCCTTGCATTAGAAAGTGCTAAAAATAAAAAACATTCATCTGAGTTCCTTATTTCCATAAAGTGAAAATCCCTTGTGAGTCACCAAGAATGTGGGTGAATTTTTGCTTGTATCCACCCATGTGAATATTTTGGGCAAACAATATGACTAATAGCTAAGAAAGGTAATTTTGTGGACTCGACCAATGGACCCTTGTAGTGTGGGTAATTTTTCTCATACCCACTTGCTTCAACATTCAAGTAAAAAATAAGGCTCAAAGTTACAATAAAATGATTAAGTGTCAATCCTTGCAGAAAAATGGGTTGCTATCGAACTCTAGAGGAGTCCCAAAATTTTTTTGCAAAAGCATACAAAAAATACTAAGTTTTAGACTTCACAGAGAAGTGGCCATCCTCAAAACTCCATATGGGTCCCAGAAACCCGTCATGAAAGTGTTTGGAAAAATAATGGGTTGCTAGCAGACTCTAGGGGAATCTTGAGGGTCCATAACCAAGATGTACAAAAAATGGCCAAGTGTTAGGCTTGGCAGATAATTAGGCATACTTTGAACTCCAGATGGGTCCCAAAAAATTTCCAACAAAGGAAAAAATGGACAAGTCCCAAATTTTCGTCAACACCAACAATTTTGATAGAGCCCAAAAACTCATCATGGAAGGGCTTGACAAAAAACTGGGTTGCTATCAGACTCTAGATGAATCCCAAAATTTTGTCAATATCAAAAATGTCATCCTTCATCAAATCATGCAAAATCCATCACAGAGAGAAAATCTAGGAATCCAAGTATTAGAATGACTTGGATTTGCAACATCTAACTAGTACAAGGGAACCCAAAATTCATCTGGTAAGATATGGATGGTATTTCAACACCATAGTAATGATCACCATCATGATTTAGGTTACATGATTTAATAACCCATTACCTTCAGGTGTAGGTGGGAAGACATCATAGAGTGATAAAATTAGATGCATCAAATAAATCAAGCAACTAAATGCAGCCAACATAGCCCACTCCCATTTAGCATGAGTGTTCAGTTACAATGCATAGGGTGACAATAGAGAATATATAGCCTAGCCACTCCCCTAACACAAGAGCATTCCATGATCAAACATCATGATTATTTGTAACAAAATTCATTGTAAAAACTATATATATTAGAATGTTGAGCATTCATAAGGGTCATCTCTTTAGCTTTTACAACTCACATGTAAGAGTTTTTGCTATTCAAGAAATACAAGTGGATTGTTCATAACCTATATATTCTCTCATGTATGTATGAATTTTTGTTCATTTATTTTTGATAAAACTAGTTGGATGATTTAGTTTTAATTCTGCAATCTAGATTATATGCACTTCATTCTCTAGTTCTAGAATTTGCTTTTCAATAGATGAAATCAATATCATATGAGGATAAAATTGGTTGATCCATTATGTGAGCTATGAAATTTATTGTAATGAATTAAGCTCAACAATGAATATGTTTTGATGTAGCTTAACATGTACCCTCATGAGTTCTAGCTTCAACTACATTTCTTTCTTTCAGCATCCCTTTCACCCCCCATTAATTTTTAGCAATTAGCTAGGACTCCCAAGAAAATAAACTTCTATGGATATTGACCAGGAGGAATCCTAATGGTTCTCGATTTATTCTATGTTGGTTGAAGTATGTGTGTACACAAACCTTTTCTTATATAGATTTCCCACCAACAAGTCTTAAGTTAGATTACACTTTCAACACCCCCCCATAATCTAAATTGAGGATCTAAGGTGAGAATATATTAGTTACAATGATATATCCCTTACCTATACCATAATATATGCTCTAGTGGGACTTGGTAGATGATGAAGATCCTTCTAAATCCCCCTCATCATCTAGAGGATGTTCTCCCATCTTCAAAAACTCAATTTTAATCCTTTACTATTTTTGCAAGCAATTCTTTGTTCGATGACATTTCTTCTTGAAATATTTTCCAATGGTCTTTGAAACTTTTTAATACTTAGCATATCTTTTGGGTCCTTGGGTCTTAGTATCCTTAGGTTTGAATTTATTTGCATGATCCTATACTTTTGAAGTGCCATCATAATTCCTCATTGCTTCCTAAAAATTAACTAAGAGAGATAAAATTTGATCAAGATTAATATTTTTCTTATAATTTCAAGAACATAGGAATCATATGAACCATGAGGTTCAACATATATAAAGAAGAATATATATTAACAATGAAAGTCCACACATTTTGCATCATTTTATATAGTCCTTAATGTTATGAAACTCATATAATTTGAGAGAATAAATCTCTATTTCCAAATGACTTATCTCAATTATATTTACTTTTTCAAATGACTCATGTACTTTTGACCATACCTTGATAGGTTCATTCTCTTATTTGATATGAAAAAATAATTTTGGTTCAATCAACAAGGATAATAGGCCAAGAGCTTCTCCTTACTTATCATGGTGATTCCATTCATAAAGGGTGGCTATTTTATCTTCTTGAAATATGCACCATCAGTTCTTACTATGTAATAAGCTAATAATTTGAGTTAACCAGCTAGTGTAATTTTTTTCATGTAGTAAAGTAACAAGGTCTTAATGATCCATCTTATATAATTTCACTCCTAACACTATAATCGTTATTTAAATTAATTCTACCAATGTGTAGAGCTTGAAAAATAATATGATTTGAAAAAATGGTCTCAAAATGCTTCCATATGCAAAAGTTATGGTCTCTAGAATGTTTTCCCTAATGTACATTAAAAAGTAAAAAAATAAAGCCCCAATTATTAATTATGTAAATACAAATCCTGACCTACCACTTGGAATTCTCTAATTCACCGGTATGATCCACTAATTCTTGCCACTTAAACTCCTCTAATTTTCTCATTTGTTAATACTTATTTTTATATCATTGATGTATGAGATATATAGAGGTAAAATATGAGTATGTGTGGTGCTAATGGAAACCATGTTGTCTGATACATCAAACTTATATCCACTAAAAACTACAAAAGGCATGGGAGGGATTTGAACCCTGGTATCTCTTATGCTAAATACAACACACCATTTGTATTTCCAAGCTCACTAATAAGAGACATTGAACCACTTTATACACATTCCTTCTCCACTCAAAGGTAGTAATATAAAATAACCATCATGGAATTTTAACATGGGACAATGCTTCCTTAGAACCATTCCACTATCTAATCTATCACTACTTACTAGTGTGGCGAAACTCTAACACTCCCATAAAAGTTAAAACAAATGGTCTCTTGTGGTGGTAATACAAAAGGTAGGTGTGATTCAAAAATTTAACCTCTTGCTTCCAACTAACAGCACATACCATCATTTATTTAAAGTAGATTCCTTAGACTACCATTTCATCTCAAACATGGATAAAAAGTATGAATCTATTTTCTCAATAAAATGTTCACGATGAGTTAAACTCATTTCTGTCATATCCAAACACCTTAGCACATTGTAACCTAGCCACAATGGCATTTATTCTCAACATACAAAGGCACACCCCTTCTCCATGAACAAGGGTATTGCACTTCTATTTTCAAAATGGTACCAACCCAAAGTTGGGTATGCGCATCAAAACATGCATTTAAAATTTAAAATTTATATACTAAGTTTTTGAATGTAGCAACAATGCTTGTCATTTTTATTCTTTGAATTTATTTAGTGACACAAGACCATAGTCTCTCTAAATTAGAATTATGAAGTGATTTTTGAAAGAAGCAAATACTTTTTCCTCCAATATTTTTGGAAAGGAAGATAGTAATAAATAGGGTAAAAATTATTTTTGCCTTGTGTGAAAATGACTTATGAGACATGGAGGATAGATTTGTACAATGATTCATAAGAAATATCATAGGATTTAAATAGCATTTTTCTTGAGCAAGTGAGGTAGCTCCATACCTACTTTAATACCATGTTAGATTTCCCAATATCTTTTAGAAATGAACATAAGCAAACCATTCACACAAATTTTATATAGAAAGCATAAAATTGTGAAAAGGGAATGTGAGACACATAGAAATTGGGACTTCCCTTGATCACCATAATAATCATTGTATTATCCATGGACAAGTATCAAAACACTCTATTATAATATATGTAGTTGTGGGGGTATTTATACCAATACCAAATCCCCAATTACATAAAAGAGTTTAATCTATAGTGATTAACAAGAGGGGTTTAAGGTTTATTACAAGTTACAATATGCATTTAACCATAAGAAGGATAAACATGGACCATAGGGATTACATAATAAAATATTTCAATAAATTAAATATAAGTGTACCATGATTACCCCTAGAACTATGGAATATTACATTGTACCATAGCAGCCTTGGCCATAAGTTAGATTACACTTTCAATATAGTCCATAGTATAATTTAAATTTTCTAGGAAGGTACCCATTGATCTAAATAGAATATTATGGAGTGCTATTACAACATAATCCATTCACATCAACTTTGATCAAAACACTTATTGAACCCTATCTTATGTTTATTCATATCCAATTATACAAGCATACCTAGTTTTCATGTAATGGAGAGAATGCATGGCCTCTTTTACAATGATTACACCTAGAATTTTTTATTATGAACAAGACTATCTTATTCATTTCAACGATTTACCATAGTTTTTTAAATTATCTTATAAATTATATTACAAAGGCTAACTAGAAAATAAAATAATCAAAATATTGTGTCTCTCCTTTCTTGGGAACCAATGCAATAAATATAAAATCAATATCACTTATTATAGCATTATTTTTTCTATCCCCTTAAAATACATTCATCATGTCACTCTTCAATAAATACCAAAATTTTAAAAGGAAGATGTAGGAAATTCATTAGGGATAGCTGCCTTATCAAGGTGGAATGTGAAAACTACCTTCTATCTTCTCTATAGAGATCTTCCTCATGATTTTATTTTATTTTTGTGTGATAAATGATGGAAATTTTTAATAACGTACCATGATCCTCCTTATATTTTGCACCTTCTAATTGAATATCTTCTAAATAATTAATTGCTTCATTTTTAATTTCTTTTTCTTCCTCAATACTTCTTCCATTTGGAGTTGAAATTTTGTAATTTGACAAAAGAAACAACTTGTTTTTTCTATAGCATAAAATTTTGGGTCTTTCTCTTCCCTCCATTAAGTCATCTTTCCCTATATTTGTGGGACCAATATAGATGTTCCCTTTTCAATACATTATGATAATTAGAAAGTAATTGATTGTCTTACACATAAGCATCTTTTTTCTATTCCATTGATTTCTACTATCTTTTGTAAATTTTTTAGATTAAATTTTATTTCTTCTTTTGTTTCAAATATATTACGAAATATTTACATTTTTAATGTTCATGTAATATTGCTTTAGATATTTTATCTTTGGAAAAAACTTGTACTTACATATTTCGTCAAAATTTTCTTTATCCCACCATCACATAACCATTTGAAAGAAATCAAGATCTTGGAGACTAATAGACTATAATCAAAATAAAATAATTCACATCTCAATAGAATGGGTTTGTTTTCTAATCTTGCCTATAATAAATTATCTAAAGAGGTTATATACTCTATTTGTAACCATGTATTAGATAACAAAAATATGTCCAATATTTTTGCTATATAATTTTTTCCAATGCATCTATTATTCCATGTATATTGAAATCTTGAACTAATAACATCCCAAAGGCCATTTGAATTGAAAAATAAATAAAAATTCTTTATTTATTTGGACCACCTAGAAATACCACCCTTTATTTTTTAAGGAGAAAGAATTGTTTTGAAGTTCCCCAAGAATCCATAAATTATAATTATGAGTCATCATCGAATTTGACATAATTAAACCAAGGTATTTTAATATATTTTATGAGTAATGATAGTTAGAGCATATACATTTATAACCCCAATTTTTGATATTTTTGTCTATCCTACAAAAAGGATTAGCAACTGAATTACTTTTTGCTTCTAGAAATCATCAATTATATTTGCAAGTTTCCATATTTTTCCAAAACCTATTGAAGCTCCTACAATAGATACTCAATAATCCTCTATCTTTCGAATATTTTTGAATGCACCATTGCATTTATTACTACTTAGTTTTGCTTCTTATATTAAAAAAAAAACTCAAGACTATAAAAACCTATTAATTTCCTAATAACTCTTTTCCTAAGGGTCTTATTCGTATCTTTAATACTAAAATATCCTTTTTTATCACCACATTTTTATTTTTATTTGCAAGCTTATCCCCACTTCTTATTAACACTAAAAAATTTTCTTTTTGTTTTCTCATATTGATTTCCCTTTGAGTTTGCTTGTCTCTTTATTCTTGTTATAAGATTAAAATCTCCTTTCCTCGTTCCCACAACTTTTATATTCTTGATATATTTTATTTGTCCATATTATTCATAATGAGACTTATCATATCGAGGTTTATATTACCCTAAGGAATCTAAAGTGCAAGGAATTACCTCAAAACCACTTTCTTATATACGTTTCGCTTGAAATTATAAAGGTCTAGGATTATCCTCCATAGTCATTAATTTATTATATTACCTTGGAAATCCTAAATTGCTATGAATATCCTCCATAGTGATTCATTTATCATGTTATTCTTGAATACCCTAGAGGGCAAGAAATAAAATCTACATTCATTTATATAATAAGGATAGGATTTTATATTTCTTTAGAAAAGTGAAGATGATCTACCTTAAATAGAATTTATATCTCCTATCTTGTTTTAAAATTTGGCTTCACATTTTCCTTCATACCTTTAATTCTTTTTAAGTTTAAACTACTAGAGTAGACATGTTAAGGTATAGTATTGAGATAATAATTTTACCCTTTAATATTCTACACATCAAATATAAATGGTACATATTATATGATTAAATAAACATAAAGAAAACAAATAACAAGATATTAAAAATATTAAAGGAAATTGATACTTATATATAATCGAAATAGAGGATATTATACTAAAAATATATATTGTTTTAGTTTTATAAAAAAATATCCAAGTATCAAGGAGAAGCATTTTAAGAGAGGTAAATATAAAATATTTAATATTTGATAGATCTTTGTGTTGTATCATAGTTTTATAAAGTAATTCTTTCATAAAGTGGATCTTTTGTACTCTATCATAATTTCATATCTATTAGAATTGAATACAAATATGATGGAAATTCAACTCTGATAAGATACATAGATTTCCAAGCTATGAGAGTGATATGATGATAGGAAATATATGTTAACATATTTCATGGAAAACAAACAATTTATAATGTTTCTTTTTCATTTATAAAAGTTGAATATACTATTTTATCAAAAACACCTTAAATTAGTATATCTCAAAAGATTGCTTATAAAAGTTGAAAATACTATTTTGTCAAAAACACCTCAAATTAGTATATCTCAAAATATTTCTTAAGAAACAATATGACTAAAAATAATTCTTTTGTTGTGATAATATTCAACAACTATATTTTATGGAAGCACCACTAAACTCATAGAAAAACAAATTTGATGGAAAAAACAATTTGTAATGGATTTTTCATTCATAAAAGTTGAATATATTATTTTCTCAAGAGCACCTTAAAATAGTATAGTTAAAAATATTGCTCAAGAAATGGTACCACTTTTTTATTGCAATAATATATAACTATATTTTATAATAATTAAAGCACCATCACATTCAGAGAATCTTGTGTATTAAATGAAATAAATGCATATTAAAGTACAACATTGTGTTGTTTAAGATTTAATACAAGAAAACATATCACACCTAAAATAATGTTATATTGAAAATCAAATAACATATATTTTTATTAGTATTGGTTTTTGGCTTTGCATTGAAAAATAAAATAACATGTAGTTTGAACAATGTTTTATCATAATACAAATTATCCAAATTTGAGACATATTATATCTTAAGAAGTTAAATGTAATTTCAATTATAAATGTAAAACTATATTATCAACTACCATATATAAATATGATTATACCCTCAAAAATATGTTTACATTAAGACTGATATTTCTCGAGATCTCAAGGAATCTACTGACATACAATTTGGTGACACTATGCTTTTCCAACTGATCCTCTGTATTAATTTGTCTAACATATGTTTTTGATGTCAATCCTCAACACACAATATCAAAGATTATCCCTTGATGCCACATAACATGGACAAGAAAAGCCCCACCACACTGAGTGCTCCCACTCCTCAACCTCAAGAGGTAAGTGCTCCCACTCCTCAACCTCAAGAGGATGATTCTACGATTGTGGGAGGGCATAAAAATCCACATTTAGATGTTTTTAAATGTACACATTCTGAGTTGGCACATGTATCACAACAAGTAAAAAAATGGTATGAAAAGGAAAAAGTTGATCCTCCAATTGAAATTGTCAACAATGAGTCTCCTCAATATCAATAGATTCATACCCCAAGGGATGCAATAGAGGTTGCTTCACAGTCTGCTCAACTGGACAATCCTCTAGTACATTTACCCTCGACTAATACAAAATGCTCCCACAGCCCGAGAAGGAGATTTGAAGAAGATATCGCTCCAAGAAATGACTTCATATGACCAGTGTTCAGTTAGGCAGGTATATTCCTAATTCATCCAACAACTATATGTGTTGGAGTATCTTAGCGACGATAAACATATGTCATTGGATGCAGAGCCATCATCGATGGAATTGGTGGTTCCTATGGAAGAAGCAAAATCTAAATTTCCTTCCCCTTATGTGCAATTTCAGCTTTCTTGTAGTCCTCGACATGGAAAAGAAGATGGAGGCAATCTACCTAGAAAAACGATTTTAACCTTTCAACTCAAGAGTTCCAATAGCTTTGCGGCATTGGACAGACACAAAATGACGGAGCAATAAGTCTACTTAGTGGGTAGAGCTACAATTCTATAGTTTAAGTTTTTTTTACTCTAGTTTATTTTTCTATGCTTATTTATGTAGTGTATTTACTCTTTTAAGGGTTGATTCCAGTTTTGATTGTATAGATAACCTTGCATTCAAGGTATGATCTTTCTAACTCTCTTTTTATTATAACCTCTTTTATTTTTATTGAATATAATTATTAATTTTAATAAAAAATAATAATAAATTATTAGTAAATATCTATTAAGTAATATATATATATATATATATATTTTACTATTATACTTATACCTATATCTAAAATACACAACAAACTATATCATCAATTCAATAGTTTTACATTTTTTATATAATCATCATCCTCTATCTATATGACCTGTTTCAACTAAGGAGTATGGTGTTTGTCTTTTATTCGTATATTAGAAGGTTTCGTTGCTCTCAACATGAACCAACCATTATTCGTATATTACAAGGTTTCGTTGCTCTCAACATGAACCAACCATTATCCGTATATTACAAGGTTTCGTTGCTCTCAACATGAACCAACCATTATTCGTATATTACAAGGTTTCGTTGCTCTCAACATGAAACAACCATTATTCGTATATTACAAGGTTTCGTTGCTCTCAACATGAACCAACCATTTAATTATGCGTATATTCTTTCAATTTCAATTTGGAATATATGAAAACAAGACTTTCTATTTAGAGTTAGCTAATGTTAGTTTAGTGTGTAAAATTCCTTGGTTCTAACCAGTTTTTTCAAATATAGTTTATAAAGCATATGATGGCAAGTTTGGATTTATAATAAATTGGAACTTAAGTATAGGTTAAAAAATATTAAGGTTTATTGGTTTATAGTAAATTTGTTTGATATTTTATTATTTATTTAAAATTTTATTATTGGTAAAAAATAAATAATAAATTTAAATTTATAATAAATTATTTAAATATAAAATATTTATTTAAAATATATATTTTTATTTAGTTGAGCTATAGCTTCATAAAATGTTGAGTTTTTAAGCCTAGACTATTGAAAATAGCACGTTGGTTTTAGATGGTGCAAAACTCCTCCGGCCTATGCCACACTTATCCCAAAACTCCTTGTTCTCCCCACTATGCACCACTTGTCCCATAACTCTTGAGAAAAAGATTGGACAAGGTTTAATCGCTGGATTGATACCTTCATTTGAAATTTTTCCAAGGTTTATCTATGGATTCAAATTTTGATTTGAACTAATGGGATTAGAATATCTGGATCTCTAAAATTTCACTGTCTTTGTATTATTTACTTCAAATTTAATGAATTCAATACAATATTTTTATTAGTTTATTGCATGCTTCTCTTTGTATTATTTACTTCAAAAATTAATAAATTTAATACAAAATTTTTATTTAAAATAAAATTTAAAAAATAAAAATTTATCCTTAAAAATATTTGTAAATAGTAAAATATACAACTATTAGCTGCAATTTTATAATATATTTTCCACGAGATGTACCCATCATCGCAGATTATGCTAGCTAACATCATAATGGACAACCGGCCGATGGATTGAATTTGAAAGTTTGCGTTGGATTTTCCGTCAGATTTTCCTAGTTAGGATCGAGAGTTAGAATCAACCGGACGGAGAGTCCGTTCCAATTCTTTTCTCTTCAATTTCTTTTCTCAACTTAAATAAAGGTAATAAAGACAACAAATGCTACCCGAAAGGATAAGTTAGATCTAGTTGATTTTGTCTTTATTCAGTTGTCTAAGATTTATAGTGACGAAGAGAAACACTGTTCATAGGCTGGTTTTAGGGACAAACTACCCTATTTAATTTATAGATAGTCCAAATCTCGTTGATTTTATTTTTATCCAACCATCTAAAGTTTATAATGACAGCTACAAATACTTTTCATTCGCAATTTAGTTTGCTTCATATAAGTTAAGTTCGAAACGTGGCATCGACAGAACCAGAAACTAGAAAGCGTTTTCCCATTCGTGTAGCTGTTATTTGTTCTGCTTGTCGGTTTGGATACAGTTTTTGCTTTTTCTCCGGAAACTGATCCTTCGCTGAAGAGACCATATATGTCTCAGTTCGTTTGTTAGTATTATCGTTTAATAATTTTGTTAGTCGGCTAATGTTTGTTTTTTCCTACTAATTTCATCCGTGAGTAGCATCAACCTCGTCGATACCTTATTTAGTGATTTAGTAGTTTAGTTTTTATTATTATTATTTGTTTAAGTATAAATAATATATAATAATGTATAAGAAGATTTAATATGAATGAAATTATTTTAATTATATTTATAAGAGGAAAAGAGTGTATGAGATTAAGAGTTTTAATATAAGACGAGGTATAGTGTATAACTATACTCACTTTTAAATTTAAGTGTAACCATGTTTAAAAAATAAAATTGTTCAACAAAAATAAAAAAGCTCAACATCTTGAATAAGAGGGCTTGGTTCAGCAGTCAAAACATTTTCGTAGGAGTGCAAAGACCAAGGTTCCAATTCCTTTGACCTCGTAATACGAGTAGGCGTGTGTAGTCGACTATGTAAAAGGTTTACCCGATGCAATTGGAGGTTATAGTGATGATAAGGAGCAAGATTCAAACCCACGAAGAGGCATATAAAATTGTAGCAAGTTATAGATTCCTCTAATATAATAAAAATAAAAATCTCAACATCTTCTTATTATCTTTTGAAATGTGTTTTTTTTATAAAAAAATTATTTATTTTTTCTATTCTAAATTATTCAAAAAAATTTATTGACGAGTGTACTTTTAAGGTGTCCTTCTATGCAATATTGATGTTCTTATAGGCTTCATATTCTATGATAAAATGTTTTGTTTGGGTCTTGACTACTCTTGCCATATAAAAGGCACATATTTGTTTTGATCATACCTTTTAAGAATTGGTCTTCTCTCTGTTTCACATTTGAGATGGTATGAACTAGATACTAGCATTTTTTATTTCCATTTGATTTTTGCATCTATGTATTTTTTTTGGTTGTATTTACAATTTGGGTTGAACTTGTGGATGTATAACTATTTTTCCCTTCATAAATTTATAATCCAAATAACAAGTCTAAATTTTTTCGTCACAAACTATTTAATTTTTTTGTTGGAGTTTGGAACCTCATAAAATTTAATGCTCCATTTATCCATCCATTTGTAGTTTTGTTTGATCTATGTGTCTTTTCTTTTATTGCCTATTTTAGAAAAATGCTATTTTCTATTTTTTGTATTTTCTTTAGGTACCCGGTTAGCCTTAATATAGCTTCTACTTTGGCAAAAAAGTCCTTGTTTGAACAAGTAAAATCTCATATGGGATTGATGCTTTAGTTTTGAAATTATTTGTAATTAGTTGCTTTTGAATTCTTTCTATTTGTGTCCATTTTAAAATTGATGTATTGTTAGCCTACACCTCACACCCATATAACCCTGATCAAATAACTAATAACCCAAAAAAGAATCTTAATGGTTTTCCAATCCCACAACTCTACTTTTTTGCCCTTATTTAGCAATGAGTAAATTGCCCTCCATCTTACTTGTATTTTTTTCATCCTATGTATTCCCCAATTGAGTTTACTTTGAGAATCTAACCCAAAATATTTGTTTTTTGTTACTACCTCAAAAGGATTTCCTTCAAATGTAATATATGGTTGTTTTTACTCTCTTAAATTAAAGAAGACCATAATTTTAGTTTTTCTCATGTTTACATGCATCCCAACTTCTATACAAAAATGCTCTACAATATTTAGATGTTCTTTTAAACTTTTAAGTGTCTTGCCAATCAAGATGAGGTCATTGACATGAAGAAGAAGTTTCACTACATAATTAGCCAATTGTATTTCTTCTTCTCTCGTGCTCTCTACCTTTTCCTCTAATTTGTCAATGTAAAGGTCAAATTAAGTACGTGACAATGAGAAACCCTATTTTACCCTAATATCACTCCCAAAACACATTAATAGTCCTTCTAGAGTTCTAATTTTTTTTTTTAAATAAAGGGGTAAAAATTTATTGATAAAAATTCTAGATTACAGAGTACAATTGAGCTTCCAACCAGGACTCAAATAAACAACCAAAAAGGCTAAAACCACTAGACTAGAATGATACCCAAAAAAGATAACAAGAAAAAACCACATTAAGTCTGTACATCCTTGTGGATCAAATCCCACAGGCGTTGAGTCCCCAGACGGGAGACTCTCCCAATTATCAATACTCCAAGGATCCAGCAGATCAGAAGCCCTTTTGGCCAGGTAATCAGCAACCACATTCCATTCCCTTGGAATGTGCACAAAGGATATAAATTTGAACTCTTCACTCATTCTAAGAATCTGAACGGCTATAGAGGCCAACTACCAATTAACTTCCTCCACCCTTTTATTGTTTAAAATATTAACCATAATTTGAGAGTCATAATCATAGATAATCCTATGCCATCCAAGAGAAAACCCCCTTCGCAATGCCTCAAGATTTGCAAGAGCTTCCATAAAATTGTTGGAGTGAACACCTTTATAAATGGAAAAGAAAAAACTGACACCACCAGTAGAGTCTCTTCCAACATCGCCAATGCCAGCATATCCAAGATTACCACTGGATGATCCATTAGTATTAATTTTTAAAACTCCTCTAAGGGGTGGCCTCCACCTACCATCTCTCCTAACCTTCTTGCTAAGCTGAGTAACCCTACTAGGGCTAGAAGAGTTCACACCATCCCTAAAGAGACCAAGGACTTGTTATACCTTATCCTCCCTAGAATCCAAAATAGGGTCCACATCACATTTGCTATGGATGGTTTCTTGAACCATATACGGGATCCTTTGCCATATCTGTTGAACAGCCAAATAACTGCCCTAAAATATGTGTTAGTTTTGTTCAAGCCAAATTTGCCAAATGATGCAAGAAGGGCCCAAATTCCAAGCCACCCGAAGGAAGGGGCCTTGGCCGGAGGTCTGCCTAGACTACTCCAAAACTCCACCAGGGACAGCACATGAAAACATGGATGGTTTCAGGTGCTCCACCAATGGTGCCAAATGTCTCTAGCAAAGGAGCATTAGAAAAAAAAATGAGGAGAGTCATCCTCATTATTATTGCAAAGGACACAAAAAGAGGGACCCTAAAATCCCCTCTTTATCACATTATCCCAAGTGAGGCATTTATTACGAGCTACCAACCAGAGAAAGAAGTTACATTTTGGCCAGGAAAATTTGTTCCACACCTTTTTCCACCAAGTGATAGGAAGACTCCCATACTTTTGCTTATCAAGAACCTGATAACCATAGGCTACCGAGTAGGTTCCCTTAGGATCAGGGTTCCAAGCCAAAATATCTTTACCCCTTAATGAATAACAAGTCCTCCTCATAATAATAAGAGCAAGCACCTCTCTGTCCTTGGCTAGTCCCCCCTGGGACCATTATTACGGATATTTCCACCTGTGCATCTCCATATTTCCAAAAGACTAGATTTTTTTAAAGTCCTCCACACGATACCAGTCTACTTCCAAGAAAAAAATGCTTAGGGAACGTAACCTAGGATATTGACTCAATATAGGAGGGTGGCCATCCCAAGAATCCTCCCAAAAAATAGCATTTGATCCCTGATTGCAAATCCAGAATAAACCCTACTTGATTAAATTAGCTCCTCTTTTTAGAGTGTCCCAGATAACTGAACCTTTCCCAACCAAGCTGACTCTAGGGATCTCAGCCTCATAAATACCTCTCAAGTATTTACAAGATAATATTTTAGCCCAAATATGATCTTGAGAGGTACACCATCTCCAATAAAGTTTTGTAGCCAAAGCCTGCCTTAAAAAGAGTTATCTATCGCAACCCAAGGCCTCCCTCTTGCATCGGCCTACATATAGAATCCCACCTAACCAAACTCCATTTAGATTGATCAAGTTTTATAGACCATAAAAACTGTCTTGACAAAGCATCCATGTCCTTGATGAAGTGAGAGGGAGCTATTTGTACAAAACATCTATAAATGGGTAAAGCTTGAACAACAAATTTTAAAAGCAACACTCTACCTGTAGTGGATAGCCATATGAAAGTCTAGTGATTCACCTTCCTTCTAAACTTATCAAGCATAGACTTCCAAGAAGATCTAGGTAGAGGATGATATGAAATTGGAATACCAAGATAAATGAAGGGGGGAGTCCCAACCTAGAATCTTAGAATACGAGAAATCCTAGCTTGAATAAGAATAGGGGTATTGAAGAAGAAAATAGATGACTTGTCCTCATTAATCAACTGTCCAAAAGCACCAAGATATATGTCAAGAGACCGGCTAATATTGCCATCTTCCCTAATAGTGGCAACTCCCAACAAAGCAGTATCATCAACAAATTGAAGGTAGGAAAGAGGTGGCAAACTACTATCCCACTTCCACCCCTGAATGAGACCCTGCATGACTTGAGACTTGAGAAATCTTCCCAACCCTTTTGCCATAATGATAAACAAATAAATAGATAAAGGATCTCCTTGCCTCAATCCCCTTGAGGCCTCAAACAACTCTAATAGCTCATTATTAACAAGAATAGAGAATGAGGAAGAAGAAACACAACTCATCACCCATCTAATCCATTCCTCCTCAAATCCAAAAGCAGTAAGAAATTTTTGAATAAATGACCATCTGACTCGATCATAGGCTTTGGCCATGTCAAAATTAATGAACATAGTTTTCTCCTTAGAAGTTTCCATCGAGTGAATAGCTTCTGTAGCAATAACAACCCCATCCAAGATTTTTCGGCTAACAACAAACCCTCCTTGCTCCTCAGAGATGATTTGATCAACCATATCTTCATCCTCAACAATAATTTTTGTGATGATCTTATACATAACATTGTAGAGAGCAATAGGCTTGAACATATCCAAGGAATTTGCTCCCTCTTTTTTAGGTATAAGCACCACAAAGGCAACATTTAGGGCCCTTAGCATATGTATTTTCTTTTGGGACTCATGGACCACCTCCAAAAGATTAAATTTGATTAAATCCCAAAACTCCTAATAAAAATCAATCGAGAATCCATCTAGGCCTGGGGATTTTCCTTTTTTCATCTTGAATACAACATTTTCCAACTCCTCAAGGTAAATTGGACCCATCAAGTGCTCATTCATCTCTCTAGAAAAAATCACTGGAATATAGTTTAGAATAAGCTTTTCATTATCATCATCTGATAGGGAGTCCTCCTTGAAGAGAGAGGAAAAATACCTCTTAGTCTCTTTTGAAATATCCCTGAAAGAAGAGAGTAGGGCACCCTAAGAATTCACAAGAGAGGTAATTAGGTTACCATTATGACGAGCCTTAACTAAGTTATAAAATAAGGTTGTGTTCCTATCCCCTTCTTGAAGCCAATCTACTCGAGCTTTTTGTTTCCAAAAAATTTCTTCTCTCAGTTCCCATTTAGCAAGGTCTTTCGCAGCCTCAGATTCCTCAACAAGAAGCTCCTTCATGAATCCCTGATATCTAATATTCCTTGAAGCTTCTTCCATCCTCCTAAGAGCTGCCAGCTTAGCCAAGGAAAGGTTTTCAAATTTTGGTCTATTCCATCTCTTCAATTTATGTTTGAAAAATTGTAGTCGCTTCATAAAGGAATACATAGTGGTGCCATGAGGAGGTTTACCAGTGGTCCACCAGCCTCACATGAAATCATGAAGCTTAGGATCACGAAGCCACATAAGTTGAAACTTAAAGGAGGGATTATTTTTTAGCCCTAAATCCAAAGCAGGGAGTTTGATAGGCCAATGATCAGATCCCCTACCCTCCAAAATCATAGAACTAGCACTTTTGTTATTACCCATCCAATAACTAGATATCAAAAACCTATCCAGTGTCTTTGAGATGGAAGCTTCCCCACACCATCTATTGTGCCAAGTAAATATCCCATTTTTTGGCTTGATGTCAACCAAGTTTAGGGCCTAGATCTGAGCACTGAAGACAGAAGAAAAAGGCTCGAGATGGTCCACCCGACCACGTTTCTCCTCTAGATAAGTGATAGAGTTGAAGTCTCCAGCCAAAATCCATGGGTACAGGGGAACCAAACTTCTCAAAAAGCAAATGTGCTCCCACAAATTCACTTTACCATTGTAATAAACAAGAGCATACACATTTTTAAGTAGGATGGTTTCACTAGATTCATTATCATGCCCGACCATAAAAATAGACCATCTGCTGGAAATCCAAGTAAGAGGGGATATCTTAACCGGATCCCATAAACAAGCAACACCACCAGCATATCCACATGCACCAATACACTGGAATTACCCCCTTATCCACAACTTGGGAGCAATATTGAACATACTATCAATAGCCAATTTAGTCTCCTGAATAAAAACCACATCCGAAGAATGCACACGAACAAAATCATGAACAACTTTTTGTCTGGGGATGTTGTTCAACCCCCTTACATTCCATGAGAGGATAATAATTTTTGGGGTTATAAAAATGGGAGTCCAATTTTCTCACAAAGCCTGACTCCACCAAAGTATCCACCATTAACTTAATTTTATCCTGGTCCTTCTTCCGACCCACCTTCATATTCTTATCCAAAAAACTTTTTTTAATTATTTTTTGTTGCAATCCCAACACCGTAGGAGTTTTGCAGTCCAAGGATGACTACATCAATGCCTAAGTAGGAAAGGGCATAACTAAATCTATACCACTTTCCAAAATAGTTTCCCTTATAGGGCTAGACCCAACCATGTCCCCTATACTCATATCCAAAGCCCTTTGTTCTTCATTTAAACCCCCTAGATCTGATTCCTTAAGTTCCCCCTCAAGAAGAGACATCTAATTTAGCCTTGTTATATTTGATATTCTCACAATGAAACTGAGAGGGGGGGTGAATCAGTGTAGCTATTTAAATTCAGATCTACAACTCTTTAAAACTTAAGCAGGGAGAACTAAAAAGAAATAGATAAAGCAATTAAACAAGAGAGCATTCCACAACACACGATTTAATGAGGTTCACTAGATTTGGCTACTCCTCAAAAATTAGACTTCTTGGACTCCCATACAAATCAAACCTTTACAAAGCACCAACTTTACAAACAATTTTTTAGCACCCATAGGAAGGAGCACCAACCCCTTATTTATCTACAGCAACAGAAAGGAGCACCAACCCCCTAATGCCAAGCACCAACTTGGACTTTAGTTCTGAACTGTTTCAATGACATAAAAATGCCTTCTCTTCTACAAGACCCTCACTGGTCTAATGCCCTTTAACAAGAACTACATATACTTACAGCTCTGCTATTCTCTCCTACAACCCTCTCTTTTGTATATTTTTTAGCACTATTTTTCCCTATACTTTTCACGGCTTCTTTTTCCTTTTATTTGGCAATACACAATACTCATGCCACGTGTAGAGCTCAACCCTAACCCTAACTTACTGTACACAAAACATTCTTTTCAGCTCTGCTTACTACGCTTTTGATAGCCTTAAATGCTTACTTACTGCTCTGACAGCCTTATCTGCCCACTTTATGGCTCTGATAGCCTTTTCTATGCTTTGACAGTGTATCCGCTATTTTGATAGATTTATCTTCTCATTTACGGCTCTCTGATAGTCTTCTCTTCTCATTTCAGCTCTAACAGCCTTTTCTGATCTCTTACAGCTCTAACAGAAGAACCGCCGCTCTGACAGCATTTTTGTCTTCTTCTCGGCCTACATGCGTGAAAACACATGTCGCGATATCATGACACTTTTTGCCTCTATACACTCTACTTGGCTTGCACCAGTGAAAACAAGACATGTCACGAAATCATGACACTTTTCACTTCCTTGCACTCTTCTCGGCATGCACCAGCAAAAACATGACATGTCACGAAATCGTGACACTTTTCGCTTCCTTGCACTTTTCTCAGCATGCATCCGTGAAAACATGACATGTCACGAAATCATGACACTTTTCACTTTTGTACACTCTTCTCTGCAAGCACTAGCGAAAACATGACATGTCGTAAAATCACGACACCTTTCACTTCCGTACACTCTTCTCTGCAAGCACTAGTGAAAACATGACATGTCATGAAATCGCAACACCTTTCGCTTTTGTACACTCTACTTGGCTTGCACTAGCGAAAACAAAACATGTCACAAAATTGTGACACTTTCGCTGCCTTGTGCCTTTTCTGTCTTTGGCCCGTGAAAACACATGTCACAAAATTGTGACACTCTCGCTGCCTTGTCTCTTTTCTTGCCTTGACCCTACGAAAATAGAACATGTCACAAAATCACGACACCTTTTTCTCTCTCCTCTTTCTCTTTGCTTTGGACCGTGAAAATGAAACATGTCGTGAAATCACGACACCTTTTTCTCTCTCCTCTTTCTCTTCGCTTTGGACCGCAAAAATGAAACATGTCACGAAATCGCGACACCTTTTTCTCTCTCCTATTTCTCTTCGCTTTGGACCACGAAAATGAAACATGTTGCAAAATCGTGACATCTTTTTCTCTCTCCTCTTTCTCTTGCAATATGTCACAAAATCGTGACACTTTTTCTCCTTAGCACTTTTCATCTCATCGGATCGTGAAAACCTGACATGTCACGAAATCGTGACACTTTTTCTCCTTAGCGCTTCCTCTTGCAAATTGTCGTGAAATCGTGACACTTTTCCTTGCAAGATCTTTCTCTCAAACATGTCGTGAAATCGTGACACATTTCTTTGTGAGCTCCTTCTCTCAAACATGTCACGAAATCGTGACACATTTTCATCTGTCTATGCCTCTCTTGCAGATTATCGTGAAATCACGACACTTTTCTTTGTGAACTCCTTCTCTCAAACATGTGAAATCATGACAGTTTTTCCTGCATGCGCTTCTTCTTCAAACATGTCATGAAATCGCGACAGTTTTCTTACTTGCCTTCTTTGCTTTCAACATGTCACGAAATCGTGACAGTTTTTCTACTTGCCTTCTTTGCTTTCAACATGTCACGAAATCACGACAGTTTTTCTACTTGCCTTCTTTGCTTTCAACATGTCGTAAAATCATGACAGTTTATCTTGTGCTTTCTCTCTCTTCCAACATGTCACGAAATTGTGATAGTTTTGCCAACATTTTCTCTCTCCTTCGATATGTCACGATATCGCGACATTTTTTCCAGCATTTTCTCTCTCCTCTGATATGTCATGAAATCGCGACAAAAAACATGTCGCGATATCGCGACAGTTTTATTACTTGTATTTTTCTTTTATCCTTTGAATCTAGGCCACTTCTGTCTTCTTGGAAATTCACTGTACATGCTCTGACTAACCTTTGAACTCCTATCCACTACATCATCAATTGATCTATTTGTTTGTGTTGACAACAATGACAATAATGTTTCTGCACCTTGCTCAACAATATCCCCCTTTGGAATTGTTGGCAACACGTGCAATTTCCAGTAATTCTTCTCCCCCTTTGACAATAATACCAAAGGGTTGCTGCAGACTCCCCCTGAGTCCATGCACAACATTCTCAGGCACACAAAATTATAGTTAGCAAAAATTACAAACATGAGCAAACAAGTAAATCAAATATATAAATGCTCCCCCTGAGAATTTGTTCCCAATAGCTAAAAGAAAAATAACACAAACGGGAAGAAGAAAGGGGCAGTTAGGATAATGATGCCAAAATTTTGTAGCATCGGTTGCAGGTAATTTTCGCACGGCACCTGTCACATATTTTCCCCCAATTCCCGCTAAAATCATCGGCAAGCACTCCTACCCAATCCCAAACATGTACTAACGTTAACCGAAAAAAGAGGCAGTCAACCACAGCAACACTAATGCTTGTACAAGAAATTTAAAAAAATTCATAGAGAAACCAGTATGCGGGCACTTGAGGAATAATCATCTGCAATGGGGGGAAAGAGGAAACCCTAAGAAATACAGACAGGTGGCAAGGTGGTTGAGATTGTCTTCCAGGGTAGACAATGATGCGGCAGTCACGGTTCCTGACCTGAAATCGCCTGCTCTTCACGCACAGCTTCGTAACCGCCATTCAATAGAATCAGGGTCTTCATATCAGCGATCAACAACAGGTGCCATCGTATATCACGACGCCCACAACGCTAGCACACTACACAATAATAAAGGCATCTTCAAACAACTGGTCATCAATAAACAGTTTCAACCGCATAACTCCGCTCACTTTTGGCCTGCGATATCGGAGTCTTCTGAGGAAAGATTTAATGTCATTTTCTCTGCATCTTCTTGGCAAATATATAAAACTATTCACCGGATACCAGAGTCATAGAATTCACCGTCCACTAAAACAAGCCCCCATGAGATTTAAATCCATGGCATTGAACTGCCACGTTGCTATTCGGAACATCGTTCACGCAGCCGAAATCTCACTTCGTCGTCGAAAAACTCGCAGTGCCGTTAACCCTATCGTCCTCTTCGCCTCTCACAGACTCAGTGGCGTTTCCATCGTCGAAAACTCCACCTTTGCCACAGTAAACATATCTATCATGCATAGTATCTCCAACTACATTCTCGGATTGCATCTGTCGAACTCCATGTGCATGCTTCCAACACATGCATTTTTGTGTTCGCATGTGCATTTAACTCCTCTTCGTCGCCGGTCGAGCCACCAGCCAAGTCCAGAACATCGTCAGTGGACCCTCGTAATCTTCGCTGACTCCCGCCATGGATTTCTTCGAGCAACGATTTCGATATCCACAGGGAATGTTCCACAGAGATCTGCTTGCACTCCTGTAGAGTTCGAAGCGCACCCCATCTCCAACAGCGGCCCGGACCTGCACACCTCATGCTTCCAGTCCATCGATCTCAGGATCGAGTCGTGTCCCGCACGAAAAGGAAAAAAATATGACGGGTACTCGGTAAGTGGTTAAAAAAAAAAATAGGTTTCGTCTTCGAATCTGATGAAGGCGAAGTCGTCTGTGAAAAATAGGCCTTAATTTTGCGTTCTCCGAGGATTCTTTTCCCTTTCACTGTCTTTGATTCAAATTTTCGACGATATTCCCAATAGCTAGTCAGTTCTTGGGTAGTGTGACCACTCCCAACTTACTACGAAGGTATTCAAAAACTTCTTTGGGCAATGGTTTAGTGAAGATATCCGCTACTTGCTCTTTAGTTGGAACAAAATCCAATTTAACCTCATCTTCTGAAACTTTATCCTTCAAACAGTGATACCGGATTGCAATATGTTTGGTGCAAGAATGCATAACCAGATTCTTTGAGATGTTAATAGCACTGGTATTATCACATTTAACTGAAATTGGATCTTTGAAGTTAATGCCAAGATATTTCAGGGTTTGTCTCATCCATAAAATTTGTGTACAACATGTTGTTGTTGTAATGTATTCTGCCTCTACTATGGATAGAGAGACTAATTCTTGTTTCTTGTTGTACCATGATACCAACCTATCTCCAAGATAGAATGCACTTCCACTGGTACTCTTTCTGTCATCTATACATCTTGCCCAATCTGCATCAGAATATGCAAAAAGAGTGAAGTCCTTACCTTTTGGATACCATAACCCATACTCCATAGTACCCTTGAGGTACCTAAAAATCCTCTTCATAGCTATCACATGAGTCTCTTTGGGACTAGCCTGAAATATTCCTACCATGCATACTGCTTGTAAGATATCTGGTCTGGTAGCTATCAAATACAACAGGCTTCCAATCATATATTTGTACATGGTTTGATCTACATCTGGATATTTGTCATCCTTGCTCAACTTGCAACCTGTTGTCATGGGAGTGCTAACAGGTTTACAATCCTCCATTGTGAATTTTTTCAGCATTTCTTTCACATATTTAACTTGAGAAATAAAAATTCCCTTTTCATTTTGGTTAACTTGCAGTCCAAGAAAATATGAAAGTTCACCAATCATAGACATTTCAAATTCTTTCTGCATTTTATTTGCTAAGTCTCTACATGACTCATCATTGCTTCTACCAAAAATTATATCATCTACATAAACAACAAGGACAATAAGATGGCCATTGTCTGTTTTGACATACAAGTTACTATCCACCATACCTTTCTTGAACCCTTGTTCAGTGAGATAGTTTTCCAGTCTTGCATACCATGCTCTAGGTGCCTGTTTCAAGCCATACAAAGCTTTCTTCAACTTACAAACAAATTTGGGATTATCACCAAATTTAAAACCATCTAGTTGCTCAATATAAACTTTTTCTTCAATATTTCCATTCAGAAATGTTGATTTCACGTCCATATGATAAACTTTGAAATTCCTGTGGACTGCTAAAGCCAAAAACATTCTGATTGCCTCGAGTCTAGCCACTGGTGCAAAAGTTTCCTCAAAATCAATACCTTCAACTTGAGCATAGCATTTACTGGACCAATCTTGCTTTATTCCTTACAACCTGTCCGTCTTCATTCAATTTGTTTCAAAAAATCCATTTAGTATCGATTATGTTTTTATTTGTAGGCCTTGGTACTAACTCCTAGGTTTTGTTTTTCTCAATCTGATCTAGTTCTTCGTTTATTGCCTTCATCCAACTTTCATCTATGCTTGCTTCAGCAATATTTTTGGGCTCAATTTTGGATAATAGGGAGTAGTTACTTACTACTCTTCTTCTTGTCTTAACACCAACTGTGGGGTCCCCAATAATTTGCTCTCTGGGATGATTTTTCTGCTAGCTTCCTGTTTTGAATTTATTGTTATCTTCAACTTTTGAATCAATACTTAAATCATCTGGGTCAATTTTTTGATTCTCTTATGTTTCCTTTTCTTCATCTCCTTCAATAACTTCTTCATAAATAGGGTAGTTTTCTTCACAGTTGACTGCTCATTTCCTATCTTCATCAAATTTAACATCGACACTGTCTACAATTTTCTTTAGCCTCTTGTTGTAGCATTTGTAAGCTTTGCTTTTTGACGAATAGCCAACAAAAATATCTTCATCAGCTCTATCTTCAAATTTACCAAGATTATCTTCAGTTCTTTTGATGTAACACTTGCTGCCAAAGACTTTGAAGTATTTTTTTGTTGCCTTCTTGCTGAACCATAGCTCATAAGGGGTTTTGATTTCATGCATCCTCAACATGCACCTGTTTTGGATATAAACTGTAGTGTGGACTACCTCTTTCCAAAATCTATCTGCAATTTTACTTTCAGTCAACATCGTCCGTGCCATTTCCTGCACAGTTCTGTTCTTTCTTTCTACAACACCATTCTGTTGAGGTGTCCTTGCTGCTAAAAACTGTCTTATGATCCCATATTTTTGAAAGTATTCTGCAAGCTCCTCTGAGATGAACTCTCCTCCTCTATCTGATCTTAAGCATTTGATCCTCTTTCCTGTTTCATTCTCAACTTGGTTTTTTAAAGTCTTGAACATTTCAAAAGCTTCATATTTCTACCTCAAAAAGAATATCCAGGTCATTCTGGAATAGTCATCTATGCACAACATAAAGTATTTGTCACCATTTATACTTTGTGTTCTCATGGGTCCACATAAATCGGTATGTACTAGTTCTAAAGGTTTGCTGGTAAAGTACTCCTTTGATTTAAATGTGGCTCTAGTTTGCTTCCCCTTTTGGCATGAAGCACAAATACTATTTAGTGGTTTTCCAATGGAGGGTATATCTCTTACTACCCTTTTTGAGCTTATTTTTACCAAATTGTCAAAGCTAATATGACCGAGCCTCTTGTGCCACAGCCAATTTTCATCTTCCTGTCTAATCAAGCATGCTCCTTCTGAAGTCTCTGAGAGAGTATACAGGTTTCTAGGAGTCCTTGATCCAGTAGCAATCAACTTCCCACTATTAGCTTTTCTCACTTCAAAACCCTGCTTCTCAAAAATTACTTCATGACCTCTGTCACAGATTTGACTTATCTTTGAGCAAGTTATGCTTCAAACCAATCACAAACAAGACTTATTTTGATTTGATATTTTTGTCATTGATCTTGACTGATCCTTTGCCAACTATATTTGCTCCATCATTATTTCCAAATTTCATAGAACCACCTTCGTAATTCTGTAACTTCTCAAATTTTTGCTTGTCACCTGTCATGTGACTGGAGCATCCACTATCAAGTATCCATGGTGCAAATTTGTTCTGTGCTTTAAAATAAGTCTAAACAATCAAAGATTCCTTTTCTTCCTGGAGTTTCTCCTTTTCTTTTTGGAGTTTCTCCTTTTCTTTCCATTTTGGTTTGATGGCAATTTTGGCTACTTGTTTTGCCTTTCCCCTTTCATTTGCTTGTGCCTGATTTTCAAAAAAAAAATTATTTTGTTTCAATCCATTTGGTTGAGATTTTCTACCTTGATATTTATTTGCTACAAAAGTGCTTCTACAGTTTCTTGCAATGTGTCCAAAATTATGATAGTTATAACATTCTACTGCATAATCCATCAATGGTGAAAAGGCATTTCTACTGGTGAAATTCCTTTGTGCTACATTATAACTGCAATCTAAAATCTTATGACCATAAGCATTGCATTTAAAACAATAACTAGAAAAGTAGTGATTAAACCTGGGTGAAGGTCTTTGCCATTTTGAAGTAGGAGCTATGAATCTTCTCCTTCTTGGATGTGTGACTTTTGTGAATCCATCTTTGTCAGTACTCCTCTTGAGTCTGGCATTATTGCTTTCTTTGGCATGATTTGTTTTTTCTTGATCAACCTTGATCTTATCTTCTTTCTTTATGGGTTCTACATTTATGGCCTTTGATCCCTTTGATGATTATCCTTCATCGAAGCCCAAACCAAATTTGATGCCTGAAGGCCTTTGGTTATTTATAATTTTATCCAACTTTATAGAACTTTCTTCAAACTTATGATAACAACTCAGTTTCTGATTCATCTCCTCCAGATGCATCCTTAACCTAATAATGTCTTCTTCTAGCTTGCTGCACTCATCTGTTTTTATGATTAATTGTACTTTGAGAACTTTAGACATTTTCTTAAATTTGTCTATCTGTACTTTCAAGATGTTTATTATTTCATTGGCATCCTCAAGATTTCTTGAAACCTTTTTATTATTTTTCCTTTCTATGCTCAGCTCTTTAAGTGCAGCAACCAACTCACCTTCTAGATATACTTCAGCCTCATCCTCAGGTTTTTCATTACATTCCTATTTTTTCTCTGTTTTTCTTTCTTCAAATGTCATGAACAGAGCTTCACCTGCTTCTTCTTCAAAATACTCATCGGAGCAGTCTTCATAAGAGCTGACATTCTTGGATATGAAACTTTTCTTCTTGAAGTTACTTTTTCTAAAATGTGGTTTCTTCTTCCAGTCACTTCTTTCTTGGTGTGACCCTTCATCATTTTTGTTTTTATCATTCATTGGACATTTAGCTGCAAAGTGCTCGACGCCTCCATAGTTGAAGCACTTAAACGGTAACTTTCCTCTGTACTTTCCTTTTCTCTTTATTAGTTTCCTAACAAAGTTTGCTTCTGTTTCATCTGAAGACTCTTCTTCCTTAGATTCTTGTTTAGCTTTTATATTTTTGTGTGCTTTAAAAGCAGCTTCTCTGTCTGAGGGCTTAGTTTGTCCTATTCTCATTTTGTATGTAGTTAAATAACCATGCATTTCATCCATGCTAAAAGTATTTAGATCTTTAGCTTCTTCTATAGCAAAAACTTTAGAATCAAATCTTTTGTGAAGAGTTCTTAGTACCTTTTTCACGATGACCGCATCTTCCATTTCCTCGTCGAGTCCTCTAATCGCATTAATGATTCCATTGACTCTCAGCATATAGGCTTCTATGTTCTCATCATCATTCATTTTTAATGCTTCGAACTGAGCTAGATGCGTTTGTAGCTTGGCTTCCTTGATCTTGCCGTCTCCTTCATGAATGCTCTATAGTTTGTCCCACATGTCTTTTGCCATTTTACAGCTCATGATCCTTATCAGTTCACTGTATACTAACCCACATATTATAGCATTCTTTGTTTTAGAGTTATTCTCAAACTTTTTCTTCTCAGCAACATCTGTTGGAGGAGTAGAGGGTATTGTGTATCCACTGTCTACTGACTCCCAAATGTCATATCTCAAAGCACATAGATATGTTTGCATCTTGAGTCTCCAAAAAGAGTAATTAGTTCCATCGAACAAAGGAGCTTTGTTGGATGAAAATCCTTCACCACCGACCATTGTGTTTCTTCCAAGATCACCTTAGCTAATTGAGCTTATTCAAGAACCTTGCTTTGATACCAATTGATATTCTCACAATGACACTGAGAGGGGGGGGTGAATCAGTGTAGCTATTTAAATTCAGATCTACAACTCTTTAAAACTTAAGCAGGGAGAACTAAAAAGAAACAGATAAAGTAATTAAACAAGAGAGCATTCCACAACACATGATTTAACGAGGTTCACCAGTTTTGGCTACTCCTCAAAAATTAGACTGCTTGGACTCCCATCCAAATCCAGCCTTTGCAAAGCACCAACTTTACAAACAATTTTCTAGCACCCACAAGAAGGAGCACCAACTCCTTATTTATCTATAGCAACAGAAAGGAGTACCAACCCCCTAATGCCAAGCACCAACTTGGACTTCAGTTCTGAACTATTTCAATGAAATAAAAATGCCTTCTCTTCTACAAGACCCTCACTGGTCTAATGCCCTTTAACAAGAACTGCATATACTTATAGCTCTGCTATTCTCTCCTACAACCCTCTCTTTTGTATCTTTTTCAGCACTATTTTTCCCTGTACTTTTCATGGCTTCTTTTTCTTTTTATTCGGCAATACACAATACTCATGCCACATGTAGAGCTCAACCCTAATCCTAACTTATTGTACATGAAACATTCTTTTCAGCTCTGCTTACTATGCTTTTTATAGCCTTAAATGCTTACTTATTGCTCTGACAGCCTTATCTGTCCACTTTACGACTCTGACAGCCTTTTCTATGCTCTGACAGTGTATCCACCGTTCTAAAATATTTATCTTCTCATTTACGGTTCTCTAACAGCCTTCTCTGCTCATTTTGGCTCTGACAGCCTTTTTTGATCTCTTATAGCTCTGACAAAAGAACCGTAGCTTTGATAGCCTTTTTGTCTTCTTCTCGGCCTACATGCGTGAAAACACATGTCGCAATATCGTGACACTTTTCACCTCCGTACACTCTACTTGGCTTGCACCAGTGAAAACAAGACATGTCATGAAATCATGACACTTTTTGCTTCCTTGCACTCTTCTCGGCATGCACTAGCGAAAACATGACATGTCGCAAAATCGTGACACTTTTTGCTTCCTTGCACTCTTCTCAGCATGCATCCGTGAAAACATGACATGTCATGAAATCGCAACACTTTTTGCTTCCGTACACTCTTCTCTACAAGCACTAGCGAAAACATGACATGTCACGAAATCGTGACACCTTTCACTTCTGTACACTCTTCTCTGCAAGCACTAGTGAAAACATGACATGTCACGAAATCGTGACACCTTTCGCTTCCATACACTCTACTTGGCTTGCACTAGCGAAAATAGAACATGTCATGAAATCGTGACACTTTCGCTGCCTTGTGCCTTTTCTGTCTTTCACCCACGAAAACACAACATGTCGCGAAATTACGACACTCTCGTTGCCTTGTCTCTTTTCTTGCCTTGACCTCGCAAAAATAGAACATGTCGCAAAATCGCGACACCTTTTTCTCTCTCCTCTTTCTCTTCGCTTTGGACCGCGAAAATGAAACATGTCACGAAATCACGACACCTTTTTCTCTCTCCTCTTTCTCTTCGCTTTGGACCGCAAAAATGAAACATGTCACAAAATCATGACATCTTTTTCTCTCTCCTATTTCTCTTCGCTTTGGACCGCGAAAATGAAACATGTCGTGAAATCGCGACATCTTTTTCTCTCTCCTCTTTCTCTTGCAATATGTCACAAAATTGTGACACTTTTTCTCCTTAGCGCTTTTCATCTTATCGGATCGTGAAAACCTGACATTTCACGAAATCACGACACTTTTTCTCCTTAGCACTTCATATTGCAAATTGTCATGAAATCGTGACACTTTTCCTTGCAATCTTTCTCTCAAACATGTCATGAAATCATGACACATTTCTTTGCGAGCTCCTTCTCTCAAACATGTCGCGAAATCACGACAGTTTTTTCTGCATGCGCTTCTTCTTCAAACATGTCGCGAAATCACGATAGTTTTCTTACTTGCCTTCTTTGCTTTCAACATGTCACAAAATCGTGACAGTTTTTCTACTTGCCTTCTTTGCTTTCAACATGTCACAAAATCGCAACAGTTTTTCTACTTGCCTTCTTTGCTTTCAACATGTCACGAAATCACGACAGTTTATCTTGTGCTTTCTCTCTCTTCCAACATGTCATGAAATCGTGACAGTTTTGCCAGCATTTTCTCTCTCCTCCGATATGTCACGATATCGCAACATTTTTGCCAGCATTTTCTCTCTCCTCCGATATGTCGCAAAATCGCGATAGAAAACATGTCGCGATATCACGACAGTTTTCTTACTTGTCTTTTTCTTTGATCCTTTGAATCTGGGCCACTTTTGTCTTCTTGGAAATTCACTGTACATGCTCTGACTGACCTTTGAACTCTTGTCCACTGTATCATCAATTGATCTATTTGTCTATGTTGACAACAATGACAATATTGTTTCTGCACCTTGCTCAACAATATTTGCATCAGGTAGTGACATTTCAGGTATCTCCATGCACTAATCAAGATCATCTAATATTTCAAAATGGTTGAGTAGAGCATCTAGTTGGCTATCCTTAAGGTATTTTTTTGCCCTTCATCCTCTGTTTTAGGCTTTTACCAGAACAAAACCTTCCTTATCCCATTCCCTTTCCTTTATCGGGGCTTTTCCTTTATCCAAACTTTGTCCAGATCGAGAGGGCCCAGGATTTGAAGCCACATGCGGGACAAACTTAGGGTATTTTATTTGCAGGTGGCCATATTCACAGTAAATCCAACAATGAAATGGAAGAGCTTCATAGTCAAGTTTTTGAACCCATGTAGTTGATCCAAATTGTATTTCAATAGAATATGGAATAGGATTATTTAAGTCAATTTCAACACAAATACGAGCAACAGAGATTACCTTTTTATCCATTGCCTGTTGTGATGGTCCAACCGACTTCCCAAGCAGAAGGGCAATCTTATGCAAGATATCAGTTCTCCAGAATTCCAATGGGAGCCATGGAAGCCGCACCCATACTACAACTTGCGATGGTCGCTCCTCTTATGGGTTGAAACCCACATGCCAGGGTTTAAGAAAGAGTCCCACTTGGTTATAAAAATAAGGACCCCCTTCAAATGATTTGTTATGATCTACAATACAAGAGAAAACCACCATAAAATAGTTTTTCGTGCTCAGCATCACCTCCAGATCGCTTTCAGAATTCCAAGTCTTCCTAACCCAAGCCTCTACAAAGGGGAGAGAAATTTGGATGCCCAAAAATTTGCCAATAAGGGCATGTTTGGTTAGATACTCCACATCTTCCGCCACCAAGTCTGGTTGAACCACTAGAACTAGTCTGGATTCATATCATTCCAAACATCCATTGTTCTTTAACAAGCGGTTATCGACATGCACTGGAAAATCATGTTCCTTCCAGCCATTTTTAGATGAAAAAATATCACGAGCATGCACTCTCCATGTCATACCCGATGCCATCATGACATTCCTCCAATTTTTCATACCTCCTCCAGAAGCTGCTGCCATCCCCGTAGAGCAGGTTTTCTTCATCAAACCCTAGCAGAGTAGTTTTTCCTCATCAAACCCTAGCAAAGCTCCAAAGTTGAGTTCTAATTTTACCACCACATGTTCATAAATTTTATGTATAGTTACTTTATATTTGGTTGATATGTCAATTTATTTCATTCTTTTTCATAATTTACCTCTATAAAGTCCATAAAACAACAATAAAATTCTCATTTTCTATTTCATATCCTCTCTAGTAGGTGCTTTAAAGTTATGTAGTGATCCATTATTGAGTACTTTGGTCTTAACTCTGCTTGCTTTATTGCCCTCTTTTCTTAATTTTTTACCACTAATTGTGTTTGCTTTCTACTTTGTTGTAAAATATTTTTTGCAAAATGAGGATTAATCATGATGGTGTGGTAACTTGACAAACTAGGTTGGTTATTTATTCCTATGGAAAGCTTACTTTAATGATAACATTAAAAATATTTTGGTTATTTGGTGTTAATTTGTCAATCCCACACTTGAGATGTTCAACTTGCAAATCATTTAAATCCTGAGCTTTACTTATTGCTATTTCTTAGTGTCCTTCCCATCTTTAAAAGAATTTTTTTCTCAATTGTGTCAATTATAGAAGGTCTATATTTTTCTTGGTTTTTCTTATATAATTATTTAGCATGTTGTTGGAGAATATTATATTATTTGATACATGCTAATGTACCCCCATGGTACCTATGGTACAATGTAAATATTAGAATAAGGTTTGAGTCTATAGTTTAGGAATATGATTTATATTTCCCCTTTATGTAAGTGTTTATGTGCAGGATATGCACAAGTGTCATGTAATTATATAAGCAAATATGTAATGTGAAAAAGTGCACGTGTCATGTAATTAAGTGTGAAAATATGTAATCTGAGAAAGTGCACAACTATCGTGTATTAGATGTGCATGTAGAAGTATGCAAGTGTCATAGAGTTAAGTGTGCATGTAACTAGAGAGTCAAGAGTCATGTATACAAGTGGTAAGATGAGAATACAAAAGGACATGATAGATTTTTTATTTGTATGGAAGAATGTTTGAAAAATGTATAAAACATTCAAACATGAATATTGAATCTTGTATGCATGTAAGTGTTCTTCATGTTATTGCATGAATGATTTTGGCCATTTATATTCATATTTTTCATTTTCATGAATATTATTATTAATTATGTTGGTCATATTATATATTGATTGTTTTTATATATCAATCTACTCATGATATAGAATATTGGAACATAAGATAATCTATATCTTAAAATCCAATAGTGGTATCAGAGCTACTTTGAGTAGTCTCTATTGCTATCATCGATTCAGTGTGAATTTATACTAAAGAGACAAGAATAAAATGTTGACTCATATTGCTACAAATTTTGAATTTATAGATTGATATATGATAAAGGTCCCATTAATTTAAAAATGTTCTAGAAATGTTTCATTATATGTCAAAGTCTATCCACTCTAAAAGAAGTGAAGACTAGGACTCTATTCAAAGCGTTGAAGAGTAGGTTGAGAGGAAAAATAAAAATTCACCTTGATTTTTAATAGTATTCTCTCTAAATAAATAGAACCTCATATTGAGTGGCCAAAGCCACCTGATAAAATATAGCACTCAAATTTTTTGGGCATACATGACCATGATTGGATAACACACATTGATAGAATCACTCTAGAGATTTATAAAGGTTGTAAAATTATTGAATAAATCATGAAAGAACCTAAGAAGAAAATTTTGAAGAACTTAGGAAAGAACCTAAGAATAAAATTTGAAAAGCTTGGGTAAGAACTTGAGAAGAAAATTTTGAAGAACTCAAGCAAGAACCTAAGAAGAAGAAGAGAGTATTTGAGAACTTAGGAAAGACTTGAGAAGAAAAGAAAAAGAAGACACATCCCTAGCCAATCAAATTAAATGATTCATTTTCTACAGAGCAAGGAGAGAGTAATCAAAGCTTTGGATGGAGAGCTATTAATTCTAGTGACAATCAATCTAAGTCAAAAAATAAGCAACGATCTAGTCTAGTTGGAGTGCCATTCCCTATGACACAAACTAGTTCATTTGAAGGGTTACAAAAAGATCCAATCTAGTTAGAGCACCATTCCTTGAGTGACAAACTAGTGCGTCCAAAGAACGTTGAGAAGGTTCATTCGGAGGACCATTCAAGTCTCTATTGCGAAGGATAGAAATCTTAATATTAAAATTGTATAGATGAGTTAAGTTGTATTGCTCTTTGAAATGTTTGCATGTGTGTTATACGTTACACATTGTAACATTCTATTACTAGAAGTGCAACAGTTATTAAGAGTATTGTAGTCATTAAAGTGTGGTTGTCGATGTGAGAATTTCATAATAAAGCAGTTATATCCCTACATCTATGGTCAAATTGATCTAATCGACTGAGTAGAGAAAAGATAAGCAACACTACCTTTTTTGTTTTGATATATTTGGTGCTAAAGTCCTAAGTTAAGATTTAATTTGGAGAATTGAAAACTTAGGAACTTTAATTTTTTATTTAAGAGAGAGAGTTAAAAGGAATTCAACTCCTAGGATTTAATATTAATTTAAAGGTGGGAGTTAAAAGGACTTCAACCATATTGAAAAATATTGAAATATGGTATTTTTATATTTTCAATTAATTTTGCAATCTATTTCAAAATTTTGATTTTTGAAACTTTGTTAAATTTATCATATTTTGGAGAGAATGATGTCTAATCCAAAAATATTTTTGAAAATTCTAAAAATTTAAAATTTGAAAATTTAGATAATTTGCAAATTTCATGAATATTAGGAAGTTAAAAGGTTTTCTATTTCAAATTAATAAATTTAAAATTTATTTATTGAAAAGTATTTTTAATTATTAAAATTATTGAATATTTAACTTTGGAGTAATAAGGAATACTACTCCAAAAAAAAAAAAAAAACTATGGATATAATAAGTATTCAAGTTGAAAACAATATATCATCAAAAAATATGCAACTCATTTATGAAGAAAGTAAAGATAGAATGTCCTTAATATTGCATCCATGGTTACATTATTTTTTCAAAAATACTAATGATTATGATTGCAAAATTGTGATAAGGAATCAAGGATTGAAATATAAGAATGAATATTATAATCAGTTGAAATGTAATCGTTGCAATAGAATTGGGCATGAAGAAGCAAGATGTAATCTTTACCCATGTAAAAAGAAATAATCATTCTCCAACATTAAAAAAATATGAAAACTTAGTAAATATTATTGATGAGATTAGACAATCTTCTTCAAAGTCTTATTTTTGAAACAATTCCAAAAGTCATAAAAATGAAGCTAAATGGTCCAAATATCAAGACAAGAAAGAAGAACTTATGAACATTAGAATCTAATGTAGTGCGAACAAGAACAAAAGAAATACTAAATAATATTTTATCCCAAGACTAGATTAAGGTTTGATTTAAAAAAACATGGGAACTAGGAATATGGATCCGACATAGTTCAAGATTACCTGGAAAATATTACAAACAAAGAGAGTGGATGAAGACAAGGCACAAGATAAATACAAATATTAAAGATTAAAGTACTCAATAACCAAATAATGTAATGGGAATGGGGGATGTTGGAGAATATTACATTATTTTATACATGCTAATGTACCCTCATGGTCTCTATGGTATGATGTAAATATTAGAATAAAGTTTGAGTCTATAGTTTGGGAGTGTGATCTATATTTTCTCTTTATGTAAATTTCTATGTGTACGAAATGCACAAGTGTCATGTAATTATGTGAGCAAGTATGTAATGTGAGGAAATGAAGTGTCATGTAATTAAGTGTGCTAATATGAAAGTGATAAAGTGCACAAGTGTCATGTATTATATGTTCTTGTAGAAGTGTGCAAGTGTCATAGAGTTAAGTGTGCATGTAACTAGAGAGTCAAGAGTCATATATATCAATGGCAAGATGAGAATTCAAAAGAACATAAGATGTTTGTCTTATGTATGGAATAGGAAAGGTTGTAACTCCTGGATATGTGAGGAGTGCAATAGAAAAAGAGTCCAAGAGTCACCTTTCTAAGGTTATATTATGGAGGTAAAGCTCCATGAATGATATAGAAGAATATCTAAAAATGTATGAAATATTCAAGCATGAATATTGAAGCTTGTATGCATATTTTGAGAAATTCTATTGTAAGTATTCTTCATGTTATTGCATGAATTATTTTGGCCATTTATATTCATATTTTTCATTTTTATGAATATTATTATTAATTATGTTGGTCATCTTATATATTGATTGCTCTTATATTTGAGTCTACTCAAGATCTAGAATATCAAGACATAAGATAATCTGGGTTAAAAGCCAACACATATTATAACTATTGTCCACTTGTGATATTGTTTTTGTGTGTCTTTTGCTTTGTTATAGCTCTTTCTCTAATTGTCTAGGGCTATGCTTTGCAGGATATATCAATATTTTCTATGTTGTTCTTATGTATTCTTTCGTTGCTTACATATCTTCTTTTTTGTTTTCTCTTTGTCTAGTTATTTCAAGGTTCTCCTTACTACTTTGCATTCTTCATTATATCATTGATTTACAAGGAACATTGCATGTTTTATTTTCTTAGGTTTTAAACTTTTGTATATGATTCCAAGGCTTCTCTATTTACTGCTATCAAAAGTATAAGTTTAAAAATTATTTTGTTCTATGTCTTTCCTTTAGTTACTTCAAGATGTTCTTCTTGCCCACTTTATTGCATTTGGATCTTTATGTACATTGTATTGTGATAAGATTTTTTTTTGAATGAAGAGGCAATATATTAAATATAGCGACTAATCATACAAAAGTGGGTGGACTGCCACGTCACACCCCATGCACTATCCAAACCGGCTGAGAAAAACAGCCAGGAACCAAAAAACCATCAGCTACAACAAGTTCCAAGTAAACCCCACACTGACTTAAGAGATAGCCAGGACCGCGATTAAGACAACGATCAAAACATCAACAACAAGAAACTAGAACCATGCAAAAAAAGAGTTCAAGGACACCAGCCATTAAATATTCCACCCCGACCCAAGATGGGTGACAGACTTTTCAGTAGTAGGCTGAGCAGGAGCCTCAAGAGGGGTATTCCATCCATCAACATCCCCAGCAGTACCCGAACTCCAACTAGTATTAGCATCCCCATCACTTCCCCTCTGAGAACCGACCTGACCAGAAGAAACTGGGGGAGTTCCCCAGCCCTGAGGAGCTCCCCAACTAGCCATACCCTGCAACTGGTCCGGTTGAGGGTGAGCATCCCAAGCAAAAATTTGTTGAGCATGGTGTGAACATAGCAAACCCTACACTTGATCCCTAGAGGGTTGTGTGTCATCCCTAGAAGACGGTCGGTCCCTATGCTGTCTGGATCTGGAAAGAGCGTGTTGCTCATGGTCCTGGGGCACTCTACTCACATCACATGGGGCATTACCCCAATGATCAATCAACTCCTGTAGATGACTAAGCTCCATTGCAACTTTATTAGCTTGCACCTGAATCTGTAACCAGGCATCATGAAATACCATAAGCTTATCTGAGAGAGAAAAAGTAATAGAGGGAGTCTTATCAGCAAAAACTATCTCATTCCTTGCCTTCCATATATGAAATAATATACTAATTCTTAAAATGTTCCAGAATTCTAGCAAAGGTTGAGAAAACTACGGAGGATCGCCTAACATATTATGCAGCCAGGTGAAAGGAGTAAGCAAAAAAGGCTGAAAGAAGGACTCCATCCATTCCCAGGCCATCTGAGCTCTATGGTAGTTCCAAAAAAGATGCAAAGTGGACTCTACTTCCCCATAAAAGGAGCAGGTGGGAGAAACAATGCCCAAATGCCTAAGTCTTGAGCCAAGCGGCAACCCCTGATACAACAAACTCCAAATAAAAGAGGCCTGCTTAGGTTCAATATATGGCACCCAAGCGAACTGAAAGTGAGCTCTCCATTTGGATTTGGAAAAGAACAAATCCTAGCACGTGTTAAGCTTGGGCACCATAGACAAATTAGGTGAAAGCCAACTGTATCCCTTCTTATTTCTGTAATTAAACATAGAGACATGTTTATACCATTCCCACTCTTTCCACAGTGGTTGCTGAGCAACCTGGCCAAGCTTAGGCCACAAAGAGAAAGGTGTACTGTTAATAACCACCTCGTATGTATCTTTGTCAATAGACTGTAACCTATGTTGCTGCTGGAACTGTGGCCAAGGGATCCAATCTCCAGACTATCTACAAAAAAAATCTGAAAGGGACACAACACCCCTTTTAAAAAAAAAATAGCATGGATCCACTGAACTTGAGCAAGGGGTTGTCCCTGGTACTGAATTACAGGGGACCACCACACATTTAAATCTGCAATAGTTGCTCCCTTATGACGACTAGTTCCTTTCCAATGAAACCAGGGTTTGATAGACTCCCAAGCTCTCCAAAGACTTTGAGTCACAAAGGAGCCAGTAATTTTACAAAAAATAGGGGCTACAATAATGGAAGGGAAATCCAACCCTTGCCAACATTTCTTGCCAATTGGTAACCCTGTCGCCACACAATTTCTAATAAGAAATTTCCATGCTTCATCCCCTTTAAGAGATCTGATGATCCATTTAGCACTGAGAGCTAATCCTTGATGAAAATAGTTAAATAGACCCAAACCTCCTAATTTTTTAGGGAGGCAACAAAATTCCCAGGCTACTCGGTGAAAGCCATTTTTTTGAGAGGAATTAGCCCATAAAAAGTCCCAGAAGCTTTTCCAGCTTCTTATAACAAGCTTGAGAAGGAACCCAGTAGGAGGAATAGTAAACATGTGTACTGGAAAGAAATTTAGAGCAGATTTGGAATTTTCCTGCAAGTGACAATTTCTTGGTGATCTAGTAATTGAGCTTGGTCTCTACCTTTTGCACTACATATTCCCAAAGCTGAGAAGGGGTGCTTTGAAAAGCAAAGGGAATGCCTAAAAATTTGAACATCTCCCCGGGATGTATCCACTGCCATTGGTAATGCTCTAACCACGATGGAAGAGATTTTAGCTCCATGATAACTACTTCAATTTCTAGATCTTTTCAATTTGATGAACAAACATTATCAACTACATTATGTCCATTATGTATTTGACAAGTATATTTTCTATATTATGTCCATTATGAACAAACATTATCAACTACATTTTGTCCATATATATTATTTATTTAGGTTTTTCTTTTTCAACCTATATGAGTCTATCCCAAGGCTCTTTTATTAGTATTATTACTCCTCCATACCCTTTTCCATTTTTTGCTACTTTATTCCATACTAATATATTTTTATACCCTTTCCTTTATCTCCTATACTAGGATTGATCTAGCTTTCATGTTTTACCTTTCTTTTATCTCTTATACTGGGATTGATCTAGCTCTTATGCCTTCCTTTACTTTTCTAAGTCTACATACTTGATAAATTTATCCACTCTAATAAAATTTATCAAAAAAAAAACTCGTTTTCTTGTTCTATGTGCTCTTTTATTCGCTAATAAAAACCTCTTAATAATTTTTAAACCCTTGAACTTTTACTCACTTATCACCCGTGATTTTTTTTCGTTATTAGCAATTTTTTTTTTTTTTTTTTTTTCCCTTGCTTAGAAGGGGATGTTCCAGTTTACTGGAATATCAAAATATTTGAAAGTGGAAATTTAAGAGTAAAATAAATATCATTGTAAATATAAAAAGTACCAAAGTGAAAAGAAATATAAAACTTTGATGATTGCTTACCCCAGGTGAAGCGGAGCATCAACCAAGATAAGAATAAGAAGACGTATATTACAATTAAACAATCCGCGTTAACTTCAGAATATTTACAGTTTTCTCAAGTCAAAAAAGAGAGTAATCAAGCATTTACCCTCTTCCTTATGGACCAAAAATAAAAAATAAAAAAAAAAGAAAGGAATAAAATGTCAGATCTTCCTTTATAATTTTGTACAATTTTTTTTGTTTTTGTATTGTTAATCCTTCTATGTAGTTTTCCCGTGTAATCCTGGCCGGTTGGCTCTCTTTCCACAACACTGGACATGCAGGCACGGTGACTTCCAGAAGGTCGACTAGATCCCTTTTCTCTTTAAACGCCTTCCTCTTCTTATGACTGAAATTCAATACTAGTCTCAAGAATTATAGGCTATGACTTGCTGGTCCTCATCTGAGGACCAAGATCGAACCTCAGCCATGAATGACGAAGGCAGTCGCCTGCAGTAGGCCTCTTCTCGCCCTCAAAATTCAGCAGCGGGACTAAAAATTCCGCAAGCTCTTGGGCATCCTCCTCGCTGAACTTATACTTATCCACCAACACTCGATCCAAAGGCCAAAACCGAAGCGTCCTGATCCGCTTCAAATCCCCATGCCTGTCGAAATAATTTCTCGACTGCCTCCCACCCACAGCAACATCACGAGGCATTTTTCCGAGAAGCTCCATCATCAAGGCAAGGTGATCCTCGTCGCACCCATAATCCTTCCCTTCCTGCGGATCGAACAACACATCACCCGTGGCCAGTTCAAACACCATGCAAGCAAACGACCACATGTCAGCCGGGGTAGAATATCCGGAGCCCAAAATAACCTCGGGGGATCTATATTCTCTCGTCTGGATTTCTTCACTAAAATGCTTATCAGTCCAACAGGCATTACCCACGTCCACAATTTTGCACCTGAGGTCGACCGACCGGAGCCTCTCCATCCTGGCACACTGCCTCGCCACGGCAAGATCCCAGGTCGCCTTTCCCTTCAGCTTAACCTGAGACCATGGAAAACCCGAAGGCTTCCCAACACTTTTTGGGCCATTGGAAGAATCAAGCAAGGGGGCTTTCTCAGAATTTTTGGGGTCGATGGGAGAACACAGAAGAACATTTTCCGGCTTCAAGTCGGTGTGAATAATCTTCAATTCTCGATGCAGATAATCCAAACCAGACAAAATCTGGGCCGAAATTCTCTTCACCATATCCAGCGGAACGCCCTTGTAATTCGTATACTTGATCAGCGACAGTAAACTGTCGCCCAAATTCTCAAACACCATGCAAATGTGACGCCCATTGGGCCCCACATGAACGAAGTGGTGAAGCAATTTGACGACACATTTTTTATCGTCGACATCCGAGCGGCCGACGTGGGTCAGCATATCGATCTCGTCGAGGGCCGCGTCTGTGTATTCCTTGGCGCTCTTCTGGATCTTGAGGGCCACAAATCTCGACTGATGGGTGTCCCAGGCGAGCCACACGGTCGAAAACTGGCCCCACCCGAGCTTGCGCTGCACAATATATCTGCCATTGTTGAATCGATCTCCCACACGGACCGGGTGGTAACCTCCTCTCCTGTAATTCTCTAGGCCTTCGTCTTCAGAATCGCTAAAATTTTCTGAGAAATACTCCATAGCTTCCCGCATGGCTTCCAGATCCACAACTGTGGGAACTGAACTAGAATAGGAATAAGATTCAAAACTGTTTGCAAGGCCCACAGGTTCCTTGCTAGGGGTTAATAAGAATTTATTGAGACCTTGTGGTCAACCTGGATAGACACAAGGTAGACGTGGGGAGAAAAATACCATGGCCGGCACTATTAATTTTGAGAGTCTTTTTCTAAGAATAGCAATGGAAATTTAAGAATGTGGTCAAAGAATTTAACATAGAGAGATTAAAAAGATGAAAACTATGGAGTTTAAAAATTTGAAACAAATTTATTGCACCTTTATTCCCGTGAGCGTGTAGTATGGCATGGGGTGGAGCGGAATATATAACCAAAATTACGACGAGAAATTAGCGACAGGAATAGGAAATGGCAGCGATAGGATAATGCGGATCTGGGAACTTTCGAAAGCTCCGTCTATTTAGGCGTGAACCGTTAATCTGGCTGTGGATAACCAGATATTCGTCCTTCGTGTCACCTTATCATTTCGCACGTTTACGACTTAGTGAGAATATTCTTTTAGGGTTTCCGAATTTATTTTTAGAATGTTTTCCTGTATCTCAGTGTAATGAAGCTGCGGATGTGAAATAAATGAATAAGTTGTTTTCTGACTTCTACTTTTCAAATTAAACTTAAAAAGTTGCTTCCCAAGCATAACCCCTTAACTTTTCAAAGTGTCTATGTTTTATACTTCTCTAACTATGAGACTTTGGAACCTCAAATAAAAAGGTTTAACGTAGCCGACAAGGATGCATTATGGTGCTATTAAAATATAGAAGTTAAGAACTAATTTACTTTTATTTTATATATTTTAAAAAAATACATTTAAATGGGTACATCTTGTATTAGAGTACTTTATAAAAACTACTTTACTTTTATCATTATTTTTTGGTTAAAAATTATTATTATTATTTTTTAATCAAAGTCATTCGAGAGTCTTGGTTTGAGAGATCATAATCAGGGGGTTTTACACCGCCAAAGTTACTCGAGAGTCTTGGTTTGAGAGACCACGATTAGGGGTTCTACACCGTCAAAGTCACTTAAGTCACTTGAGAGTCTCAGTTTGAGAGACCACGATCAAGGAGTTCTACATCGTCAAAGTTACCCAGGACTCGCATCTGACCCTGCTCGTACCAACATTATCAGTTGAATTTTGGATACTCAATTCAACTTTTTGGTAGAGTGGAGATTCGAACCTAGAACCTCCATTGGAGGATTGCCCTCTCCTCTCCAACTCACCTAAAACATCTAGATAAAAATTACTTTACTTTTATCTTATATATTTTAAAAAGATGTTATTTCTTTTTATAATTTCGTAGAGGTTAAAAACTAAACTACTTTCAAGGTTCAAACCACGGCGTGGACGAGTGTGTTAGGGGTGGGTATGTGGTGGCTTTGTGTTAAATTCTCTATTGATAAGTACATATTTCGGCTTTACGAGGAGTCATGATTGGGAGAAAACTACTCAGCCGTGTGCGTCGGTCATAAAGGTTTCTCACAATAACCAAATAAAAAAAAAACTACTTTTCTTTTATCTTAAATATTTTAAGGAGGTGTCATTCTTTCTTATAATTTATTAGAGGTTAAAAATTACTTTACTTTTACCTTATATATATATATATATATATATATATATATTTTTTGAAAAAATTGAAAAAAAACTTGTATTAAAACAAAGATCAGTTACAATTGGGAGTAGACACATCCCAGCCGAAAACAATGAAAGCACATGATTACAAGAGAAGAGGAAGATTTGCAATGGAGCCAAATATCTTGAACCAATACCAAGCTAGCTGAGGGAGCTAATTGGTCTGTTACAACAACTTGTCGCGAAATCGCGTAGCAAACACCAACTTCACCTTTGGCCGCGAAAAAGCTACAAGTCACGAAATCGCGACACAAGACTCCTCTGACCACAAAATCGCGACATGTCACGAAATCGTAACAACAATCCTCCCTTGACCGCGACGGAGCAACATGTCGCGAAATCGCGACACCTTTCCACATTTGGCCGCGACGGAGCAACATGTCACGAAATCGCGACAACTTTCCTCTCTTGGCCGTGACGAAGCAACATGTCGCGATATCGCGACAACTTTCCTCCAGCGGCCGCGACGGCGCAACACGTCGCGAAATCGCGACAACTTTCCTCCAGCGGCCGCGACGACACAACATGTCACGATATCGCGACAATTTTCCTCCCTTGGCGCGACAGTACAATATATATATATATATATATATATATATATATATATATATATATATATTTACCTTATATATTTTAAGGATGCCATTTTTCCTTATAGTTTTGAGGAAGTTAAAAACCATTTTTATTTTATGGGGAATAAATCAAACTTTATATATTCTTTAAAATAGATTAAAAATTAAATTTATTTAAAGAATATATATATAAATATGGTTTTTAAATATATATATACACAACTCATACCATCATGTCAGAGAACCAAGGTTAAAATTCTAGTATGATATCATTTTTTTCTTATAGTTTCATATATGTTAAAAATTATTTATTTTTACCAGGTGTTGTAGGTGAGTTGGAGAGGAGAGGGCAATCCTCCAAGGGAGGTCCCAGGTTTGAATCTCCACCCTACCAAAAAGCTTGGGTACCCAAAATCCAATTGATAATGTTGGTGCCAGCAGGGCTGGGTGCGACCCCCGGGTGACTTTGACGGTGTAGAACCCCCGTTCGTGGTCTTTTAGACCAAGGCAGCCCCATAAGGGTTTTTTCGCTTAAAATATATATATATATATATATATATATTTACTTTTACCTTATATTTTAGAAATGTGCTATTTTTGTTCTTATAATTGAGAAGTTAATTTATTTTTTTATTTTTTTATTTTTTTTTTGGGAATAGGTCAAACTTAAAAAATACAGGAAGGTTTTTTTTCTTATAACTTCATAGTGGTAAAACTTACTTTACTTTTACCTTTTATATTTTAGAAATGTGCCATTTTTTCTTATAATTGAAAGGAGTTTTTTTTAGGGGAGATCAATCTTTATATATATTCTTTGGAACAAGACAAACAGTTAAATATATTTTTTTATTACACACCATCATGTCAAACTTCATATATATTCTTTTTGTTACACACAATGCACACCATCATGTCAAACTTTATATAATTTTTTTTGGAATAGATCAAAAGTAAAAAAAAAAAATTGTTACACATGCACACCATCATGTCAAACTTCATATATATTTTTTCTGGAATAGATCAAAAGTTATATTTTTTTTTGTTACACACACCATCATGTCAAACTTTATATATATTCTTTTTGTTACACACAATGCACACCATCCTGTCAAACTTTATATATATTCTTTTTATTACACACAATGCACACCATCATGTCAAACTTTATATATATTTTTTTTTGGAAAAGATCAAAAGTAAAAAAAAAATTGTTACACACAATGCACACCATCATGTCAAACTTCATATACATTTTTTCTGGAATAGATCAAAAGTTAATTTTTTTTTGTTACACACAACCTACACCATCATGTCAAACTTTATATATATATTTTTTGAAATAAATTAAAATTTAAGTTTTCTTTTTTTTACAAGCACAACTCACACCATCATGCCAAACTTTATTTTTTTTTGGAATAGATCAAAAGTTAAGTTTTTTTTACAAGCACAACTCACACCATCATGCCAAAATTTATATATATTCTTTGGAATAGATCAAAAGTTAAGTTTTTTTTTTTTGTGTTACACACTGCATACCATCATGTCAACTCTAAAAATTTCTTTCCTTTTGCCTTCTCTATTTTAGAAATGTGTCATTTTTTTTATAGTTTCAGAGAATTTAAGAAGTATTTTTTGGACGTTTATATTTTAGGAATATGCCATTTTTCAATAGATCAAACTTTATATATATTCTTTGGAATAGACCAAAAATTAAGTTTTTTTTTTTTTTGGTTATAGACACAACATACACCATCATGTTAAACTTTATATATATTATTTTTGTTACACACAATTCATACCATCATATTTTTTTGGAAGTGATCAAAACTTAAGTTTTTTTTTTTTTTTTTTAACATACAATACACACCATCTTGTCAAACTTTATATATTTTCTTTGGAATAGATTAAAAATTAAGTATTATTTTAGGAATGTGCCAAATTTTTCTTATAGTTTCAAAGAAGTTAAAAACTATTTTTTTAGTTTATATTTTAAAGATGTTCAATTTTTTCTCAAGTTTGGGAGAAGTAATATTTTTTATTTTGAGGGGAGGAATAGATCAAAATTTATATATATTCTTTGGAATAGATCGAAAAGGTTAAGTTTTTTTTTTTTTACACCCAACACATACCATCATGTCAAACTTTATATATATATTTTTAACTGGTACCATCATGTCAAACTTTATATAGATTCTTTAGAATAAGATCAAAAATTAAGTTTTTTGTCGAATGGCATTTGGTGTAATGGCAGTTGCCTAGTTATTATCATCCATGTGGTTGTGAGTCGATTCCTCTTGTATTTTCTCAAACGAGTGCTGATATTTGTAAATATTTGTAAACATTTGTAAACGATGTTTAATATAAAAAAATTAAGTTTTTTAACACACAACGCACTCCATCGTGTCAAACATTATATATATTACTTGGAAAATATCGCAAGTTAAGATTTTTTTTTAAACACACAAAGCATATTCTTTGAAATAGATCAAAATATTCGCACACCATCATTTCAAACTTTATATATATTCTTTGAAATATATCAAAAGTTGAGGCTTTTTTGTTACATAATGTATACCATCATGTCATATATATATATATATATATATATATATATATATATATATATATATATTTTTGAAATAAATGAAAAGTTAAGTTTTTTAGTTACACATGCAAACCATCGCATCATGTAGGAATTCAAACTTTATATATATTATAATTTATATATTCTTTGGAATAGATGAAAATTTAAGCTTTTTAATTACTAATGCACACCATCACATCATGTAGAGATTCAAACTTTATATATATATTCTTTGGAATAGATGAAAACACAACACACCATCGCATCATGTAACGTTTAAACTTATATATATTCTTTCCCACACCATCACATCATGTAACTATTCAAACTTTATTATATATTCTTTGGAATAGAGGAAAAGTTAATGTACATTATAACCAAAGCTCGAACCACATGAGCTTGGTTTGAACTTTGCAACCAAAGAGAGACCAAAGCCTTAACCATTGTGTTTTTCTCACTAGAAAACCTAATTTTTTTTAATAATCTTACATTTTAGAAAGATTAATCATAGAATAAGTATACTTTGAGAAATTTAAATTAGTTTTTATCCATTTTAGTTATATATTAAAGTTACTCATGTAAATATTTAATATTAATTAAATTTTAAAAATATAAATTATAATAATATTTTTAAAAGTAAATATTTTCCACTTTTATATGATACAAAATTATTAAATTAATAAATTATGCTCATACTTATAATATTTCATAGAAATAAATATTTAATTAAATATATAACAATTATTTTAAACTTTGCTTATTATTAAATATAATATGGATTTTCAAAAACTTTGAAAGTCTAATTTTAATCAAATTTGTGTTTTTTTAAACCCCTTAATCTTAAATTTAAATATTATTAAATATTATTGTTTTTTTTTTAATTATTTTAAAGTGATAATTAGGTTAGATTATGAGAGTGAAAACTTAAATAGGGTATGTAGTAAAAATAAGTGAAAAAAATAATTTGTTATAGTTTTTAAACTTTAAACATTATTAAAAAAGGTTATTTATTTATTTTTAAAGAAATTGAAAATATAAATAGAGTATGTATTAAGAGTAAGTGAAAAAGATCTAGTGGGGATAGTGGGGGTTTAGCTTTTCTTTAGGAATCCCAAGGTTCAAAATTTGGTAATAATTTCTATGTAGCTTTTGGCTTTATAAGGGGCCATGGATGGGAGGAGACTCTTCAGCCCATGGTTGAGAGGAGACTACTTAGCCCTATGCATAGGTGGTAGGGGTTTGTCACACTACCCATTTAATTTTATCTTTAGGATAACACAACAATTTCGGTTTTGGTTTTTCTTTGAGAGGTCCAAGGTTCAAACCTTGATATGAGCAAATGTGTGAGGGTGTGGGTGTGTGTATGGTTGTGTGTTTGACCCTTATTGATAAGCTCAACTCTCGCCCTTATCAAATGTGAGAGGGGGTGGGTGTGTGTATGGTTGTGTGTTTGATCCCTATTGATAAGCTCAACTCTCACCCTTATCAGATGTCATGGTTGAGGTGAGGATACCCAACTAGCCAATCAATAGTAGGAGTTTCTCACACTAACCTTAATAAAAAAGAATAAGCGAAAAATAAATCTTATAATTAATTAATTAAATATTTTTAAATTTTATATTTAATTAATTATTATTTGTTTGCGGGTAAGGGTTTTCTTGTTAAATTTATAGTCTCCATATAAGTCTATTAAGTGGATCATATTTGTATTTTCCAAAATGCATGATCCTAGATGGTTAAGGGTAAACTATTTAAGGTTGGTAGACTTACAAATTCAAGAGTACTTATAGCTCCAAGATGAATGTTTAGTTTTTACTTTTAACACAATAATTATAATTTAGATTATCATGTTATAAAATATATTTAATTATAATTTAAAAATGATTTAAAATTTCATTTTCAATTGATTTAAAATTTCATTTTCAATTTTATTTTTGAAGATTGCATGTCCTTCATATCAATAGTAATATATTAAACTTGAAGTTGATTTATATTTTATTATCATCTTAATTTACTAGTAGACTTCCTTTTAAATATATTCAATAATACTCATAGCTTCAAGATGAATTTTTATTTTTGCTTTTAACACAATAATTATAATTTAGATTATCATCTTATAACATATGTTTTATTACAATTTAACAATGATTTAAGTTTTAACTTCAATTTTATTTTATTTTATTTTAAATATTGCCTTAGATCCTTCTACATATCAATATTAATAGATTTATATTTTATTATCATTTTAATTGACTGCTAGAATCGTTTAAATATATTTTATAACTTATTGGTAGAATCATTTAAATATATTTTAAATGCCTTCATTGTTTTTTTCCCTTAGACTTTTTATAAATTTTAAGATATAAGATTATCTTTACAAATTGATTTATATTTTATTATCATCTTAATTGATTGGGAGAATTCATTTAAATATATTTTAAATGTCTTCACTTAAACCTTTTATAACTTTTACCATATTATTATGGTTTTTATAAAATTTTATTTTTACATGGTAAATTTAGAATCAAATGTGGAACTAAATCATTGAATTCCATGTTTCGTTGAGTTGTACACCTTTTTTTTAATAAGTTGTAAAGTTGGAGGCTCATTGGGGGCATCCTCCCTAGAAATATCATGATCCAATGTAAGCGACAATCAAACTCATTTTTCTATGATTACAATAAGGAATAAGGGAGAACAAGAGAGAACTTGTTTCCCTTGCCCAAATCCTACTACAAGCAAGTCACAAACAATGGGTCTTCTCAATACACCTCTCATCGTCCCTCTAGACTTGGATGTATAGAGTGGGGCAGTTCCAGATCCATAGAGAGGAGGTCCACTTGTCTCATAGGATGAGAGGGGGCTTGTCTTAATAAAACGAAGTGAAACAAACACATTATATTAGTAATAATGGTATGTATTGAGGAGGATCAAATGTGAAAAGATATTATGAGAGGTAAGTACCTATAAAATCACATTCCTTTTTTTAGAAGTGTTGTGTTGCTCCTCCTAGAGGCTCTGTGATTTGGAATGGTTTGTTGGGGGTCAAAATTTTCATTATGGAGGGGATGTAGTGGTAGATTGGGAATGGTAAGGATGCGTTCTTTTGGGAGAATACTTAGATTCTTCCTGAACCCCTCTTTCATAGTCCTGATTTTTATGAGTTGAACGCTCCTTTATCACTAAAATATAATAAAAAACAATTGATTATATAATCATCACTAATGGCAAGAGGATTTAGAAGCATATGACTTTACATACAACTAATCTTTGGATCCTTCAAACTTTGGCAAATTTGAACTTGTTGCTGCAATGACTTTCTTCCTTAACAAAATGACAAGGACTTTCTTCTATGCACTCATTCTTCTAAAGGCATTTTTTCTATAAAGACTGCAATGAGGCCTATACATTGTCCAGGGGAGGATATTTTCTAGTGGGAAGGGTTTGCTATCCTCATTTGATCCTGAATATTGCATTTTTTTTGTGGTTGTATTTGCAAAATAAAAGTTTGACTATTGATAATTTATGCAAGAAGGGCTTCCACATTCCCAATATTTGTCTCTTGTGTTCTAAGGATGTTGAATCCGTGGATCATATTTTCATCCATTGTGATTTCTCAAATAAGGTGCTCAATGCTTTAGTGGATTATTTTTCTATCAAGTGGATGTCACCTCAAAATTTCAAGGAAATTCTTACTCAGTAAAAACCCCCCTTCATCAATCACAACCTCACTAGGGTGTGGGATCTAGTTCTTCCTCATTTTTTATGGAATATTTGGTGGGAGAGGAATAGAAGAACTTTCAAGGATATTTCTAGGGATGAATCATTTTTATTTAGAAGGATTAAAGTTGCTATTGAGAATAACTTAGTTGTCTTTGCTGCTAGAAATGGTAGGGAGAAAGTTGTGGAGAAAGGGGTTGTTGTTAGTTGGAAATTGAATCTAGGGTCTTCTAATTTTGTATCCACTATTCAAAAAATATTGGCTACTAGATGGCATAAACCAGATAAAGGGTGGGTCATTATGAACTTTAATGGGGCTGCCAATGGTAACCCTGGGATGGTTGGAGGGAGTGTTGTCAAAAATGATAATGGTGAGGTCATTTACGCTTACGTCGAATATTATGGTATTCAAACCAACCACCTAGCTGAAGCTAAGATGATTTTCTTGGGTGTTCAGTAAGTTTTTAAGAGGGGATTTAGAAGACTTCTTGTATAAGGTGACTCCTTGAACATCATTCAAGATTTGTAGGCTAGAAAATTTGATAATTGTTTCATATTGAATATTATTAAGGACACCTCAAATATTCTAGAAGGTATGTTAGAAGTTAAAATTGAGCATATTTATAGGGAAGGTAACCAGGCTATTGATTTTATGGCCAATTTAGGGGTGGATAGTGGCCAATTCAAAATCTGGGCAGATAATTTTTCTCTACGATTAATGACAATTATTTCTTTGGAAGCATTGGGTCTACTTATATAGTAGGGCTTTTTATTATTTTTTTTCTTGGTTGAGGTCTCCTTTGTGTTGTAGTGATCCTCTCTCTTAGGGGTCTTTTTTGGGGGGTTGGAACTTTTTCTCCGTAGTGGTTTTCATTCTCAAGGAAATTCTTGGTGGTTTTCCCTCACGCTTTCTCTTTGGGATTAGGGTTTTGTAATATGTATGTTAATGTATTTTATTCCCTTCCATTATTATGCAAAAATAGATCAAGATCATTGATGCCTCTAAAAGAAAGTTGAATAAAAAAATTTCCTTTGTGCCCTGCTGGGTGGTGGGTTGGTCTATGCTCTTGGATGGATGTTGGCATTTAATTTTTGTTATTTTGGCCTTGGAGTATAGCTTGTGCTTAATTGACATTCTCTTTCTTTACCTCCTCTAATGTAAAAGGTTATGGGACCTTTCAAAACCTTGCATTTTCACCATTATTCAAAAAAGTATTAGGAATAATGGCTAATTTGGTCTTTGTTGCTGAAAGAGAATCGAAACTTGGATTTTTTTTAGGAACGTCTAATGCCTTTTATCATTGTGGTGTCTTTATAAGAATGCTATAATCAATTATTCAGCTGAATTTTTAACAAATTATCATTAACTTCTATGATTATTTTTTTTCCCATATAAATATGAAATCAAATGTAAGAAATGTTTACATTAAGCTATTATTTATCATTTTATTAAGGAATATTTTAGTAATTGGTTCTTAATGTTTATGAATTTTAAATTTTATTAATTTAATTAGTTTCTCATTTGTTCAATTACATATTGTGACTGGTGATTTATGTCTATGAACTTTCTAATTTTCACTAAATTGATAATAATTAAAATTTATATAATGTATAAAGCATATTGATAAATAATTTATTATTATTATTATAAATAAATACTTTTGGATTGGTTATTGGCATGCAACGTCTTGGAAGCTCTTAATCATGTGAGACAACCAACATAAATGTGTATATAGATGAAAGAGGAGGATTCTTCAAGTATATATATATATATATATATATATATATATATATATATATATATATATATATATATATATATATATATATATATATATATATATATAATTTGGTTAGTATGAGAAATTCCTATGATCAAGGGTTGAGCATTTCTATTCTATCCATGACCACTCATAAGGTTGAGAGCTAAACTTATAAACAGAGGATTAACGCAACCATACATACGTCGGGGTTTGAACCTTGAAACTCCTAGAGAAGAGGTAAGAATATATATTATGAAAAAGAATTTTATCTAATCATTTTAAAATTAATTTTTTAATGAGTTATTATTATTTTCAAAAACCTTTTTTAATTGGTGAAATGAGATTAAAATAGGTTGTGTCCATTTTACATCATGACACTATAGTGAGATTACAACAACATCTTTATTATGCATGTATTGTTTGATAAAATTGGAACTTGGTCTCCTCTTTAAAAGTTCAAGGAATTTAATAGGTTAAACTAATGTCATTTAATAAACTTATATGATTTTTTTTGGTTGAATTTCACAACTTGAATTGTTGTCATTTAAAAAAAAATTATATGTTTTTTTTTAAAATAGGTTAAGATTAAAATGGTCCCACTTGTATTACATCATCAGAATAAAGTGGTATTACAACATCTTGGCTATTATTAACTATTATGTATGTATAGTTTAACAAGATTTAAACTTTGGTCTTCTCATTTAAAATTCAACCAGTTGAGTTAATTCCATTTGATAAGGTTATACGATCTTTTAAATAGTATTAATTTGATAATAATTCTAATTTATGGAACCCATAGATCACATAAGCATCTTAGATAATTACTATAAAAACTGTGAGTATCACCCTAGACACTCTTACCCTGATGCATGTCTTTGAATTAGTAAATTTTTTAGTATATAATGCCTCATTAACCTATTTAATATCTTAAAATAATTGTTAATATGGAATATCTAAACGTGTATATCAATGAAAGAGGTGGTTTTTATATGCCAAAGAGAAGAAGATATCTTCTCATTTAAGTAAATAATATCACCCTAATTCTTGCTAAATTAGCAAATCTTTTAGTATATATAATATTTTACAAGCACTTCATATCTTACAATCACTACTAATATGGTACACATATAGGTTGCGTAATTTGTTTTTTGATTAGGTAAGAGAAAGGGTTTTAAAGGATCCCCAAACCTAATACATATGAGACTAAGAAAGAGCAAGAGATAATGCATCATTCTCAAAGAAAACAATCTTTGAGAAAAAGAACGTATTTAGATATAAAACTAGTACCAAATTGCCCAAAAGAAAAACAAAGTGGGGAAAAAACTAGTTGCAATATCCAAAAGGAGATCACAAGATACAAAATAGAAGCTCACTACCCTCTAGGGATATCCCACACACTAAAGTAATAACTCCATATATACCACAAAAAAATAGTGTGATACCTTGAGAAGACAAGGCTCCCAGTCAACTACCACCTGCTGTACATGAGGCACCTATAGATGGCACCAAATCCCTTCTAGTAGGAAAAGATCAAAAAACAAAAGGCTCCAAAAAGCATAGAAAATATCCCCCCTAGCCTCCTAAACTCCCATAACCAACACCCACACCTAACCATGATCATCCAAAATTAAATTCTTACGACTTTAAGAAAATTTTATCATCCAAACTGTAATGTCTTGTGATAGCCCAATATTTACCATCAAGTTCATCGTTTTTTTTCCTTCACGAAAAATATGTTGAATTTGAGCCTTCGATCTTGAAGGAAAAATTTTGACTGCTTCTGCCATGATATTTGCTATCTTCTAGTGTGGGGTGCAAGACTTCTTGACTAGATTAAAAATATTTAATGATTCCCCTTCCACTATAATTTTATTAAAACCCAAGGATTCCACCAATAAGAGGGCTTGAAGGAGTGCTCTAGCTTTCACAAAATGGGAGGCCTAGATTGAAATGTTTTTTGCAAAGGCACTTGGTATCCCTTTATCATTTCTAATTACACCACCTACTACAACAAGATCCGGGTTCCCCTTAGAAGCACTGTCGAAGTTGAGTTTAAAAATTTGAGGATCTCAAAGAGGGAGGAGAGGGGTCATTAGACATAGTTTGTTGAGGAAAACCAAGCTTGATCTCTATGGAGGATTCATTAAGGAGTCCACCATGCAAATATAGGAAACAAGAGGTCACATTCTCCACAAATTCCCCAATCACTCTACTAAAAATAGATTTAGGATTATGCTTTGAGTTCTTGAAGACTCTTTGATTATGCTCCCACAAAATATATTAAGACCTTTTTTAACTTGAAAATAGGATACTAGTCCTCGAGATGATGTATTGATATGATCAGTTTTGTATATCAACATTGTTTAAAGTACTTGTATGCTTTGGGGTTGCATAAGTTATAGATATTATCAAATTAAAGAAACAAATGGTCCCATATGTTAATTTTTTCTTATAGTTTCATAGAGGTTAAAAATTATTTACTTTTATCTTACATATTTTATGAATGTGCCATTTTTCCTTATAGTTTTAGAGAAGTTAAAAACTATTTTTATTTTATGGGGAATAGATCAAACTTGAAATATACTTTTTTGGAATAGATCAAAAGTTAAGTTTGCTTAAAGAGTTGTGTATATTTGGATTCATACTAAGTTTATTAAGTGGATCATTTTGTATTTTTCAAAATGCATGATCCTAAATAGTTAAGGGAAAACTGCTTAAGGTTCGTAGACTTGCAATTTCAATAGCACTTATAGCTCCAAAATGATTTTTTTTTTAAATGCAATAATTATAATTTATATTATCATGTTATAGAATATGTTTTATTATAATTTTAAAATGATTTATGATTTTACTTTCAATTTTTTTTTAATTTTATTAAAAGTACTTAACATCCTTATACATATCAATAGTAATAGATTAAAACTTGATGCTCAAGTCTGGACATACCCATTCCAATCATGACCTCTGATAAGGGTGAGAGTTGAGCTTATCAATAGGGGCCATATACACACACCCCCTTAGACACGCCCACATATTGGTTTGAACTTTGGACCTCCCAAAGAAGATTCAAATACCAAAATCATTGCGCTATCCCCAGGATAAATTGATTTATAATTTATTTTCATATTAATTGATTTGTATAATTCATTTAAATATATTCAATAGTACTCATAGCTCCAAGATGAATTTTTATTTATTTTTTTTTTCTTACATAGGAAAGTTGGTCACAACCATGCTATTTTTAGTAGTTGACAAGCGTAGGGTTAAAACCATAGCGGTTGCTCCCACCAAACCTATTCCACTTCATTATTGTTGACCCAACGTGAAGGGGACCACCGGTCACTTAGGATTCATACCATCATCGTCGGTCTGGCACGCACTCAGAAGATTCAAATTAAACTACTACCTTTTCAAAAAGGCTACCCCTGAGGTTTGAACCTAGGTGTCTTCTTGGTAAGTGCCTTGCCAGACAAGCACTTACTAATCCACCTAGTCCTTGGGAACTATGAATTTTTATTTTTTACTTTTAACACAATAATTATAATTTATATTATCATGTTATAGAATATGTTTTATTATAATTTGAAAATGATTTAATATTTAACTTCAGTTGAATTTATTTTTAAGAAAAAAACTAGATTATATTAATTCATTAACCAGAACATTACAAAAATATTATGGTGCTAACATTGTCCACCAGTTAAAACACAAAATGATGTGGATAAGGAGTAAAGCATCTATAATTGAATATACATAATAATAGAAGCTAATAGCAAAAAAAACACTATAGCTATATCTTGTTACATTACACCATATATTAACACTCATCTATGGAAGAGTCTATTATATGGAGAAATTTTGAGTGTGTCTTCCTTGATATCTTTAAAGTCTTCAAAGAAGAAATAAAACTAATCAAAACCTGAACTTGTTCATCATTGTTAATTGCCTTCTTTTTATTTTATTGTTGGATCTTCTTAAGATCTTGAATCATATGATAAAGCTGATGAAGTTTATCAGTAACATCTCATGGTGTGCGGGAAGTTCCATAAACTTGGGAATGAATGTGTCCCATGTAACAAAAGATCAAATTTCAAGTCTACTAAAACTATATCCTATGGAGGAGTATATCTAGTAAACACCTTTTTGCCTCTACACTTCCAAATGTGTTTGAGAAGAATGAGTCTACAAACATCCCAAATTTTGGGGCACTAATCCAGCTAAGAAAAACCAAGCAAAGAAAGATTCTAATATCTAATAAAAAATGGGAAAAAAGTATAGAAGACATCCCAAAACTATTTAGCCATGTCACAAAACCAAAACAAGTGAATAAGAGTTTCTAAAGCATTACAAAAATTGTATTGAGGGGAAATGTGTAAAATTAAAGCCGGAATTTCAAAAGTTGGAAGTTTTTGATGCAAAATCTGCCATCCAAGAAGTTGAGTTTTGGATTCAACAGGAACTTTAAAAATTTTAGTAAGAGACTACCATTAGTAATAGTTTAGCTTTATGTAGTGGCATTCAAAGTCTAGCTTTGAATAAAGGTATTAATAGAATTAGAGATATCTGGGATGGGTAGCTACTCAATTCTTACTTGGAACCATATTTGTAATTATTGCTTCCTTCCATCTAAGTTCAAAGAGTCTTATGGCTTAATTGTGGCTTCCATCCCTTGTGAAGTTGGAACAACTTCCCATAATATATAGAATTATTAGAGATGGTTTAATGGTCATAGAATCTCTTGCATTACTTCTTGCTAGATATATAGAAATATTTTGTGTCCTCCTTCTTTAGACTGCTCAATATCAAATGGTAAGTGAATTTATTTAATATTTGAAGATTACTTCAAATCCTTCTACATATCAATAACAATATATTAAAACTTAAAATTGGTTTATATTTTAATATCATCTTAATTGATTGATATACTTCATTTAAATATGGTTTAAATGCCTTCATTGTTTTCTTGACTTTAACTTTTATAACTTTTAAATATAAGATGAACTTTACACATTGATTTATTTTTTATTATCATCTTAATTGATTGGTAAACTTCATTTAAATATATTTTAAAATGACTTCATTTTTTTTCTTTACTTATACCTTTTATAACTTTAAGATATAATATGACCTTTATGGTTTAAAGTTATTTTTTTCAAGGCAAATTTGGAATCAATTGTGGAGCCAAATCATTGAATTTTATGTTGAGTATTTTTATTAAAGATTGAAAAGTTGGGGCACATTGGGGGCCACCATCCTGATGAATCTAACTTATATTTTTCTTAGGAAAGTCCAATGTCAATTATCATTGAGTGTCTTTGTCAAGATGTTATGATTAGTTATTCAAATGACTTTTTTAATAAATGATCATTAACTTCTATGATTTTATTAACTTTTGTGTAATTTGAACTTTGGTTCTCATATACATCATGGATAATTACTCATTTCCACATGATGGTGTGCTTTGTATGCATTAAAAATAAATGTAAAAAAAATTACGTTAAATTATTATTAATCAATAAATTAAGAAATATTTTAGTTAATGGTCTTAATGTTTAGAACCTTTTAAATTTTATTAATTTAATAGTATTCCCATTTATTCAAATAATATTTGAGCGATATTTTTAAATTTTACTAAATTAATAATAATTATAATTTATATAATGCATAAATCATATTAATAAATAACTACTTTTTTCCATAAATAACTATTGTTGGATTGATTAATCTTTCATTACATGTAGTGCCATAAAGCTCCTAATCATGTGAGACAACCAACATATAGATGAAAGAAAGAGGATTGTTCAAGGGAAAAAATAATTATATTAAATTATTTTAAAATAGTAAATTTAATGAGTTGTTATTAATTTACATGACCTTTTTTATTGGTTATATGATATTGAAATAGGTTCTACCTATTTTATATTATAATCATATAATGATATTACAACAGAATGTATTAATGTGGAACATAATTCAACAACATTTTTATTATGCATATAATGTTTGACAAAATTGAAACCTGGATCTCAACATAAATGTGTATATAGATATAAATGTGTATATAGATAAGAGAGGAGGATTGTTCAAGTAAGAAAATTTACTGTGAGAATTTTTTTTATTTAATTATTTTAAAACTAAAATTTTAATGAGTTATTAATTTACATGGCCATTTTTTTAATTGGTTCTATGACCTTGAAATAGGTTGCGCTCATTTTACATCATAATCTATAGTGATATTAACATCTTCTCTATTTTTTTATTTGGTTATTGTGAGAAACCCATATGATCGACGTATAGGTTGAGGAGTCTCCTCCCAACCATGATCCCTTGTAAAACTTATTAATAGGGAATTTAACACAAAGCCACAACACAACTGCACATGCCACGGTTTAAACCTTTAATAGGGAATTTAACACAAAGCCACCACACACACACATGCCACAGTTTGAACCTTGGAGATATTATGACATCTTTATTACCTATACAAAAGTACAAGAAATTTAAGTTGAACTAATGCCATTTAATTAACTTACATTTTTTATTTTTATTTTGGATGAAAATACCATTATATTAATAAAATAATGCCTAATCTTCCAAAAAATGTGGGTGGGATTAGCACACCCCGTAAACCAACACATTAGCCACTGTGGTTAGGAGAACACAAGAGTGTCAAAAATAGTTCACAAAAATTCAAATAACTACCAAAAAAGTGTCAAATATGCATTCATAAAGAAAAGAGCCGAGAAATTACTGCCAAGTGGAAGGCATGAAGTTTTCCAAGGTCATAAGTCTATCCAATGGTTGAAGAATTTGGAACCCTCCAACCATCAGCAGCATAGTACCACTAACAATACAGGTTTGTGTATTTGGTACAATTTCACCCCAACCAAGGACATCATCTTGCTCAGGAGGTCGAACATCTCAACCATAGGTCGAGCGTGAAGAGCCTCATGTTTTGTATTCTTCACATTTACACTGTAGAGGGGGCTGGAACCAGTTTCTGGTAGTAGAGGGCTGCGGTCGGTGATGGGTCCTCTAGTGAGTCAAAAACTGAGACTTGGAAGGGGAAGTAAGAGGCACACAACTCATAGCACAGGGTGCATTCCCCCAATGATCCATGAGGGTACGTAAGTACTACAGCTCCACATGTATTTTTTCAACCTATACTTAAATATGTAATCAGTAATCAAAGAATATAGCATATTTATTAGCAAAAAAGAAGACACTCCTAACATCTTGTTGAGAAAAAATAGCTCTATTCCAAGACTTCCAAATATAAAACAGGGTATCAATTCTAAAAATATTTTAAACAACACCCAAGTTGAAGGAAAAAGCAATAGGGTCACCCAAAATACCATGCACTCAGGTAAAATCCTCTTGCATAAAAGGTCTAAAAAATTCAAGAAGCCACTCAACCCAATCACAAAACCAAAAAGCATGCAGTTTATCTTCTACATGACCGTAAACCGGGAAAATGGAATTATGAAAACCTAGATGCTTGATCCTATTGCCAATAGGCAACCCCTGTTGCAAAGACTCTAAGAAAAAAAAACTCTATTTAAGTTCAATATAAGTAGTCCAAGCAATCTGAAACCTCTTATTTTATCGGGAGGGAAGAAAGACTAACTCCCATCTCAACTACCATCTTAGAGTGATCTTATCAACCATTGGAACTTGCGGGGTGAACCATTTGTAACCTAGATAAGCTTTATATTGCAAAACATGAAGCTCCCCAGGCCAACACCAATCTGACCATTTTTTAAAAAATTTATTATTTGGTTGAATTTCACTAGTAGAACTAATGTCATTTAAAAAATTTATATGATTTTTTTTTAAAGGTTAAGATTTACATGGCCTCACTTGTATTACACATCATCACCACAAGTGATATTACATCTTGGTTACTATGTATGCATAGTTTGACAAGATTCAAACTTGGGTTTCCTCTTTCAAAGTTGAAGAATTTCAACCAATTTGATGAACTTATATGATATTTTAAATATTATTAATTTGATAATAATTTTTATTAAATGGAAACCATAGATATCCCCGTGAGCGTGGTGTGGTCTACGGGAAAGAACACCACTTGCAAGGACACCACTTGCATTATCGGTGATGTGATCCGGATTCAATCCTCATAACGGATGTGTATGAAAAGTATTACTTAAAAAAATAGAACCCATAGATCACATAAGTATCTTAAGTAAGTATTATAGAAAATTTAGATATCATCCTAGGCATTATTTTTTTTTTTTTAAAAGAGGGTAAAAATTTATTAACTCAGCAAAACATTCATGATACAAAGAAAAAGCAGAAGCTATTCAGACATATCAGCTCTCAATAAAGAAGAGAGAGATTGAGAGCAATCAGAAGAAAGTTGAGACCAATTTTGAACATCCCAACCATCTTGAAACTTAGAAGCCCATTTAGCTAACAAATCCGCTACCCTATTCCACTCCCGAGGAATATGCACAAAAGAAATGAATTCCAAGTGAGCAGAGATATTAAGAATTTGCCGAGCAACCCAACTCAACCGCCAACAACCATGAAGACTATCTCCAGAATTTAACAAATTTATAACAATCTGAGAATCAGATTCACAAACAATTCGACGCCAACCCAAAGCATACCCTTGCTCCAAAGCATATAAAATTGCGAGTGCTTCCATGAAGTTATTAGAATGATGTCCCTTAAAGCAAGAGAAAAAAAATTGGATAGTACCACTACTATCCCGCCCCACACCACCAATACCAGCATTACCCGGATTACCCCGAGAAGATCCATCCGTATTAATTTTCAGCACTCCCGGAGGAGGCGGATTCCATTTGTCAGCCCTCCACACTCCGATTATTCTCGACCCATCCGTCTGCAAGAGACATTAGGACCAGGACCATTAACCATCAAGCCTAATCTTTCCATGATCTGACGTTCCGCATGGTCCATGGGAGAAATAATCTGACATTTTGCAGACACAGTTTCCTGGATCATACGCAAAATCCTCTACCAGACCTGGGAAGTAGTTAACTCCTTACCTTGGAAAATTCGACGGTTCCGTTCAAGCCAAATCTGCCAAAAAATGCATGAAGGACCAATACTCCATTCAACTTGTAAAAGGAAATCCGCTGCAGGAGGCCGCCCCATACTCCTCCAAAATTCAACTATTGATGAAGCATGCGAACAAGGGTGATTCCATACTCCCCACCAATAATGCCAGACTTGTCGAGCAAAGTCACATTGGAGAAGTAAATGCCCAACAAATTCTTCAGCCTTCCCACAGTTATAGCATAAAGAGGGGCCAACAAACCCACGCTTTTGAAAATTATCTCAAGTGAGACAACGATTATGAGTAGCCTGCCACCCATAAAAACTACACTTCGGCCAAATAAACTTATTCCAAACTTGCTTCCACCACGGAACCTCCTCCTCACCAAACCGTTGCCGATCCAAAACACAATAACCAGCAGCAACCAAAAAAATCCCTCTATTATCTCTTCCCCATGCTAGCACATCATCCCCAGGTAGAGAAGAGCAGGGACGACTAGCGATAATACGGGCCAGCTCTGCCCTCGCATCCATAGTGCCACCAGTAGGCCATTCTCGAGGATCCTTCCACTGGAGACTAACCATCTGACCAAAGGACTTAACAGTTTTGAAATCTGCCACCTTCAACCATCCAACATCCCAAAAGCATTGAGCAAGATCTTGAAGATGTGGAAACTCTCTAAGAAGAGGAGAAAAGCCATCCCAAGAATCCTGCCAAAAAAGAGCCCGAGACCCAGTATAACAAATCCAGAATAACCCCTGCTTAACCAACTCTACTCCCTTTTTCAAAGTATTCCAAACAAATGATCCTCGACCAATCAAGCTGTATCGAGGAATCTCTGAACCTTCCACTCCCCTAAGATACTTGTGGGAGATAATCTTGGCCCAAGTTTGCTTCTGATTACTACACCAACGCCAATACAGCTTAGCAGCCAAAGCAGTCCCAGAAAGAGAGCTTAGACGAAGACCCAATCCCCCAGCTTGCTTTGGTCGACAAATAGTCTCCCATTTAACAAGACTCCATTTTGAGGAACCAAGATTGCCAGCCCATAGGAATTTTCTAGAAAGAGAATCCAGGTCATGAAGAAAACTTGCTGGAGCAATCTGAATAAGGCATCTATACACCGGTAAAGCCTACACAACTGACTTCAAAAGTAATACCCGACCAGCAAAATTTAACCATCTATGAGTCCAATGACTAACTCGACTACGAAATTTGTCAAGTATGTTAGTCCAAACCGCCCTAGGTAGAGGACCAACAGAAATGGGAATCCCCAAGTATGTAAGAGGAAGAGTTCCAACTTGAAACCTGAGAATCTGAACAATTCTAGCTTGAACCCTGGGATCCGTATTGAAAAATAAAATAATAGACTTGTTTTCATTAATCTCCTGACCAGAGACAGCCAAATACAAGTCCAAAGCATGTCTAAAGTTGGTTGCTTCACAAATAGAGGCTACACCCAAGAGAGCAGTGTCATCAACAAACTGAAGATGGGAAATGGCTGGCCTACTATTCTCCCATTTCCATCCATGAATAAGACCCTGGTGAACCTGATCTTTAAGCCAGTGACCCAGACCTTCAGCCATAATTATAAACAAGTACGGAGATAAAGGATCCCCCTACCGAAGACCCCGGGAAGCATGAAACAAAGGAGAGGGCTTTCCATTAATTAGGACAGAATATGAGGGAGTTGTAATACAACTCATAATCCACTCAATCCAAGAAGGATCAAATCCAAAGGCCAAGAGGATTTTTTGAAGAAAATACCATTTCACCCTGTCATAAGCTTTCGCCATATCCAACTTCATAAACATAAACTTATTCTTAGAAGTGCTCATAGAATGGATCGCCTCGGTAGAAATAGCCACTCCATCCAGAATCTGTCGACCAGCCACATAGCCACCCTACTCATCAGAAACAACTCTATATATCCAAGGCTTGAGACGCTCCACAATCAGCTTAGTAATAATTTTATACACCACATTGCAGAGAGCAATAGGCCGAAACTGATCAAAAGAGCTAGCACCCTCCTTTTTAGGAATTAGCATAAAAAAAGTGGAATTCAAAGCTTTCAAAAACTGATGGTTGTGAAAGGACTCAAGAAAAACCCTCAAAAGATCAGATTTAATAATTTCCCAAAAGTGTTGAAAGAACTCAACAGGGAAGCCGTTAGGCCCCGGAGCTTTCCCAGTCTTCATAAGGAAAACTACCCTTTCTAGTTCATCAATGGAAATAGGTTGAAGAAGGCATGCATTGATCTCTTCTAAAATAACAGAAGGAATACAACGCAAAATATTATGATCATCAACATGACCCCCACAAAAATCCTCGGAATATAAGGAAGAAAAAAATCTAACAGCTTCCCGAGAGATATCCTGAGAAGCAGAAAACTGAATACCTTGAGAAGAAATAATCGAAGAAATACCATTACCGTGTCTTCGAGCCTTAACAGTGTTAAAGAAAAAAGCTGTATTTTGATCTCCTTGTAACCATTCCACCCTGGCCTTTTGCTTCCAGAAAATCTCTTCCCGAAGCTCCCACTCTTGAAGTTCATGCAAAGCTTCAGACTCCTCTTGCAAATTCTGCTCTGTTAACCCATGATCTCTGATATGTCTGGTGATAACATCAAGCCTTCTTTGGGCCAAAGTTTTAGCCTGAAATAGATTCCCGAAACACTGCCTGTTCCACTTTTTGAGTTGATATTTCACAAATTGGAGTCTTTTAACAAAAGAGTACATAGCAGTACCGTGGGAAGGACAGCCCTGACTCCACCAGACTTTCATCAACTCGTACAAAGAGGGATCCCTAAGCCACATTAACTGGAATTTAAAACTTGGATGATGATCCATTTCTTGCTGAGAGATAACAAGTTTAATAGGCCAGTGGTCTGATCCCCTCCAGTCAAGAATCGTTGAGTTAGTAACCCAAGAATTGCTAATCCAAAATGAAGAAGTAAGAAACCTGTCCAACCTCTCAAATATCGAGTTAGAACCACACCGCTTATTCGTCCAAGTGAACACACCATTCTTTGGCTTAATATCCACCAGATTAAGAAGCTGAATATTATCATTAAGGAGTCTAGAGGCAGGCCCCAAAGTACCCACACCACCCCTCTTCTCATCAATACTAGATACAACATTAAAATCTCTAGCCATAATCCAAGGATAGAATGGAACCAAGGCTCGAACACTTTGAATATGATTCCATAGCAGCACCTTCCCAGCAAGATCCAAGGGGGCATAAATGTTAGTGAACAAAACCACTTCTCCATACTCATGGCAAGAAGCTATCATAGAAAGAGATGACTTATTCGATACCCACCAAAGAGGAGTAAGCTTCTGTGGATTCCAAAGGCTGACAAACCCCCCAGCACTACCCACAGCCCCAACACACTGACAAAGACCTCGAGGCCAGAGTTTAGAAGCAATACTAAATAGACCCTCCATCGATAATTTAGATTCTTGAAGAAAAACAACATCCGGCTTATGTGCCTGAACCAAATCCCGAATAGCTTTTTGATGAGGTAAGCTATTCAAACCTCTCACATTCCAAGAAAGAACAATCATTTATAGAGAGAAGAAAAGTGAGACTCCAGGGGTTTAACCACCCCACTCTCAACCAATGTTTCTCCCTCCATATGCAGTTTATGTGCATCTTTCTTTCTACCCACCTTAATCAGCTTCACAGGGGCCTCTTTTTTAAAGTTCTGTTGGAGTAACCCTAGAGAAGGACTAGGCCAAGAACCCTTTCCTCTACTAGAAGTCAGCAAATCAGCCAAAAAAGGGTCATCCCCTTTCACACCGTCCTGTTGCCCCTTCAAAACAGGAACAATTGCCAGGGCTGTGTTCAAAGAAGAATCTGTCACTTCCTGTTGCCCATTAGGATTCAGCACCTCAGTTACATTTTGAGTATCCATATTCAAATTACCATTCATTCCTTCATCCGGAGATACCAACTCATCTAAGGCATCAAACTTATTATACAGGCCATCCATTTGTCTAGCAGTAAAGGTCCGCTTCAACCCTTTTCCCTTATTACGATTCTTAACTGGAATAAAGCCTTCTTTGTCTACCCCACTAACATCCATGGGAGCCCTCCCCTATCCAGGTACAGCCTCTTGTGTAACTGACTTCCCACCCTGAGATTGTAGATTTGGATTTTTAGAACCAAATGATTTATTTTCAGGCATTTTAGGGCATTTACTCTGAAGATGCCCGTACTCATGACACAATCGACAACGGAAAGGAATAGTTTCATAGTCTAATTGTTGAACCCAAGAAAAAGAGCCAACACATATTTGCATAGAATCAGGTAGAGGCTTAGATAAATCCAATTCCACACAAATACGGGCACATGAGACTACCTTTTTGTCTGAAGTTTGCTTGAGATGGTCCCACCGGTTTGCCTAACATCAATGCAATCATGTGCAGAATATCCGTTCGCCAAAACTCCAAAGGTAGCCATGGAAGTCGAACTCACACTGGAACCCTAGAAGGAATCTCCTCAGTCGGATTAAAACCCATATGCCAGGGTTTAATAAACAGGCCAATCTGGTTGTAAAAGTATGGGCCCCCCTCAAAAGCCCTATTCCGGTATGCCAAGCAGGAAAACACCACCAGAAAGAAATTATTAGCTCCCATCATGATCTCCATATCACCGACCGGGTTCCAAGTACTCCTGGCCCACTTTTCAAATGCCAAGAAAGGGTTGCGAATACCCAAGAATTTGCATTTTAAAGCATGATTTTGCATATATTCAACATCATCTGCAATTGACTCAGGCTGAATCACAAGAACAAGCCGCTCCCCAGCCCTTTCCAAGCATCCATTAACTCGCTTTGCACGAAACCCTCCTTCCAAAGAAGAATTACTTGGGCCTGAAGAATTACCCTCTGCATTATGCCAAACATAAGAAAAGACTGAGCCACGAAGGGCTTCCTTAAACGAGACATTATTTCGACATTGGGTTCCTCCAGGCAAAGCCATTCATGCTGTTCCAAAAATCTCAGAAATCCCCAAAAATCCAATCCGTCTCTTCAGAAATCCAACCCTAAGAGAATCAATTTTCGAAAGGTTGACCATGTACAGTATGTTTCTCTCTTCAAGAGGAGTTAGTTGTTTTCCACTAGAACAATTTATACAGCACTATCAATATGTTTTACAGAACTTATTACTCTATGCCTTATTTAACAATTTTTTTTAAGTATATATAATGCATTATCAGCCCATTTAATATCTTAAAATCACTATTAACACGGAACAATATAAATGAGTATATCAATGAAAGAGGTGGCTTTTATATACCAAAGAGAAGTAAGATATTAGCTCTTGTAAGTAAATAATCTCTTCCTAATTCTTCCTTTCAAATTGGCAAAGCTTTTAGTATGTATAATGTTTTACAAGCACTCCACCTCTTACAATCACTACTAATATGGTACATATATAGGTTGTTTAATATTGTTTGTGAGATATATTGGTATTATAAGGCCTTAGGTAGTAGTTATACTAAAGACCTTTGCTAACTTGGAAATAGATACTAGTCCTCGAGATGGCGTATTTCTCGTATTGATATGATATTTTTTTTAAATCAACATTGTTCAAAGTGTGTATGCTATGGGCTTGCATAAATTATACTTATTATCAAATTAACAAAACTTAAAATGGTCCCATATGTTGACAACTAGTATGCTCTTTAAAAAAAAGTCATTTAAAAAAGTGACTAATATTAATACAATGAAAAAATCATGAGCCATTTTCTTAGAATAAATATCCTTACATAAAAAATAATCCTCTTTTAAAATATGTTTATTTTATTCTCTCATATTTATATATTAAAAACTTACTCTATTTTATATTAGGATAAATTATTCTATTTCTAATTAAATTACAGTACGTTGCCTTCTTTTCAAGAAGTAAAGATTAAAAGTAAGTTATTTGGGGATGTCTAATTGGTAATACTTTACTTGTTTTTTAGTTTAATATTTCAAACCATAGTTGAGAAAATTGGAAGGTGCAAAAGATGAGTTAGGCAAAAGAATCGAACAAATAAATTAAAAAAATGTCAAATTCTTTCAAACTGTAAAAAGTTTACTGTTAAAATGTGTTTTACTGTTTTGTTTGGTGTGTTAGTATGTAGACATAGCTTTATCTTCAGTTTGGAACAAGTAAAATGAATTAAAATGAAAAACAATCTATTTATGTCATTTCCTTTACCAATGCTATCGCAACAGATTTTTTTGGCAAAAAAAATAGGAATTTTACTGGCAAGGGAAAGAATCGGTAAAAATTGCGGAAAAATGGAATTTTTTTGCATATTTTCTCAACTATGATTCAAACAACTAATCATTATTAATTCGATATTAAAAATTATACAAAATATAAATTTAATATTTTAAAAACTACAAAAATCACCCAAAAAAAAAAAAATCAAAATTGAAGGACTCTTCTTATTTAATCTGATAGATATTTTTTATAACACCTTTTATTAATCTACCTAATGGTTATATATGCATTAGACCCCTAGATCCCAACAGGATTTGATGATTGGGTTTTCACCCAATCAACCTTCAAAAAGGGTTGTCTTCCTAGTTATATTTCTTCATTAATGTAAGATCGAAGTAAAAGGATTAAAGAAATGCATGAAACAAAATAACAATGGTTGATTGAATTCATCCATGTGATTTTCTTAAAAGCTCTACAAGCACAATCAACTTGTAATGATGAATATATTTGCAACATGCATTCATAAAAATGACGAGCATGTATGAAAGAGTGGAGCTAGAACCATTTTTTCTATTTGCATTGAAAAAGGTGAGAGACCATACAAATAAATAGTAATTAAAACAGATGCGGCACAATCAGCACTTATAGCTAGAAGGATTTGGAAGCAAGGGGAAGTGGCCTTTCAACAGGCGAGAGGAGCATCTGGGGGCCTCATGATCTTATGGGATCCTATTAAAATAGAAGGAAGTATTATTCAGGAAAATGAAAGAATCTTAAGCGTATTATTTCATGATTTTGATACTAATAAGAATTGGATTATGTCAAATGTTTATGCCCCCACCTCTTTCCAAGAGCGGTCTGAACTGTGGGATTTTTTGGGGCATTTGAGCCAAGATTTTAAATACATTCCTTGGGTGATTGGGGGAGATTTCAATACCCCCCTTTACCCATCTAATAAGAAGGGAGGATCTGGGTTACCCTCAAGGAGCATGGAGGACTTCAATGAATTCATTAACACAAATGAATTGATGGATGTAAGACTAAAAGGAGACAAATTTACATAGAGTAAAAAGAGGATAGGAAGTCAGCTGATTCAAGAAAGGTTGGATAGATTTTTTTTATCCAAGGAAGCTACAACAATGTTTGGTGATTCAGCATTGTAATCCCTTCCTAAATGTGCTTCAGACCATAATCTTATTCTATGGGAGGCATTTCAGGCTAACTCCTTTAAAAAGCCATTCATATTTTTGTCAATGTGGGTTAAACATCCGGACTTCAAGAAATGAATAGAGGAATGGTGGCAGCAACCTATCCAAGGAAGTGCTTCCTTCAAACTATCTCAAAAACTTAAGATGGTGAAAAAAAACCTTAGAATATGGAATAAAGAAGTATTTGGAAATATTTTTGAGAATAAGAGAGCAGTGGGGGAAAAACTAAGAATAATAGAAAGCAAAATCCAAAATGGAACCTATGATGAGGTGACAAGGACTGAAGAGAAGGAAACCCTTTGTGAGTTTTATAATATTTTAGCTTGTGAAGAGATGTATTGGAGGCAGAAATCAAGGGCATTATGGTTAAAGGAAGGGGACTCTAATTCAAAAATTTTCAATGTTACCACATTGAGCAATAGAAGTAGCAATAATATTAGAAATTTAACTAAGGTGGATGGATCCTCAACTCAAAACATTCAGGAGATCAGGGATGAGGCTATTAATTTTTTCAGTTCATTATTGGGTGAAGAATGGGCCTATAATGCCCAAGCAAAGGACTCTCTCCTTCAATTCATTCCACAACTCATTGATGAAATGATTAACAAGTCTCTTACAACAGCTTTTTCAGATGAAATCAAGGAGGCTTTGTTTAACATGGATCCTGACAAAGCTCCTAGGCCGGATGGGTTTTCACCGTGGTTTTTCCAAGTTTGTTGGGATATTTTTGGAGCAGAAGTTATTGCTACAATCAAGGAGTTCCAAAGTTCAAATCATATTCCAAGGGGTTTCAATTCAACTTTCATTGCTTTGATCCCTAAAGGCCCCAACCCCAAGACTATGGTTGACTTTAGGCCGGTTAGCCTGTGTAATATATCCTATAAAATTTTGTCCAAAGTTTTAGCCAACCGTTTGAAGAAATTTCTACCGGTTATCATTGATCCAAGTCAAGGAATTTCTGTACAAGGAAGATCAATCTTAGATGGAGTTATTACTGTTCATGAGGCTCTTCATACAGCTGCTCAAACCAAAAAAGCAGTCATGGCTTTAAAGTTAGACATGAACAAAGCTTATGACAGGATAAATTGGGAATTCCTAGAGGCAGTTTTATTAAAATTTTGCTTCAACATGAAATGGGTCAAGTTAATAAGAGAGTGTATTTCTAAGCCTTGCTTTTTAGTTTTGGTTAATGGGTCTACTATAGGTTTTTTTCAAAGCAAATATGGTCTAATACAAGGAGATCCCACAAGTCCTATGTTGTTCATCATCGTAGTTGAGGCCTTGGGAAGAACCATTAAGGCAACAATGGTAGTTGGACTCATTTCAGGTATCAAGGCCATATCGCTAACTACCCCGATGACACATCAATAATTTGTTGATGATACATTGCTACTGACTTTGGCTTCTATGGTTGAGGCAAGAAGGATTAAAAATATTCTTAGAATGTATGAAGAAGTGGTTGGACAGAAAGTGAATTTTGATAAGAGCAAACTTTATTTCATCAATACCCCCATTCCTAGGCAAAATAGCATAGCAAGGATCATGGAATGTTAGATTGCATCCCTTCCCACCTCTTATTTAGGTCTTCCCCTATTTACGGAAAAACCTGAAGGATCAATGTGGAACATAGTTCTGGAGAGGATCCAAAAAAATCTAGTAGTTTGGAAAGGACATCTGTTATCTCAAGCAGAAAAAGCAGTTTTAACTATGGCTTCACTTCAAAGTATACCCATTTACTTCCTATCAATCTTCAGAGCTCCTAGCAAGGTGTATCACAAAATTGAGCAGCTTCAAAAAAAATTTCTCTGGTCAGGGACTAAGGATAAGAAAAGGATCCATTTAGTAGGTTGGAACAAGGTTTGCAAACCTAAAGCTGATGGGGGGTTAGGATTGAGGAGAGTTGCTCATCTCAATACAACTCTGTTATCCAAACAAGCGTGGCGGTTATTGACTAAGGTCGATAATGAATGGACTACCATAGTTAGGATGAAATGCCTCCAAGGTGTGAACTTCATTAATGACAACTTAGCAAGCAGGGGGTCTGCTTTTTGGAAGGCAATCCTCACGAGCAGGGATCTTGTTAAGAAATGTCTTAGATGGATTCTAGGAAATGGGCAAACAATAGACTTTTGGAAGGATCGGTGGGTGAGAGCTGAGGAGTTATCCCGAAATCCTCGTTTGACTAGGATTCAAGAGCATATGGAGCAACATATTGGGAAGAAGGTTGCAAATTATATGTGGCAGGATATAAATATCAACAGGTGGAAACACATCAGAGTACAAGATTTTGAAGCGGAGTCTGAAGAGCTTTATAACATTTTAACTCAGCAAATTATTCCCTCTAGAGAGGATGAAGATCACATTGTTTGGGCTGAGACTGAAAGTGGTGACTTCACAGTTAAGTCTACCTATAATTTTCTTCTCAATGTGGAAGGTCAACAATTTCAACCGATTTTGGTTTGGATCAAAGGCTTAATTCCTAAAATATCCTTTTTTCATGGCTGGTGATTCAAGGAAAAATCCTCACTATGGACAATATGTTATCCAAAGGTATGGTTATTGCTAACAGTTTCTACATGTGCAGGGCAGGATGGGAGACAACCCAACACTTGTTTCTGGAGTGTTGGGTAGTGAAGTCCATCCTGGATGAACTTTTCCAAGCCTTTAGGATCTCGTGGGTTAAGCTTGCTCTTATATCCGAAATGTTCCATCAATGGCCTCAACCCTTTGTTAGCCTAAAACTTAAGTACCTATGGAAAATATGTTGGCATCATTTTCTCTGGCAGATTTGGCTAGAAAGGAACCATAGAGCCTTTAAGGATACCATTCACAACCCAAAAAACATCCTCAACAGGATTATTGTCTTTGCAAAAGAAAACCCTACCACCTTAGTGTATGAGAACCACTCAATTATTCCCCAAGAAAAACAATTAGCTCGGGCCTTAGGTATTGAGGACAAACCTTCTATTCCTTTGCCCAATCCCAGAAATGGGATTTCTTGGGAGCCACCCCCCAGGGTTGGTTTAAACTAAATTTTTATGGTGCAACCAAGGAGAACCCTGGAAGAGCTGGAGCTAGAGGAATAATCGGGGATCATCAAGGAAATCTGGTCAAGGCCTTCGCTGAACCATTGGGAATCAGAACTAATAACGAAGCAGAAGCTAGAGCCATTTGGAGAGGGTTGCAAGTAGCCCAAACAACTCAAGGTAACTTGATGATTGAAGGTGATTCTATGAACATCATCAACCTATTAACCAATGGCAAAAAACCTCCATGGATAATCGAGGGAGTCATCCATGAAGTGAGGATCCTTTTTGCGGCAAGACAGAACAGGAGGGCTCGTCACGTGTATCGTGAGGCCAACAGGTCAGTTAAAAAATTAGCCAACATAGGTGTTTATGTTGGTAGTTTGGTGACATGGACACAAGGTGTGCCACGTGAAGTGGAAAACATTATTAGTCATGAAAATAAACCTACACATTAAGGAGAAAGATGAATGGGTGTTCTTTCCCCATGGAGCTGGTAATAACTATGGGGTTTCCCTCTAAATCATACCAAATTGGAAATAAAGGTAACAGGGTGTAAGCCTTGGAAGATTTCTACAGAGAATAGGAAATGTGCTAGCAACAGGTTTCACAAGTGCAAAGTTCCAAACTTCAATTCCTGTCAATGTAAGTAATGTTTACGATTATGTTTAGGTATGGGTGTGCTTTGTTAGTAAGGTGTTGTAGGGGATTCAACACAATTTCGGGTAAGAAAGTTTCAAGGATGACTAGGATCTACAATCTCAGTAGAAGGCTGGATATTGTAATAGGTTTTGGGTTAACCTGCAAAACCCGGTAATTAATGAAGACTTTTATTTACCAAAAAAAAAAATAGTAATTAAAAAATTTTATGAACAAGCATTGCATAAATTTTTATCTTTTTATTATAGCAAAAAGAGAAGAGTGAGTTTTTATATTCCTAAAAATATATTACAAATGTTTCTTATCACTTATTTATGGTTGAAATATATAAAGGAGATAGGAATTATTAATTATAATACCCTAATATTTATTTTCCATTAAAATAAAAGAGTATTCTTCAAAAAATTTAGTAGACATAGAAGCTTTTTAGTTTATTTTATTTTAAAGGTCATGATTAGCACAATTATTTGTTGATTCCTTCTTCCTTCTTAACTTTGGCACTAACTTTATCTATAATTGGTTATTTCAATGGATCCCACATTGTTGTTCTTATGCTTTCTTCAAATTGAGCATTCATTAACCTATAACAAACTTTACTTTAAAGTATTGATCTTTTTATCTTATTCATAGTATTTTTCTATATTTATTGATTTAATTTGTGCCTCAAATTCAAATTTTTTAAAGAATTGATGTTGATGTCAACGTAATCAGTTAAAATATCGATAAATAAGGAAATTAACATGTCAACAAGTCAATAGGTTGGTGTTGGTATAAAATTTGTGTAGTCTACGAATTTTTAATGCGCCCTAGACTTTAGCCAACATTTTTTGATGAATGAGATTTCTTTCAATTCAACCTCTAGATAAGGTCGGCTCCTTGAAATGTTTATGAACTACAAACAAGAGTTTAGATTAAAGGGAAAATAGATGAAATGGTTAAGAGAAAATAAGAGTGTAAAGAAATGATCAAAGGGTGGATAGGATATCGTTTAACAAAATTGGATGTTACCATATAACAAGATAACATAACCAATTTAGATGATACTTAACAGACCAACCAATATTAGATGTAATAATCAATTAATTTAATTTCTATTGCATACTTTAATCATTCCAAAGATTGAAATGAATAACAATCCATCAACGATCCAAATAGCATAATTCGCTTTAATAGGATAAATTAATCATGAAATTCTAACAAAAATGATATAAAACAAATATACATTCATAAAAACTTGTAATTACACAATAATTGAGGCTAAACAACTATCATTTCTCATTAGTTGGTAACAATATTACATAGCAAACATCTAGACAAATACTATAAAGTGAACCCCTTAATTGGAGGTGTCACGATTTATTTATAGGTTGTATTTTGTAACTTATAATAGAATATTCATAATCAGTTATAGATCTATTATGGAAATAACCTAGAAAAGAAGGTTCATTTTGTTGAGGTGGTATTTTTGGATTTCCCTCTACATTTGAATTTTGAATCTATTTACGATCTACTTCGTTGAATTTCAACTATCTGCTACAAATGGCTAAACTACTACAACCAATTTGTTAGACCTATCATTTTCAATCTTGAATGACATTGGCTAAAATATTTAGAAGGCACTAGGGTGGTTTTGGATCTAAAAAATATGTTTTATGAGCACTTGTTTTGAAATCGAGCTTGTTACCTTACTTGAAGAGCTTCTTGGAACAAAATAGAGCCTTACTAATGTTTTGATGACATCACCTTAGGTGAGATCCAACTTTGTACACTCTTTAGTTCATTCAATGATTTATCATTGTTCAGATTTTACTTTGTTCATTTATGGCATTCATTACATGATTTTGGGATTTGATGCTTGGATGTTGACATCAGCGTTAAAAAACCTCAGGATTATCATGCTTCATCTTTATTCATAAGTGCATGCCTTGGTTAGCATCGAGAATGAGTTTTTTGGTTTGTGAGGTCTAGCTTTGTTCATCTTGATTTTATTCATAATGACTTTGTTGATCCCAACTTTGAGTTTCCTTGATTACATGATTTTGGAATTTTCTTTCCCTCTGTTGATGTCACTCACTTAAATGACCTAACTTTTTTTTATCTCAGCTTTATTCATCCTAGTTTTTTTCATCTTGGCTTTATTCATTTTGTAAATTTTTGAGCTTTCACAATGCCACATTGATGTTATTATCGAGAAGGGTCTAGTTTTTTTCATCACACCTTTGAGAAACCTCTTAAGATTTTAAAACACTTAGTTGAATTTTAAAGAAAGATAGCTTGGCTTATTGTATTGCAAATGAGGTCATGAATTTGACCCACATTCTTAGTGCCTCTTAGGAAATTTTTGCTTACAAAAATTAAGAACTTAGAGGACCTGATTCCATTAGGTAAGAAGTTGAAAGAATTGTGAAATGATATGTGAATAAAGTTTGTATGATGGAGAATTATTCTGGAAATGAGAGGTGTGATGAGTAAATAATTTTTAGTAAAATGTGGGAAGCATGGGTGGACTTATAATATTGAACGAAATGATTAATTAAATGGATTTTGAGATGAAATAAAAGTGAATTGTACCTTGATTTGAACTTTCTATGTGGCTTCTATTTTGGACACTTTGCACTTTTTCTTTACTTTCATGGTGTAGCAGTGTTATATTTTGGTCATTCATCACTCCAGCACTACTCCTTGTGTGCAAAGTATCTTAATCATATTTTACCCCTATAGCTTCACTTGGAGGAACTTTTGTCATAGTATCTCTTTCTATTTGTTCATTCTCTTGATTCTCTTCATCAGCTAAGATATTTTCTACTCTCTGGAGAACTTGATAAACCAATATCCAAATCTGTGGAGGAGGAATTTTGATTCCCATGACTTTCTCATGTATTTTCCTCAGTTGATAGGCTTTTTCATAGGATGGGTCTTGGTATATTTGGCAATCTCTTGAATCTTATCTTGTATCATAGTCATTCTATTAAGGAACTCAAGCACTTTGGCTTTGTCAATATAATTTTGACATTTATTTATCTTACCTTAGTCATTGGCTATTGATTCTATATAGGCCTGAAGATCCTCTTTGGCATGGAGTTGAGATTATTTATCCCAAAATCCTAAAAATCCTAGCTCTTTGGATTCTTTTTCTAGATCCATTATTCTTTCTACTCTAAGTTGTAGCCTATCCACCATCTCCCATCCTTATGGAACCCACTTGTATCTTTTATTATGGTCTAAGATATAATCATTACCGCATTCCATTAGTTGTTTGGTATAACTTTCATAGCTGTTTCAAATCTTCTTCCAGCCAAATTCATTAGGATTTTAGCTTGTCCTATTTAATTTTTTAGTTCAACCTAAGCCTACATTAAGTCCATTTTGTTGCTTTCATGGCTTCTGCACAAAATTTCAGGTAGCCAATGACTAGGTAAGCTTCAAGGGCATATTGAAGAATTTTATTCCAGTTGTTCTTCCTTAGTTTCTTCAATGCTTTCCTAGAGAAGCGATAGGCTCTAGATCATTTATTTTCTCTTTTTAGCTATTGTTGCAAGTCCTAAATCTATTTTATCAGTATTTTATTCATTTCCTCCTTCTCTTGCATTTGTTGACAACTTGGGAGTTGCATTATTTTTTTCTTCTTTTTTATATTTTTATTTTGCAAGGATTTTTTAGTATTTTACTCCTCTTTTGCCATTGTTTCTAATTTTTTTAATTTTTCTTCCAACTGCTTACATTTGTCTCTCATTTTATCACCTTGCAAATAGATGATATTGACATGGGCCTATTTACTAAGTATAAATTCCTCTAATGGTATCCAATAAATATTTGTTGCTTGCATTTCCACTTGGTAATCATCTGGCATCATCTCAACTTCTAGCTTATCAACCCTTGGTATGGCTATGACTCTCAATTGTCAATAAGTGGTTGGATCAACTATAGTAATTAGCCTAGGAGGAGATTACTTTTTTCTTGCATAGGTGGTTTTTTTTCCATTATTCTTTAACATTTTGGCTCATCTCCTTGATTCTATTGATGGTAGTTATGGATGGATGGTCAGATGGTGGTAATGTTGGAAATATGGATTGCAATATAGGTAAGGGAGATGGAGGGATTTTGTAAATAGTTTATGTGGTATTACTTGTAGGAGTTTGTATTTGTGGAGTGGATGTGGTTGGGAGGGTTTCAGATGTTTTGGTATATTGGGTGATTGGTCTTTATGGAGAACTTTGTGATGATGCAAAAATAAATAAAACATCAATGTGAATTAGAGGAATAGAAGAAGTAGTAGTAAGGATTTTATAAATAATACCTATCTTCATTGCTTATATTTTCTTTGCTACTATCTTGGTTAATAATCTAGTTGTTAGGGCTGGCCCTTGGATCTTGCATTTCTTGTAGGTTCTTTCTTGTAATTCTTTGAGAGGATTGATTATTCTTTTACTCTTTGCATATTACTTAATATGAGTTGAGTTATTAGAGGGTGTTTTTTCTAGCAACTATTGTAAATATAACCTTATGCTTACATTGAATCCCTCATTGCTATCAGTGGGTTGACTTGGAACCTGCATACTCTTTGTTTGTATCTCTTGTTCTTGGGGGCTTTGATGTTCTATTGGTTGTAGGATAAACTTGGGAGTTGGCATAAGTGGGGAATCTAATTTGGGTCTTTGAATCATTTTCCTTTTTGTTTTTGGAATAGGGAACTTATAAAAGGTGTTCCTAGAGCTAGATATTAGGGTTGTTATTATACATGTTTGAGCTCTTGTGACCTAGTGATTGTCTTTCCTAGACCTCCTCCAATGTATCCCATTTTATCTATGATTTGAGATCACTTTGGATATATTTCTTGTTGTAGCTATGTTGGGATGAAGGTCACAACCTATTTGTTTTATCTTTGGATTTCTTTTGTATGCACTTATTTCTCTAAGCTTAGCATAGCATTGTTATCAATTTGTCCTCCTTCCAACATTTGTGCAATTTATGTTATGTGTTCCTCCTTAGAAGTTACTTGTTCAACTTCTACTTCATCTTCTCCTTCTAATACTAGAGTCTCATCTTCTTGCACTTCTTCACATTGCTTGTTAACAACTTTGACCTTCATTTTCTCTTCTCAAGGCTTCTATTTTTCTATATTTTGTCATATTTTTGGGAAAATATTTTATCCATTGAAAAAGGTACCCATATTTTTGAATATCTCTCACATCTATACATCCACCATTCCATAATATTTGCTTCTTCCCAACCAATATTAGTAGCCATAGTGTGTATTTAATCTTGAGTCATTATGTGATCTTTATATCTTTCTAGGTCATAATCACATTTTGGCTCATAGAAATCTCTCCAAGGAGGCAACTCCTACATCTTGCAAATGTTCCAATTGAGCTTGTTATCCTCAAAATTATTTTAAATGTGTTTAGTGTTACGCCATCTGACCTTTTTGAACATTTTTTACTTACCTTTGGTCAAGTACTTTATCCTCTTCTTGAATTTATCCTCAGGATCATACTTCCATTTGTGTAGTATCACCCCCAATCCCAAATTTTCAAGTTTATTATATAACACTTCCCCTTATATTTTCATCATTACTATAATATGTTTGAAAGTGAATGTATATATATATATAGGCAACAAGTTTATTTATTCTTATGATAAATGCCACATTTATGGCATCTATTTATAAACAACACTCCATGGTGAACACTTAGTTTGTTACATAGTATGGTAATAGAAAAGGCTTCCCCACAAAATCATATAATCTTACCTTCATTCCTTATGTTAAAAAATACCAATCTTCTTCTTACATTTGGATACTTTTCAATGTCACGATTGTTTCTTGGGGTAATCATGGTATTTCTTCATATATGAGCTTCAAAACTGGACCTATAAAATATTTGTTAAAATTATAATAAGACTCAAAGGCCCTAATTATGTTCATATAGTATATTACCACTCTTTTATATCCTTGGTCATTTACTCTATTCACACCTATCCATGGCATACTCTTTATGGTGCTATATAAGAATATCTAAGCTAAGTGTAAAGAACATCATATGTTGAAATTTTTAGTTGTGTGATCTACTCATGCATGCTTTCACATAAAAAATTAATCCAATCAAATAAATAGAGATTGTTAGACTAGTCTCAGTGGAACTCATCATAGTAGTGTGGATTGGAGATGGTATATGCTAGGGAAATCTAGTAATCGTAGACTTTCTTGTCAGTGGGTAAGCCAAAAATTATGGTGAGCATTAAAAAAATATTAAATAATTTGAACTTAGAAACGGGAATTGGAGAAATTGGTAGTTTATTACTAGATAGTGGGTTGTGTAGTTCCTAGTTCAACCAGTTTTTGAAAAACTTACCCCCTTCTTTATGCCTTCTAAGGTCATAGTACTTCCTTTGTTCTTTAGTAGTAAAATACTTATAGGGATTTCTAGGCTTAAACCCTATGGAAAATGCCTTAGTGAAAATATTAGGAGTGAGCTAAAATAATACTTTCCCCCTACAATTCTAGAAAATTCTCATTTGTGGATTATAGAATTGGGCAACAATTTGTACTAATTTGGGGTAGGTATGAACAAGCTTATACATGTAATAAGATAGAAAATAATACCAATAAAACATGCCTAGGTTGCTAGGAAACATATCTTTTGCTCATTGTTCAACTTCTTCTCGAAGGTTATTTTGTTTTAACTTGAGGGTAATTTTTGTATTCCCAATTCTGCACACATGGTCTTGAAGTATCTTCTTTTCCTTGTATACCTTTTGAATGTGTCATGATCCTCCCTGGCAAAATTTTGGGTATGGAAATTATGTATTAATTTATGAAGCTTTGATGCTTATTTATATACAAATGAATAAACTATGTGATGCTTAGTTTAATATTTTGAAATATCATGGTACTACTAACATATTGATAATATGCAGAATCAGGTACACTCGTGGGCGAAGAGGTAGAATTATCCATAAAAAATGGGGTACTTTAGTATGGGGAAGTGATGACTAAGGCAACTCGGGGATAACATGGATGGATACCTTCACATAGGTATGCATTATTGGATAGGGATATTGCCAACCACCTTGAGCCTCATATTGCTAGCCTAGTAGCTATCATAAATTCTCGAGGCTAAGACAGGTGACTAGGTTGATGGAAATACATTGTCTTTCTCTATTGCTTGTTATTGATTATCTTTTACTTCATCACTTTATGCATCACTGGTTTGAAAAGCATAAATAATCAGGATGCCTTTGAAACTCCCTATGTGCTTGAATCTATTAAATAATAGATAGTTTATTTTAAATGATAAAAGAATTTCATTTAGAATTTCAGTTAATTTATTTTAAATGATAAAATAATTTCATTTAATTTATTTTTAATTAATAAAATAATTTCATTTAATTTATTTTAAATGATAATAGATTTTCATTTAGTTTATTTTTTTAAATGATAAAATAAATTCTTTTAAAAAATAATGAATAAGTTGTTTAAATGATATAACTTCTTTTTAAAATAAATATAATCTTTCTTTAAATATGATTATATTATAATCTATTAGAATATGGTTGTCCATGCATTCAAGTAAAGGTAACTTCTACTAACTTTGGAAGAAAGGGGAGCCCTCGTTTATGATAAATATTGAAAAAAAATGTGGATAATAATAAATAATGGCTAACATCCAAACCCACTACCATGCAGTCAGAAGAAGTAATGGCAACAGATGAATGTTGAGGAAGGATTAGAAAAGAGGTATGGGAAGATGGAAGAGAGGTTAGAAGAAACTAATGGTGGTAGACTACACCTTGGGAGGGAAGACTTGAGGTATAAATAAGGAAAGCTAGATGTTTGTAGGGAGAATGAAGGAGACAACGGATGTTTGGAGAAGAAGGAAGGACTTTCCAAATATCCAAACCAGAGAGCTTGATGAGCTAGCATCAGTATTATTTAAGTTCGGTTAATAAGCTAAATTTCTTTGTTTTAGTATAAACTTGCAAAGGAATAAATAGAAGAAAACAATACTCAATATCTTATGTTAAGCCTATCACTACCAATGGGTTTTGCTACTGTGTTGTTTGTTCATATTGAATTCGAATTATCCTAGTTAGGAACTTGTTAAACTCTAGGTTAAATTTAGAGACCTTATCGCTACTTTGTTAAAGCTATGATAGTGAGTCATGCACTTGTGTTTGTCTACCAAGCTAAGGTTATGTGGACACTAGGATGTGCTTCCCTACCCATGTTTGGCTATTGAACCCAAGCCTAAGTGTCTTTGTGTGATGAGATCTCCTCCTCAGATAATGTTAAGCCTTCATCCGACTCTGTGATATCTGCCATGATAGTCCTCCTTCATGTAGCATAGTCTCTGCTAGTTAATATAGGCTTGAACCACAATCAACCCTTGATGACTATGGGTAACCCACCTCATTCGCAGTAAGCAATGTTATTCATTAGATGCATGACACATTGTCATCCACCTGTAGTTGAGTGATAGTGAACCTACACATCATCCCTCATTATCCGCTAGCTATCTTATGTGATGGTAGAGGGTTTTTGTGTTACTTTCATCTACGATTGGATGCCACCATGTCATCTCTTGCTAGTGACCTCTATCGTAAGGTCAGTACTACCCTCTGGCCTATGTTAGCTACCCATGTGTTGTCATTAACTTTAGAGTAAGGCTCAACAACCCTTGGGAGAGTGAGGGTTGTTTAGGTTATGACCCCTAGCTTAGAGAACCTGTTGTTCCATGTTAAATCCTTGTTTAATATTTTATTTATTAGATAATAAAGAACATAACTTATGTTGTTAAATTAAGTAGTGAGACTTAATTTAGGGAAACATAGCTTATGTTTTTTAATTAAGTAGTGAGACTTAATTTAGGGAAACATAGCTTATGTTGTTAAATTAAGTAATGAGACTTAATTTAGGGAAACATAGCTTATGTTGTTAAATTAAGTAATGAAACTTAATTGAGGGAATAGTTTATTTTATATATTAAAGGTATGGGACTTTGATATATATATTTTTTAAATAATTTAAAATCTTATATTAAAACAAAGATCATTTACAAGTTAGGATGATACTTATTCCATCCTTAGCCAAAGAGAGCACATGTTTAAAAAAGTAAAATAATATTTGCATTGGAGCCAAATGTCCTAAACCATATTTTTGCAATGGTTGTTCACCTGTTTACAACTATAAAAGAAGACCTACATTGGAGCACACAACTCCTAAACCATATTTCTACAATTGATTTCCAAAATAAATAAACACTAGATTTACTCACCAACCTACCTAATTATCTCATCCTCAATATCCATGTCGCTATGACACTAAACACCTACCTCCTACCCATCTTAGCCAGGAATTCTACCACTTATTTTATATCTCTACTCACATAAACTAGAATCACATCATATAATTCCCTCCACAATTCCTTAATTTGAGTGACAAGAATCCTCAACCTCCATGTCTTCAAAGCAAAGTTCCTCATGCAATCCAGAGCTCCTACCATTATTTGAGAATATTATTCTAGGATTATCCTCCTGTAACCTAATTTTACTACCCAAATAGAAGCATATTTGATATCTAATGCTTTCACTTTATTGTTTGTGGCCCTTCCTAGGCCTTATAGTTCCCAATAGAGCAATGTCCCAACATGATTCCTACAAACAACTCCCATTATAGCTCTACCTGGATTGCCTTTTGCAGCTCCATCATTATTAATTCTAATCCAATATTTTGGAGGTCATTTCCAACTAGCTCTATCCTGCCCCTTTTGCACTTCAACTTCCTTCTCCATTGTCCCTATAACAACTTGATTTTCCTCTTGAGTATATATTTCCATAGTTTCTATGACTTTTCTTCAAATGATGTGCCAAAATCCATCTAAATATGAAAAGGTTTCTCTAAAAATTTTCCTTTTCTCTCCAACCACACTTGCCACCAAATGAAGTTTAATCCAATATCCCAACTGATACAAAGAGATTTATATTTAAATCTACCCATCTTCCATATTTTCCAAATATTAATCTAATTCAAATCACCATTAACTCGAATTTTATAATATAAAAACCATTTCTCCCAAATATGATGTGTGAATGGACACTCAAACATCAAGTGGTTAGGTGTTTCCTCACTCTTGTAGCATAAAACACATTGATATGGACCAATGATTTCCCTATGTTTGATATTATAAAAAGTAATAATTCCATTATGCATGAACTACCAAGCAAAATTTTTTACTTTCGGTCAACCCTTGGACTGCCAAATATTTCTCCAATCCTCAACCTGATATGCATGAGGAGGAGGCTCTAGAAGGATCTTATCATATCCATCCTTCATTGTGTAGACACCAAGGCTTCCATAGCCCCAAGATAATTCATCCTCCTCATCTCTACTTGTGAGAAATATTTCTGCCAAGATTTTAGTCATGATGGGTGTCAATTCCTAAGGGATTGAAATTGGCCACTCATCCAACTTCTTAAACTGCTTAAACTTATAATACCCTAGCTGAATGGTGTTGAAATAAATTTAAATTTGGACCCAACCCCTGGTTTCCATGGCTATTTTTATTGGTTTTTTTTCTTGGAATTCAACAATGATAGGTGGGTATTGATCCCATGAATTTTTCCAAAAATGTGCCTTCTCCCTTCTCCCCACTTTCTAAAATAATCCATATTTTACTACTAGAGATCCTAACTTTAGAGCTTGTCACAGTAAGGATCCATTATCATCCAAAGATAAATGACCCACCTCATTTGGGTTTACCTGTACCAAATATTTACTAGTTAAAACTTTACTAAATAAAGAAGTTGGTTGGGAAATCCACCTCCAGTAAAGCTTTCCAACCAAAGCTTTATTATTTAACTTTGATCTCCTTAGTCTCAAACCTCCTTTTACCTTGGTTTGGTTTACTTTATCCCAACATACTAAGGTCCATTTCCTATTTTCTTTTACTCCTCCCCATAAAAATTTCTAGCCATCTTGTCCAATTCTTTCCATATGGTTGTGGGGTAACAAGGATAGAAAATTTATAAATTGATATGACTTGAATTACTAACTATAAAAAATTTAATCTACCCCCATAGCTTAACCATTTGTGATACCAATGATTAAGTTGTACCAATGATTGTGAGACCATACAATCCAAAAGATTCCTCCAGATATCTATTTTCGGTTTTTTAAAATGCAAAGGGACCCCCAAGTATACCACTGGGAGAGAAGTCCTCATGAATCCCAATATCTCTAAATTTTTCTCCTAAAGCCTTTGATCAAGATTGAAAAATACCACTTTGGATTTTTTATGATTGATGACTTGGTTTATGGCCCTAAGGTAGACATTAAGTGTATTTATAATCATTCTTGCTTCCCTAAATTTGGCCACTCCCACAAATAATGTGTCATCCACAAACTATAGGTGAATCAAAACTTCCTCAACAACCTTGATACATGTTAGAAAACCTTTTTGTCTTCTCCTAAATATGATTCTACCCAAAACTTCAGCCAATATTATAAAAATATAGGGGGAACAAGGATCTCCTTGAATAAGGCCTCGAGTAGATCCAAACAATTGTGAGGGAAGACCTTTGATTAACACTGAGTATGTTGGAGTAGAAACATAACTCATGATCCATTCTATCTAATCCTAAGAGAAACCAAATATTACCATCATATTTGACAAGAAGTTCCACTCCACCCTATCATAAGCCTTTGACATATCCAATTTTATGAACATTCCCCTATTACTAGATTTTTACATTGAATGGATTGCATCCTGAGCTAGAACCACACCATCCAATATCTTCCTACCCTTTATAAAGCCCCCTTGCTCTGAGGATATAATTCTATGTAGAAGAGGTTTTAGTCACTCAGCCATTACCTTTGTGATTATTTTATGTATGACATTGCAGAAGGCAATAGGTCTATAATCTAAAATGTGTACCCCCTCCTCCCCTTTTGGAATTAAGGCAATGAAATTATGATTTAATGCTTTAATTATTCTTTTAATATCTTTGTACTCCTCTATAATAGCCATTAAATCCTCTTCCAATTTATCCCAGAAGGCCTAAAATAACTCAATTGGAAAGCCATCTGAACTTGGTGTTTTTTCGGTGCTCATCCCAAAGACTACTTTCTTCAGTTCCTCTCTATCAATGGGTTTAAGTAGATCTTGATTTTCTTCCTCAGATATAATAGAGAATATTATAGTAAGAACTTCTTTTTGAGCCTCTTCATATTGTGCCATGTTTTCCTTAAATAGTTTAGAAAAATAATCCTTTGAATGGAAATGCATACCTAGAATTGTATCAAAGGAGTGTTTGTTCTCATCTTGAAGAGCTTCCATGTTGTTCATATGTCTCCTAGCACAAGTAGACCAATGGAAATATTTCAAATTTTTATCATCTTCTAATAACCAAGTGGTTCTTCCTCTCTATTTCCATTAGGTCTCCTCTTGGTTTTCAAAGTCCTCAACTACTTTATGCAATGCATAATTATCTTCTTTGAGATACTCTGTAATTGTTTCTTCCCTACAGTGTTTTTGAACCTCATCCCATCTGGCCACCAAAGGAGATCTTTGGACCTGGAAGTATTTCTTGTTAGCTCACCTCCATTGTTTCAGTTGATCCCTGACATAATGAAGATGCTTGTGGAAAATAAACATTGTTGTCCCATATGTTTGATGGCCCTCTTACTATGAAATTTTCTTTCAAATTTTCTCTTTTTGTAACCAAAATTTTTCAAATTTAAATGGTTTTTGATACTGCACTATTTTTATCCCTCCTTCCAACAAAATGGGAAAGTGATCTGAAACTGGACCTTTCAAATTTTGAAATTTTATATTCCATTTCACAAATGCATCCTCTAAAACCAAAAAACTATCTAACTTCACCTTCCTGCTATGTGGCTCTCTCCTCTTATTAGTCCAAGTATAGTTGGTTATAGAGAATTTAATATCCACCAAGTGCAATGCTTGGACTTGGGCAATCATAAGTCGATCCACTGGGTCCAAAATTGGGGTTTCCCCTTCCTGATATCTAGAGGTTAATTTAGCATTAAAATTCCCAACAATAATCCATTCTAACCCCTCCCTTGATACTCTCATATTATGCACAACTTTCCATTGATGTATCTAACCGTCTAGGTTTTGGGCCCCATAAAAATTTGTGATTAAAACCTACTCAATTGTCACATTGTTCATAAAATGTGACATGAGAACACCCCTCCAAGCTATACATTCTATTTTCATCCATTCAAGATATTTAAACAAAGTAACTATCCCCTGTGAGACCCCTTGGACAGCCACTTCCATATGACCAACACCCCTCCAAAGTCTATTTACTATTTTACACATAAGATCCAACGATATTTTTGTCTCCTAGATAAGCAAAAAAATAATTTTACATTTTTCTAAGAGTCTTCGAACAATAGATTGATGGGTTCTACTATTTAAACCCCTAACGTTCCATGATTGTATAATCATTGGTTACCTTGAGAGCAGTAAAAATCTATTGATCTCACTGATCCTCTAGTGATTAGTTTGTCTCCTTGAAATGTTATCAATTCCTTATTTGATTTTGTACCCACTCCTTGAGAGTTAATATTTTTTATCTCTTTTCCACTTGAGTTATGCCTAAAGTTGGATTTATCTGTTCCTTTCTACTATACCCATGATGACATCCTTAATTATTGGATGCTCTTGGTTATGCACTATCAATACCCCTGCAATATCTGATTGTGGTAACTCACTGCACATAATTACTTGCTCTAGGATAGGAGGAGGTGAAAGAGGGGCTTGAACATGGCTATTATTATTTTTAATATTCTCATCCACTCCTTCCATGAATTTTTCTTCTTCCTAGTCCACTACTATCTTTAATATCTCATACCTATTGGAGGGTTTGATTTGCGTTTGATATTTACCATATTTTTTCTTTTACCTTCTCTTTCTTTTGGGTTGTTCAAAAACATCTCTCTGTGCTTTTTTTCCCTGATAAATGTTGGTTGTTTCTTTATTGATTGTTGACTTAATCTCCTTAGGAAGATTTAACATTCCTAGAGGAGCCTCCATTTTTATGTTCATATTGTTTGGGCAAGATCGGGCCAAATACCCATATTTATGGCAAAATCTACACCTGAAGGGCAATGCCTCATAATCTAGTTGTTGAATCCAAGATAGTCCTACAAGTTCAAGTTCAACCTCTATCGGCAAAGGTTGGCTAAGATCCATTTCCATGCACAATCTAGCATAAACATTTGTGTTTCCTTCCATTGTGTCTTTGGAAACACCCAAATATCTTCCAAGGGAATTACCGATAATTTCCAATACCTTCCCACTCCAAAACTATATTGGAAGTGCATATAAATGGATCCAAACTGGTACAACAGTGGGTTCAATTCGAGGATCAAATCCCACTCTCCAAGGTTGAAAAAATAATCCTACTAAACCATGATTTCTCTTTTTTGATTCGAAAGCCCTATATATATCGACAAGTGAAGAAAAACTAACAATAAAAATATCCATTTCTAATAAACCATAAAGAATACTCACTAAGAGGCTCCCAATTTTACTTGACCTAGGAATGCAAAAAAAATAGGATAGGGTGAATACCTATGAATTTATAGATCAAATCATGATTGGCTCTATATAAAACTATTTATTCTACCATCCTTTGCTCAATTGAAATCTTTGGCCTTGATTTTGATTGTGGCATTAACTCGTTGATATGTTGATCTATTTCCAGCAATCATAAAAAGCATTTTTAATGTCATTTTTTGTGCTTCTTCAGTCTCTATTGGAGATTTATCCTTTAAAAAATATTAAAAAGAACTATGTCTCTCTAAAATAGGATATGGAGGTGTCCCCATTGAGCCCTCATTGGCCAACAATCTTATCTTTAATTCCAAAATAACCAGAAATCTCTTCGACTACCCAATTGATACCCTAGTTTTCTCTTCCAAAGCCCTGGCTAGAAACTCTTTCCACTTTAACTTTAGGATTTTAAGTAATCATGGGACTTTGATTTATGAAATAAAGGAAATAGATGATTAATAAATTAAAGTAGGAAGACTTTAATTTATTAAGGAATGGAAATATTTTATTATAGATTAAAGGTATGGGACATTGACTTATGAAATAAAGGAAATGGATGATTAATGAATTAAAGTAGGAAGACTTTAATTTATTAAGGAATGTAAATATTTTATTTTATATATTAAAGGTATGGTACTTTGATTTATAAAATAAGGAAATTTATTATTTATGAATTAAAGTAGAAAGACTTTAAGGATGATACCATCAGTGTCAAGTTTCCTTAAACCCTAGACTCCCCGTCCAAATCGGGACCATCCATAGTTATGACAAAAATCCCCAAAATCTATGCTCAAAATGAAGAAAAATTGCTAGGTCATTTCAGTTTAAACATGGAAAAAATAGAGTCAAGAGTCGAAGTTGTGGAAACAAAATGCAGGAATGTAGCTCCTAATCCGGTAGTGGAGCAAATTATCCCTTATCAAACGAGCCCAACGGTAAAAGGTTCCTTGAAGGAAAGCCCCCTGTTTAGGAACTAGATAGGAGAGGTGAACCAAAACAAGGCTGAGGATGAAGAGGGAATTGAAAACCCCCAAAATGAGGAAGAAGGTTCAAGCCCTAGACTATCACAGTATATGCCCCCTCATTTCAGTCCAAAACAGACTAGAAGCACCACCAAGCCTCCGATATATTATGGAAGTGAAAGAAATAAAGGGAGAATATCTACAGAAGAGCACTATAGAATGAGAATCAATGAAGAAATTGCAAATGAAAAGCAAAGAACATTGTTACAGCAAGCTATTTCTGGCCAGGAGCAAAATTGACAAACCCCCTTTGGCTCAGGGAAGGGGGCGGGGAAAAATATCAAACAGTATGAAGGTTCTCTCATGGAATGTGAGATGCCTAAATGGCCCACCAAAACAAAGGATGGTGAAGTCTATAAGGAAGGATTGGAATCCTACTATCATTTTTCTTCAAGAAACCAAAACAGATGCGACGCAATCAGCACTAATAGCTAGAAGGATTTGGAAGCAATGGGAAGTGGATTTTCAACAGGCGAGAGGAGCATCTGGGGGCCTCATGATCTTATGGGATCCTATTAAAATAGAAGGAAGTATTATTTAGGCAAATGAAAGAGTATTAAGCGTATTATTTCATGATTTTGACACTAATAAGAATTGTATTATGTCAAATGTTTATGCCCCCACCTCTATCCAAGGGTGGTCTGAATTGTGGGAGTTTTTGGGGCATTTGAGACAAGATTTTAAAGACATTCCTTGGGTGATTGGAGGAGATTTCAATACCCCCCTTTACCCATATGATAAGAAGGAAGGATCTGGGTTACCCTCAAGGAGCATGGAGGACTTCAATGAATTCATTAACACAAATGAATTGATGGATGTAATACTAAAATGAGACAAATTTACATAGAGTAACAAGAGGATAGGAAGTTAGTTGATTCAAGAAAGGTTGGACAGGTTTTTTTTATCCAAGTAAGCTACAACAATGTTTGGTGATTCAGCATTACAAGACCTTCCTAAATGCGCTTCAGACCATAATCTTATTCTATGGGAGGTATTTTAGGCTAACTCCTTTAAAAATCCATTCAGATTTCTGTCAATGTGGGTTAAACATCCGAACTTCAATAAATGAATAGAGGAATGGTGGCAGCAGCCTATCCAGGGAAGTGCTTCCTTCAAACTATCTCAAAAACTTAAGATGGTGAAAACCAACCTTAGAATATGGAATAAAGAAGTCTTTGGAAATATTTTTGATAATAAGAGAGCAGTGGGGGAAAAACTAAGAATAATAGAAAGCAAAATCCAAAATGGAACCTATGATGAGGCGACAAGGACTGAAGAGAATGAAACCCTTTGTGAGTTTTATAATATTTTAGCTTTTGAGATGTATTGCAGGTAGAAATCAAGGGCATTATGGCTAAAGGAAGGGGACTCTAATTCAAATTTTTTCCATCTTACCACATTGATCAATAGAAGAAACAATAATATTATAAATTTAACTAAGGTGGATGGATCCTCAACTCAAAATATTCAAGATATTAGGGACGAGGCTATTAATTTTTTTAGTTCATTATTGGGTGAAGAACGGGCCTATAATGCCCAAGCAAAGGACTCTCTCCTTCAATTCATTCCACAACTCATTGATGAAATGATTAATGAGTCTCTTACAGTAGTTTTTTCAGACGAAGAGATCAAGGAGGCTTTGTTTAACATGGATCTTGATAAAGCTCCTGGGCCGGATGGGTTTTCACCGTGGTTTTTCCAAGTTTGTTGGGATATTGTTGGAGTAGAAGTTATTGCTGCAATCAAGGAGTTCCAAAGTTCAAATCATATTCCAAGGGGTTTCAATTCAACTTTCATTGCTTTTATCCCTAAAGGCCCCAACCCCAAGACTATGGCTGACTTTAGGTCGGTTAGCCTGTGTAATATATCCTATAAAATTATGTCCAAAGTTTTAGCCAACCGTTTGAAGAAAGTTCTATCGGTTATCATTGATCCAAGTCAAGGAAGTTTTGTACAAGGTAGATCAATCTTAGATGGAGTTATTACTGTTCATGAGGCTCTTCATACAGATGCTCAGACCAAAAAATCAGTCATGGCTTTAAAGTTAGACATGAACAAAGCTTATGACAGGATAAATTGGGAATTTCTAGAGGCAGTTTTATTAAAATTTGGATTCAACATGAAATGGGTCAAGTTAATAAGAGAGTGTATTTCTAAGTCTTGTTCTTCAGTTTTGGTTAATGGTTCTACAATAGGTTTTTTTCAAAGAAAATGTGGTCTAACACAAGGATATCCCACAAGTCCTATGTTGTTCATCATCGTAGTTGAGGCCTTGGGAAGAACCATTAAGGCAACAGTGGTAGCTGGACTCACTTTAGGTATCAAGGCCATGTCGCTAACTACCCCGGTGGTACATTAGCAATTTTTTGATGATACATTGCTACTAACTTTGGCTTCTGTGGTTGAGGCAAGAAGGATTAAAAATATTCTCATAATGTATGAAGAAATAGCTGGACAGAAAGTTAATTTTGATAAGAGCAAACTTTATTTCATCAATACCCCCATTCCTAGGCAAAAAAACATAGCAAGGATCATGGAATGTCATATTGCATCCCTTCACACCTCCTATTTAGGTCTTACCCTATTTACGGGGAAACCTGAAGGATCAATGTGGAACACAGTTCTAGAGAGGATCCAAAAAAAGCTATTAGGTTGGAAAGGACATCTGTTATCTCAAGAAGGAAAAGCAGTGTTAACTATGGCTTCACTTCAAAGTATACCCGTTTACTTCCTATCAGTGTTAAGAGCTCCAAACGAGGTGTATCACAAAATTGAGTAGCTTCAAAAAAAAATTTGTGGTCAGGTACTGAGGATAAGAAAAGGATCCATTTAGTAGGTTGGAACAAGGTTTGCAAACCTAAATCTGATGGGGGGTTAGGATTGAGGAGAGTTGTTCATCTCAATACAGCTCTGTTAGCCAAACAAGCATGGCATTTATTGACTAAGGTCGATAATGAATGGACTGCCATAGTTAGGAAGAAATACCTCCAAGGTGTGAACTTCCTTAATGGCAACTTAGCAAGCAGGGGGTCTACTTTTTGGAAGGCAATCCTCACGAGCAGGGATCTTGTCAAGAAAGGTCTTAGATGGATTCTAGGAAATGGGCAAACGATAGACTTTTGGAAGGATCGGTGGGTGAGAGCTGAGGAGTTATCCTAGAATCCTCGTTTGGCTAGGATTCAAGATCATATGGAGTAGCATATTGGGAAGAAGGTTGCAAATTATATGTGGCAGGATATAAATATCAACAGGTGGAAACACATTAGAGTACATGGTTTTGAATCAGAGTCTGAAGAGCTTTATAACATTTTAACTCAGCAAATTATTCCCTCTAGAGAGGATGAAGATCACATTGTTTGGGCTAAGACTGAAAGTGGTGACTTCACAGTTAAGTCTACCTATAATTTGCTTCTCAATGTGTAAGGTCAACAATTTCAACCGAGTTTGGTTTGGATCAAAGGCTTAATTCCTAAAATATCCTTTTTTTCATGGCTGGTGATACAAGGAAAAATCCTCACTATGGACAATATGTTATCCAAAGGTATGGTTATTGCTAACCATTGCTACATGTGTAGGGCAGGATGGGAGACAACCCAACACTTGTTTCTGGAGTGTCCGGTAGCAGAATCCATCCTGGATGAACTTTTCCAAGCCTTTAGGATCTCGTGGGTTAAGCCTGCTCTTGTATTCGAAGTGTTCCATCAATGGCCTCAACCCTTTGTTAGCCTAAAACTTAAGTACCTATGGAAAATATGTTGGCATCATTTTCTCTAGAATATTTGGCTAGAAAGGAACCATAAAGCCTCTAAGGATACCATTCACAACCCCAAAACCATCCTCAACAGGATTATTGTCTTTGCGAAATAAAATATTAGCACCCTAGTGTATGAGAACCACTCAATTTCTCCCCATGAAAAACAATTAGCTCGGGCCTTAGGTATTAAGGACAAACCTTCCATTCCTTTGCCCAATCCCAGAAATTGGATTTCTTGGGAGCCACCCCCCCAGGTTTAGTTTAAACTAAATTTTTATGGTGCAGCCAAGGAGAACCCGGGAAGATCTGGAGCTGGAAGAATAATCATGGATCATCAAGGAAATCTAGTCAAGGCCTTCACTGAACCATTGGGAATAAGAACTAATAACTAAGTAGAAGCTAGAGCCCTTTGGAGAGGGTTTCAAGTAGCCCAAGCAACTCAAGGTAACTTGATGATTGGAGGTGATTCGATGAACATCATCAACCTGTTAACCAATGGCAAAAACCCTCCATGGAGAATCGAGGGAGTCATCCATGAAGTGAGGATCCTTTTTGTGGCAAGACAAAACAGGAGGGCTCGTCATGTGTACTGTGAGGCCAATAGGTCAGCTTATAAATTAGCCAACATAGGTGTTGATGTTGGTAGTTTGGTGACATGGAAACAAGGTGTGCCACGTGAAGTGGAAAACATTATTAGTCATGAAAAGAAACCTACCCATTAAGGAGAAATATGAATGGGCGTTCTTTCCCCATGGAGCTAGTAATAACTATGGGGTTTCTCTCTAAATCATACCAAATTGGAAATGAAGGTAATAGATGTAAGCCTTGGAGGATTTCGATAGAGAATATAAAATGGGCAAGCAACAGGTTTCATAGGTGCAAAGTTCCAAACTTCAATTTCCTGTCAATGTAAGTAATGTTTATAGTTATGTTTAGGTATGGGTGTACCTTGTTAGTAAGGTGTTGTAGGGGATTCAACACAAGTTCTGGTAAGAAAGTTTCAAGGATGACTAGGATCTACAATCTCAATAGAAGGCTGGAAATTGTAATAGGTGTTGGGTTAACCTGCCAAACCCGGTAATTAATGAAGACTTTTATTTACCAAAAAAAAAAAGTAAGAAGACTTTAATTTATTAAGGAATGGAAATACTTTGTTTCATAGATTAAAGGTATGGGATTTGATTTATAAAATTAAGAAATACAATTTACTTTATGAATTAAGTAATGAGACTTCATAATGGAAATAAAGGAATCTAATTTTTTGGCAATTAAAAGTACGGGACTTTATTTTTCTAAATACATGGAAAGTTGGTTTGATTGAAAGTAAAACCAATGATCTAAGCCATGCATGTTGAAATGACTTTCTAAGGACAAATGAGAGGGGAAAATGAAAGTAGTGAATATTTTGTGATATCAACTATGTAGTAGATGGTTAGATATGTTGATAAAATTTATATAGTTAAAATTTGGTAAAGTGAATAGTAAATACATTTAGAAGCATGTCTATCATATATCCGAGAGTTTCCCTGATCCCCTATAATCCTGAAAAAATTGAGGGAGAGGCAAGGAAGATCGAATATGGTAACTGGAACCTTTACATTGGTTTGATTTACTATTGCAATGATTTACTTATGCTTAAATAGACTAGAATTGTAGAGAGATATCTCTAGATGGAAATGTTGTATTACTTTATTCTTCATAGTATGGAGGTTTTACCATACTAGAATATATGTAATAGATTTCAGTATTGATGAAAAATGTATCTTTAATTTATAACTATGGATTATCAATGTTTTTTGTTTAAACTTCTCTTTACATTTTAACACTTCGATTTTTTTAAATAATTTTTTCCTTTATAAGTATCTTGTGTATGTTCCTTTGAGTTTACTTTGTGCTTGTGTGAGTAGATTAAGTTAAATTTGATTTCTTGTTCAATAAACATAAAATGGACCTGAGAAAATGAAATCATGAACTTAGAATGGAACTAAGAAAATAAAATCTTAGGGTGAACTTAGAATTGACCTAATAAAATGAAATATTAGGATGAACGTAGAATGGACTTGATAAAATGAAGTCATAGGGTGAACCTAGAATAGACCTAAGAGATTGAGACCTCTTAGGTTGAACATAGGAAGACCTAAGAGGATGAGACCCCTTATGGAGAATATTAACTAGGAAAATTGAGTACATCTAAGTTAAGGTAGCTTATCATGGAGATGATATGGATAACTTAATTGACAGTATGCATAACAAACCTAAATAGATGGATTTGTCTATGGTATGAATATGGGTGTATACCTTCGACAATATTGAAGGTGATAAGTCTAGCTCATCAGGAGTGGTGAGATAGATAGACTTATTTACAAAAAAACTTAGTATACCACACAAATTAATTTTTGTAGGATATTTAATGAGATTTGACTCAAAGGAAAATATGGGAATCTTAGTAGTCTTCACAATAAGTTAAACCATATTGTAGTTAGGGGTTTAGGAATCTCTCACTATATTTTAAAAAATATTTTCTCTTTTTGTGTGTGTTTTTTATGCTTATTTTGAGGTTATTACATTTGGTATCAGAGCTCTAGGTACAAGGGTATAGAGCTTCTTAATGTGTTTTAGGGATTTGGATGTCTATCTATGAAGTCTTTCTTAAAGTTTTAATATAAAGTTGGGAAGACTTAGAATCCCTTGCTTGCTAGAATCTAATGGGAATTAAATCCAAGGTTAATTGAAACATTATGATGCCTTACTTATGAGTAAGAATGGACATTGGCATTACATTTGCATTATAACCTTAGGACACTATCCTAGTTAGATTATTGATGTTTTAGCAAGAGAACTTTGCATTATATCTTGAGCTAATAATTTAGTTCTAGATGGAACTGTAATCTAACCTTTTCTTATTGGTTTTCATCAGGATAAATGGCACCTAATATTAGAAGAGAGAGACCTATGTCTTCAACTAGATAAACTCAATAGAATAATGTAGAAGAAGATATTTTATGAGAATCTCAAAAAATTTAACAGAGAGGTACAAAACCTCACTGCTACAATTGCTACCACGTAGGATCAGATGACTCAAATATTGGAAACCCTTGCAAACCATAACTCACAAGTTAGGGATTTAAAATTTAGCCAAGTTGATGGACTAACTGCAGAACAATTGGAATCCAGGGCTCTTTTAGAGAAATAAGTGACTAGAGATTTGAAAAATGTTCACATCAATAAATTTAATGTAGAAGGCGATGGAGATGCGGTTGAAACCTGGTTAAGGGAATTATGTCTATTTTACAGTGAAGGGCTATTTCCCTGGAACCCAAACAGTCTGGACCACAATATATATAGAAGGGACTACTCTGGATTGGTGGGAAACTCACTCTGAGAAAACTAGTATCGAGCCTATCGACATTAAGTGAAAATATTTTATTGAATTTTTTAAAAAGAGGTTCCTAATAGAGCACTTTTATGCATTGAAATTTGAGGATTTTGCCAACCTTCAACAAGGAACCCAGACTGTGGAAATATATTACAAAAATTTGGTAGGATTATTAAAGTATGTACCCACATACAATGAGAAAATGAGGGTTCATATGTTCATTCTTGGATTAGAATCAAGGGTGAAGCATTATGTAAATATGAAAGAACCCATGTCACTACAGAAGGTATATGACCTAGCAAAGAAAGTAGGGTCTCAATTATATTTCAACTATTCCACTTTGTCTGAGTGAGATCAACAAGCACTTAGGAAGAGGAATAGTAAGGTATTCTTGAAATAGGAAGAGGAACAGGATAAAAAAACCAAGAACCCTCTGAGGTTCAACAAGAGAAATAATGGAAAATAGAGTAAGTTCAAAAAGAACTTCCAAAAGAAACCCAACAACAATCCCAACAATGCAAAATCTTAGCCTCAAAAACCATACATTTTTGCCCCAACAAGTAAATCAGGGGAGCAAAATCCAAAACATTGGTAGGGGCCTAAGGACGGGTGTTATAATTACAGAGACCCTCACTACACTAGTCAGTATCCGCATAAACCAGAGCCAAGTACCTCTAGTTCCAAGGGAACGAAACCCACACACTGAATTTATGCTACAACAAGAAACCAAAAATTGGAAGGGTAAGCCATCCCAATGCTTATAAAAGATAAAATTTTTAATAAGGCAATATGAACTTAATTGATAGCAGGGCCACCGATAGTTTTATTTCTTATAGTTTAGTAAGGGATATGCTAGAAATACTAGGATTAATGGCCCATGGATGGAAGGTTGAGTATGGTTCTGGGTAAACATATTCTATAAACCATTTTTTTCCAATGGCAGAGATTACTTTAAATAGTGGTACCACCAAATGTTTCTTGTATGTAGATCCACTTCATGCATTTGATGTAATCCTAGGAATGGATTGGTTACAGGCCCATAAATCCTTGATCAAATTCTTAAGAAATATGGATGGAGTATTCTAAGAACGATAAAGAGAGACTAAGAATTTATAGTGAGTAGGGGGTATTTGAACCCCAGATGTTGTCAACTATGTAGTTGAAGAAAGCCCTCAAGAAGGGATGGATAATCTATGTTGTAAATCACAAAAAATTTGGAGAAGATAAGAAGAGAGATATGTTTGCAACAATGGTGGAAGGAAGGTAAACCTAGGCATGGGACTAAGATGTTCTATTTTGCCAAAATACTGCAATACATTAAATCCAAAATCAAGACTTGGAACTAGAAATATTTTGGGGATGTTCATAAAAAAAAACATGAAGTTATTTCTCATCTTGAAAATTTGAATAAGAAAATCTGTTTAGATGGCCTCACAGAGAAGAGAAGTGCAGATGAAATTAAACTCACAACTTAGTTAGAGGAATGGGAAAAAAGAGAAGAAATCTTACGAAAGCAAAAATCTAGAATTCAATGGATCAAAGAAGGAGATCGAAACACAAATTTCTTCCACAAATCCCTTCTAGCTCGAAGATCTCACAAATTTATTTCTTCCTTAAAATCAGATTCTGAAGATGTTGTTTATACTTGGGATGGCATGAATTCTATTGTTGTTGATTGCTTTTCCAATATTTTTGTTGCTACTCCTCTTGACTCGACTTCTCAACATAATGTTCTTCAAGCAATCCCTTCTCTTATAACTTCTAAGGAGAACTCTATTTTGACTGCTCCTGTTACTATCAATGAGCTTCAACAAGTAGTTTTTAAAATGCAAAAAGGGAAAACCCCAAGTCCTGATGGTTTTCCTATTGAGTTCTACCAAGAGTTCTGATATATCCTTCATGTTGATTTATTAGAGGTGGTGGAAGAAGCCAGGAAAGCCAAAGAAATTTTGAAGGTTATCAATAAAACTTATATTACTCTTGTTCCAAAATCTCAAGAGGTTGATCATATCTCAGCTTTTAGACCTATTGCTTTATGTAATGTTCTTCTCAAAATAATTACTAAAATCATGGCAGAAAGGTTGAAGCCTCTTTTGTATAAGATTATTTCCCTAGAGCAAGGGGGTTATGTGGAATGACATCAAATAATAGATGGGATAGTTCTTGCTCAGGAAGCCATCCATTCCATGGATATGCAAAATTCTCCTTCCATGTTCATTCGGTTAGACTTATCCAAAGCTTATGATAGAGTGGATTGGTACTTCCTTATCAAATTTTTGAGGCAATTTGGTTTCTATAAGGATTGGATGGATTGGATTATGGGATGTATCTCTTTAGTTTCCTACTTAGTTCTTATCAATGGCAGGACTTCTCAGTATTTCCCAGCTTCCAGAGGTATTAGGCAAGGTGACATTATATCCCCTTATTTATTCATCATTCTTGTTGAATGCTTGGGTAGGACTATAACCAAAAAGAGGGAAAAAAAAACCCTTGAGGGAGTTACCATTGCTCATGGAGCTAGACCTATCTCTCATCTTCAATTTGTGGATGACTCTACTCTTTTAGGTAAAGCTACAGTTAAGGAAGCTTCTAATATTAAGCAAATCATTAGCTATTTTTCTAAGGCTACTGGTCAGTTGATCAATGAAGACAAATCTAAAGTTATTTTCTTTCACTGCTCTACTAGATAGGAATCCATGGTCTTGGATAAATTAAGATATAAGAAAACCTCTCTTCCAATCACTTATTTAGGTATTCCCATAAATATTCAAAGGCAGAAAAATAAATATTGGAATTGGTTGTTGGACAAAGTCAAGAAGAAAATTGGAAAGTGGACCAACAAGTGGCTTCTTCTAGGGGTAGAATCACCTTGGTAAAATCAGTCCTTCAAGCTATTCCTATTTATGTTTCTTTCATTTTGAATATCCCAAAGGCTGTTCTTCAATAATTGTATCAAATCAGACATCATTTCCTTTGGAGTGGTACTAAGGAGAAAATAAAATGGGCCTTGGTGAAATGGGATACTTTATGTCTTCCTAAGAGTGAAGAGGGGTTAGGATTTCGGTCTTCAATTAATAACAACAAAGCTTTAGCTGCTAAATTATATTGGAGGATGTTGCATAACCCCAACGCTCTTTGGGCCAATAATCTTCGTGCTAAATATGCTGAGAACAAAAGTCCTGAAGACCTTGTTCGCTATCAACTTCCTACCAAAGGTTCTTCCATTTTAGCAGTTCTTAAGACTGGTGAGGATTTGATACAAAAAATATTATTTTGGATCATTCATAATGGTCAACATGCAAATTTTTGGATAGATTATTAGGATGGTCACAAGTTTTTGATAACTCAGTTTCCCGATTGGAGGCCTTGGATGGAGGAGCTTCACCGATCTAATTGGATAAAGGTGGCTAATTATTGTTGGTACCATACTGGTAATTCAAAGGTTGGTAGATATTGGATCCCTATTGAGGACTGGCCTATTCAAATCCTAGAAAGGCAAAGACAAGATATCCAAGGCATCCTTCATATGAGATCCCTCTCTTGGTCCCATGAAAAAGATTTCTTTGGATGGAACAACACTACTAAGGGTGAGTATTCAGTTACTCATGGTTATTTGACCTTATGCCATAATAATCCCAACCATTCTTCTGAAATATTTTCTTGATTGTGGGCTCAAAATCTTTGGCCTAAGGTGAGGTTCTTTAATTGGGTTTTATTGCATCGTAGGGTGCTTACTGGTGAGCAACTTATGAAGCATGGTTTTCATGGCCCTTTTAGATGTGAAATGTGTGAAGAGAATGTAGAAAATATCAACCATATTTTTATTGAGTGTACTTTAGCCTCTGAGCTATGGAGGAGAATGGCCACTTTACTTGGCTTACAGTGGTCCAATTTTTTTACTTTTGAACAGCTTTGGAGGGATTTGCCTAATCAAGAGGGTGTTGATCATTTTATTAGGCAGATAGTTTGGATGGGTTCTACCATTCTTCTTTGGAATATTTGGAATGAAAGGAACAACCAAATTTTTAATCAAGATAGGAAGGATATTCACTATATTTGGCAAAAGACCATAGCCAACTTAGTTGAATCAGTCCATCAACTCCTTAATCACCCCCAAAAATCCCACCAAAGATGGGATCAAGTGATGCAAATATTGAAGATTAAACCTTCTAAGGGCAACCAACTTAAAGGGAATGTGAGTATTAGTAATATGGATAGGACTAGAAATTGGCAACCTCCTCCTAAGGATTTTTGAAAAGTCATTACTGATGGAGCCTCTAGAGGGAACTCTAGAAAAGCCAGTGGGAGGAATTGGTAGACTTTCAGATGGCTCCCTGGTTTTTACTTTTGTTGAGAATTTAGGTATTGTTTCCAATAACCTTGCTAAGGGGTATGGTATCCTTAGAGGTCTTCAGGAGGCTACTAAGGTTGGATGGGAAAAGGTGTTAGTTGAGTCTGAATCTCAACTTATGATTAATATCTTGAAGACTCCTTCTAAGAATCATAAGGTGGATTGGAGAATAAAAAGAATTATTGAGAAGATTCAGTTAATCCAGATGGGATTTTTGAAAGTTGATTACAATCATGTGGTTAGAGATCAATACAAGAGTATTGATGCTTTATCTAATTGGGCTTTGGACAAAGGTGATCTTACATGTTATGGCCACCCTCCTATATGGTGGGCTTCTCATATGGTGGGCTTCTCAAATTAGGGAAGCTCTTCTTTCTATCATTTCTTTGGATGGCTCAAGTTCTGAAGGTACCTTGTTTCTTCTTGTTTTTTTTTTTTTTGCTTCTCTTTGGTTCATTCAGTTTTTTTTAGTTCCCTAGCTCATTGTATTCTTTATTTTGTTTCCTCTGTTGATTCTTGCCTTAATAGTCTTCTGGTCTAGATAGATCATTGTTTTGTTCATTTTTTTTCTTTTTTCTTTTTTGTGTTTTTTGTTTAGTTTTTTAAGGTGGGTGGGTTCTTTTTGTTTTTGTTTTTTTTTGTGTTCTTTGTGTTGTTTTTTGTTGTTCTTGTGTTTTTTTTGTTTTTTTTTTTTTATGTTTTTTGTTATTGTTCTTGTGTTTTTTTGTTCTTGTTCTTGGGTTTCTCTTTGTTTGTGTTATTTCGTGTTTTTATGTGTGAGTGTTTTCTATGTATTTTGTTTTTGTTTATTGTCTGTTGTTGGTTGTTTTTTATTTTTATTTTTATTTTTATTTTTTATTTTTTTTAGGTTTTGGTTGTGTTTATTTTTCATTTTTTTTGGGTTGTCTTTGTAGTGTTTTGTTGTTTTTGTCCTGTTTGTGTTTTTTTATGTGGTTCTTGTGTTTTTCTATGTGTTTTGTGTTGTGGTTTATTTTATCTTATTGTGCATGTTTGGTTGTGCTTTTATTTTTGACACACTCAAGGAGCATGTTTTTTATTTTATTTTATTATTTTTGTTGTTATTTACTTATTTTTAAATTGGTTTTGTGTGTTTGTTTGCTCCTTGAGTATGTCAAAGGTGGTAGGCCAGGTCTGAGTCCTGGGCATTTTTTACGAAATGGATACCCCTGCCTCCTTGGGTCTTACCCGAAAGTGGCATTCCTTTTGGGATGTTTTCCACAAAAAAAAAAAGAGAGATATGTTGGAGAAACACCCAATTCTACAATAATTTAAGGATGTATTTTCTATGGATTTTCCTAGACTCCTTATTGTGCAGGAATTTTATTTTACTATTGACCTTATACCAGGAGTGAAACCTATCCATAGATTTCCATATAGGATGAATCCTATTGGGATGCAAGAATTAAAAGTACAAATTTAGGGGTTATTATAAAAAGGATTAACAAAACCAAATGTGTCACCTTGGGGTGCACCAATTTTATTTGTGAAAAAGAAAGATGGTTATTTGAGATTGTGTATTGACTACAAGATTCTTTAAAAAACTATAATCAAGAACTGATACCCACTACCTAGAATCTAATATCTATTCGACCAATTGAGAGATGTCACAGTGTTCACAAAGATTGATCTGAGATCAGGGTATCATAAGTTAAGAATACGTGAGGAGAACACTCACAAAATGAGATCCAAAACTAGGTACGAGCATTATAATTTTGCAATCCTACCCTTTAGACTAACCAACACCCCAACTGTATTCATGAATCTAATAAACATTGTATTTAAGATGCAATTGGATTAATTTATCCTCATAGTTTTAGATGATATCTTGATATACTCTCAAGACAAGGAGGAGCATGATAAACATCTCAAGATCATATTAGATTTGCTAAGGAAGAACCAACTTTATGGAAATATCACAAAAAGTGATTTCTATGTCTCAAAGGTACAATATATTGGGCACATCATATCAACAAAAGGAATCATTATGTATCCATATAAAGTTGAAACCATTCTAAATTGGCCACCCCCTACCAATGTGATAGAAGTACGAGGCTTCATGGGGTTGAAAAAATACTACAAATATTATATAAATGATTATTCTAATATTCCAGTAGCAATAACCAACCTCCAGAAGAAGGGGAAGGAATTTAAGTGGATATAAAGGTGTGAAGTTACCTTTGCACCACTAAAACATAAACTTACTACAACACCATTATTAAAAAATCTAGACCCTCAAGGAAACTTTTCTGTATCCATGGATGTATCACTAGAAGGGTTAGGAGTGGTACTCTCACAAGAAGAGTCAGTTGTAGCATATACTTCAAAGAAGATTAAGAAGCATGAAATTAATCATTCTACACATGATTTAGAGCTAGTTGCAATAGTGCACACTACTTGGTAGGAAGGCCCTTTGAGTTGAAAATTGACCATCAAAATCTAAGGTATATACTCACTCAGCCTATACTCAATGCGATATAAAGAAGATGGGTTGAATTTCTCATTGAATACAACTTTGATATTGAGTGTATAAAAGGGAAGAAAAATAAGGTTGTGTATGCCTTAAGGAGAAGGAAATACATAGCAACCATAACCAAAATTCACATGAATCTAATGGATCAGGTGAAAGAAGAGCAATATTAGGATGAGTATTGTGAGAAAATTTGGTTTAAATTGAGTTAGGGTCTAGAAAATAATGAGGAATTTAGCATTAGTTATGAAATTATGTGCTACAAAGGTAGGATCATCATACCAAAAATGGGTGATCTAAGAAAATTAATGATGCAAGAAGCCCATAGATCTGCTTATTCTGCTCACCTTGGAGGGTCCAAAATGAGGGAAAATATCAAAAGGACCTTCTTTTAGATAGGAATGAAGAAGGATATCATCGATTTTATCACTCGGTGCCTTGAATTTCAAAAGGTTAAGGCATAACTTAGGCATCCTATAGGACAATTGTATCCACATGATATACCTACATAGAAATGGTAGGTTATATATATGTATTTCATAGTAGGGTTACCCAAGACCAAGCATCAACATGATGCAATCCTTGTAATTGTCAACAAATTGACTAAGGTTACATATTTTATACCAAGAAACATCAAGGATGATGCTCAGGTAGTGGCTAACCGATTTTCCAAAGAGATATTCCAACTGCATGGGTTCCTTGAAATAATCATTTTAGATATGGATTCCAAATTCACTTTTAAATTTTGGAAAGCCCCTCATTGTGTAGTAGGCATAAAATTGAACATGAGTTCAGCATATCACCTAGATACATATGGTCAAACAAAATGGGTAAACCAGGTACTAAAGGACATGCTTTGCATGTACTGCATGGATCAAAATTCTTGTTCAAAATACTACCTACATCTTGTAGATTTTTCCTACAAAAATGGACATCACTCCTCTCTAAGTATGGCTTATTTCAATTATTTGTATGGAATAAAGTGTAGGATGCCATTGTCATGTGATAACCTAGAATATCACTCCTCTCTTTTTGTTTGAAAATATAATGTAATAATTTTATTTTTGTAAGACTATAAATACCTATGACAATGTTTAGTCCCAGGGGTAGGATGTCATGATCCTTCCTAGCAAGCTTTTTGGCATGGAAACTATGTATTGATTTATGATGCTTTGATGCTTATTTATATAAAGATGAATCAACTATGCAATGCTTAGTTTAATATTTTGAAAGATCATGGTATTGTTGACATATTTATGATGTGCAGAATTAGGTACACTCGTGGGTAGAAGAGGTAGAATTGTCCACCAAAAATTGTGTACTTGAGGATGGGGAAGTGATGACTAAGGCAACTTGAGGTTAAAATGGATGGATACCTTAATATAGGCATGCAATATTGGATAAGGATAATCGTCAATTTGCCAACCACCTTAAGCCTCATATTTATAACCTAGTATCTATCGTAAATTCTTGAGGTTGAGACAGGTGATTGGGTTGATGGAAAGACTCCCTCTTTGTTTGTTGCTTGTTATTGATTGTCTTTTACTTTATCACTTTATGCATCACTAGTTTGAAAAGCATAAATAAGCAAGTTGCCTTTGAAACTCCCTGTGTGCTTGAATCTGTTAAATAATAGATAGTTTATTTTAAATGATAAAATAATTTCATTTAGAATTTTAGTTAATTTATTTTAAATGATAAAATAATTTCATTTTAAAATAATAAATAGTTTATTTTTAAATGATAAAATAATTTCGTTTAATTTATTTTTAAATGATAAAATAATTTCATTTAATTTATTTTAAATGATAAAATAATTTCATTTAGTTTATTTTCTAAATGATAAAAGAATTTCTTTAAAAAAATAATAAATAAGTTGTTTAAATGATAAAACTTCTTTTTAAAATAAATCTAAGCTTTCTTTAAATAAGATTATCTTATAATTTGTTAGAACATGTTTGTCCACGCATTCAAGTAAAGGGAACTTCTACCAACTTTGGAATAAAGGGGAGCCCCCATTTATGATAAATATTGAAAATGAATGTGGATAATAATAAAGAATGGCTAACATCCCAATCCACTACCGTGAAGACAGAAGAAGTAATGGCAATTGATGAATGTTGGGGAAGAATTAGAAAATAGGTATGGGAGGATGGAAGGGAGGTTAGAAGAAATTAATGGTGGCAGATAAGCCTTAGGAGGAAAGACTTAAGACATAAAGAAGGAAAGGTAGATGTTTGTAGGGGGAACGAAGTATACAACAGATGTTTGTAGAAGAAGAAATAACTTGGAAAATATTGACACTAGAGAGCTCGACAAACTAGCACCAAAAATATTTAAGATCGATTAATAATCTATATCTCTTTGTTTTAGTATAAACTTGCAAAGGAATAAATAGAAGAAAATGGTACTCAATATCTTATGTTAATACTATTACTGTCATTGGGTTTTGCTACTGTTTCATTTGTTCATATTGACTTTAGCTTATCCTAGTTAGGAACTTGTTAAACTCTAGGTTAAATTTAGAGACCTTCTCGTTGCTTTGTTGAAGCTATGACAGTGAGTTGTGCATCTATGTTCGTCTACCAAGCTAAGGTCATGTGGACGCTATAATGTGCTTCCCTACTCATGTTTATCTATTGAACCCAAGCCTAAGTTCCTTCGTGTGAGGAGATCTCCTCATAGAATAATGTTAAGCCTTCATCCAACTACGTGCTAGCCACCATGATAGTCCTCCGTACAAAACAGTCTCTATTGGATAATATAGGCTTGAACCACGGTTGACCCTTGATAACTATGGGTAACCCACCTCCTTCCCAATAAGTGATAGTATCCATTGGATGCATGAAACAGTGTCACCTACTTGTAGTTGAGTGACAAGAAACCTATGAGCCATCCCTCATTATTTTCTAGCTACCTTTTGCCAGAGCAAAGGGGTTTCATGTTACTATCATTTACAGTTGACCACCACCATATCATCTCTTGTTAGCAACCTCTATTGTAAGGTCAGTGCTACCCTCTAGCATGAGTTAGCTACAAATGTCTTTTCATTGACTTTATAGTAGGGCTCGACATCCCTTGGGAGAGCAAGGGTTGTTTGTATTATGACCCCTAGCTTAGAGAAGTTGTTGTTGTATGTTAAAGCCTTGTTGTTTAATATTTAATTTTTTAGATAATAAAGAACATAGCTTATGTTGTTAAACTAAGTAGTGAGACTTAATTTAAGGAAACATAGCTTATGTTGTTAAATTAAGTAGTGAGACTTAATTTAGGGAAACATAGCTTATGTTTCTAAATTAAGTAGTGAGACTTTTTTTAAGGAAACATAGCTTATGTTCTTAAATTAAGTAATGAAACTTAATTTAACAAAAACAAATTCGCTCCTCTGTGAGACTGAAGAACAAAGCTATGCAGAAATAATCACTAGTCATCGAGTCAGAAGAGGAGGACAAGGACAACCCTGATTCTTGCATGCAAATGTTTATTATCAAATCTATGATAAATTGCATTACCCAGTTAGTTGACCTACGTAATGCCCTCAATTTATGGTTTTTTAGGAAGAATTTCTCTGAAGGCGTGGGTGATGCTCTAGCAAAAAATTTGAAGAAGGTTATCGTCAATCCTGAGGATGTCCTAGCTAAAGACATTTTTGATGACTTGGATACCCTAAATGTTGGACTCCAAGATGTTGTTGCCAACCTTGGCATGGAAGGTTAACTCTTCCTAGTCCTATCTGGAAGGCTTTTATTTTTTGTTGTTTTTGTCCTTTATGGCTTCTCAAGGCTTACCTGTTTCTTCTCTGCCTTGTCTTGTTGTTTCTTGTTGGCTGCTAAGGACAACCTTTTTGTATGAACTTTTTGAAGGATATCACTGTGTTCTGGTTTTCTCTGGTTTTTTGGAATTTGTGGCCATGTTGTAAGCAGGTTTTGGGGTCCTGTTAAAACCTGTATGAGATATAAATCTTAATATCATTAACCAATCAAAAAAATTAATGAAATTTAATTGAGGGAATATTTTCTTTTATATATTAAAGTTATGGGACTTTGATTTATGAAATAAAGGAAATGGATGATTAATGAATTAAAGTAGGGAGACTTTAATTTATTAAGGAATGAAAATAGTTTATTTTATAGATTAAAGGTATGGGACTTTGATTTATGAAATAAAGGAAATGGATGATTAATGAATTAAAGTAGGAAGACTTTAATTTATTAAGGAATGAAAATATTTTATTTTATAGATTAAAGGTGCAGGACTTTGGTTTATGAAATAAGGAAATTGATGATTAATGAATTAAAGTAGAACAACTTTAATTTATTAAGAAGTAGAAATAATTTATTTCATAGATTAAAAATATGGGACTTTGATTTATAAAATGAATAAATACAGTTTACTTTATGAATTAAGTAATAAGACTTGAAAATGGAAATAAAGGAATCTATTTTTTTGGCAATTAAAAGTACAGGACTTTATTTTACTAAATACAGGGAAAGTTGGTTTGATTGAAAGTGTAACTAGAATACTTGAGCACTTGCAATATAAAATCACACAGACACAAAGAGATTGCCCAAAATAATGAAATCCTTTATATATTGACTCTCGCGATATAGATTTACAATGTTTCGGATTGCCCCAAGTAGCTTGGGTACAATGTTACAATCTTGGCCTCAATGTGATACAAATTTCTCTCTGGGAGTTTTCCAGATCTTCCGCAATGTACAATGCTCTCCTCGTATCCAGTTGCAGCTTCAAAAGGTGAGTGGGCTTTGGTATCCAACACGGGACCACTCCAGCTTCAACAGCCTATCCAAGATACTTGTTACCTACACACATGCAAACCAGCAAAGGGGATTAGTAGCACTCGTATATTCAAACAATAAATCCAATGCTACACATAAACCTATTACCGATATGGATGAAAAATAGACAACGCAAAACAAATAACAAATAAAACCTTGCTTACTACTTGAATCGCTAATCTCTGTCGATGAAACCCATTTTTGTTCTCGGGACTGTGGAACCGTGAAAGCACGATTGCGGGATGGAAACCGTGGACCTGCGGTTGTGAAACCGTGGATGCGCGTTCTCGATTGTGGAACCATGGATGGGCAATTTTGGTTGAATGAAAGATTGCCTCAAAATTCGAGCCAACGATCAGAGTTCGGCTTGTGCCCTCAACTTCTCGTCGGGTCCAGATCTAATTCGGCAGCCTGTCGGTATGCAGATTCAGCTCCCTTTGTTTGGTGGATTGATGGTGTCTTTATAGGTTGACTGGGGATTTGGAGGGGAATGTGAGGTGGCAAGCCTGATTTGCCAAGTGGTAAATTTGGACTGCCAGGTGGAAGGGGCAGTTACAGTGAGTCACTCAGTGTGGCTCACTTAACTAGGGTGATGTGGCTCCAAGTGGAGTGGGATGTGGGATGTTGTTTTATGTGAAGGGACAAGGGGACAACAACAAAGGAGTTGTGGCATGGGTGTTGGGAATCTGTCTCATGTGCAAGGACAAAGGGGACAAGAGTGGGTAAGATGTGGCATGGATGTTGGATGAAGTGTCCAGGACACATGTCCAATGGGTAGACAGGGTATCCTAGGGTGATTTTCCTAATTAAATAAATTAGGAAAGTATAATGATGTGCAGGATTTTATATCCCTAAGTTAGAACTTAGGCATATATCTTTATTATGCAGGATTTGATGGTGAGGTGGTGAATGTGAACTGAAGGGTGCTAGATTTTGGTGTCTACAGTTGCCCCTTTTTGTATTGTGTTGTGTACAACACAATGCGATGCAAAAACTAATGACATCTAACTTTATTGGACGAATGGGTTCACTCCTTTTTGACATACATAATGAATGAATTATTTTTCATTTTGATTTTTGCTTATTTGCTTACCCCCTCAATTGGAGAATGGGTAAAGGATGAAACCCATGAGCCGATTGACCAATTGTGGATGTTGAACGGATGTGTTTGTTTGAATGATATGGATGTGATGCAAATGTATGTCATTTTGACCAACTTGATGCCCCAAGTTTTGGATTTTGTGTGTTCTTGCAAATTTGCCTTTGGTTTCGTTGATGTGCATAATATGTGGTAAAATATTTAACCACATTTGGAGTTCTTTTCCACATTGACTTTAGCAATTCCTTCCAAATGATGGGTTCAAGGAACCAGTCGTTTGGGAATTTGATACTCAAGTGATTTCTGATTATTACCAAATTGTGTTTGTTTGTTTTCTACTTTTGACCCAACGGAAGGGGTTGAAGGATAACCTTGTGTAAATCTATTTTGGACACATCTAAGCTCAAATATTTAGGGATCTAGCTGATTTAATGTCATAGTGATTTGATGTTGAATGTTTGAATGAGTTTCCTTATGGTGAGATACCCATCCGACCGGATTGCATGGATTGCTAGTCGTTGCAACCGCTAGGTGTATAGGGTAATCCACTAGATACAAGGTTCACTTGAGATGATGATGATGTGAGATGATGATTTGGTGAAATGGATGTTTTGTTTTTGTTTCAACCATTATATTTTCATTGTTGATAATTGTGCTCTTCTATCCCTTGGAGTAGTTTAACCTTATGGCTTTCTTAGGGAATTGAGATGATAACAAATCATTTTTTTTTTTTTTGCATGAGGTGAATCACTTTTCAAGGGCCTTATGGTAACCTATCCATCCTACCGAATTGCATGGATTGCTATTCACTACAACCTCCAGGTATATAGGATAAGTTACTGTATACAAGGATCACTTGAGGCTAAGTGGAAGAAGGAAATGTACACCTCTATCCCTTGAAGCAGTCCAGTCGTATGGCCTTCTTAGGGAGTTGAGATGGGGGCACTTCTATTCTTTCAGAAGCCTGTTGAATTTGTTTTTGAACAAAGGAATTGAGGTACTTTTTGATTTTTTCTTTTTTTTTTGAAAGTTATTTTGGCGAAAAACACGGATTTGTGTTTTCCTTTATGAAACTGCATTTTTGCGCCTCAAAACACGGGTTTGCATTTTTCACGCGCTACAAAAAATGCGGGCGTGCATTTTTTGCCGCTGCAGAAAACGTGGGTGCACGTTTTTCGCCGCTAAAAGTGGCTATTTATAGGCTACTGTCATTTTCAAAATCATTCTGCCAGTTGTCATTTGTTTATTGGCTGAAGTGATGAGTGAGATGGAGGTTGGCGAGGGGAGCGGTGGTGGTGGCTCGAATGGAGCGGAAGTTGGTGGCTGGTTTGTAGAGGTAGGCGATTTGGCCTTTTTTGTTTTGGGTTTGTTTTGCTTGTTTGAAAACTAAGTTGGGCTGGTAAATATTATTGTTTGCTCATTAAGCGGGGTTGGCAATGAACTTGTAAAAAAAAAAATCGTTTTTGCTTTATTACCTAGGTAGGTAAATTGTTTTTTTTTTTTTTATGTTTTTGCTTTTATTACCTAGTGTAGGTAAAAAAAATTCGTTTTTGTTTTTATTGTGTAGTGTAGTAAAAAAAAAAATTTCGTTTTTGCTTTTATTGTGTAGTGTAGGAAAAAAAAAATCGTTTTTGCTTTTATTACCTAGGTTAGGTAAAAAAAAAAATGTTTTTTTTTGCTTTTATTACCTAGTGTAGGTAAAAAAATTTCGTTTTTGCTTTTATTACCTAGGGTAGGTAAAATTTTTTTATTTTTTTTTTTGCTTTTATTACCTAGTGTAGGTAAAAAAAATTTCGTTTTTGCTTTTATTACCTAGGGTAGGTAAAAAAAATTATTTTTTTTTTGCTTTTACTACCTAGTGTAGGTAAAAAAAAAATCGTTTTGCTTTTATTACCTAGGGTAGGTAAATTTTTTTTTTTTTTTCTTTATTGTGTAGTGTAGGAAAAAAAAAACATTTTTTTGCTTTTATTACCTAGTGTAGGTAAAAAATTTCATTTTTGCTTTATTTTTAGCATGTTGTGCTAAATTTCATTTTTTTTATATGTTTTCTTTTTAGGTTAAGCTTCTTGATGCTCGGCATAGGTGGTCGAGGACCATTCGAAAAGTGCGGAAAGCACTTTCTGATGATGATTGGGCTCTACTTCAGACCATTGGTTTGGATGGTTGCGGGTGGTTAGGCACCGTCCGAGCTGATGAGGATCTTCTTTCGGCGCTTGTTGAGCACTGGGATCCAGACAGAGGCACATTTTAGCTCCCAATGGGGGAGCTGACTATCACTCTCGAGGATATCTACCGTATCTTTCACATCCCTATCGAGGGTCCTACCATTCGTGTTGGCCTTGACAAGAAGGAGGCCCTTTTCCCTCTATTTGGTGAGATGTGGGACATCGATTGCAGTAGGGGGGCATTGCGTATCTGGATCTCTTTGCAGCTGGTAGCTTGGGTGCATTGCCTGCCTTCATGATGTACATTTTGAGCAACATGTTGTTGCCCAATTCCATGGGATCGAGGATCCCGTGGAATCAGGTGTCTATTGTTCTTGACTTGATAGTTGATCCTCGTCGGTTAGCTTGGGCTCCTGCTCTTCTCTGCGAGGTTTACAATGAGCTTTATGAGGTGAAGAGGCATGGGCACAAGGGCCTGGGCTATAGTTTGCTACTCCATATTTGGTGTTGGGAGCATGTTATCATTGGTCACCCTACTGGTTTACCATGTGGCATGGATGCCACCTCTCCCCAAGCATACAGGTGGTTGCTCAGTGAGGAGGTCAGTCGATCTACTACGAGTGCATCAGAGTTCAGAGATATCTTGAGTTCTCTGACTAGGGACCTGATGTGTTGGTGGCCTTGGAGGGGTTTGGATTGGGCGATGGATGTAGCTGAGCTTCGTCACATTAGGCAGGGACGATGGGTTGTTGGTGCCCATTTGAGGGATATGGAGTTTATCCAGTTCTCTCACATACTATGGTAGTTTGGTCTTGTTCAAGACATTTCGGATGCGCCTGTTATGTACAGGCGACGAGGTGATGAGTTGGGGTTGCCTATTGCTCCTAATTTTTGGTGAGTCGATGATCCTACTGACGACTCAGACTTGGAGGTGCTTGACTTGGATGATGTTGGTACGACTACTAAGTATGACGCTTGGTTTATGAGTCAGCCTCTATGGACTCCTAGCATCATTGTAGATGATGATGGGAGTGGTGATGATGCTGATGTGGGTGGATGGGTTCCTTGGTCGGTGAAGCACCAGTGTGGTAGCTCTTCGAGAGTTGACACGGGGATGGATGTTCAACCACCTGAGGAGGGTGGTGGTGATGATGAGGGTTTACCTCCTCGATGGTCCGAGGAGGAGTGGGGGATTCTCCAGGCTGAGCGAGATAGCCTAGATTTGGAGCTGGGTCGAGTGAAGGTCGAGTTAGCATGATATCAGGGTGAGGTTACTCATCTTCAGGCTGAGGTGGATGGGCTATGGGTTGGACCTAGCAACACTGTTGTGGCTGCTAAGGATGTAGAGATCACCAGACTCGATGGTGAGATTACCCGTTTACAAGGTGAGCTTTCTCGATTGCAGTCAGGTGTTGGAGGTGATGATTCGGCTCTGACTATTGCTTCTCTACGAGTAGATATTTCTCAGAGGGTCGCTCGCCAGGGTGCTAATTTGAGGAGCCTACGTAAGTAGGTTGTCTATATCGAGATGTTGGAGAAAATTCTTCATGAGCATCAGATTCCTTTACCTATTCCTCCTTCATCATCTTCTACCATTGCTACCCGAGGGACTGAGATGAGTCATAGGACTCATCGTACTTCTAGCTCTCATGGGGCTTCTACTGCATAGGGTCCACGGAGGGATCCTGCTGGCACTAGCTAGATGTTGTATTTGCCTTATTTTTGTTTTTTTGTATATTTTATCTTAGTATGAGCCTCAGTGCTTCGATGTATACTGCCTTCGGGCATTTTGTACTTTGTAGACTTTCGTTTTTTATTTATATATATATATATATATATATATATATATATACATGGCATTTTATTCCGGTATTCACATGCGTTATTTGTATATGTATTCTTCTTGTTTATGCTTTTTGCAATGTTTATATTATGCAATCCTATATTTGTATGTTAATGCTATGATAATGAATGCAAGTGAACATGTAAAATGCATTTTGATTTATAGTAATGTAACTGAATGAAGGTATGCATGGTGCTCATGTAATCTTATTTAGCTCGGAGTAGTTGACCTTTACTCATTCTTATTTGCAATTGGGGGTTCCCACTTGATTATTCTTTGTTGTGATGTATGTGGTATGTATAAATGGTATGTGGATGGTGATATGGATAATGATTTTGCTTTTGGTATGTAACTAAAAATATTCTCAAATACTCAAAGAAGCTAGTAACGTTAACCATTTTTCTTGAATGTTGTCTTACTTTCTTTAGGACCATATTGTGTGCAAGTGAAGTTCATTTTCTAAATCTTGTGTGTCGATGACCCTAAGCAATCCAGAACTAGTGCATGTGATTGTGATGTTTATTGCCCCATCTTGAGTAATTTTTGGACGGTACCTTTTTGGGTTTTCCTTTTTTTTTGCTAGCTTACCCATATGTGTGTTCAGAGGTCTCCCTCTTAAGAGAGAGACATGTCACCCTACATGAGTTTACTCCACTGCCAGTCAAGCGTCTATAGCCCCGGTGGAGGCTCACTCCATAGTCCAATGGTTTTGATCTTTAAGCCTTTGTGATGACTACATAACTTTCTGAGGGGAACATAGTACGATCTTTTCAGCTTTAGAGATCTGTGGTGTGTGTTGTTAATTTGTTTTTTGTGTAGAGTGTTGGGGAATCGGATTCTCAACCGAAGTATGATGAGAATTTAACCCTATCCTTACTACTCTACATTTATTTATATTTGTTGTTTCACTGTGGTAGTGGTGATAACCACTATTTTTGTTTTTGGACTATGTTGCATGATAGGGTAAGCGAAGAATTTGACTTTTTTTTTGCTTTGAGGTTTACCCAAATTGGCGTTATCTTTCTATTATTCAAGATGTTTTAAGATTTGTAAAAGTGTATTTGGTTCCAGATTGCTTTTGGATCAATCTACCATACTCAATATTTTCTTAATGTGATGAAGGTGCTTTGGTCCTAAAGAAAATTGGACACTTCATGAAGTTTGGTTTTTCACTAGACATGTTTGAGTGACTGAAAATTGTATGATATATCATGTATGATGTGTATGATTTGTGAGTTGTAAAGAATCTTAGTTGAATACCCCCAATTCTTGGAATTTGTTTTCTTGGTCTTATCATCACCACTATTAAATATTATTGAGCAAGGGATGGGATGGATGCAACTATTTTTTTTTTTTTGTATGAACATATAATTGAAATGCAAATGCCATATGAAAAATGCAATTTGAAATATGTCTATTTACACTGTGAAATGCATGCAAAATTTTAAAATGAAATCTTTTGTTTATTTTATTTATTTTATTTTTATTTTTTTATTTTTGTTTTAGCCATGTACATATATATATACATATATTGCAAGTCGTTTTATGCATAAAATACCTTTAGGTGCATAATGTTCAGTGGTTCTGGCTCCAATTTCCCTTCTAAATTGGAGAGTCTATACGTTCCTTGTCCCAATTTTTGCTTTACTATATATGGGCCCAACCAATTTGCTGCAAATTTATCCCTTAAGTGCGGTAAAGCATTGGTATTTTGTTGATTTTCTTTGAGCACTAGGTCCCCCACTTGAAATTCATGAGGATGGACTTTTGCGTTGTAAGCGCGCTTGACTCTATCTTGATATACTCGTAAATGTTCTAGAGCATTAATACGTTTCTCATCAATAATTGTCAATTGGTCAAGACGCTCTTGTCTAGTTGTATCATCGTTCATGAATTCTTGTATCTCGATTCGCAAGGATGGTATCTCGAGCTCCAATGGTAATATTGCTTCTGCATCGTAAACTAGTGAAAATGGTGTTGCTCCCATTGGTGTTCTTATGCTTGTTCTGTAAGCCCATAGTGCTAAAGGGAGGTGAGTATGCCAATCTCGATGATTATCTTTTACCACTTTCTTGAGAATGGATATGACTATTTTATTTGTTGCTTCAACTTGCCCGTTTGCTTGCGGGTAATAAGGTGTTGAGAAGTTGTGTAGTATTTTGAATTTATTGCACAATGCTCTAACATCCTTATTCTTAAATGACTTTCCATTATCTAAAATTATTTTTTAGGGTATTCCAAAATGATAGATAATATGCTGAAGTATAAACTCCGCTATTCGAGGTCCAGTCGTAGTTGTCATTGGAATTGCTTCCACCCATTTTGTGAAGTATTCTATAGCAGTTATGATAAATTTATGTTGTCCTGATGAAGCAGGTGTTATTTTACCAATCAAGTCAAGGCCCCATTGTGAAAAGGGCCACAAAATTTGAATGGGTTGCAAATTTTGTGATGGCACATGGGTCAAGTTTGCATGATGTTGACATTTTTGGCATCTTTTGACATATTTGCAATAGTCATTTTCCATTGTCGGCCAGTAGTATCCCATGCACAATATTCTTTTTGCAATTGCCATTCCGCTAAAGTGACCACCGCAAGTACCATCATGGGCTTATGATATTGCTCTTTCTACTTCAATTGGATTTAAACATCATAGTAGTATTCCATCATAACTACGTTTATATAACACATCTCCAAGTAAAGTGAAATGAATGGCTCTTTGTTTGAATGTTCTTTTTGTAGCTCGTGTCATGTCCATTGGTAGTGTGCCTATTTTGAGAAAATTTTTTATCTCATCAAGGTAAGAATTGTAAGGTTCGACATGTATCAAACAAACATTTTTCTCACCCACAGATTCTGCTTTTTGAATTGATGGTTTAGACACTATTGTTATGATTAGCGGTTGCATTTCTCCATGTTCATTTTTAGGAATGAGAGATCCCAAGGAAGCCATTGCATTCACAAATCTATTTGTTGATCGTGGCAAGTTACTAATTTCACACTAGTCAAATTTTCCTAGCAACTATATCACTACTTCATGATATCTCTTTAATACTGGCTCTTTACATTGGTATTCTCCTTTTATTTGGTAGACAACTAATTGAGAATCACCAAAAATGCTTATTCTTTTTATTCCCATTGCTATAGCTGATTTAAGACCTAGTATTAAGGCTTCATATTCTGCATTATTGTTAGTGCATGTGAAGTCAAGTTTGAATGATAAAGGAATGGGCATTCCTTCAGGTGTGTAAAACACAACTCCTGCACCTTGCCCTTTTTTGCACTTTGATCCATCAAAGAACATTGCCATATCTGCTTCATCCTCAGGTGAAACTATTTCTTCTTGCTCTATGATAGAAAATATTGAATCATCAAGAAGTTCAATCATTAATGGTGTATCATTGTGTAGAGGAGCTTTCACTAATTGATCAGCTATTACTTGCCCTTTTATGGATTTTTGACTTGTGAATTCGAGGTCAAATTCTGTTAAAAGCATTATCCATTTAGCAGTGCGGGTGTTGTTGTAAGTGTGATTCATCATGTATCACAAAGGGTTTTCTCTAGCTATAACATAGGTGGTATTGCTTAGCATGTAATGTCTAAGTTTCTTGGTGGCGAAAACCACGGCTAAGCATAACTTTTTGACATAAGCATACCTTGTTTCGTAACTTACCAGTGTTTGACTGATGTAATAAACCACTTGCTCTTTATTTTTCTCGTTCTTTTGTGCAAGCATTGTTCCTAAGGCAAAATCTATTGTAGAAATGTATAGGTGAAATGGGACTCCTATTTTTGGTGGCATAAGAACCGACGGTGAGGCTAGATATTTCTTTATATCATCAAATGCCTCCTAATATTCAGTTGTCCAAGAAAATATCACTCCTTTTTGTAATAGGCGATTAAAAGGCTTGCATTTATCTGAGAGTTGTGCAATGAATCGGTGAATAGATTGGACTTTTCCTTGTAAACTTCGTAACTCTTTCAAGTTTTTGGGAGGTGACATTTCTAAAATTGCTTTTACCTTACCTGGGTCTACTTCAATGCCTCTCTTGGAGATAATGAATCCTAGAATTTTTCCTGATGTTACACCAAATACACACTTTTTAGGATTTAACCTTACCTTATGTTCTATTAATCGATCGAATGCCTTTTCTAGCACATCTATGTGTTCAAGACACATTTTTGATTTAGCAATGAGATCATCTACATAATATTTGATTATCTTATGCATACAATCATGAAATATGTATGTCATGGCATGCTGATATGTAGCTCCTACGTTATTTAATCCAAAAGGCATCACTCTATAGTAGAATGTCCCCCAAGGCATTGTAAATGCTATTTTATGTTGATCTTCTAGATTAATCCGAATTTGGTTGTATCCAAAGAAACCATCCATTAAAGAGAGCATTTCATGACCAGCATAGGAGTCTACTAATTGATCTATGTTTGGCAAATGAAAATCATCCTTGGGACATGCTTTGTTTAAATCTCAAAAATCAGTGCATACTTGTATCCCCCCATTCAGTTTGTGAATGGGTACCATTTTTGAAAGCCACTCAGGATAATCGATTGGTACTATGAAGTGTACATCCAATAACTTTTGCAGCTCTTCTTTTACAATTAATGTGACTGTCGGATGAACTTTCCTAAGCTTCTAGTTGAATGGCTTGGCATCACGTGCTAGCGTAAGGTTGTGGACTACCAAGTCTAGATCTAATCCAGGCATGTCTTTGTAGGACCATGTGAACACTTCCTTATTTTTAATAAGCATGTTTATGATGTTGTATTTTTCTTTTGTGGATAATTCTTTTTCTATTTTGACAATCTAGGGATTATCCATGTCTTCACTAAGGTGCACATCTATAGACTCTTCTATTAGCATGTGAGAACCTTCTTCTAGCTGATGTGGAGTTGGGATGAGGTGGATATCATCTGCCACATTTTCAAATGTGTTTGGGGTGTCCCCTTCTATCTCAGTTTGAAAAATTGAATTGTTTGATGATGAAGGTTGTTGCAAAATATAAGCGTTTGAAGTGCACAACAACTCTTTGGATAGGATGAAGTTAGCAGTGGATGGTGGGGATGAAATCTTGTCCATAGCTATGAGACTAGTGTCGATATAGATCGTTTTGTCTCATTATATGGATTATGGAGTGGGGTGAGAAAATCAATAGAAATCATGTTGACTTGATGGAAATGAGGTGGTCATGATTCAAGAATTGATGACTCGTATTCTCTAGGTTGCAACTGACCTAATATGTGTGATTGATTTTGTTGTATGATTTGCCAATGTGATGGAGGAGGTTTTGGTTTAGGACCCTCACGCTCTTTTTTTAGCCAAAAAAGTGTGCGGTCTATTGGAAACTTCTACTGATACCAGTTACCTTTTTGCATGGTTTCTCCATATATTATCTCTTCCTAAGGTTCTTCTTCTTGATTAAACCATTCGAGACGTTCTTCATCTTGGATCATTCTCCTGGCTTGTATCTCAAGAGCATGGTTGATAAAAATCATTTCAGTTTCATCATCATCACTGTCACTTATCCAGAATCCATTAGCATTTGTATGAGGTCCTAGCATTAGTGGCTCAAGGTCTTACCTAAGGTATGCTATCGCAGTAGGATCTTCATAATCTACCTCTCGTTGTAAAGCTTGCTATCGAGGGTAAAAATTGTATATGTGGTATCTAATTTCTAGTTGTTCACCCTCATCATTATGTTCATCCTCATCATTAGGTTCATCCTCATCATCATTCTTTTCCTCCTCTTGTTCACATTATATGTCCAGTTCTTGGAAAGCTTGATTAAGCGAAGAGCTTGCGATGGGAGGTTTATAGCCTAGACCAAAGTGGTCACTTGGCTCTCTATATTATGGTTCAATGATGTGGTGAGGACCTTGTTCATGTCTTCCAAGTCCGTATCCTTGCCAACTAACCCTTCAAAAATATCTTATTGGGAAACTTGGGTTCGATAGATAATCAATGTTTTCATTAAACTCTTGTAAAGAGTTGTCATTTTGAGGGGATGGTTTCGATGAAGAATCCATCCCTCCATATATGAAATTGATTACATTTGTTTGAGAACCCATTCTATATATATCACCAATAGCTAAAGGTGGGTCGTGAGGGCGACCATAATATTTGACTGACTCGATAGGTGGTGTAACTATGACACTCTCAATGATGTACTTGCCAATACTTGGATTGGTGAGGTGTACTACAACTCTATATGGTTGTGTGGCTAATGGCTCGATAGATGAAGAGGGTTCTTGAGCCTTAGCTCTTGGCTCTACTGGTGATGTTGGATTATCTCTAACAAGCGGCCTTATTTGTGAGACTACGGGTTCTAATTACTGTGAAGTAGTGGCTGATGATGTGGGTTGTGCTTTGAATGTGAAAGGTGGCTTTGGATCTAGAAGTGTGCTAGATGGGACTGACCATTGGTTAGCAAGATGAGTGGGTGTAATTTGAAAATGGAATGTAGTGTTTGAAGGATGCGCTGAGCTAACGCTTTTGGATGCGAAATCCAAATCAACTATAGGCAACTCTTATGGAATGGGTGCTTTTGATGATGTGGTGTTTGATGGAATTTTTCTAATGACTAGTGGTTGGATGGTTAGATGTGCTGATGGGAGTAAAGGCTCATAAGGATTTGAAATAAAGTTATAGTATTTGAAAGGTTTAGTGTATGTTGGTATGCAATGTACTTTGCCTTCATGCACATATTTTAAGCATTGATGCAATGTTGAAGGCACACATTTCATTTCCCTAATCCAAGGGCATCCAAGAAGTATGTTATATTGTATTTCCCCTTCCAATATGTGAAAGAGAACATGTATTGTTTTCACCCCCACTGTGACGGGAAGAACAACATTCCCTATAGTTGAGCATAAAGCATCATTAAAGGCCCTAAGAGTGAATGTGGATGTTGTGATGTGAGATGATGGGATGTTGAGCTTCATCATGGCAGGTGTGGTAATGAGGTTGATTGAAGAACTTATATCAATAAGCACTCTCTTGAAGGGTTTCCTGTCAATGTGAGCTACTATGTGCAATGGTGGGTCAGGTGAATTTGTTAATATTTTTTTCCTCGAAGTCATATAATACTATCGAGGGTTCCATACACTTTTGCACACTACCCACAAAGGAATTGAAAGCATTTGGGTCTTTTGATTGTACTTAAAAAGACTTTAAAATTTCCATCAATGCTTTCGTTTGAGGTGTTGATTGTTGTATTCGTTCATAAATTGACAATTTTGCTGAATCCATCTTCAAACTCTGTGTCAACCGGCTGTTCAATATAACAATAGGGTGGTTGGGGAATGGTAGTGGTGGCCCACTTGATCCAAGTTGTATGATCACATTAGTTGGTGATGCTATCAGAGCTTGGGTTGTGCGATTAGCTTACCTTTGTCCATGGGTAACTATACTGATAGCCCCTACAAAACCTTGTGGTAGTTGAGACACATAATTAACCTGATTGGGAGGAATTGTAGAAGTTGATTATCCCGTCGGTTGTTGATTCCCTCTCGATGTGGCAAAGGTTTTTGATATATGCCTAGTTTTTGGTTATTTTGGGATAGTGGGTTGTCAATTTTGATTGTACCCGCTTCCAATAAATCTTGCAAAATTTATTTAAATCCATAACAACCTTCAATATCATGTCATCTTTGTCTATGATAGATGCAAAAGAGGTGTTCTTTGTAATTTTGTCTTTGGTTTGTTAGGATCATCAGGTTTCATTTTCGGTAAATTAAAAAAAATTTCCGCATACAACTTCTGAAATACTAATGAATATGGCTCTTGTACTAGCATGTAATTTATTTTTGGTTTAAAATGATGTTGTTACCTTTCCATAGGTTGTGTCTGATTTTGTGCCTTCTATGGGGGTGGAACTTCTTGATAATTCGGTTGATGTGGTTGCTATTGTTGTTGGGGTTTTTGGATTTGTGTTTGAACCGGTTGATTTTGTTGACCAAGGTGCAGAAATAGTATTGTCATTGTTGTCAACACAGACAGATAGATCAATTGATGATGCAGTGGACAGGAGTTTAGAGGTCAGTTAGAGCATGTACAATGAATTTCCAAGAAGACAAAAGTGGCCCAAATTCAAAGGATCAAAGAAAAAGACAAGTAAGAAAACTGTCGCGATATCGCGACATGTTTTCTGTCGTGATTTCATGACATATCGAAGGAGAGAGAAAATGCTAGCAAAAATGTCATGATTTCGTGACATATCGAAGGAGAGAGAAAATGCTGGCAAAAATGTCATGATTTCATGACATATCAGAGGAGAGAGAAAATGTTGGCAAAACTATCATGATTTCACGACATATCGGAGGAGAGAGAAAATGCTGGCAAAACTGTCATGATTTCATGACATGTTGGAAGAGAGAGAAAGCGCAAGAAAAACTGTCACGATTTCATGACATGTTGGAAGCAAAGAAGGCAAGTAAGAAAAATGTCACGATTTCATGACATGTTCAAAGAAGCAGCGCATACAGGAAAAACTGTCATGATTTCATGACATGTTGGAAGCAAAGAAGGCAAGTAAGAAAACTATCATGATTTCATGACATGTTCAAAGAAGCGCGCATAAAGAAAAACTATCATGATTTCGTGACATGTTCGGAGAGAAGGCGCAAGCAAAGAAAACTGTCACGATTTCGTGACATGTTCAGAGAGAAAGAGCTTGCAAAGAAAAGTGTCACGATTTCATGACAATTTGCAAGAAGGATGGTACGGACAAAAAAGTGTCACGATTTCATGACAGGTTCGAGAGAAAGAGCTCGCAAGGAAAAGTGTCATGATTTCATGACAATTTGCAAGAAGGATGGTACGGACGAAAAAGTGTCACGATTTCATGACATGTTTGAGAGAAAGAGCTTGCAAGGAAAAGTGTCACGATTTCGTGACAATTTGCAAGAAGGATAGTACGGACGAAAATGTGTCATGATTTCGTGACATGTTTGAGAGATAGAGTAAGGAGGCGAAAGTGTCACGATTTCATGACATGTTCTATTTTCATGGGGTCAAGGCAAGAAAAGAGACAAGGCAGCGAGAGTGTCACGATTTCGTGACATGTTCCATTTTCATGGGCGAAAGGCAGAGAAAGGCACAAGGCAGCGAAAGTGTCACGATTTCGTGACATGTTTCATTTTCATGGTCCAAAGCGAAGAGAAAGAGGAGAGAGAAAAAGGTGTCACGATTTCGTGACATGTTTCATTTTTGCGGTCCAAAGCGAAGAGAAAGAGGAGAAAGAAAAGGTGTCACGATTTCGTGACATGTCATGTTTTCGCTAGTGCAAGCAGAGAAGAGTGCAAGGAAGCGAAAAGTGTCACGATTTCATGACATGTCATGTTTTTGCTAGTGCAAGCAGAGAGGAGTGCAAGGAAGCAAAAGTGTCATGATTTCATGACATGTCATGTTTTCGCTAGTGCATGCCGAGAAGAGTGCAAGGAAGCAAAAAGTGTCACGATTTCGTGACATGTCATGTTTTCGCTGGTGCAAGCCAAGTAGAGTGTACGAAGGCAAAAAGTGTCACGATATCATGACATGTTGTGTTTTCATGCATGCAGGCCGAGAAGAAGACAAAAAGGTTATCAGAGCGACGGTTCTACTGTCAGAGCTGTAAGAGAATAGAAAAGGTTGTCAGAGCCAAAATGAGCAGAGAAGGCTGTCAGAGAGCCATAAATGAGAAGATAAATCTGTCAGAACGGTGGATACACTGTCAGAGCACAGAAAAGGTTGTCAGAGCCGTAAAGTGGGCAGATAAGGCTGTCAGAGCCGTAAGTAAGCATTTAAGGCTATCAAAAGCATAGTAAGCAGAGCCGAAAGAATGTTTCATGTACAGTAAGTTAGGGTTAGGGTTGAGCTCTACACGTGGCATGAGTGTTGTGTATTGCCGAATAAAAGGAAAAAGAAGCTATGAAAAGAATAGTGAAGTAGTGCTAAAAAAGATACAGAAGAGAGGGTTGTAAGAGAGAATAGCAGAGCTGAAAGAGAAAAATATAACAGAGTTGTAAGTATATGCAGTTCTTGTTAAAGGGCATTAGACCAGTGAGGGTCTTGTAGAAGAGAAGGCATTTTTATGTCATTGAAATAGTTCAGAAATTGAAGTCCAAGTTGGTGCTTGGCATTAGGGGGTTGGTGCTCCTTTCTGTTGCTGTAGATAAATAAGGGGTTGGTGCTCCTTCCTATGGGTGCTAGAAAATTGTTTGTAAAGTTGGTGCTTTGCAAAGGCTGGATTTGGATGGGAGTCCAAGCAGTCTAATTTTTGAGGAGTAGCCAAAACTGGTGAACCTCGTTAAATCGTGTGTTGTGGAATGCTCTCTTGTTTAATTGCTTTATCTATTTTTAAGTTCTCCCTACTTAAGTTTTAAAGAGTTGTAGATCTGAATTTAAATAGCTACACTGATTCACCCCCCTCTCAGTGTCATTGTGAGAATATCAATTGGTATCAGAGCAAGGTTCCTGAACAAGCTCAATCAGCTAAGGTGATCTTGGAAGAAACACAATGGCCGATGGTGAAGGATTTTCATCCAACAAAGCTCCTTTGTTCGATGGAACTAATTACTCTTTCCGGAGACTCAGGATGCAGACATATCTGTGTGCTTTGGGATATGACATTTGGGAGTCAATAGACAGTGGATACACAATACCCTCTACTCCTCCAACAGATGTTGCTGAGAAGAAAAAGTTTGAGAATAACTCTAAAGCAAAGAATGCTATAATGTGTGGGTTAGTAGACAGTGAACTGATAAGGATCATGAGCTATAAAACGGCAAAAGACATGTGGGACAAACTGCAGAGCATTCATGAAGGAGACGGCAAGATCAAGGAAGCCAAGCTACAAACGCATCGAGCTCAGTTCGAAGCATTAAAAATGAATGACGATGAGAACATAGAGGCCTATATGCTGAGAGTCAATGGAATCATTAATGCGATTAGAGGACTCGACGAGGAAATGGAAGATGCGGTCATCGTGAAAAAGGTACTAAGAACTCTTCACAAAAGATTTGATTCTAAAGTTTTTGCTATAGAAGAAGCTAAAGATCTAAATACTTTTAGCATGGATGAAATGCATGGTTCTTTAACCGCATACGAAATGAGAATAGGACAAACTAAGCCCTCGGACAGAGAAGTTGCTTTTAAAGCACACAAAAATATAAAAGCTAAACAAGAATCTGAGGAAGAAGAGTCTTCAGATGAAACAGAAGCAAACTTTGTTAGGAAACTAATAAAGGGAAAAGGAAAGTATAGAGGAAAGTTACCATTTAAGTGCTTCAACTATGGAGGCGTCGGGCACTTTGCGACTAAATGTCCAATGAATGAGAAAAACAAAAATGATGAAGGGTCACACCAAGAAAGAAGTGACTGGAAGAAGAAACCACATTTTAGAAAAAGCAACTTCAAGAAGAAAAGTTTCATATCCAAGAATGTCAGCTCTTCTGAAGACTGCTCCGGTGAGGATTCTGAAGAAGAAGCAGGTGAAGCTCTGTTCATGGCATTTGAAGAAAGAAAAACAGAGGAAAAACAAGAATGTAATGAAAAACCTGAGGATGAGGCTGAAGTATATCTGGAAGGTGAGTTGGTTGCTGCACTTAAAGAGCTGAGCACAGAAAGGAAAAAGAATAAAAAGGTTTCAAGAAAGCTTGAGGATGCCAATGAAATAATAAACAACTTGAAAGTATAGACAGACAAATTTAAGAAAATGTCTGAAGTTCTCGAAGTACAATTAACCATAAAAATAGATGAGTGCAGCAAGCTAGAAGAAGACATTGTTAGGTTAAGGATGCAGCTAGAGGAGATGAATCGAAACTGAGTTGTTATCATAAGTTTGAAGAAAGTTCTGTAAAAGCTGGATAAAATTATAAATAACCAAAGGCCTTCTGGCATCAAATTTGGTTTGGGCTTCGATGAAGGAGAATCATCAAAGGGATCAAAGGCCATAAATGTAGAACCCATAAAGAAAGAAGATAAGATCAGGGTTGATCAAGAAAAAACAAATCATGCCAAAGAAAGCAATAATGCCAGACTCAAGAGGAGTACTGACAAAGATGGATTCACAAAAGTCACACATCCAAGAAGGAGAAGATTCATGGCTCCTACTTCAAAATGGCAAAGACCTTCACCCAGGTTTAATCACTCCTTTTCTGGTTATTGTTTTAAATGCAATGCTTATGGTCATAAGATTTCAGATTGCAGTTATAATGTAGCACAAAGGAATTTCACCAAGTAGAAATGTCTTTTCACCATTGATGGATTATGGCGAGTAGAATGTTATAACTGTCATAATTTTGGACACATTGCAAGAAACTCGTAGAAGCACTTTTGCAAGCAAATAAATATCGGGGTAGAAAATCTCAACCAAATGGATTGAAACAAAACAAAAAATTTCTTGAAAAACAGGCACAAGCTAATGAAAGGGGAAAGGCAAAACAAGTAGCCAAAACTGCTATCAAACTAGAATGGAAAGAAAAGGAGAAACTCCAAGAAGAAAAGGAATCTTTGATTGTTCAGATTGCTTTTAAAGCACAGAACAAATCTGCACCATGGATACTTGATAGTGGATGCTCCAGTCACATGACAGGTGACAAGCAAAAATTTGAGAAGTTACAGAATTACGAAGGTGGTTCTATGAAATTTGGAAATAATGATGGAGCAAAGATAGTTGGCAAAGGATCAATCAAGATCAGTGATGAAAAGATCAAATCAAAAGAAGTCTTGTTTGTGATTGGTCTGAAGCATAACTTGCTCAGCGTAAGTCAAATATGTGACAGAGGTCATGAAGTAATTTTTAAGAAGTAGGGTTGTGAAGTGAGAAAAGCTAACAGTGGGAAGTTGATTGCTACTGGATCAAGGACTTCTAGAAACCTGTATACTCTCTCAGAGACTTCAGAAGGAGCATGCTTGATTGGACAGGAAGATGAAAATTGGTTGTGGCACAAGAGGCTCGGTCATATCAGCTTTGACAATTTGGTAAAAATAAGCTCAAAAAGGGCAGTAAGAGATATACCCTCCATTGGCAAACCACTAAATAGTATTTGTGCTTCATGCCAAAAGGGGAAGCAAACTAGAGCCACATTTAAATCAAAGGAGTACTTTACCAGCAAACCTTTAGAACTAATACATACTGGTTTATGTGGACCCATGAGAACACAAAGTATAAATGGTGACAAATACTTTATGTTGTGCATAGATGACTATTCCAGAATGACCTGGATATTCTTTTTGAAGCAGAAATCTGAAGCTTTTGAAATGTTCAAGACTTTCAAAAACCAAGTTGAGAATGAAACAGGAAAGAGGATCAAATGCTTAAGATCGGATAGAGGAGGAGAGTTCATCTCAGAGGAGTTTGCAGAATACTATCAAAAATATGGGATCAGAAGACAGTTTTTAGCAACAAGGACACCTCAACAGAATGGTGTTGTAGAAAGAAAGAACAGAACTATGCAGGAAATGGCACGGACGATGTTGACTGAGAGCAAAATTGCAGACAGATTTTGGAAAGAGGTAGTCCATACTACAGTTTATATCCAAAATAGGTGCATGTTGAGGACGCATGAAAGCAAAACCCCTTATGAGCTATGGTTCGGCAAGAAGGCAACAACAAAATACTTCAAAGTCTTTGGCAACAAGTGTTACATCAAAAGAACTGAAGATAATCTTGGTAAGTTTGAAGATAGAGCTGATGAAGGTATTTTTGTTGGCTATTCATCAAAAAGCAAAGCTTACAAATGCTACAACAAGAGGCTAAAGAAAATTGTAGACAGTGTCGATGTTAAATTTGATGAAGATAGGAAAAAGTAGTCAACCATGAAGAAAACTACCCTATTTATGAAGAATTTATTGAAGGAGATGAAGAGAAGAAAACATAAGAGAATCAAAAAATTGACCCTGATGATTTAAGTATTGATTCAAGTGTAGAAGAAAACAATAAATTCAAAACAAGAAGTTGGCAGAAAAATCATCCCAGAGAGCAAATTATTGGGGACCCCACAGTTGGTGTTAAGACAAGAAGAAGAGTAGTAAGTAACTACTCCCTATTATCCAGCATTGAGCCCAAAAATATTGCTGAAGCAAGCACAGATGAAAGTTGGATGAAGGCAATAAACGAAGAACTAGATCAGATTGAGAAAAACAAAACCTGGGAGTTAGTACCAAGGCCTGCAAATAAAAACATAATCGGTACTAAATGGATTTTTCGAAACAAATTGAATGAAGACGGACAGGTTGTAAGGAATAAAGCAAGATTGGTCTAGTAAAGGCTATGCTCAAGTTGAAGGTATTGATTTTGAGGAAACTTTTGCACCAAGTGGCTAGACTCGAGGCAATCAGAATGTTTCGGCTTTAGCAGATCCACGGGAATTTCAAAGTTTATCAGATGGACGTGAAATCAGCATTTCGTAATGGAAATCTTGAAGAAGAAGTTTATATTGAGCAGCCAGATGGTTTTCAACTCGGTGATAATCCCAACTTTGTTTGCAAGTTGAAGAAAGCTTTGTATGGCTTGAAACAGGCACCCAGAGCATGGTATGCAAGACTAGACAACTATCTCACTGAACAAGGGTTCAAGAAAGGTATGGTGGATAGTAACTTGTATGTCAAAATAGACAATGGCCATCTTATTGTCCTTGTTGTTTATGTAGATGATATAATTTTTGGCAGCAGCAATGATGAGTCATGTAGAGACATAGCAAATAAAATGCAGAAAGAATTTGAAATGTCTATGATTGGTGAACTTTCATATTTCCTCGGACTGCAAGTTAACCAAAATGAAAAGGGCATTTTTATTTCTCAAGTTAAATATGTGAAAGAAATGCTGAAAAAGTTCACAATGGAGGATTGTAAACCTGTTAGCACTCCCATGACAACAAGGTTGCAAGTTGAGCAAGGATGACAAATCTCCAGATGTAGATCAAACCATGTACAGATCTATGATTGGAAGCCTGCTGTATTTGATAGCTACCAGACCAGATATCTTACAGGCAGTATGCATGGTAGCAAGATTTCAGGCTAGTCCCAAAGAGACTCATGTGACAGTCATGAAGAGGATTTTTAGGTACCTCAAGGGTACTATGGAGTATGGGTTATGGTACCCAAAAGGTAAGGACTTCACTCTTATTGCATATTTTGATGCAGATTGGGCAAGATGTATAGATGACAGAAAGAGTACAAGTGGAGGTGCATTCTATCTTGGAGACAGGTTGGTAGCATGGCACAACAAGAAACAAGAATCAGTCTCTCTATCCACAGCAGAGGCAGAATACATTGCAGCAACAACATGTTGTACACAGATTTTATGGATGAGACAAACCCTGAAAGATCTTGGCATTAACTTCAAAGAGCCAATTTCTAGTTAAATGTGATAATACCAAGTGCTATTAACATCTCAAAGAATCCGGTTATGCATTCTCGCACCAAACATATTGCAATCCGGTATCACTTTTTGAAGGATAAAGTTGCAGAAGGTGAGGTTAAATTGGATTTTGTTCCAACTACCAGAGCAAGTAGCGGATATATTCACTAAATCGTTGCCCAAGGAAGTTTTTGAATACCTTCGCAGTAAGTTGGGAGTGGTCACACTACCCAAGAACTGACTAGCTATCGGGAACACATTCTCAGGGGGAGCATTTATATATTTGATTACCTGTTTGCTCATGTTTGTAATTTTTGCTAACTGTAATATTGTGTGCCTGAGAATGTTGTGCATGGACTCAGGGGGAGTCTGCAGCAGCCCTTTGGTATTATTGTCAAAGGGGGAGAAGAATTACTGGAAATTGCACATGTGTTGCCAACAATTCCAAAGGGGGAGATTGTTGAGCAAGGTGCAGAAACAGTATTGTCATTGTTGTCAACACAGACAGATAGATCAATTGATGATGCAAGTGGATAGGAGTTCAGAGGTCAGTCAGAGCATGTACAATGAATTTCCAAGAAGACAGAAGTGGCCCAGATTCAAAGGATCAAAGAAAAAGACAAGTAAGAAAACTGTCGCGATATCGCGACATGTTTTCTGTCATGATTTCATGACATATCAGAGGAGAGAGAAAATGTTGGCAAAACTATCATGATTTCGTGACATATCGAAGGAGAGAGAAAATGTTGGCAAAACTATCATGATTTCATGACATATCGAAGGAGAGAGAAAATGTTGGCAAAACTATCATGATTTCATGACATATCGAAGGAGAGAGAAAATGTTGGCAAAACTATCATGATTTCGTGACATATCGAAGGAGAGAGAAAATGCTAGCAAAACTGTCATGATTTCATGACATGTTGGAAGAGAGAGAAAGCACAAGAAAAACTATCATGATTTCATGACATGTTGGAAGCAAAGAAGGCAAGTAAGAAAAATATCATGATTTCATGACATGTTGGAAGAAGCAGCGCATATAGGAAAACTATCATGATTTCGTGACATGTTGGAAGCAAAGAAGGCAAGTAAGAAAAATGTCATGATTTCGTGACATGTTTAGAGAAGAAGCCAAGGAAAAACTGTCACGATTTCGTGACATGTTCGGAGAGAAGGCGCAAGCAAAGAAAACTGTCACGATTTCTCGACATGTTCGAAGAGAAAGAGCTTGCAAAGAAAAGTGTCATGATTTCATGACAATTTGCAAGAAGGATGGTACGGACAAAAAAGTGTCACGATTTCATGACAGGTTTGAGAGAAAGAGCTCGCAAGGAAAAGTGTCACGATTTCATGACAATTTGCAAGAAGGATGGTACGGATGAAAAAGTGTCATGATTTCACGACAGGTTCGAGAGAAAGAGCTCGCAAGGAAAAGTGTCACGATTTCACGACAATTTGCAAGAAGGATAGTACGAACGAAAATGTGTCACGATTTCGTGACATGTTTGAGAGATAGAGTAAGGAGGCGAAAGTGTCACGATTTCGTGACATGTTCTATTTTCACGGGGTCAAGGCAAGAAAAGAGACAAGGTAGCGAGAGTGTCATGATTTTGTGACATGTTCCGTTTTCACGGGCGAAAGGCAGAGAAAGGCACAAGGCAGAGAAAGTGTCACGATTTCGTGACATGTTTCATTTTCGCGGTCCAAAGCGAAGAGAAAGAGGAGAGAGAAAAGGTGTCACGATTTCGTGACATGTTTCATTTTCATGGTCCAAAGCGAAGAGAAAGAGGAGAGAGAAAAGGTGTCACGATTTCGTGACATGTTCATTTTTTGCTAGTGCAAGAAGAGAAGAATGCAAGGAAGCGAAAAGTGTCACGATTTCGTGACATGTCATGTTTTCGCTAGTGCATGCAGAGAAGAGTGCAAGGAAGCAAAAAGTGTCATGATTTCGTGACATGTCATGTTTTTGTTGGTGCATGCCGAGAAGAGTGCAAGGAAGCGAAAAGTGTCATGATTTCATGACATGTCATGTTTTCACTGGTGCAAGCCAAGTAGAGTGTACGGAGGCGAAAAGTGTCACGATATCATGACATGTTGTGTTTTCACGCATGTAGGCCGAGAAGAAGACAAAAAGGCTGTCAGAGCGACGGTTCTACTGTCAGAGCTATAAGAGAACAGAAAAGGTTGTCAGAGCCGAAATGAGTAGAGAAGGTCGTCAGAGAGCTGTAAATGAGAAGATAAATCTGTCAGAATGGTGGATACACTGTCAGAGCACAGAAAAGGTTGTCAGAGCCGTAAAGTGGGCAGATAAGGTAGTCAGAGCCATAAGTAATCATTTAAGGCTATCAAAAGCACAGTAAGTAGAGCCGAAAGAATGTTTTCATGTATAGTAAGTTAGGGTTAGGGTTGAGCTCTACACGTGGCATGAGTGTTGTGTATTTTCGAATAAAAGGAAAAAGAAGTTATGAAAAGAATAGTGAAGTAGTGCTAAAAAAGATACAGAAGAGAGGGTTGTAAGAGAGAATAGTAGAGCTGAAAGAGAAAAATATAACAGAGCTGTAAGTATATGCGAGTTCTTGTTAAAGGGCATTAGACCAGTGAGGGTCTTGTAGAAGAGAAGGCATTTTTATGTCATTGAAATAGTTCAGAACTGAAGTCCAAGTTGGTGCTTGGCATTAGGGGGTTGGTGCTCCTTTCTATTGCTACAGATAAATAAGGGGTTGGTGCTCCTTCCTGTGGGTGCTGGAAAATTGTTTGTAAAGTTGGTGCTTTGCAAAGGCTGGATTTGGATGGGAGTCCAAGCAGTCTAATTTTTGAGGAGTAGCCAAAACTGGTGAACCTCGTTAAATCGTGTGTTGTGGAATGCTCTCTTGTTTAATTGCTTTATCTATTTTTAAGTTCTCCCTGCTTAAGTTTTAAAGAGTTGTAGATCTGAATTTAAATAGCTACACTGATTCACCCCCCCTCTCAGTGTCATTGTGAGAATATCATATTTGACTGTGGTTGGCTCAAAACTATCTGATTAACCTGTGCAGTCTTAGACTGACCATGGTTATTCTCATTTTGATTCTTATTATGCCACTCTTTCTTCTTAGGCTTAATCTTGCCTTCTTGAATTTTGATTTCTTCAATCAATTTTTCTTGGGCGAGTGCCTCATCGAATGTTCTATACTATTGTAGTTGTAGTAATGAAGATATGGGTCTACCAAAACTCTTCATGAACATTCATATTATCTTTGGCATGGGGAGTGAAAATGGTAACTTGATCATGATTGATCTCCATCTGTTGCCAAAGTCATAGACTGATTCATTGTCATATTGTTTTAGATAAATTAAATCAATCAATGTTGTTTGTTTTCTAACATTTAGGGTGAATCTTTCTAGAAACTGGTCTGCTAGTTGTTCAAAGGTGAAAATACTTTGATGTGGGAGATGATTGTACCAGTATTGGGCTTCCCCCCTAATTTTTGAGGAAATGTATGTAATAGCAATGCATCACTGCTTTTGATTTTGAAGCATGCATTCACAAATCTCGTTACGTGCTCTCTAGGATTATCTTCTCCTTTAAATTCAAGCTTCGATATTTGGAAATCATGTGGATATGGTGGTTTTGGTATTGAAGAATGAATAGGGTGATTTAGTAGTTGCCTTAAAGCTGGTTTTTGGTATTGCAAGCCTGGGGTTTGCATGGCAAGACTATCAATCTGACTCTATAAAAATTGGTATCTAGGATCATCTATAGGACTGACACTCAAATGTACTTGATGCTGATGGTAATGGGGTGGATTGTATGTAGGTTGAGTATGATAAGATGTGTTTTATGGAAATGTGTTATGGTATGGATGTTGAGGGATGTTATGATATGGATGGGGTGATGAAGGTATGGTATTATGTTGACCTACTACATTAGCATATGGGTGCGATGGTTGATTATGAACAATAGTGGTAGAGGGAGGATGCATTACCCAATATGGATCTTGGATAAAGGCATTAGCTTGATGAGATGCAGGTGGAATATTTTGCTCAATCCCTTGCAAATGTCAGTTAGGGTCAGGGTTTATGCTACGGTTAGTATTATCTAAAATCATTTATTGCAACTATAAGAAATATTGTTTCATATTAGTTGTATTTCACATAGGGACTGCTACCTGTGATGTGGTGGACTGAGTTGGTTGTGGAACAACCATGGTAGTGGAGGTGGATGGGGGGTAAGTAGCAAAGGGTATCACCACTGAATTTGGAATGGTATGAGATGTATGTCCTACAAGAATGGATGAAGGAATGAATTTTGGGGCTTGCAAAACAATAGGGATTGTTTCATACAAGGGATTAGTAGTAATGGTCATTTGTTGTGATAATGTGGGGGGAATTTGGTCGGATGACAATGGTTGATTGGCTAATGCTACAATGGCCAACTCAAATAGAGGATTGGTGAAAATCCATTGTGACTATTGTGGATAGGCGAATATGGATTCTTGTTGTGATGAGGGTACAACACGTGATGGGATGGAGAGTGGTGGTAATGATGGGAAGACCATTCTAGCTGCATTCAAGTACATTCTAACAGTGTCCATATCTATCATGGTGGCCTGACTATCTACTATTGTAAGAGGTTCACTCCTAGGTGTCTTAGGTATAGCTATGTAAGTATCTCTATGCATAATGTCTATGTCCATGTTGGGGGCATTACTAGAAGGCCCTATATCAAGACTCGGGGACATAGAAAGGGGCACCTCTACTTGTCCCACCACCGAAGTGTGAGGGACATTGCCAGATTGAGAGGCCATAGGGGATGACCACTGACTTCGGCTTGACACTAATCTCTTAGCTTGATTACGAGTCACTACCATACGCTAATATGCTATCTATGTGAATGAAAAAGAAATTACAATGCAATACAACATGCCAAGGAAATAAACATACAAAGTGTTTGACCCTAGTTTACACTAAGTTTTTGATTTTTTTTTTTTTTTTTTTTTTATGTGTTTTTTTTTAAGTTTTTGAAGAGATTTTGTTTTTTTTTTTGGAATAGAATAATAGAACTCAATGAATATGGTGATTAAGAACACTAGCCCCAAGCGTAATTTCTCAAAAGAGGCTAGGGTACACCGCTTAAATCCCAGTGGGGAGTTCACCTACCTCTTCCACTATGATTCAACAATAGTTCCAATAGGGGAGAAAACTTGAATACCAATGAATTTACCAGCTTAAAGAGCGCTTTTATCCTATCTACAGATGATCTAGGGGGCAAGCCAGTGGAAGGATATGAATTCCAAAATCACCTATCTGAATTGGAGGTTGGTGATGAAATCCAACCGAACCAATGTTTTAATACGTGTGTGTGTGTGTGTGTGTGAATGTTTTATTTTCTATCGTACGATGCAAATCTAACATGTAATTATATTTTTATGCCTAATGCAAAAAGTAAGAAAGACATAGAATAGCAGAAAAAATCATATCAGGGGTAAAATTGCAAATCCAGGTAAGACTCAGCCCAATTCTATTTAATAGGGTTAACCACGGGTGGGCGGTTAGTTCTGGTAAATCATAGGTACGCGATTTTCCAACCACGCATGCACGTTTGGGAGATCCCAATCATGGGTGCACGGGTCCTTTCTGTCAATAGAACAAAAGTCGAATACAAGCCCAAACCCTGAAACAAAAATACCTGGGTTATTTCTAACCTGGTACATGCAATATGATTATTTCCTACTATGCATATGCAGATTTTCATTTATTTTGCTTTGTAATTGTGTTTATGAATGCAAGATTTAAGTAGATTTTTCTATCTTAAGACCTAAATGCAAGCATTGGCATACAAAACTGAAACCCTTAATCTACTTAAATGCAACCTAAATCTAGAACTAAAGGAGCAATTAAAAATATGACACAGGGTACATACATGTGTTCCTTTCATTGCTCCTTCCTGCTTTCAACCGTCGGTCCGAATTTCAACAGTGCAGCAATCACAAATGCACGTTTCCTCAAATTAGAAATCATGGATGCACGATTTCACAAATTAGAAATCGTAGATGCATAGTTTTATAGTGACAGTTTAATCACAATCCAGATTCACCAACCCGAGATTGAATTCTCACACATTTCAAATTATTAGCACTTGTACATGCAAACAAAGATTAGTAAGATTAAAATAAAGCAAGGTAAAACAAAATGAAACCCTTGGGAGGCCCCACCATGATCTCCATTTTTTGTAACTAGAATACTTGAGCACTTGCAATATAAAATCACACAGACACAAAGAGATTGCCCAAAATAATGAAATCCTTTATATATTGACTCTCACGATACATATTACAATGATTCAGATTGCCCCAAGTAGCTTGGGTACAATGTTACAATATTGGCCTCAATGTGATACAAATTTCTCTCTGGGAGTTTTCCATATCTTTCGCAATGTACAATGCTCTCCTCGTATCCAGTTGCAGCTTCAAAAGGTGAGTGGGCTTTGGTATCCAGTATGGGACCACTCCAGCTTCAGCAGCCTATCCAAGATACCTATTACCTGCACACATGCAAACCAACAAAGGGGGTTAGTAGCACTTGTATATTCAAACAATAAATCCAATGCTACACATAAACCTATTACCGATATGGATGAAAAATAGACAACGTAAAACAAATAACAAATAAAACCTTGCTTACTACTCGAATCACTAATCTCTATTGATGAAACCCATTTTTGTTCTTGGGATTATAGAACCACAAAAGCACGGTTGCAGGATAGAAACTGCGGACCTGTGGTTGTGAAACCATGGATGCGCATTCTCGACTATGGAACCACGAATAGGCAGTTTCTACTGAACGAAAGATTGCCTTGAAATACGAGCTAATGGTCAGAGTTTGGCTTGTGCCCTCAACTTCTTGTTGGGTCTAGATCTAATTCGGTAGCTTGTCGGTATGCAGATTTAGCTCTCTCTGTTTGGTGGATTGATGGTGTCTTTATAGGTTGACTGGGGATTTGGAGGAGAATGTGAGGTGGCAAGCCTGATTTTCCAAGTAGTAAATCTAGACTGCCAGGTGGAAGGGGCAGTTACAGTGAGTCACTTAGTGTGGCTCACTTAACTAGGGTGATGTGGCTCCAAGTAGAGTGGGATGTGGTATTTTGTTTTATGTTAGGGGACAAGGGGACAAAAACAAAGGAATTGTGGCATGGGTGTTGGAAATCTATCTCATGTGTAAGGACAAAGGGGACAATAGTGGGTAATATGTGGCATGGATGTTGGATGAAGTATCCAGGACACATGTCCAATGGGTAGACAGGGTATCCTAGGGTGATTTTCCTAATTAAATAAATTAGGAAAGTATAATGATGTGCAGGATTTTATATCCCTGAGTTAGAACTTAGGCATATATCTTTATTATGTAGGATTTGATGATGAGGTGGTGAATGTGAACTGAAGGGTGCTAGATTTTGGTGTCTACAAAAATTAAAACCAGTGATCTAAGCCATACATGTTGAAATGAATCTCTAAGGACCAATGATAGGGGTAAATGAAAGGAGTGAATCTTTTGTGATATCAACTATGTAGTAGATGGTTAGATATGTTGATCAAATTTGTATAGTTACAATTTGGCAAAGTGAATAGTAAATGCATTTAGAAGCATGTCTATCATATATCCAAGAGTTGCCCTGATCCTCTATAATCCTCAAATGATCGAGGGAGAAGCAAGGAAGACTGAATATGGCAACTAGAACCTTTACATCGATTTGATTTACTATTGCAATGATTTACTTATACTCAAATAGACTAGAATTTTAGAGAGATATATCTATATGGAAATGATGTATTACTTTATTCTTCATAGTATGGAGGTTTTTCCATACTTGAATAATGTAATAGATTTCAATATTGATGGCAAATGTATCTTTAATTTATAATTGGGTATTATCAATGCTTGTTGTTTAAACTTATCTTTACATTTTAACACTTAGCTTATTTTAAATGATTGTTTACTTTCTAAGTATCTCTAATTATCTCATGTATGTTCCTTTGAGTTTACTCTATGCTTGTGTGAGTAGATTAAGTTAAAATTGACTTCTTGTTAAATAAACATAAAATGGACCTAAGAAAATGAAATCTTAGGGTGAACTTAGAATGGACCTAAGAAAATGAAATCTTAGGGTGAACTTAGAATGGACCTAAGAAAATGAAATCTTAGGGTGAACGTAGAATGGACCTAAGAAAATGAAGTCTTAGGGTGAACCTAGAATAGACCTAAGATATTGAGACCTCTTAGGGTGAACATAGGAAGACCTAAGGGGATGAGACCCCTTAGGGAGAATATTAACTAAGAAAACTAATTGAGTACATCTGAGTTAAGATAGCTCATCATGGAGACGATATGGATAACTTAACTTTTAATACACGTAGCATACCTACATAGATGAATTTGTGTATGGTATGGAGATGGATGTATACCATTGGCAGTACTGAAGGTGATAAGTCTAGCTCATCAAGAGTGATGAGATAGAATTATTTGTGGAAACACTTAGTATACCCACACAAATTGATTTGTGTAGGGTATTTGATGAGATGTGACTCAATGGAAAAGTTAGGAATCTTAGTAGTCTTCAAAAATAAGTCAAATCATATGGTAGTTAGGGGTTTAGGAATATCTCACTATATTTAAAAAATATTCTATATTTGTATGTGTTTCTTGTGCTTGTTTTGAGGTTATTATAGACTATTAGCAGCTGCTTTCATATTATCATCCATTGCTAATAAATTTGTACTTGTATATTCCTTTGTATACCACATTTATGAATCACTCTAATTATTGGATATGTACTTCTTGCTTGAGATGGTTTGTTAAATCAATAATTATATGCTTTAGCAACTTTGCAAGATACATTTTTTGTTGGAGTGTCTATTTTATTGGTACTATACTAGTCGTTGCATAGTTATTACAATAGTTGAACTGTATGTTCAACTTTTCTTGATGATAAACTTTCATGCTTTGCAAGGTCATGTAGGATATTTACAATTCAAGTCAAATTTTGACTATTATGCCCCCCTAATGAATGAGTGTGTTGGGCTTCAAAATTATCATTTGTTGATTTTAAATTCAACCATTCAACTTTTAGCTATTTTAAAAATTAATTTGGCATATTTATTTTTTGTGTCTCTATGTACATATGATACAAAGGGTAGAAACACACTAAATGAAGTGCTTTAATTCATGATCATTTACCAATATCAGCAAAATATGTCCATTGGCATCTGATAGCTCATACGTGTTGTGTTCTCATTTGGCAATGATGTGGTATGGTCTAGACCAAAATAAATCAATTTTTTGTTGATTCCCTGGTTTTGATCTATCCTCATCCCATTTGAGAATGAGGTTGCTAATCTAGTAGTCACAAAATATGTCTTTATTTTTGAACCAACACTTCATCATAGCTAAATTCTTTTGGAAATTATCATAATTCTTTTCTCTCTATTCTTCTAATAGTAGGAGTTATGTTTTTCAAGTCTCTATTGGTTTTATGTCAAAGAGTTATTTTCAATCCATTAATTTCATCATAGGTAGATCAATAAATAATGGGAGAATAATCTCTTTTCCATAAACTAAAAAATAAGGAAAAGTTTTTAATGCCCTTTTAAATGTTATTCGGACCACCCATAATGCTTGTCCAAGTAACAGGTGCCAACCCTTATTATTTTCACCAATGCTTCTTTTAATGATCTTCAACAAATTTTTATTGGTAGATTCGACCAAACCATTCCCCTAAGGGTAATAATTTGATGATGTTTTTAAATAGATACCATATTTGCTTACAAATTTAACATTTTTTTCCTCTATAAAAGTAGACCCATTTTTAGTTACAAAAAAATTTAGGATGTCAAAACTAGTGATTAATTTTTTTCTAGAAACTCAATTACTGTATACTGATTAAGCAATTTCATGGTTGTCACTTCTATCCACAAATTAAATTATTTTATCCCTGTTAAAATATAATTATGACCTATTAATGATTTTGGATTTATGACTATGATAAAATATAATCCCCACTATTGGAAAGGTCCTTTGTTGTAATTGGTTGTAGTGGTAATGCAAAATTTTATTTCTTATAACAAATAGTTTATATTTTTCACAAGACTTAGCCACTTTGAATGAATTTGCAAATATATTGGTCCAATAATATCTAGCTCTAATATTTTGGTGGTAATTTATTGTCTTGAATAATATCCTCCAAAAAATCCTACATGGAATTTTGTTAACATTTTCTCAACATGTTCTGATTTTATGCAACGAAAGAGAATTCCATAAAAAAAACATTGTATAACCCCCTAGGTATCCAGACATACTTCAAGGCCTATAATATATATTGAAACCTTTGTGATGCATTCATCCCTCTAGGGAATTTTCATGTTTGAAAATAGTTTATCAATTTATCCACCCACTCGAAATTTTTCAAGTATTGTTCAATTTTAGGATTTGCCCCAATGCAGTCTTCTATCCATAAGTTGTAGCCTTGTTCTAAAGTGATGGCCAATTATTGAAATAAGGTTCTTCCTCTTACCAATTTAGTAGGGCATATCTCAATGTCATATTCTTGTATTTTAGTGACCCATCCAACTCTTTTTTCTCCTAGTTCTCCTTGAAGGATGAAATTTCTAACATCTAAATGCACTACATAAACTATAGTTTTGCTTTGAGATAGATAATGCCTAAATGTTTTTAGCAATTTTATTATGGGTACACTTAATTTTTTTCTTTTGATAATCATGAAATGTCTATTTTAATAAAAACAACAAATTTTCCTCTATTTACCATCTTTTTGAGTCAAAATTGTGATATAGCTATCTTCAAACCCATATGCATATAGGATGAAATATTTCTAAACTATGGGTTTATCAAGACCAAGGAATTTTTTATAGCCTATTTTATCAATTCAAACATGTTTTCCCTCTCCAAGGTCCATTCAAATGCTGCATTTTTTTAAGGGTCTCTATCATAGGTTTAACTATCTGTACAAAGTCGAAAACATATTTTTGGACAAATTTGATCTACCTAAAAAATGATTGCAAGGCTTTCTTATAAATGGGAAGTGTAAGAACTAAAATATATTGAATTATTTATTAATCAATGGCCATTCATTGTTTGTAGATAATATGTCCCAAGAGTTTCCCCTCATGCACAACAAAAATTGATTTTTTTGTATTGAGTGATATTCCAAACTCATGACACTTCTGAAAAACCATCTCTAGATTCTCCAAGTGCTCCTTCTTGTTATGAGAGAAAATCATCATGTCATCTAAGTAGATTAGAATTATTTTTATTAACTAACTCACCAAAAGCAAAGTACATAGTACGTTGGAAAGTAGATTTGATATTGGACAAATCAAATGACATTCTTTGGTATGTGAATTTTTCCCATTTGGTGGTGAATTTTATCTTGTACTAATATTCATATTTGACCCATATTTTATTATACCCTAAGAGACCATTTAGAAGTAAAAATATTATTTCTCCCACTATAACCTGCAAGATTTTATCAATTTATGGAAAAGGATAATGATCTTTCAATTAAGATTTGTTTAAATTTCAAACATTAACGCAAAGGTATATGTATCTATTCTTCTTTCTTACTAGTACAAAGTTGGCTACCCATGTAGAATATTTGATTGGATATACGATTTTTATATTTAACAATTTGAGGAGCTCTTATTTCATTGATTCTTCTATTTTGATATTAATGGCTTGGCTTTAGGTGTTAGCTCTTTGGTATGTTGAATCACTCATTTTTCATAAACTTGAAGGTAATCATAGCTCCATGCTAATATATATTGGTAATATTTGCATAACAACATGAATTTTTCAAATTTTTCATGGAGCAATAGATTTTAACTTTCAAAATTTTACCTAGTTTGACTTGGACTTCCCTATAATCCTACTCTTCTATTTTAATTTTATGCCCTATATTTTTCATTATTGTTAAACAAGATTTCTAAAGTGATCAGTACTTTCAAGATGTGATTATTCTTCAAATAAATGACTTCTTGTTGGCTAGTTCTTATAGCATATCTTCTTGTTGGGTTGCATAGATTGCCTCTCTTGTCAAGAAGTCAATGATATACCGATTATATTTAAATACCCATAAAACTATTTTTTTTTATCTTGTATTGTTGGCCTAAATATCATCTTTACTTTATTCCTCTTTTAACTATAATTGGCGATGAGCATGTAATTTGCTCCTTGAGAAGCTAGTGTGTCAGCTAACTCACTTTGTCCTCTAAGAATAGATTTTATATTCAATGCTTCAAATCCTTCCATTATATCCTATACCTTATTAAAATACACTTTCAAGTAATGATGTTTACTGTTACATTTTTTCATTAATTGTTTGACCATGAGCTCAAAGTCACCATAAATTAAGAGTAACTTAATAACCATTATTTTTGCTTGTATCAAGACAAGATACAAGGCTTCATATTCTAATGCATTATTTTTAAAACTCTATGTTAACCTCTAGGAAAAAATTGATTCCTTCTAAAGGAGATAGTAGCACTATCCTGGATCTGACTCCATTCTTACATCTAGCCCCATCAAATTAAAGCTTTCAAAGCTTTATTTTTTGAAGTTCTTGGTTTATCATGGCTAGGACCTTTTCTTGTTCTGAATTTGTGATGCAATATGTACAAATTTTAATTTCGATGAAGGCATTGTAATATTTTAGAGAGTATTCATATTTAATTTGTAACTCTTCAAGAAAGTATTCTAGAGGATTTGTTTCTTCAATAATCATATTAATACATTCTTATTCCACCTTCTCTATATGATAAGTTGTCATTTTTTAAAAAATATCTTAAATCATTTTCCCTTGTGTGGGATTATCATGTGAGAATAATCAAGTTATATATAACTCTCTAATTTTGCTATAAATTCTTGGGAAAGGTAGGGACCAAAGTATGGATTGCGGTCCACAACTACCACTTCTTGAATCATAATAATATCTTGCACACTCTATCTAGCATCATTGGAATATCTTTGATAACTCTAACTATTTTGATAGGAGTACCATCCAATTATAAAACTTTAGGACATGAGTGAGTGTACTCCATACCCATAGCTTCACACACCACCTTAGGCATCACAATAGTCACAACTTTGGAATAAATAATACAATTGTATATTATCCTACCTTTCATCCTCAAGGACATGTAAAAGGGAGGTGGCCTATTATTTATGGCCTTGGGAGTTATCAAATCTCGAGCAAGATTATATTCTAATTTTGACTTGTCTTCTAAGTTGATCATTTTTATTGAAATTCTAAGTAAATCTGTAATGACCCAAAAACTAGCTATAAAAATAATACAAGAAAGAAAATATTTTTTTAACTGAGAGGGATTCATAAACCCCTATCCTACATTAGGTTAATCTATTATTTTAGGTTTACTAAGTTTCCCAACTTTCCCAAAGAGTTACATTGCATTCAATACCCTACACAAGTTCGTTTGTGTAGGCATATTATGTGTTCCATAGATAAGCTATATATCTCATCCTTCTTGATGAGCTAACTTATCACCTTCAATACAGTCGAAGGTATACACCCATCACCATACCATACACAAGTCTATCTATGTAGGTATGCTACGTGTATTATGAGTTAAGCTATCCATATCATCTTTACAATGAGCTATCTTAACTTCGATGTAAGCAATCAATTTACTTAGTCAACATCACCCTAAGGGGTCTCAATCCCTTAGGTCCTTTCTATGTTCACCCTAAGAGGTCTCAATCTCTTAGGTCCTTTCTATGTTCACCCTAAGAGGTCTCAATATCTTAGGTCCTTTCTATGTTCACCCTAAGAGGTCTCATTTTATTAGGTTTCTTTTATGTTTAACAAGAAGACAAGAATAGTTCTATCTATTTAATCAATCAAGGAATAAAATTTATAAAACATATAATTACTTTAAAAGAAACATAATTAAATGATAATAAATATTAAATAAAATGAAAAACTAATTAAAAATGCGTAGACACTGCATAACAGTAAATTAAAGGTTCATTCTTAAACTCATTCATTACATATATTCAAGTATGGTAAAACATCCATACTTTAAAAGAATAAAGTAATACATCATATCCATCTAGGGATTTCTCCCTATGAGTCTAGTCTATTTTGAACATAAATAAATTATTGCAATTATAAATCAAACCAGTGCATTGGTTCCAATTGTCCTCTTTGGTCCTCTTTGTCTCCTCATATTTCTTTGAAGGGTAGTAGGGGATCAGGACAACTCATGGTTCTATGAAAGACATGCATCTAAATGCATCTACTAGTAACATGAAACCAGTGCATTTATTGTTTACTTTGCCAAATTGCAACTATACAAATTTAATTATAGAATTCAACCATCTACTGTCTAGTTGATCTCAAAAGAATTTCCTCATATCAATTCTTATCTTTAATTCACTCAAAGAGAGTTATTTCAAAAAATACATCTAGATCACAATTCTTGCTTTAATCAAATCATTTCAAACTATTACTTCAAATAACTAAGGTCTAATTCCTTAATTAAACAAATAATATATATTCATTTTATTTTATTTAATAAAAATATCATTCCTTTAATTAACCAAATAAACAACAATACATTTATCAAATTAACTAAAGTTTCATTCCTTTAATTAACTCAATAATCCAATAATATATTTATCAAATTAACTAAAGTCTCATTCCTTTAATTAACTCAATAATCCAATAATACATTTATCAAATTAACTAAAGTCCCATTCCTTTAATTAATTCAATAATCCAATAATACATTTATCAAATTAACTAAAGTCCTATTCCTTTAATTAATTCAATAATCAAATAAATCATTTATTAAATTAACTAAAGTCTCATTCCTTTAATTAATTCAATAATCAAATAAATCATTTATCAAATTAACTAATGTTCCATTCCTTTAATTAATTCAATAATCAAATAAATCACAAATTCATTTATGTAATTCATTAAATAATATTTCTTTAATAATAAAATAAACCACATATTCATTTAGTAAAATTAATGATTTATTTTCTTATTCCTTCTAAATTAAGTTTTGATATGTAAATTTACAATACGTGATCTTAACCCTTTTCTTAATAAGAATCAAATAGCTTAGAAAGAATATAATATTAGTACAATTTAATAATAAGGACTATGTTGCCCCACTAACCTAGAACATGGGTTCCAATCTCGCTTAAACAAAAGGGTTTAACAGGTAAGCATATAGGTTCTTAGGTAACACAGGGGTCCCAAAGGATATGACACGATCATTGTGGTTGGGTGAACAACACAAGGACCACTACTGCCTAGGTGGTGCTTATGTATTTGCAATGGTGGTCCATCGTGGTAGATAGACAATTTGTCTCCCTACCCATAGGGAGACATTGACTTAAAAGGAGAGCTAGTGGTGGTTTTAACCAACCCCAAAATAACATTTCTATGGTGCAGATAATTTTGACCACCCATTGGGAGGTAAACTTAGCTAAGTTTAGATGTACACTATCCTTAAGATATCTCCTAGAAATGGCACTACTAAATAGTCAACCTAGCTATAAGAAAAAGCAACACTCTTAGACAATAATGACTCACCCACGATATGGCCAACAATAACAACCTTATCTGGGTAGACAACAAGTAAAAATTCATGCACAATATTGAACAACCAATACAGAAATCTCCACGTGGTTCTAACAATGTGGCACTCTCTAGGTGACACTACTAGATTAAAATTTTAAAACGTTAGCATCTTTGAAGCACTATCACTTCCATAATAGTCTTCAAAGTACACTATCTTTGGCATAGGTAGCTACAATTTTGTGGGGTAGCAGCCCGTTGAGTAGTCCAAAAAGGGGTTTCAGCCCTTTTGAGGCATGGGTGACCCAATGAAACTAAAGAGGAAGCAATTCTAAAAGAGATAAAACAACAACGACACTCTATAAATAGGGAAGAGTGTCTAAAACAACATGATGGAAAACAACAAACCTTATTGTTTTACAAAGATGAAAATAACATCCCAAAACCAACTTAAACATTAAAATTTTATTGCAGGGCATAATAAACCAACCTGTGAATTCTTCAAATCAATTTTATCTTCATCGTGCGGTGTTGTATTTAAAAACTATCTGCTTCTCCTTCCTATTTTCTTCCTTACAGTTCCTATTCAAAATATAATCCTCCGTTTTCTTCTCATTCTTTTCTTATGTTCAACAAGAATAGAGTCCTCTTTTTTGCCGTTGGTCTTGTCCTCCATTACCTCTACCTGCTTGCCATAACTCCATCCTCATTCATCAGGAGGTTGGTAGGATATATTTTGATTATTTAAAACTTCTTTCCTTATTCCCAAATCTAATTATTAATGAGGCTCCTCCTTGATTGGCGGTAATAAGCTTCTATATAATCTTATATGTTTTCAATATTTTCTCACTGAAAGGTTCTTCTAAAAGTTTATAAGATTAAAACATATGAGCTTTTAAGGCTCTTTTTTATTAAATATCCCCCTCATTGCATGTCTTTAAATAAATTTCCTTTGATTTAAAATAGAGACTTTGTCATACATTCAAATAATATTTTATTATTATTTAAATTATGGTCTTATTATTGCTTTAAATAAAAATCTATTATTATTTAAAGCAAGTTCTTATAATCTATTTAAATAAAATCATATTATTCTATAAATTAGATTCTCGTTTCTTTTTTTAATAAAATTCTAATATTAATTAAAATAGAGTTTCTTTATCTATTTAAATAAAATTATATTATTATTTAAAAATAGATTCTCTTTTATATATATTTAAATATATAAATATATGGTTCTTTTATCATATTAGCAACATTCTACTCTTACATCAATTCAGTGGGTTTAAACACAACCAAACATGCACACATTCAAAAACCACGATGCAATAGAGTGATGAAAAAAAGACAACCAATCATATGCAACAAAAAATAGGGAGTCTTTCCATCAACCCAGTCACCCATCTCAACTAGAGAATTTATGATAGCTACTAGGCTATCAACTTGCAGCTCTAGGTGGTTGGCTAGTTGATGATTATCCCAAAAATGATAATGCATGCCTATATGAGGGTAGTCATCCATGTTACCCCCAAGTTGTCTTAATCATCACTTCCCCTGTTTCAAGTACCTTGTTTTTTGTGGATGGTTATATTTCTTCTACCTATGAGCATACTTGATCATTTACATTGATAATCTATCAGCACTACCATGTTATGCAAAGATAAATTAATCTAAACTTTGTATAGTCATTCATTTGCAACCAAACTAAGTATCAAATTAACATTGATCATCACATAGTCTTTCATGCCAAAAATTCCACCAAGGAGGGTCATGACAAAATCAATCTATCCGAGAATAATTAGGGTGTCATACATACTTTCTTTAGAAGTAGTTTTATTGAATTCTTCAACAATGTTGAAACTAGATGTTTCTATTTGTTTCTTTTCTTCTTATATTTATGTTTCATCAAACATCCTCCTGTATTCCTAAGTGGATTCTATCCTCTACCTCTTTGTTATATAAGGATGTTTATGTTTATCCTTGGCTTGTTCTTTTAACTCAAAAAGAGTCTCTTTTACATTTTCAACTTGCTCCTATTTTATTGCTACTTTTGTGGCTCTGGCATGGGGAAAACCTTTTTTGGTTATGGTTGGTGTAGAGATTTTTAGGTATCATGCAATATCTATTCTTTGGGCTTTTATAGTTGAGCTAAGACTCATAATGATTATAGCCAATAAGACTAAATCTTGGAAATGTTTGTATATGGTCTTTCTTGTACCATCATAGATAGAAAATGCTTTGAATGCTACTTAATGTGCTAAACCTAGTGGTCCAATGATATTCCACTCAAAGAAAATTTGAGGAACCTGGTATTGATTATTGGCCATGACTTTGAAATTTAATGTTCCTAAGGGTTTAGAAGAGCTAGAGAACATAGAATCTACACTTTATGACAAAGACTCTGGAGGTAGAGACTTAGTTTATCTTGATTTAAATGAAGGTAATTCAAGAAATGGTAGTGGATTCTCTAGCTTCATAGTTGCAGATATTGTCAGCATACAAAATAAAATAACACATAGACTAAAATATGATAATAACTAGGTTTTATAATTTACTTACAAAGCAATGGAGTCGCCAGGTGAGAAAGTTACAATGGTCTTGTATGATAGAATTTCATCAAGATTTTGCTTAAATCATATAGGTGAGCAAATTGTCATAATTTTTCCCACCAAGCATACCAAAAATAAATTATTAGTAAAAAATTTGCCTAGTCTATGGATTTTGAATGCACCCTAGACTTTAGCCAATATTTTTGGATGAATGGGATTTCTCTCGATTCAAATTTTGGAGAAGGACAACTCCTTGAAATGTTTATGAACTACAAATAGGGGTTTAGGTTAAAGGGAAAAGAGATGAAAGGGTTAAGAGAAAGTGAGGATGTAAATAAATTATCAAATAGTGGATAGGATATAGTGTAACAAATTTGGACGTTACCATATAACAAGCTAACACAACCAATTTAGATGATACTTAGCAAACCAATTTTTGTTAGAAGCAATAACAAATTTATTAAATATCTATTATATACTTTAATCAATCCAAATACTTAAATGAATAGCAATCCAACAATGATCCAAATAGCAAAATTTTCTTTAATATAATAAACTAATCATGAAATAGAAATAACTTAAATCAAAGATACATTCATAAAATCCTATAATTACACATAAATGGAGGCAAAATAGTTATCACTTCTCATTAATTGGTATCAATATTACATAGCAAGCATCTAAGAAAATGCTACAGATTCATCCCCTCAATTGGAGGTGTCACATCTTAATTATAGGTTGTATTTTCTAACTTACATTAGAATATTCACAATAAGTTACAATTTTTTTATGGAAATAACCTAGTAGGTGTTGGAATATATTATATTATATGGTACATGCTAATGTACCACCTTGGATACATATTTATATTAGGAGAGAATCTTATATTAGAGTGTGAGTATTTACTTTATGCAATGTAATAAATGCACAAGTATTATTAAAGTGTGCATAGTATTTTGGTAATGTAAATGTGCATAATAGTCCATGTGCACATGAGTCCATAAAGTATAAATATGAAGATTCTCTAGAAGAGTGAAGGCCATGAGTGCTCCATATGAAGAGTCATATTCCATTATATATGTGTCTCTATGAGTGTGTGTGTGTGTGTGAGTGACGCAATTATAGAATGAGAGTGTGGAGAAGTAAAGTGTATTTGATATATTTATTCAATTGAGATATAATTTTCATGAGCATTTGTTAATGTTATTTTTATGAGTTATTTATAAAGTTACTTATGATTTTTATATGTTTACTATTTTACCATTATCATATATTTCATATTGCAACTTTATTTTAGATCTGGTAGTTATATTATCTTAAGTATTTAGCTTTAAAAGCTAACAGTGGTATTAGAACCACAATAATATTTTGTCTTGAATGGGTTTTAAATTTGCAAAGTATTTTTCAGTGTTGAAGGAAAACCAATGAAGATTGAAGATTTATCTATTCCAAGAGCAAATTTGGAATAGAAGGAAATTTACAGGTCTTGAAGATAGAACTTGATGTTGATGAGATTAAGAAACCCTAGAAGAAGGTCCTATTGAAAATTTTGATAGAGATAATAATATTCCATATTAATATTTGGCTATAATCTTTCCACATGGTTAAAGGAAAACTCGTGAAGACTAGGACTCAACATAAATTTATTTCCACTAGTTTTTTAGAATAACTAGCGAAGTTTATTGATTTTAGAATTCTGTAAAATTGAAGGTATTTGGTTACTATTGTCTATTTTATTTTGCAAACAATTAGTTCTCAAAATTTGAGAAGCTTCCTACAAGATATAGAGAATAATTTCACCTTTGGTTGCCTAAAACTCTATGTGCTTTCCTCGTGCAGGTATTAGTTTTGAGTTGCAACAAAAGAGTAATTATTGTAGATTAAGGTGGTCCAAAAATATACCTCATTGAAGATTGAATATTGCATATTGAATATTGTATATTGAAGTTTGAAGAGATCCAAGAAAGAGGTCACATTTAAGAACTTCCAAATTTGGAAGATAGAAGATTGAATATTGAAGATAGAGAAGGACTATGAAAAGGTCATATTAAAGAGTTGAGAAGCAACATGATTTAGAGATCCAAGAAATATATCTCATCGTAGAATTTCCATATTTGGAATATTGAAGAGACCAAGGAAAGGTCTCATTGAATTTTTTGAGAAGAAGAATTTGAGAAGTTGTTGAATTAGAAGACCTAAGGAAGAGATCTCAAGATAATTTGGAGAAGAAGAAGAAGGCTAGAGAAAGCCTCATTTCAAAGTTGAATAAGTGGCCATGAGAAGATATTTGGAGAAATTTTGTGATATAATATTGCAAGCAGAAGAATCTCCTAAAAAGAATAATTTGGGATAATTGATCTAAAAACAAGCCCAAAAGGAAGAAGGATTTGGCAAGAAGCTTGCCAGGTTTTGAGAATATTTTTGAAGACATAAAGACATTTAGATTCTTGAGGAAGAGGATAGTGAAAGAAGCTATATTTGAAGTAAAAATTTGACAAGAATATTGAAGGATAAATAAGGATTGAAGAGGCCACATTTTTTGAGAAATTTGAGGGTAGTCACAAAGATTTTGAAGGCTAATTTGCAGAGAATAAGATTGTTGATTTTTGCAGCAGATGTTAAAAAACCACATGACATCTAATTGAAGGAAGGCTTGATATAAAAATAAGGCTGCAAATTGGAAGAGTTAAAAAATATTCTTGGACATCAAAGAATCATATTTTGTAAGCAGCAATTTAAGATATTTGAGCTGTGATTTTGGGAAGCATTAGAAGGAGAAAAGTGAGCTGCATTTTGAAGGAGTTTAGGGACATATTAGGAAGAGCTTTGGACAGCAACGCAAAGGAATTTTTGGCATAATTTTTGTATAAGATAAGAGATGCATTTTTCAAGGCATTTGGACAGCGATAAAGCTGATTTTTGGGAAGAAATTAGAGCTGAAAATTTGAGGATTCTGGAGCAGAAAAGAAAAATGAAGTTGAGCTACAAAGTTCATAAATTCGAGCTAGCAAATCACCAAGAAGACTAGCCACAAAGGAGGTCATAATAGGTGTGTAATATTGATTCTATAAAAGTGTTCTTATACAAGTATTAGAAGTATTTATTCCAAGTTTTTGAAAGCACCATATTAGAGTTGTTAAAACTCAGCAAAAAGAAGTCTGAGTTAAGTGTATCCAAGCCAAGGAAGGAGACATCATTATCATCCTAGAATCTACAAAACATAACAACAAGGATTGGTAGTCTCCTTATAGTTATTTCTCTGAAGTCTTCCATGGCCTTATGTTGCATGGTTGATTTCCTTTTTCGTTTGGTTTGGAGGATGGTCTCCTCTTTTGTTCTCAATGGTCTGGCCACATTATTAGCCTATTTTATTTAAAAATTTTAGGTTCCTTTCAAAACCCTCTTATAAATAAAAAAGTTCTTGAAAGGGAGTGATAAAGAAAAGTAATATATGTTGTTTTCTATAATCAAAATAAATGCAAACTTGTTATAAGCTCTATTTAATAAAATAAAGGTCGAAGAGTGTTAAAAGTTAAGGAATATTTAAGGTGTCTAAAGACACCAAAAGGAGCACAAAAATTATCAAAAATTTTGATTAATAAAAGTCAACAAAAAAGGGTGGTAGATCCACCAAGAAAATGTGGAGGCAACACCATATTGAATAAAAGAGCCACCATATTGCAAAAGAAGCCACTAAGAGTGAAGCTCAAAGTTGTTGAACATAGAGGAGCGAAGGTGAAAGTGAAGAGCCAACTAGTGCTTAGGAGAAGAGCCACTAGGAAGAAGAGAGGAGCCACCATCTATAGGAGAAGAGCCACCATGAAGAGCCAACTGTAGATCATTATTTTAGAGATCCACCATTGAAAGGTGGAGCCACCAAGCCTAGGAGGAGGAGCATAGAAGTGTTGAAGTGGAGAAGAGAAACCATTGAGGAAGAGGAATCGTTGTTTGTAAACTCTAAAATGTAAGCAATAGAAGAGTCAATATTTGGATATCAAAAAGGCATAAGGAAAAACCAAACATCTAGGTTTTTGCAATTGCCAAGAAGAGAATCAAAGTGTTGGTATTCATAACGTTCTTTGTAGAGAATACAATGTTGCATCACTTCATCGGGAAGGTAAATAACGTTACACAGGCAACCAAGTGTTGGAAAAAGAAGAATGTAGTCAAGGATAATAAAATGTTACCTGGAGCGTGAAGCATTGAAAATATCATTTGCAAGGTTGTTTGAATATTATAAAATTGTTCATGCCACTTGTCATGAAATAGGAGCATCATAAGCCATTGGAGGTAGGAGAATCATTTTAGAATATGTTAGTAAGATCAAGGAGGGATATTTGGTGCCATTTGGCATTTGGTATTCAATAAGCCAATCATTACTAAAGGAAGATATAATATCTAGAAGCACCCATTAATGCATGGGCCAAAAATAAGCCTGCATAGCTACAATTACTACAGTAAGGAGGATGTATGTTTGATTTTCAAGTACCTTGGAAAATCTTGGAGTATAGTTGACTAGTCAAGGAGGAGAGAGAGTGCCTATTTTCAAAGAGAGTTAGAATATGGTAGCAAAGAAGTGCCTCAATTTGGAGGTAATTCATTTCATTTGAAATTAATTATATGCACAAGATAGGAGTTATAAGGTTGAAATAATTTATTATTGTCTAAGGTTAAGTTGAAATTATTTTACTAGAGAGATAAGATATTAAAGTAATATTTAAAACCTTAGAAACTTGATTATTGCAATTTGAAATTTTTATGAAGATTTGAAGATTGATTTGAAAATTGAAGTAATTATTTTGAAGATTTGTAATTTGATTATTTGAGTTTACAAAAAAAAAATTGAAATATTTGCAATTTGATAAGCTTGGAGAGATAAGGTATCCTACATCATATTAGGAACTCAAAACTTGAAAATATTCTTTTATAGAATTTTTAAATTTCTAAATTTGGAGTTATAAGGAATTCAACATCAACATAGATTTATGAAATTTAGAATTGAGGAATTATATTCTTGAAATTTGGGAGATAAAAGGAATTTAACATAGAACTTTTGACAAAGGAAAATTTCATTGATAATATAGTCTCTAGTTAAAAATTAAAAGAGACATAAGTTTGAAGACTTGAAAGATTGAAATTGCATTCAAATTATTGATTGATAAGAGGAAAATAAAAATAGTTATTTTGAAGAATTATATTGAAACTAGGGAGATATCAGGTTGTCAACATAAAGTCAAAAATTGAAAATTGTCCTTAGTCTATCAAATGAAACTAAGGAGAAATAAAGAATAGATAATTTGAGATTGCATCAGTTAATTGTTTGATAAACTAAACTAGGGAGTCATAAGGAAGTCAAACTTAAAGGTTTAAAGATTTAAAAGGATCTTATCAAAGTTGTCTTTTATTTTTCAATAGTTGAGAGTTACAAGGAATTCTGCATGAAAACAATATGAATAAAATAGTAAAGAAAGTTTTTAATGAAAATAGTGAAGAAATGTTGCATGCACTCAGGTTTAATTCACATGGCTTAATACCCAACATTTATGGAGATAAAGTATTTGATGTTCTAAAGGATAAATTGATTTTATTTTTCAAATAATCTAAGGAAGAAAAATTACTACGTTTATGGAATATCTTCATGAAAAAAATTAGGTCTTGTTGGGAATATCAAGACATTATTATACTTACTACAAAAGAGTGTCTAATGATGTATCTTTCATTAATTGTTTTTGAACTATTTCAAGGAAATATACAAGTTGAAAGATATAATTCATACGATTATCTCAAGGAATATTCATTGAATACAATTCAATATTATTGTGATGATCCACTAAGTTACTACACTGAAGATATATCACTGGTAGAAATGCAAGAACAAAGAAAGAGAAAAAATAAGAAAAGGAATTAGATAAAGAAAGACAAGGTGAAGACTAAAACTAGAAAAGGTGTTTATTTGAAGAATTCAATACAAGAACAAAAATTATATTACTATGATGATATTCTAACACAATTCTTAGAAGAAAAATCATCAATGAAGATACAAAATCAAAGAAAATAAAAGAAGAAAAGGAGTCACAACAGAAAGGTTAAACATGAATCATTATGTGCAAATTCAGAAATTGATCTTAAAGAGAGATTGAAGATAAGATACAGAGATCATATTGAAGAATAAAATCTTCAATACCCAAATAATGTAATACATGGGGGTGTTGGAATATATTACATTATTTTGTACATACCCTTGGGTACATATTTAGATTAGGAGAGAGATTCCTAGATTAGAGTGTGAATATTTACTTTATGCAATGTAATAAATGCACAAGTATTATTAAAGTGTGCCAAGTATTTTTGTAATATAATTGTGCATAATAGTCCATGTGCACATGAGTCCTTAGAGTAGTAATATGCAGAGTCTCTAGAAGAGTGAAGGCCAAGAGTACTCCATATTAAGAGTCACATTCCATTATATATGTATGTCTATGAGTGTGTGTGTGAGTGACATAATTGTAGAATGATAGTGTGGAGAAGTAAGTGTTTAGCTTCAAAAGGTAACAATAGGGAAGGTTCATGTTGTTGAGGTGGTAATTTTAGATTTCACTCTGCATTTGAATTTTGAATTAGTTTGTGATCTGCTTCATTGATCTATAGCTGTCTACTACAAATGGTCAAACTATTGCAACTAATTTGTTAGACCTATCATTTTTAAGCTTCAATGTCATTAGTTGGAATAACTAGAAGGCATTGGGGTGGTTGTATATTTGAAAGAGATATTTTATTAGTGTTTTTTTTGAATTTGGGCTTGTTACTTTGCTTGTAGAGCTTCTTGGAACAAAACTAGGCCTTACTAATGGTTTGGTGATGTCACTTTGGGATGAGATCTATATTTGGGCACTCTTTAGTTCATTCAATGCTTCATTATTATTCATATCTAGCTTTGTTCATTTATGGCATTCATTATATGATTTCAAGCTTCAATATTGGGATGTTGACGTTAATGCCAAAAATCCTCTAGGATCATTACACTCTATATTTGTTCAAAAATGTATTCCTTGGTTAGTTTCATGAATGAATTGTTTTTTTATGAGGTTCAACTTTGTTCATCCTAACTTTGTGCGCTCTTGCTTACATGATTTTGGGATTTTCTTTCCATCTATTGATGTCACTTGCTTAAATGCTTTGGCCTTGTTCATATTGAACTTATTCATCCTGGATTTGTTCATCCTAATTTTATTCATTTTGTGTATTTTTGGGCTTCCACGATGCCATGCTGACATCACCATCAATAAGCCTCCTAAGCCTTTAAAACACAACCAAATTTTTAAGAAAAAAAACTTGGCTTCTTGTATTGCAAATGAGATCATGAATTTGACCTATAGTTGGCTATTTTATTAGATTAATATGTCCAATATATAATAATTTTCCATTGAACAATCAATGCCATATCTCCTTTGTCCTTGCACTCTATTTATGTGTGTAGACACCTAAAAAGCATCATGCCGAGGGCGACTACTCATATGGACATGCTACAAAGCCATATGAAGGATCTTGGATAGACTCCAAGATAGAGCAGTGGTTCTAACCACTCAATTTAAGTATTCTAGCCTAAGCAGTCTGAACCGTAGTCTAGACCTACGGTCTCTAGTCTAAACCATGGTTGACACCTGTGGTATGCAGTCTGGACCGTAGTTGTGACTTGCGGTCTAAACTGGAGTTCAGTTAGGCCTTCCATCTGAGTCAAATTGGTTGGAACGACCAAGAGAATTAGAAGGAGGCAGTTGGAGGATGGAAGATTCCAAAGGCTTCCATCTCAACTATCCTAACCAACCTTCTTGGTCTTGGCTTCTCCATGAAGCCACTCCTAGGCCTAGGGGCATGCTACAAATACCCCCTCCAAGAGAGGACAAAAGAGAGATAATTGGTATAGTGAAGTGCTGGTGAATTATCGAGCGAGCTAATTGATCAAGAGAGTAGCGAAGCCCTATCAAATTGCATAACGACCTTGTGCATTTGAGATCCCCTTTGCTATCCATTCAAATACAAATTAGCCATGGATTTCCTAGGTGCCTAGGAGGATCAAGAAATGCAAATCCAAGCGAACGAAGGCCCTTCACAATGATTTGATCACCAAATCTGTCATAGGACGACAAAGGTAACCCTTGAACATCAATTTAGACAAGGAGGTCAAGCCCACTATCCCTAATTCTAAGGGCAAACACATCAGAGGTCAAACCACGGTTGTCAGTTGTGGTTTATAGTGCAGACCACCCCTCATAGTTGCGGTTTGCAATAGGTTAGATATCACATTTCTCAGTTCATTTTTACCATATACATTAGTCATGTTAGTATTTTCATAGGTTTAATTACATTTTTAGAGAAACTTTGACCATAGGAATTAGGTATTTTATGCATTGTAGTAGGTAGGAGTATATTGGATCTTTTTGATATTTTATTGCTTCTAATTCAACATTTTTTCAATGCATCATGTGCTTATTCACGTCTTGTATGTTGCAGTATAATTCTTGATACGATTAGAATAGCTTAAAATCTTTCTTTATGCTTTCTTGTTTCGTTAGTTTAATGGTATTTACATGTATGATTATTTAAAAGGGCCTCATCACAAGAGGCTATCAATCTCTATAACTGTGTGTTGTTGTTTATTATTCATAGGGATACAGGTGCAGAAAGGAACCTATATCATAATCCTTCCACATCATGGAGAAGGGGGTTAGCTCTACCCCAAGGCAATTTATGAGTAATCACCAGAGCAACAAATAAGCATGCCTACCCTATTGAAGGCATTGGCAATTGTAAACATCTGTATCATATTTGGAGTGACCCTGAGAGGGCATTTTTGTAACCCAAGATCCTTTGAAATATTAATACAAGAAAATTTTGCATTAGTTGGATTTCTTTGTTTGATTTGTGTATTTTTGTGTGGATCTTTGTGTTTTATGGTGGTATAGATTAGTACACTAGCTGGGAGATCACTCCGCAGTTACGTAAGATGGCAATCACGACAGAACCCCGCAATTTTAGCCTTGAATTCTGACTATTCTTGGATTTTTTCTTTCCACAGGTGATAACCATAGCTTTCAATTGTGGTTATTTTTTTGCTCATGACTGTAACCTACGGTTTCCATTGCACCCCACAGGTCGAACCTATGATTCACAGAGGAAGGAGAAAACAACAAGGAAATCAATTGGCAATAGAGCAGGAGCTAAGGTAGGTCCCAATTTCACCTTCTGTATTGAAATTTTTGCTCTACATATTTCTAGAGATCATTGAATCACTGCAAACTAGGAACAAAAATATAAGGGGTCAATGAACAAGTCCTAGTTTGCATTCAATTTTTGTTTAGTGGAAAGGCATTGTTGGGAATAATAGACCTCTGAGTGCAGTCTACCCCTAAATACATCAACCTTGATAAATATTGTGTGTCATTTGCATGCTTGAGGTCCAATCAATGACCATGTCATTATAATTGCATCATCAAAACATCATGTAGTACATTAGCATGCATTATTTTCCTTCATTTTTTCATGCACATCATGTAGGAATGGTCATTATGCTCTGTGATGTATTTATCATTTTTATAAAATAAAAAGAACCACACAAACCATGTATCATCTAAGCATCAGTGGCATTGGGCTCTCATATCCAACCCACTTGATTGAGATCAATAGTGGATGTCATTACCACTTGGTTGGCTCATTTGAAATTGTATTATCGAGACCCGCTCGTTGCCAAGGTCGACATAAAAACTATCCTATCCGTGCAAAATATCATGCACTCTTCTTCGAAAGGGTGTATCGTTGCGCACTGTGTGCTGGGTGAGGGTTGGTAGTACCTATGCTACTTCGTTGAGTATGGATATCATTACCATATTCAGCTTGTGCAAGTATATAGGTGAAAGCCAATTTAACTAAGTTTAAAATCCAATAATATTTCAAAACACGTGAGAGTTTCTAACATTGATACAAAACATTTGAAAACAAAATCAAACAGTTTAGGACTCACAATCAAATATTTAAAAAATATAATCACCTTTTTTTTACATTCTCTGCATAATAAAATACATCTAGACGTTAGGAACACAAATGGTGAACACACGGGGTGATCGACAAAGGTCTAGGATCGATGCCCATGATCAACCCCCAACTAGTTTATAGCATCATATGTCGATTCCTCATACACATGAGTGAACCAAATGATGTTTGGCTAGCATTAGAGGTGACAACTCGACATGGGGATATCCCATTGAGTGGAACCCCGATAGAGGAGCTTTAGTACACTCCTCTAGACATAGGGCTGAGCACTTCTTAGCATGAGGATGCTTTGCACCAAGGCCATTATCGAGACCGCACTACATGCACATCCATGAGATCAGTCGATGAATCTGTGGTGCAGGGGACCAAGTTGGTTTCCACACACATTAGGTCCACAGGAGGTTCTAACCCTCTATCATCAGAGTATAGACGAGTCAGAGATCCACTCATTTAGGGGCAAGAGGACAGGCTCACTTTCAAGCATAGGTCCACCCATACTCCTGTGCATGGCTCACCATGCAATATCACCATTGATATATCAAATGTGGGAGCTAATGGAACACCATTGCATGAGCGATGGAGGTCTAGATAGCTATATGGTCTAGGTAGTGTTCTTGAGTAGCTAGGCTGCAAGCCTACAGCTCCGCCCACTTGTGCTACGAGTGAGCGTAGTGGTATTTGTATCAAGATCACTAGAGAGCATGGAGATTCTTCTAAGTGCCCTTGTATCACATGTCCACCATCCACACATTTGTCTAATGGGTATAGAACCCATCAGGTAGCTTGCATAGAACATGCATACCAGAGGCCTCCTACGATCGACCAAATTGATAGATCACACAAACTGGTGTCCAAGCAAAGACATCAACTACTCCAAGATCAATTGGATGATGCTCACCTAGAGAGTCAGCATATTGAAGATGAAAATATTCAAGCACAAAGGCTCTTATGGTAGATATTATATGAGCAACGCATGCGTGAGGAGCGTATCCTAGCTCAGAAGGAGCACATAGAGTAGGAGGATCATCTAGCCAAGGCTGGCCTATACCCTCCTAAGGAGCATAAAGAGTGTGTGCATAGAAGGGCTATATCCCTAGCCGATATGCACGAGGAGCAAAGAGATGCTCGTACTCATGTCAGTGGCCAACAGAGGGAGCGACTGCCATAACTCAATGATCTAAGACAGAGGTAGCATGAGCACATAGATGCAGATAGATATGATCAAGGGTACCCAGAGAGTTGTTGAGTTGATGAGGAGGAAGAGCCATGTCCCCCACCTCCCTTGAAGAAGAAATTACCTCCTAGATAGCCTCCACGATAGCTTAGGGAGGAGGACTTTTTATCTTCTAAGGCATACAAGGTTTTGGTCGATAAGGTCAAATCAATAGAGAGGCAAGGCGCGGCTATGCAAAAATTGACACTGAGGAAGATACACAATGAACCTCTCTGAACCCCTCGATGCCTACACCTCCATATCCTAAGCATTTTGATATGCCCAGGTTGGAAAAATTCAAGGGTGATGAGGATGCATAAGAACATGTTACGAGTTTTCTAGACGCTTATTTCTAGATAGAGAGTCAGGATTCCTTGTTGTTGTGCACTTTCATTATGACACTTTTCGACCCAACCCAAGAGTGGTTCAACCAGTTGAAGAAACATAATATTACTAGTTTTGGGTAGTTGATCGATGCATTTCTTGAATGTTATTCATTTGGTGTCAAGAAACAAGCCAACCTTTTTGATTTGGTTGCACTAGCTCAGTGCGACGATGAGCCCATCAAGAAATACAAAAATAAATGGCATAGAATAACGAAAAAGCTACCATTCCCTATTCTTGTGATCGAACTGACCCAAATGTTTACAAAGAGTTGTGCCAAGCACATCTCACTAGTGTTACAACTATAGTAGTATCCTACATTCAAGGAAGTTGTGGTGCAAGCCAGGGTGATCGAGGACATCAAGTTGCAAGAAGGTAGCTTGAAGCTCAAGATCAAGAAAGAGGGGTTTAAAAAGAGTACTACAAAATAATAGGGCAAGCAGGCCCATGCAAATCAAGTAGTGCTAAATCTTGGATGAGAAGACAAGGGATAGCAAAAGCCTAATTATCAAGCTCAACCTCCCCTTGTGTGTTACGAGACACGCAAAAAAAACTATAAGGGAAAAAATAAAGAAGAGCACCCACCTCACAAGTTCACACCCTTGACGAAATCAATGACTTTGATTTTTTATCAACTGTGCGAGGCCAAGGCCATACGATTGCTTGAGGTCAAATTAGTAGATCTGAATGTGCCAAAGTCAAAGTGGCATTAAGACGATCTTTTTTGCATATTCCATAGAGTGAAAGGCCATGACATCGAGACATGTTGGTCCTTAAAACACATCATGCAGAACATGATAGAAAAAGGGAGAGCTGTTGATACCAAGCAACCCACAGACACTCGACAATAGAAACATAGGGATTTTCAAGAATCCATTACCTAATAACGAGGCACCTCGTAACATTGTCGACCGGGTCAATCAATTGCAAATTGAACCACCTACCCAGGGGTTCGTAGGTATGGTCAATTTTGTTACTAGACATGGGAGATACGATCAACTAAATCGACCTTGTGCTCCCATGAGAATACAAGCTATGCCGGATCAATAGCCATCTTAGAACATTCTAGGCCCACCAGCTAGACTAGTGGTGACCATAAGGAGCAAGTTAGTTCATAACCTGTAGACAGCTCCTACGAAGTTGTCAATATATGAGCTTATTCAGCAATCCCCTAGACATAGGGAGACTCTTACGAACATTTTAAGGTCCATTGGGGTACAGTCCCAATACGCCCATGTATTTACAAATTTTGTGGGACATGTACAACAGTGTCAAGAACCCACGATACAATTTTATGATCACGAAGTGAATATGGTTCCTACTATTACGACTGACCCATCATTACATATTATCACATGTGTTAACCACATGCCTTTCAAAAGGGTCTTGATTGACACTGGGTCCTCAATCAATATAATCACTACCAAGGCACTGAGCCACCTCAAGTTACCCAAGTCACATATCATGCCTACCACCTTTACATTGAGAGCATTTAATGATGTTTTATGCTCGATGGTTGGTACAATTGTTCTACCTATTTAGGTGGGACTCAAGACCATCTTTATGATGTGTCACATGATAGAGGGCACCATGTAGTACAAAATTCTGCTTGGGAGGCCTTGGATTCATGAAATGCATTGCATCCCCTCTATCTTACATCAGTGTGTGAAATACATTCATGAGGGACAAGTTCACGTAGTGTCCTCGAACAAAGAACCATTCAAGTTCATGAACTTAGCAGATTTTCTTGGGGGTTTTGTACTCCCGTCGATGCACTTGGATATCTGACTTGTCTCGTCGATTAAAATTCCAATAGGCAAACCAGCAACCCATGCTCAACCATCGACATCTGTGTCACACAGATTCGAGCATATGACTGCAACTTCTCTAAAGTCGACTGCATCAATGATGCATTGGCAATTCAAGAAGCTAAAGGTGAAATTGGGTGAGAAAGTTGAAAATCATGTGCCCAGACCAGTCACCAATGAGACTCCCACTCGCATGGATGTGGAAGAACCTCAAGACAAAGTCGAGGAGGCACCTCAGCCTACTTCGTATGCATCTTTATTAGGTTCATCTGCACCGCAGGTGACCGTTCATTTGGCCAGCATAGGGTTGGGTGAGTATCTTGTGCAAAATGTTACTTTTGGACCTATCTTGAAAATTGCACAAGAGATGGGTCGACCACACGCCCATTGATTTCTACTTTGAACTATAGTACCATTGGGTGAGCCACCCAACCAAAAAAACTTGGTCTACATAGGTTTGGATCAAGCACCCGCTATAATGTCCATAGATGAGGACGATTACGAGTCATTCGATGTGAATGTGCATTATATGTCCAAACAAAAATACACCATGTGCATTTTTTAGTCATCTCATTGGCATAGATGCGGCCTGAGTATTTTTGAACAAGGACGCATAACTCCACTCAAACCTCATTATCAGTTAGCTACTAATAGGTTTAGGTTAGGGTTACAAGTATAGGGTCATGATGATTTGCTTACTGCATCCTTAGATTGCATGTACTTGAGTCTAGGGGATGATGTGGATTTTACTCCATATCACCCTAATCCTTCCAGCTATTGGAGGACTCGCCAGACGGTATCGTTTGTTACCATAGGGTCACCTGATTCATACCATGACGGGCCCTTAGAGAAAAAAAACCCAAAGACAACCTGGGTAATCAAATCCGTGGTGCTACCAATGACACTGGTATGCAGGGGCATGACCCCCATGTTGTAGGCAATCTCAAGTTAGGATATTTGTGTGATGATGATGGAGAGGATTCCACCTTCAAGATGAGTGGACCTAGTTATGATGCAGAAGATGAGTCCTCCAATGATGATCAATCTAAAGAGGAAAGCAAGCTGAACTTTCCAGTTCTGGCATTCATACGCCATCTGTTGCCCATGGAAAAAGTTGAAGAGACGAACGAGCGCTTCATAGTCAATAGTGATTATAAAGATGAAATAGAGGAGCAACTTAAATTCTCACCCAACGTATCTCCCACTGTGCATGGACACAATAGAGTGGCCCATCGATGGTAGTTACCATAGTGATGTAGATGAGAGGATCGATTCTAGGCTCATGTATCCGTAATATCTATTACCTAGGGAATCAAAGCATGTTATGGAGGAAGTCCCTCCAAAAACTAAGTGCTCTAAGGAAGGAGTAGCACCATTTTATGTGGTAGTATCATATATACGATCATTCTATCAGATTTATTTGGATAATGATGATAGCGATCGTAGAATCAAATACATGGGACCACATCTACCTAATCGCTCCTTAGAAGATGGGAGGAGTGACAGATTGTATTTGTATAGTGATGATGAGGAATCAATGGAGATGGCCTATTTGGAACCTCACCACTTATGCAATAGATCTCCACCTAGAGGTTCCCCACCTATTATAGCTACAGGTTTGCATCGGAAGATTAATCTCCATCGTAGCCTGAGGGAAAGAAGAGAGCTCGAAGAGAGGTATCAAGAACTCTTTTCTGATCCACCTACATATGCAGAGCTCCTTGAGCCGATATATCCCATTATACAAATAGTGCATTGAGAGGATCCAGTTATACGGGCATCCCATAGAGAGGATCCATTTGTGCCCGTACCATCTGAGCCAGATCTCAGGTATGAAAGCTATGCTTTAGAGATAGATTTTTATCTATGTGGTTTTGGAGATCAATTCCATTCCATCAATATGGTCTCCATTGATTTGACCACTCCACTTCGCAATCCAACAGATCCATCCAAACCGCTACATCTGAACATGGATGTTGTCGATTGGTATCATGCTGATTCACCAGTCCAACCTGAATATTTCTTCCCAAATGAAGAAATGTTGCAACCATTTCATTTTGCACCATGCTATGCTCATGATGTTTGTCACATTGAGGATGCTTCCTAGGAGGAACATGTGAACTCATATGATGTGATCCATCTAATTCCTATGCCTCACCAGCTTGAGGAGGGATCACACATGTCAGTAGAAAAAACCTTCGATGTGGATATCAGTAAAGATCTCACCAATCCAAATAATGTTAGATTTGGAGAGAGTCTCACTCCGAATGAGCATGATAGCATCATCCCTATACTGAAAGAGAGACCTAATCTCTTTGCTTGGACTTACAAAGAAATGTCGGGTCTAGATTCAAAATTGGTTACTCATAACCTTTTACTAGATCTATCGAAGAAGCTAGTCAAGCAAAAAATCAGAAAGATGCATCCAAAAGTAGCCTTAATGGTAAAAGATGAGTTACAAAAGTTGTTGGATGTAGAGTTTTTCATCTCCATCGACTATCTAGAATGCGTGTCCAATATGGTGCCCATAGGAAATCCATATGGAAGGGTCTGTATTTGTATGGATTTTAGAGATCTCAATAAGGCAACACCCAAAGATTCATTTTCATTGCCAAATATCGATGCTCTGGTAGACACCACTATAGGTGATGAAATGCTCTCCCTTATGGATGATTTTTATGGATACAACCAAATTTAGATTAAACCCGAAGATCAACATAAAACCGTGTTCATAACGCCATTGGAGAGATTTTGCTACAAAGTTATGCCATTTGGTCTTAAAAATTTTGGTGCCACATATCAGCGGGCTATGACATATATCTTTCATGACTACATGCATAAAATATTAGAATATTATATCAATGACTTACTAGCTAAGTCATTGCTACGAGTAGAGCATGCAGAGGTCTTAAGGAAGGTCTTCGATCGCTTGATAGAGCACAATGTCAGGTTGAATCCTAAGAAGTGCGTATTTGGTGTAACTTCAAGAAAACTCTTGGGATTCATCATTTCTAAATGAGGCATCGAAGTAGACCTAGCAAAGGTCATGGCTATTCTAGAGATGCGTCCTCCCACTAATATCAAAGAACTAAGAAGCCTTCAGGGCAAAGTAGCGTCCATAAAGTGATTCATCACCCAATTATCGAATAAGTGTCAATCCATGAATCGACTGCTATACAAGGGGGTCCCATTTGATTGGGATAAGGACTGCCAGGTAGCCTTTGTTGAGATTAAGCAATACTTGGCAATGCCGCCAGTACTAGCTCCACCAAGGCCAGATGAGCCTTTTTTGCTATATATATTAGCAACCAACTTTGCATTAGGGACCATGTTTACCCAAAAGAACGTGCAAGGTAAAGAGCAAGTCATATATTACATCAGTTGCACCTTGGTGAGTTATGAGTCAGGATATGCATATGTTGAAAAAATTTGTTTAGCAGTAGTGTTTGCTACCAAGAAATTATGACATTACATGCTAAGTCATACCACATATGTTATATCAAAATAGAATCCTTTGCAGTATATGATGAGCAAGACATATCATAACACACATACTACAAAGTGGATCATGCTATTGACAGAATTTTATTTGCAATTCATCAACCAAAATTCCATCAAGGAACAAGTCATAGCTGATCAACTGGTTGAGGCACCACTGTCCAACAGTAGACCTCTAACCATTGAGCTTTTAGATGATGTGGTCTTCATAATATTTGAAGCTCTTGAACCCAAAGAACTAGATAATAATGCTGATATGACATTTTTCTTTGATGGTTCAAAGTGTGAGCAAGGGGGTGGTGTAGGAAAAGTATTTTTCATGCCACAAGGAGCTCCAATGCCCTTGTCATTCAAGTTAGACTTTTTGTGCACCAAAAATAATGCTGAGTACGAAGCCCTACTTTTGGGCCTCCACATAGTCATCGCCATGGGTATTAAAATACTGAACATTTTTGGGGATTCTTTACTCATAGTCAACCAGGTTAAGGGGATCTTTTAGTGTCGATGTCCCATGCTGAAAGCCTACAAAGATCTTGTTGCCACTTATCTGGCTAAACTTGAATGGTATGACATTGAGGCAATCCCTCATTCATCAAATAGGTTTACAAACACCATGGCATATTTGGGGTCCTTGATCCCTCAGAATCCGTTTGTCAATTTTACTACCATCCATATTAGAACGCTCTCACACCCAGCAACAGAGCATGCAACCTTTGATAACAAGGATTCAATCAACATGATTTTCATGGAACCAACAGTTGATTGGTTCCGTAGAGCGAAAGACTTTCTTAAGCAGGCACCTTGGGATTCATTGACTTCTCAAAGTCCTACGAGGAGTGGTACTACCATTCACCACAAGGTTGTTTCCTAGTCTGCATTTGCAAAGGTAAATATGCAAGGGGAGCAGACCATCTTAGCAGTCAAAGTTGAGGCTTGTCAAAGATGGATGTTGGAAATCCAAGACTTCCTAAAACTTGGTATTATCCCAAAGGGATTTTTGTGTGTTGCAAGACACACATTTAAACATAAAGTGACTAAGTATGTCTTGATAGGAGATATTTTGTACCGATGTAGCTATGAAGGAGTCCTCCTTCGATGTCTTGAGCCCCAAGAGTCATCTTGGGCAATCTTAGAAGCTCACAAAGCTACGTGTGATGGCCATTTCAACGATATGGCTATCGTCAAATGCATCCTTTGCATGGGTTATTATTTGCCCACTATGGAGAAGGATTGCAATGTGTATGTCAAGAAATGCATTAAATTTCAGCATCATGGTAATTTTACGCACTTGCCATCATAGGCCTTACAACCCATTCAGGTGGCTTGGCCATTTGCTCAGTGGGGACTAGATCTGATTGGCAAGATTTTTCCTCCATAATCATTCTGACATACATTCATTATCATGGCTACTGAGTATTTTAAAAAGTGGGTGGAAGCCATTCCCCTTACAACGACCATCAGAGCTCGCATCGTAGAATTTATTCTCGAGCATATCATATGTCATTTTGGGATACCATCCAAAATAATTTTGGATAATGAAACTTCTTTTAAGAACAAAACTATGTAGGCTTTAATATCTAAATACCGCATTCAACACAATTTTGCAACTCCATATTATCCACAAGCAAACGGGCAAGCTGAGGCCTCAAACAAGATTGTGGTAGTCATCTTGAAAAAGACAGTGTAAGAACACCACAAGGATTGGCATATATAGCTGCCCCTTGCATTATGGGCTTACAGGACTAGCATTCGGATGCCCATTGGGGCAATGCCATTTTCACTAGTATATGGCACTGAGGCCATTATGCCCTTAGAGTTGGAAATTCCAATAATGCGCGTCACATTGAAAGAGTTCATCGATGATGACACCACGTGGTAAGCTCACCTCAATCAATTGACGTTGCTTGATGAACATCGCGTGAATGCCCTCAAGCATATTTATGTTTATCAGGAGCGCTTAAAATGAGCTTACAATATCAAAGTCCACCAAAGAGACTTTGAATTTGGGGATCTTGTGCTGAAAGAGAACCAACATAACTCAAATTTTTTGCCTGACATGTGAGACAAATTCACGGCTAACTGGCTAGGGCCTTACATCATATCTAAAAATATTGGTCAAGGTACCTATTGCCTAATGTCCCTAGAGGGTGTGGAAGAGCTTGAGCCTCTCAATATCATCCATCTTAAGGCGTTCTATGCTTGAGAGTGTAGTAAAGGCACCAAAGGCATCTGTAAGCCCTTTGGTCAACCCAAAAGCTCCGAGGGTTTTATCTAAACTGCTCGGTCATCCCAAAAGGCCCCAAGATCTCTGATTAAGAATATTGGTCAAGAAAAGGCACCAAGGATTTCCAAAAATTGCTTGGTCAACCCAAAGGCTTTGAGAGTTCCTATAACTTCTCGGTCATCCCAAAAATATCCACGCCCTCTTGCTAAGAGTTTGGTCGACTAAAAGGTTCCAAAGGCGGCTGTAAAACCTTTGGTCAAGTCAAAAGGCTCCAAGGATTTCTAAAAATTGCTTGGTCAACCCTAAAAAGCTCCAAGGCCATGTACTCGTTATTTGGTCAAATATGAAAGGTCAAAAACCTATAAAAATCAAGAAAAATATATAAAAATCCAAAAAAATTTGATAAAGCTTAAAATCCAAAAACATTCGCATTTGCATTTTGCTTTTTCATTTTGCATTCACATCATCATATTGCATTTAGGTATTTGTCATCCATTGCATTCCATAGTAGAGTGTAATGCATTTATCAAAATTGTACAAATAGTCACATGTCTGAATGACAATCATGCACCCTTGCATTTATCATAATTCATTGCATTCGTACATGATACCTTTTGTGGAGAAACATATATGTATGTTAAATTTTTCCTATCACTCAGCCATACCTAGTGAGTTCTTCAAATATTGTAGAAAGCTTGCTTTGTTGTTATAGACAAGGTCATTAGTTGGGATAGTGCTTCAACATATCAGAATCCCGTCACTAAGCAAAATAATACAAAATCCTGCTAAGACAAGAGAGGATGAAATCCGTGAAAGAAGTTTTAGGGATATAGAGATATGGGTTTCACGGCCTGCTTATCTTAAAAATAGTCAGTTTATAAAGGTGTACTTTGGCAAAAGGACAAGAATTTCCCCTATAAATCCCAAAGTCACAAAATTTAAATCCCAAGTTACAAAGTGCAAATATATATATATACAAATTTCAAGTTCAAAATATAAAGTGACATAGTGAATCAAAAGCACTATAAAAATCCCTTACTCAAAGAAAACGGTAACACATGGACTAACAGTGATTTTTATCACTACATCTAAGCAAGTAAGAAGGGTGAGAACTTGAATCCCTGGATTGTACATCTTTTGAAAGCCATAGAGTGATCCCCGATCGCAGCAATGGGTTAGAATAGTCCCACCTGCAATTATACGGATAGGTCTATTGGGTGATCCCAAAACATAGCAATGGGTTGAAAGAATCCCACCTAAATTTGGAGGGGTAGCCCTGATAAATTTGCAAGATGAGCTAGCTCTAGGTACTTAGGATTTTCTAGCTATATAAGTCTAATCAAAGTTGAAACAAGGATGATACAATAGTATGAGGAACCCTATCTCACATATGGGTTGAAAGAGTTCCGACTGACATACGGGGTATGCTTATGATCTATCTAAAAATACTCTCATGCACACATAGGGATATTGAATAGTTGGGTCTGTCACGGCAAAAGCCTTGTCCAATATAAGCCTGGTACAGTTAGTATGTGATTTTTGGAGAAGTCTACTAGGGTGTTTGAGTCTCAAGGAAAACCCCAAAAAAAAGTGCTCCAATAGCAAAAAAATACCAAATCTCATTAGACTTCATACATATGAGTCATTCATTCATCAAAATGCATTTTACAAAGCACAATCAAATATATAGGATAGATACCGCATGAATATCAGAAATGATGTTTAGATGACCACTGACTATATAGTACAAAATGACATAACCATTCATTAGCATGTCACCAATCCATTTCACTACATTTCATAAGTGGGTGATTAATTGATTAAGTTCTTGTAATGAGAATTATCAATAATTTTGCATGATTGTTATACATTTTGTGGTGTCATATTTTAAAAATTGATATACACAGTTTACATTTATTCATTATGTTTTAAGTGATTAAAGCATACAGGTTCATCTCCATTATATTATGATTTCGTACATAATGTATTACCATACATTACATAGCATATCATAAACTGCATAAAATATATGCATGCCCACAAAGCAAAAATAAATATGCGTTAAAAATAAACATCGCATCCATCTACATACATCATATGTTGCACATCTAATCATCTAGATCACTACATATCATCATCATAAAGTAGAAAATTTATCTTGTGCATGACATCCATACATCGCATAATATAAAAATAACATTTAAATACACATTGCATCCATGTGCATCAAATAAACATAAAATAAAAAATTAATAAATACACATGTACACATAATGAGCCATAAAAGATCATATCATATATATATATATGTGTGTGTGTGTGTCAAAATGAGTACATAGGGAGTATAAAATTCTCGTAGGCTACAACTGTATAGGTCCTTGACCTTACACACAAAATGATACATCAAAACTATAGTCAGCAGTTGCTATAAATTGGATCTAGGTTGCTCCCCTATACTAGAGCTCTCACTGCCTCCCTCTGCATTGTGCTCTGGAGCCTACTCTCCTGGTTGACCTGGCACCTATGATGGATCCTGCTATGGATCTTGCCTTTCACCAAAACCTAATGCAACCAACACATGGGAAAATGGTAACTATAGTAAGCTAGTCCTCTGGCTAGAGGCCCCTGATGTCTGCCCTAGATCTCTAGCCCTAGCCTGTGACCTCGTTGTGTGCATGCTAGGGGACCTATGTGTCCTCTTAGTCTAGTGATTCCTATGACTTGAGCTCACTGTGGACTACACTAAGGTCCTAGACCTGGTACGCTATGACTCTACTACAAAAGGATCCTCAGGAATCGGTAGCCCCTATATCTCTATGTAGTCGACCAACTGATCAACGTGGGCAAGTCGAGCTATGTGTATCTCATTGGTCCTCATGACCATACCACATAGTCGTGTCACCTTAGTAGTCGGATCCTGTATAGTTGGTGTACCTACTACTGGTATCACAGGAGACCCCATAATAGCCTAAGGAGGCCCCATAATAGCTCCTCTTGTTGCTCACATGAGATCTCGCTCTACCTCTACTGTAGTTCACTACGCCTATGCCAACTCCAAGGTAGTCTATAGTCTCTACACCTGGAACTCTACGTCAGTAGCTCGAGTCATGAGCTCCTATATCTGGCCCTACACCTCAGTTAGGTGCCACTCCCTATCAGCCACCTTTACCTCCAGAGTGGTAATGGTGGTATCTCTCTCTCGTTGCTACATGTGAAATCACCCAATCTGACTCTGTAAGTCAACAACCTGTGCTAGCAGATGTCCCTCTACACTATCGAGAGGGACCTCACCCTCCTTTGGAGTGTCCTCCTTAGGTTCAATCTCCAGTAGGTCCTTAGTAGTGGCCTCTACATCCCAACTACCCTCAATATGTTGGCGCACTTTGTGCCCATCAGGATCTTCCTCTACCTCTGCCTCCGCTGGCTCTTAGTCCAAAGGCCCGATACCGTGTCATCTAAATAGAGACCTCCACCCATCATAGTTGAGCATGGTCCCATCAGACTCAACTACCACCTTTTGGAAGTCGTCAGGTTCATCTCCTAGCGATGAAGGAACTATAAGTGGGAGATCCCTCTCTAGAGCTAGGCGTCTATACCTCAGGGGCATATCTTGTAGGTCCTGCACCATGCTAAACTATTGCAGGACACAAGAGAAGAACTAATACTCTCTCACCTCTAGCTTATGCCAGATGAGCCATGAAAAGGGCCTCTTAAACATAGAAGACGTCATCGTGATACCAATCCCTGATGTGCACTCCTCCATGGTCTACATCATTCTGTGTGTCGGTGCTCTGACCATCAAATATGGTAGCAAAAATGGCATCCTTTGTCGTGTAGGTAGAGGAAACAATAGCCTCGCCATCGATAGGGATCCTAAAGATCCTATAGACATCCTCCAGTGTGATGGTCATCTCACTAGGAGGTAGGTGAAATGTGTTGGTCTGCGCATTCCAACGTCGGGCCAACACAGTAATATAGGCCTGATCTACCCTAATGGTGGGTAGATCCATGACATAACTAAACTTGATGGCTTGTAACCATACTCAGTCATCATCCGACAAAGCCTCGTAGATATTCCTCATCAATTCAGGCTCCCGTGCTCTAGAAGTTAACTTTTTAAAAAGCAAAACAAAAAATAAAATAAAAAATACATAATGTAAGCTAAATCTAGCTAAGTAGAGCTACAAAAAACTACAACAAAAAAACAAGCAATTGTAGCATGCAAATGCAACTTGTGGTCCCTAATTTGCAAATTGGGAACCACAACTACAACTTGCGGTCCCCAATTTGTAAAATTGGGGGCCATAGCTGAAACCTACAGTTCCCATTTTGCCACCTGGGAACCACAGCTACCAGTTGCAGTTTAGGAGCGACACCCATTTCGGGTACCCTCCTAGACCACTAATGCATAAAAATTAAATTCTAAATCTAACCTAAACTAGTGAGGTTCATTACCGACAGTTTAATGAGGTTCAATTTCTGCATTTATTAAGTGTGGTTTATTTTACTCATATGGAGTGTGAGGTCTTGGTTTTGAGTTACCTTGCCCGCACCCTACCCCTAGCTAGTCGATGGCTGATCAGGATCCACCATCAGGGAAGAACGAGTGTAAAGGTTGTTGAGTTTGATAGTGTTCCGTATCAGGGAATGTCTTCTCTCTTAAAGCTCTCAAATTGCTAAAGGTTGCAGGAAAATAATGAAAAATTACAAATAGGATTTCAATTTATAGGTTCTCCTAGTCTCTGCGGACCGCAACTGACACCTGCGGTCCATAAACTAGGGTATTCCACCCACAGTTTTGACCTGCAATCCCCAAAATTTGATAGTGCACATCGCAGGTCATACCTGCAGTCCGCAACTAGTAATAAATGTGCTAAAAACCCATCGTGGGAAGGTCTAAAAAGGTAAATTAATGACTCCCAGTGGATAAAAATCAAAATAAATGATCAAAATTGCAAATTTGGTGACATTAAAAGCACTAGGATCAATCCAATAAATGCAAAATTAAACAAAAAAAAATCATTAAAAAAATGAAAACCAAATGCGCCTCGTATTCAGTGATTTATCCTATAAACTTGGCGGTTGCAGCAACTTGTGATCCATGCAATCCAACAAGATTAGTAAATCACAATAAAAACATTTGGGGTAAAATTGTCATTTATTTTATGACATCTTTCAAAAAATCATCGACAATATGATTCAACACAAGTCTTCTTGAATTTGTATTATCTTGACTCTCTAAGATGGCTATTAGAGCCTGACTACTCTAGGGGAGAGAGATGTGCAAATACTACTAAGCATTGCAATAATAAGTTGAACTAGGCCTCACCAAGGTATTTAAATGTCTCAAATATAAAGTTATTCAAGATCATTCATTATGGTCAAGTGATTTCGTCACTTCAGACATTGTCATTACCCTCATCAACTCGTCGCTTGAGGGGGTAGTCATAATTTTCATGTCATAATCAAAATAAATAGAAGATCCCGGAGATCATAGATCCCTTGATCTTGTCAAAATTGTGTTCATACTTGTGATTCATTGCTAACAACTATCATAAGCTTCCCCCTCTACTTGGGGTAAATAGCAAATATGAAATTTTGTTTGTAGCTCTCATCCTTCAATTATATAGGCCTAACTCCTATTGTAGCACCAAAGCTACCCGAATGTCTAATGAAAAGTGCAAACTTTTCAAATGTAAGCCTTCCCACATTGGAAGCAATGATTCTAGGATGCATGTCATTTTGTTGAACCTGGGGCATCTAATGTTGATCAGACTAATGATCATCATAGAACCTGTGGCATCATTTTATGAGGTCTATTTTTCTCAGCGGTGTTCTATCTCACAATGCATCTCAAAAGGGGCATCTGTGGATACCTAAAATGTGTCATGCTAAGGGTGACTACTCATATGGACATGCTACAAAACCATATGAAGGATCTTGGACAGACTCCAAGATAGAGCAATGGTTCTAACCACTCAATTTAGGTATTCTAGCCTAAGCAGTCTGAACCACAACCTAGACCTATGGTATCCAGTATAAACTATGGTTCACACCTGCGATCTATAGTTTGGACCATAGCTGTGACCTACGATATGAACTGGAGTTTAGTTAGACCTTCCATCCATGACAAATCAATTGGAACGACCAAGATATCTAGGAGGCAGTTAGAGGATGGAATATTCCAAAGGCTTCCATCCCAACTATCCTAACCAACCTTCTTGGTCTTGGCTTATCCATGAATCCACTCCTAGGCCTAGGGGCATGCTAAAAATACCCCCTCCAAGATAGGACAAAAGAGAGATAATTGGTATAGCGAAATGCTGGTGAATTATCGAGTGAGCAAATTGATCAAGAGAGCAGTGAAGCCTTGTCAAATTACATAATGACCTTGTGCATTTGAGAGCCCCTTTGCTATCCATTCAAATACCAATTAGCCATGGATGCCCTAGGTTCCTAGGAGGATCAAGAAACATAAATCTAGGTGAACGAAGGCCCTTCACAACAATTTGACCACCAAATCTGGTAGAGGATGACAAAGGTGACCCTTGAACATCAATTTGGACAAGGAGGTCAAGCCCACTATCCCTAATTTTGAGGGCAAACACATCAGAGGTCAAACCACAATTTTCAGCCGTAGTTTACAGTGCAGACTATTCCTCACAGCTGCAGTTTGCAATAGGTTAGATATCACCTTACTCATTTTATTTTTACCACATAGATTAGTCATGTTAGTCTTTTCATAGGTTTAATTATATTTTTAGAGAAACTTTGACCATAGGAATTAGGTATTTTATGTGTTGTAGTGGGTAGGAGTATATTGGATCTTTTTGATGTTTTATTGCTTCTAATTCGATATTTGTTCAATGCATCATGTGCTTATTCATGTCTTGTATGTTGTAGTATAATTCTTGATATGATTAGAATAGCTTAAAACCTTTCTTTATGCTTTCTTGTTTCATTAGTTTAATGGTATTTACATGTATGATTCTTTAAAATGGCCTCATCATGAGAGGCTATCAATCTCTATAACCGTATGCTATTGTTTCTTGTTCGTAGGGATATAGGTGCATAAAGGATCCTATATCATAATCCTTCCACATCGTGGAGAAGGGGGTTAGCTCTACCCCAAGGCAGTTTGTGAGTAATCACCGGAGCAAAAAATAAGCGTGCCTACCCTGTTGAGGGCATTGGCAATTGTAAACATATGTATCATCTTTGGAGTGACCTTGAGAGGGCATTTTTGTAACCCGAGATCCTTTGAAATATTAATACAAGAAAACTTTGCATTAGTTGGCTTTCTTTGTTTGATTTGTGCATTTTTGTGTGGATCTTTATGTTTTACGATGGTATAGATTAGTACACTAGCTCGGTGAGCGCTCCACGGTTACGTCAATGTGTACTTAATAACATGGTCAATGGTAGGTTCAATGGGTTGACCTATAAGTGATTGAAGAGACATTTGTACATGCATTCTATTTATCTTTGTCATATTAGTTTCCTCATAGGCCTACCTACTAATGCAGCTATATTGTTTACATGGACCATCCTCCTAGCTTAGTTCGTTCTTCTTAGTTTATCCAATTGGTATTTTATGTCCCTTCTTTACTTTGGTGGTCAACTTATTTATTGACCTCATGCCAACATCAAATTTCAATGGATTGGTGATTCTCCCTAGGTCTCCTCAATATTTTCTTCATTGTGGATGATTTTCCATTGAATTTGTCAAGATAATCATGGATTGTCATTTAACAAATTGATGGATGTCAACAAATTAGTGATATTAATCACCTAATCATTTAAGTACTTTTATATTAGATGGATCAACATCCATATCAACAAGTAAGACATTTTTATTAGATCAATCCATTTTAAAGTTATTGATTTGTTATGACAAGTTTTTCTTTTTTCAAGTTTGTAACATCCCAAAGGATTATTAGATTATATGTAATTATTAGTTAAAAAAACAATGATATATCATGATTTATAATTAGTAAATTTTTACTGTATGTCAAATCTTATTGATAATAAACATGATATTGACTAACTTGCAAAGTTGATGCAAATGTTAGTAGGTCACCCTTCATGAGGTGGAAGAGGGATGATATCATATAGGTGAAGGAAATAGATCCATAAGAAGTAGTAAAACCAAAGAGACCTCATACACCATGTGCACATGCATAAAGACTATAGATTTCTTACTCTTTCACTTTGAATGATGTTTGTTTAATGAAAGGGATGCATAATTGCATATATGTCAAGTTTGACAATGACAGTAATGCATTAAGTAGATTTATATTTTTGAATAGAATGGTTTTGTTCTTATTAATTAAATAGCATTATCCTTATGAATAAAATGACCTTGTATTTATGTGCAATATGATTTTATCTTTAGGTATATAATGATCTTGATAGTTGCATTCTTGTGTTCTTGTTTGAAAAAGGGACATGGTAAAATAATTCCTTGAGAAAGGAGGTTCCTTTCACCATGCATTGTTAGAATCATCATGCAAATAAATAAAAAAGGTATAACAATATAATTCAAATAAAAAATGTGAAGGAACCATTTTTACCACTAGTTCTTGTTGTCATTAGGGCATGACACAACTACTTGAGAGGGCAACTATTTTAGCAAGTATCCTCATTCCTTTATTTCTTTGAATCCAATTAATTGCTCGATAACCAATCCAATTTCTTGAGCACATTAAGCTCATAAAAACTATCATTACTTGCTTGTTAAATGGAAATAATGGAATATAAATAATATCATCGATGGAAGCCCAAGTGAAGGGATATCAAGAGCAAAACATCAATAGGAATTTTGATCCAAGTCAAATTTTCTACTTGTTTGAAATAATGTTTTGAATAGTTGATTATTTTTGTAAAAGATTTCAATTTTTTATGGGGCATTTTATGTTGTAACAAAACTAATATTTTTCTTATGGGAAATAAATAAAATAATATACAAAATTCTAGGTTATTTCACTTTTGAAATGACATTTTTGGATCTTTAATTGATTTACTATAATGGAGTGAATGCAAATTTTTAGATGGGATTATCTCCATTGAGTTAAATTTTAGTATTTCTATATGAGTTGAACATCTCATTAAATCATCAACCATGAAAATATTTACCTCATCAGACATACTAAACTTGATCAACCAAGCAAGCTAAAGTATCATCCAAGGGAATTTAAAACCCCAAATAAAAAGCATTATACCCAAGGCAGTAGCATCAATGGTGCTTCTGAGCAAGGGGTTGTACTTTTATCAAATTTTAAAATTTGGTCCTTTATCACTTAGTCAAACAAAAAATATTTTGGCATTAGCATTGGTATCATTAGCATTAGTAGTGCTTCTAACTCTAGCACTATTGAATATCATAAAATAAAATAAAAAATACAAGCAACTAATTTATGTCAATTGCCCATCAAATTAGAAACTTATCCAAACCTTCCCAATGCCCATCACCTAATGTGATTAGTAGTCAGGATTCCTAGATTCTTTTATCCTTCCCAATCTTCTCACCCACCAAACCCTCCAAACCCCAATGCATACCCTTTATCCTCAAATGGATCCTCCAAGGAATCCATGGATTCTATAAAAATAGCCTTTGGAGCATCCCAAACCATAGTCATTATAGATAACAAAATTCTATCTAATTTCCACTCAAATTTGCATAATGAGTTATCGCAAAAATTTCTAGTGAATACTAGGGAATTGTTATTTGTTTGGCCCTTAATATCTACATACAAATATTTTCAAATTCCTATTGAGAGTACAATCAGAAGATCCCACACAAAGGTCACTAGAATCTAGGCTATTTCTAGAGATATTGACTATTTGTAGTCTACATTTGAAGATCTCCCAGGACTACATTTCTATGAGCATTGGGGTAGGTTCTCTATCTAAGGATTCTATATTTTCTCCCTAACTCCATTTGTATTTTTATTAAATTTTTTGATATTCAGTACATCTTGTCTTAATTACTTTCATAGTTAGAAATTTGTTCTTTTAGCTATTATTATCATATTTTAAGGTCATCTAGTCAAATAGACATTATGTTTGAATCCTTATACATATATTGGTCAATATCCCATATCATCATCATATTTTGTAGGTTTTCCAAGTCCTAAAATCCATTTTACTACATATACAAGTGAAAGCACTACCATATTATAGTATCAACGGTGCTATTACTTTCTATTTTTCTATCATAAAGGTTCTAAATCTTGTAGTTTGTCAAAATTATATCCATAAGCCAAAGCATAACCCACTAGAAATATTATCACTAGTGTTGCTAACATTTTCACTAGCATCAACTCCCTATAGTGCTTCTACTATTTTTTTATCATTTATTTTTTTTTAACTTTTCTATCTTTTCAGTTTCTTGGAATAGGGGTTTTATTGAGACAAACTCCTTAAAATCATGGCAATTTTTAGTTTATCTGTGTGTAGGTACCATGAGAAATAGGATACAAATAAATAATAATAATTTATTCACATTTTTAGATGAAAGCATCATTGGTTCAATGGTTTCACCATCATTTTTTCTTTTGCAACATTTTTTCAAGTTGGGAACAAAAATAGGCTCTCCATAATTCTTTGTCATTTTAGCTTAGATTAAATTTAGTAGGTAAGACTAGGTCTATTTTCTTTGATTATAGTTGGTAAAACTTTAAAATAAAAATATATAATATTAGGAAAAATCATCTTTTTTCACTTTATTAATTAAAGTAAATACTTAGATTAATATCTTGCATTTACATAGAATGTTGATTTGCATGTATATTAGACCCTACCTATCACATTAAAAGTCTCTTAAGTCTTGTCTAAAAAAAAAGAGATTTTTCTCATAATTGTCACCAAAATGAAAAATCACATAGAATTATAACTTATTAGTCTACATTTTTTATATAGCATTCTTAGCCTAATATAGTTATTATTTCAAATGTTTATAAATTCCTTACTAAGGAAAAGTATCTTAAATAGAATCTTCCAAAAATGTAGGTGTTTTCGAACTAAAACTATAAAATTAGACCTAACAAAACTTCCCCTATCCATTTGAAGTGATGAAGTAGACCTAATACAACATGGTGATAGAGGATATAGCATGCCTCTTCCTATCCCCATGTGGTGACCTTTTGCATCAATCTACATTTTTGTGAACATGATGTAAACACTATATAGGTCCTAAGATTACCTTTTGACCTACTTACTTAATTTGAACTTAAAATATGTCAGATAAGCTATAAGCAAGATCACTGAAAGCTTACCCACATTATATTAAGTTATATGAATATATATTGTAATAACTAAACAAAATTGCTAGTCCTTCTACGAAACATATTGATTCCTTGAGTAGTCAACATACAAACTATTTAGTTATGTTGGGTATATAGCAAGCCTAGACTGCTAGTTGTCCATATAGGGTATCATGCATGCTTATGCCAAATAGTGAGTATATCACAATAGGCTATTGGAAGACATAAGGAGGAGTTAATTACCCCTTGTATATCAATATTATCCATGTATCATTGGTCTCCCATGTATCAGTTCATCTCTCACATACAAATGGGTATACTGAAAGGGGTTAGGTGTATAGGAAGACTTCAAAATATAGGGATGCCTTTGAGGTATATAGGTTATATTAGGTATATAGAGGCAATATGATATAAGGTGTTATGAAGACCTTTTTTCTTCTTTTAAATGATTCTTAATACAACTAAAATATTAATTAATCCTATTTTCTCACTAATCCTTAAAACCATGAGATAATATATAGTCCCCTAGCATTTCTCACTAAATGGCTAGTCATCTTGATCCTCTTGAAGAGGACTAGAATGAAGATTTAATCCATTATAACATAACTTTAATCAAGAAGAGGAGTTATTATCTCCTCCATATTCTTTAATCCTTGTCTAAGAAGAGGATGGAAAATTAATTTTCTAGTTTTCAACCCATATGATCCACTTCCTGCAAAATCATAAGGTAGTGGTGGAGACATTATTTACGGAGGCTAGTGAGTACTAATATGTGCCTATAGAGGCCACTTAATTTTTGGATTCACCCCAACATCCAAACTTTTTTCCCTTATACTTAAATCAAATGGACCAATCTTTTTTATTTGTTAATGTCACCATGTCAACACTAAATGCATCAACCGCTAATATTGTCAATCCAATCCCGCAAACTAGAACAACAAAAATGAATAGCATGAAACAAGTTTCTCCTCAAATACAATTGGTACAACACCCATCCATACCTACCCTTTAATATTTACTATAGGTAAGCTCTAGCTATTATGTATCTCAACATATTGGGACTAACCACAACTCTAATCCAAATGATTCTACTTATGTTCTATTTACAACATCAATATCTAATCTTAATCCTAGTTCATAGTATGTCATTTTTCATAAAAATACTATCTTAATCACATAATTTATAAATTTTATAGTAGACAATATTCTAATCTATCAATCTCTCATCCACAATTCACTAGCCAAGCAACTTCTCTAATTTTCAATATTTTGAAAATCAATTATTTAATGCCAATCCTACATCACATTTATAAATATATCATCTATAATACCAAGAATATTATAAATAAATACATTATATTTCACAACACATATTTCAATAATTATCACAACATATGTATTTCATCTAATAATCATAGTCCAATTCAATCCTTACAGATCTTCAATCTCTACTAACTCAACTAGAGCAGCTGAAATAGCAAATGGACATTACCCAAGGGTCATCCTCTAGAAAAAAGTATTCCTATGATGGCCTATGTAACTATAACTCATATATTTAAAGTAATTTATCCTTTTCTCTAAACATTTAAGCTCCTAATTTTAGATGTATAAGTGGAAAGAAAACCCCATTAACCATCCTAGGTTATTTAGAATTATATAGAAGTTTTTCCTATAGACTTGCTTCACTCCAAGGAAACTTAGTCAAAAAATGGTATGATATAGAGAGTATAGTAAAAAGGAACTTCCAACCTTAAATCAAAAGGAAAGATATCCAAAGAAAATGTAGACAAGGTCAAAAGTTGTGTCAAACATTAGATCTACCATCTATACTTAATGCTCATCTTTCACCCAAATTGGTTGCATCCAACGTGTTAAGGTCTATGGGCCAGTTATTTTCAATCCAATGGTTTCCATGGTCCTTTAGATGAAGGATAAAATATAAAATAATATAAGGCTCTAATAAATCCTAAATCCAAACACATGGTGACCAGTCATGGACCAAGGAGGAAAGTGTCAATGATCAAATGATGAAGGTTTGCCATTGGCCAAAGGAGGTTCCACATCACCAAAACACATGGAAGCCACATGTGCAAGGTGGGAAGTAGGTAAATTTTAAATTAAAGGGACCACCCACCATTTTCCACAAATATTAACCTTCATGACCAAGCCTATCAGAGCCAACAACGTGTCAATTATTATAACCACCCACCATACGCGTGATCCTACTTTGCCAATCTACACTAGTCAAGAAGGCCATACTTGTTGCATGATAAAGGTGATGCATTCCATGATAAGCATAGTAGAAAAATAATGTCACAACCACCCCAACATAGCAATAAAGAGATAGGCCATTAAAAAATAATCATTCAAAAACCTAAAAGTTTTCAATATTTATGGCCCTAGATCTAGAGATCTCAAGGTTGCTATTCCCATTTGTAGAAGCATTTTGGTTGTAGATAAAAGGATAATTTTCATAGAAATTCATAGGGAAGGAACCCTCCTCTCAGCTTACAAATATGCCCAAAATTTATTGTAAATGCATTGGGAGTTGTCTTCCCATGCTTGGTACACAACCTTGTAGGCTCTTCCTTTTGATCATAATAAGCTAAGCTTGAACCTTGGTCCAATTTCTAAGGAGAATAAAACCCTCTAGGCCTCATTGTCTTGTAATAATTTCTATCATGTTAATGGAAGTCATGACTAATTTCTCTCTTAATTCCTTTATTTAATTTTTTTTGAATTCATGGAAATGTGTTCGTTTGGTTGTGCTCACATAGTCATAGGACTATGTATTTTTAATCATTTATGGCCACTTGTTATTTTTTAGAAGCAGGGATATTAATTCTTTGGCACATTGCCCTTGTAGCTTAGGTTTTAATTTTATACAAGTATTTAATTTTTGTATTTTTACTTTCATTACAATTCCTTTCCTTGTTTTTTCCCTTGACCATAAACTATGGAGGTCACTATGTGTCAAGGATTAATTCTTATGAGGATCTAGCCTTGATTTGAAACCTCAAAGGTTTCCCTATAGGTTTTCTCCCATCTATGGTGCTTACTACTATTTTTCTCTACATAATGTATAAATGCATTTGACTTGTTGGGCCTTCCACCCAAACTGGCAGGTGCATTCAAAGATGACAATAGTTTATCTAGCATGCCCAGTAGGACAAAATTCTATGTTCAACCCATGAATATTGAAGAGTTATTGTTGTGACTCTAGTGAAGGTCATAGTCCACCTACTTGAAGTGAAGCATCAAAAAATTCACTCAATGACTCTATTTTATGACTCTACTTGAAAAAATAAATACCTTCAAGACGTTATCTAATAAATATAAACTAAAATTTTGGTGGGGTCTCTATCTCATGATATTGTTGCAAAACAATTCCTCCACTTGTAAACTTTATTCTTAAAAGGAAGGGCTAAAAATTATATGAGAAAAAGACCTATAATAAGATCCTTTACCTGAGCTAATTAGTAAGAGCTAGTGCTACCACTAAACCAAAGACAAAGAAGGAGGAACCAACAATGCAATATGGTAGTTGTAGGACATCATCATCCCAAAATAATTTGACATGGAATTATAGAGGTCCCTTGATTCCACAATTTTCCTTGGATGTATAAGACTTTATTCCCACCTCAATGATAAAGTACTTATCTTACTTCTTGGGAGAATATGATGTCACTCCAATAGAACACTTGCAATACCAGGTGAGCTTTTGTGTATTGCATTTCATTGAAAATCAAGATATATATTTTAGGCTATTGGTGGATTATATATAAGGGATAACTTGTGAATGGTACATTAGCCTCATCCCATAATCAGTTGGAATCTAGGATTATTTGGTGGAGCTCTTGATAAATATATTTGGAGAGAAGGCAGATGGAGCATCTCTCCTAGAATAATTCTCAACCATTAAGAGGGTACCTACAAGGACAATGGACCATTTCAATGTTTGATTCTAGAGGACTTGGCAAAGTATTCCCAATGAGATCCAACCACTTTTGCATATGCCATTTATTTACTATCTAAAAGCTTTCAATTTTAAGATTTCTATGGTGGTCAAGGGTGATAATTCACTATCGAAGGCCTATGAAATATCTATTTAAGAAAAAATGACCTAATTCAAATATGAAGGCTAGACCCTATACCACTTTCATTATTATTTCCTTCCATCCAAACCTCTTCTGATTCCTCTCTAACCTTACAACCTACCACCAGTTTGACTCATCTTGTTGTGTACTCAGAGAAAAATCAAGTTTTCTCTCCTCTAGATGCCAAAATGGATGAATTATTCAAAACTATGAGGACCCTCTCTAATGACATCACAACCTTAAATAGGAAATATAATATCCAAATATTCCCCTATTAGAGTTATCTAAAGCCTTATTTTCAATAGGAAAACCCACATTTTTTATTACCTTCGACTGGGTACCATAAGCTTCCATCTTTAGACAACAATCATATAGTCATTATTAGACCCAAACTTAGCATATAGTACCCATATTAGTCTGAATTAAACAAAAACCTACAATAATATTTAGGAACTTTTCACCACTCATAACAACTATGTTGAAGATCCTAGCGTTTGGTACTATCCTACTTCCAACTATCCTTCTTCTAACTATTATGTCGAAATAAAATATCAAGTTGTTAGGACATCCCATTTTGACTACAATATTACATGTTATATTCATTTGAAAATCCCAATGCTAAGTTTATAATCTAACACTCAATTTTTAACCATCCCATTAGCTACCAATTCCCTAACTTTGGATCACACCTTTCTTACCTAGGATAAAGCAGAATTATACATTGTATCAAATGAAGCAAGCCCCTCAAGTAGGTCATAATTCTAATTGAATTATAAAATTTTAGCTAAGAGGAGGTATATTAAATATTAGGTAGTAACAAGCCCAAGAGATGCTATACGTCAAAGGAGAGAAGTGGATAATCAAAGGACCCCTCTAGCACAAGTTGCACTAGAAATCTAGGCTTGAGAAGTCCTGATAGTTACAATATTGACTCCTGAGCATCCAAGGAAACATGTTTCAAATCCATCGAGGTCATCTCCAATGGTATAAAGTACCAAAATTTTGATAACATCAAGCATTTTCAATATCCCTTTTTGTAAGATACTTCAATATGGTCAAGCATTGAACGAAGTCAAGTATAACCATACCTCTTTGGGATATCCTCTCTATTCTAGAATAGATGAAGAATTTGGAAGAAGCCTTGAAGTAGAAGGAGTTGTGCAGACAAGGTATGCCTATCATGCTATAAATTTCAGGTCTAGATCGTAGCATTCCCAAGCCTATACCATTATATCTAACCTTGAAATATGAAGACTAGTTGATACATAATTGCCTTGCTGACTTAGGGTCCAACACATTACTTATGCTAAAAAAGGTATCATAGGTGCTTGGCTTATCTCTCAAGCATACCAAGAACATGGTGGTGTAGTTATATGACCCTTTAGTGCCAGTATTGAGTCTAATTCATGATATTTCTTTGGCACTCCAAGCATACCTTGACTTGATGATTTGTTAAGACATAACAATGATCGATATCCTAGCCACATTTGGAACATACCTCTTGAGATAATTCATTAATAATATTAGAAGATACCTATCACTAGAATGGACTCTCATGTTTCTTTAAACTAGGTATAGGACTAAGTTCAAAATCCCATTGAAGTTACTCCACATCTACCACATAGATAAAATTTCCACTAAGAAGAGTGAAGAGGGGTAGGCCTACTTGATAGAAGAGGACTTGTCAAAATTTGACTACCTTATGGACGAGGTGAATCCATACATTCTCGATGACTATCTGGAGCAATAGATCATCGAGAGATCAAATTCTAGCAAAAAATTAAAACTAGCTAGTATAGGGTGATCTATCACCAAGTAGTCATCTATACATGTCATACATATTGTATATAGCTAAAACTTTTAGAAGAATGATAAAAAAATATATTTGACACAAAATAAGTCAAGGATTGCAAAGTCAAAACTCAAAATAGTCCATACCACCCATCCAATTATAAGGAGATGTTTTTGCACAAGGAAACCTAGCATAATTTTATAAAATAATGGCAAATAAAAGGTTCCATCTAACATTCAATCAGAGCTCATCCATAGGCAACAATACACTGCCCTAACATTTACAAAGGCTTACAATATAATTTGATCAATTTCCAATATGTTACTAGGGAGATGTGCTCTCACTAGTTACCATAAGATGGATCTTTGAAGGATACGTTGAATAATACATAAGGAAAAAATGTTAAATACAAAAATGGATGATAAAGATCCTCACAACAAGATTAGGTTAGACTCCTAAATGATGAATAAGCACAAGAGGAGACAATTGCACAAGTCAAATCTACTAATAACAACTATGTCATGGAAAAAATCTTTATAATAATCACATGCTTCATAAGATTACCACCACATATAAAACTAATCAAGCCTCTACCAATATGACTTCTTGGGAGGGTCGAATCCCATCAATAAGAAAAGCTGACAAATTGAAAACTTCAAAGACAAAGGAAGTCTATATAAGAAATGCCTTCCCTGTTGTGCCTTCCAAACCATTATTTAAGATAGATTATGTTTAAAATTATATGATCATCCAAATCCCCATCTATAGACACAAAAATGATGCCAAATATTCCAACAAAGGTAGGATTTCAAAAGAAGTTAGCAAACTTAAAACTCCCTATGCTATGAGGCTATGCTGACCCACTGAATGAAGACCTTCAACCTTCCCAATGGTAGCTAATCTAAGTATTGCTATGGATAAGAGCCTCAAAACTCTTCCCAAAATATCTAAAAGAGCTCTACCCGTAGCAATACCCATTTTCATCCCATTGTTGTAAGCCCTCCCATTGCTTGGGTGTATTGGATCGAAAGTTGAATCCTCTCTAGTTTGTGATTGGGTTCTCTATTCCATGGGGCCATTACCAAAGCAATATCAGTAGAACCTCAATGAGTTAAAAACTCAAGAGTGTTATAAATTTGAGTTATTGTATGTTGTCATTGATGTCACATGGATCATTGATGTCACATGGAACACATTGAGTTTTGATGGCCAAATGATATTTTGGAAAGCATGGATAAATACAGGGTTTTTGTGAAAACCAAGGTAGGAAAAATAAAAGGTTTTATTTAAAACCATAGATGGTATATTTGAACTAGGTTTTTCTTAAAACCCAAGTTGGACTTTCGTTTCGTCAAAAAATGTGCCCTGGTGATGGAGATATTAATTTTTAATATTTAGTTTAAATTTTAATTATTTAAAATTTAATTTTAAATTTAAAATTAAATATGCAAGATTTTTGCTGATGTCATAAAAAATAATAAGGAGGCTATATAAAGGGTATATCTAAGGTTCATAAACTAAGGCTTGCTCATGGTTAATAATCATTGGCTAAGCATCCGAATTAAGCTCGTGCGAAAATATTTTAGAAAGCAGAAGCAACGAATAAACGAAGGTTGGTCAAAGTCCAAAGTCATCATGGGCAGAGTGGCACATTGGCAATTGGCTTTTGGCTAAGGTGTGTGGTAGCACAAATTTCAAGGTTTTGAATTCCCTTGACTGCATTCGAAAGACATTGGAATAAAAGCGCTTGAAGCGCTTTTGATTTATAGAAAGGGAAGAAAGGTTTTAAGGCACGTGCCTTTCCCTTTCGAATGAGTGGCTAGCTCATGTTGCAACATTAGCCGCAACTAAGGCACTCATGGTGTGGGAAAGTCATGGGTTCAAATCCCCTTGAGGAGGTAAATACGATTTTGCTCTAATTAATTTTTTTAAGCCCAAAGTTGGAGTTATAAGGTGGCTAGGAATAATTAAAGATTTTAATTAATTTTTTTTTTATATAAGGGTTGTGATTATTATTTCAAAGGTGGATGAGTTGTAGATTTAATTTGATGTTCATGAAATTGAGAATTAAGATTTACGAGAAATAAGGAGTTGTTATAAAATAATTTCTGAGAGGTTTATTGATTATTATTCTGATAAGGATTTTTTCTAAAAAAAGGACTTTGGTGGATGTGTTTATAAGGTTGGAGTAAAAAGGTGTAAATTGAGTTATGCTTTATCTTGTGATAATTATTTGAAGTCCACTAACCCTTATTGAGATTGGAAAGGAAAGTTGTGTTTAGTGTGGTAGATTTTGTGGACAACTTCTTGGCATCAAAAAGGTATGGGCACATTCTCCTATTGATTTTTTATGGTGGTTGATTTCTGAAATATCATTGGAATGAAAAGGATTTATTGTGGTTTTCTTTTCGAAAGTGGTTGGTTGAATGCTTCAAGGTTTTTTGGTTTGAGAGTTGTGTTTAAACCTTGTTTTATAAGCATAGTTGTTGAAGCCCATTGGTTATGTAAAGAACTTGAAAATAACATGAGTATCATTATTATGTGATATTTGTGGTTGAGCATTGTTGGAAACATTTGGGTTGGTTGATACATGATTGGACTAGGGTTTTGTGAGAAAGAGTTATCCCTTTTGGTGATTGGTTGAGTTGAGTTGATTGAACCTAGTCAAGTGAGTGTGTGAGGTGATTGTTCAAGTCCCATAAAACAAACTATTCTATAATTCTGATTTGAGTTGAGATTGAGCTTAGAACATATTGAGTCTCTAACAATTCTCATTATGCTTCTATGAGTTGACTTGAGTTGAGATTGATTTGAGTTGAGTTGATTCAAGATCATTGTGGATCATTATTGTCATCCATTGTTGAGTGCATTGCCATTCATTTTTGAGTTCATATTTGAGCCTTGCCTTCATAGATTTATGGATGAGAATTGAGTAGTACTTGAGCATGATTGATTAAGGCTCTGAAAAGGGCTTTGGGATAGATTTCTAGACAGATTTGTGGTAGTTTGTGTATGATTGATTGAGCCTTTGAGAAGGCTTTGTGGATAGTTTTTAGGATAGCTTTGTGGACATTTTTAGACATATTTGTGGATAGATTTGGAATAGATTTTGATGAGGTTATGAGTGAGCCTATTGAGCAGAGTTGAGTAAGTTCTTGGTGAGCTTGCTAGAGCAGTTTTGAAAAAGTTCTTAGTGAGCTTGTTGGAGCATATTTGAGCAATTTCTTGGTGAGCTTGCTAGAGAATATTTAGACAAGTTCTTAGTGAGCTTGTTGGAGCAAATTTGAGCAAGTTATTGGTGATTTTGCTAGAGCATATTTGTACAAGTTCTTAGTGATATTGTTGGAGAAAATTTGAGCAAGTTATGTGTGAGCTTGTTGAGAAGTTTTGGACAAGTTCTATGTGAGCTTGTTATGCAGATTTGGACAAGTTCTGTGTGAGCTTGTTATTTCCTAGATTTGAGTTGATCAAATAAATTTAGACAAGTTTTGTGTGAGCTTGTTGAGCAATTTTGGACAAGTTATGTGTGAGCTTGTTATGCAGATTTGGACAAGTTCTGTGTGAGCTTGTTATTGCCTATATTTGAGCAGATCAAAGAAATCATTGTATTGGATAAGTATCCTTATTTCTGTGTGAAATATTATAAGGAGATTATCTTGTGGAGTACCCCACATTGGGGGAACCATGTTAAATCTTGTGTCTCAATTGTGTATGGTGACTTGTGCTCTTGCTTACTATTGTTATCTGAGTTATTAATGCACACTACTATATTTGGTTATTACAATTAAGGACATTAATTGATATTGGTTTGGAAAGAAAGTAAAAAGTGATCTTATACTATTCACCTCCCCCTCTCAGTATAAGCTTGTGTTATTCAAAGAGCAAATAAAATGATAATAAGGATATAAGGTGGACAAGAAAGGAATTTATATCATCCAAGAAAGCATACAATCTCATGGAAATTTAAGAATCAAAAGAGGATTTGGGTTGCAAAACTTCTATAGATTGTATAGAATTCTTGGCCTACAAAAGGGTCACTCCAATCATGGCTGACATAGAAAGATCCCTCTAAAATCTAAAAAACCCTAAAGTTTTCATAAGGATTCAAAAGGGAGGCAAAAGGGGGGGGGAAGTCAGCCTGATCATACAAGGAAAAAAACCTATGAACACTCTTTAAATGAAAGAGCCATGGAATTATACATAATGACATCAAAGTTTAGGCAAGAAATTTACACCAAAAATGAATGGGATCACTCAAATTTCTCCTCATCCAAAGAATTTAAAGGTAATTTTCTAGGTCCCATAGCAAGGAAGCACCATTAGAAGAAATGGGCTCCTAGAAGGTATATCAATGTAAAAGAAGCATTATACCTCTTTCACTTTCCAAATTTTGATTACCCTAATTTTTGGCTTCCAATTTTGATTCCATTCCCAAGGACAAGGTAATAATTCTAGGTTCACTCCCTCTTCAATAGTCTAAAAGTCCCTAGGAACCACCAAAGTTGTAGGGATGTTTTACCTATATATCCACTTCACTCCAAGGAATATTAGTCAAAAGTAGGAGAGCTAGAGAGCATAGTCAAAAGGCACTTCCCACCTTCAATCAAAAGAAAATTGCTCCCAAGAAAAGGTGGACAATCTTAGAAGCCACATCAATCATTAAATATTCCATTTATGGTCGACACTCATATTTCACCCAAATTGACCTTATAAAGGGTGCTAAGGCTTGTGGGTCATTTTTTTTCAATCCAAAAATCTATGTAGTCCCTCTAATGGAGGATAGCATGGAAAAGAAGATAAGGCTCTAAAAAATCCTAGAGCCAAACATGTGGCAACTAGTAGGGAGCTCAAGGAACAAAGTGCTAATGCTCAAACAATAAAGGCCCACCATTGGTCAAAGAATATTCCACATCATACAAGAACACATGGCATCCACATGCACAAGGAGGGGAGTAGGTGAATGATCATTTAAAACGACCGCCTACCATTAGCCACAAATATTGACTTTCATCAAAAAGCCTCTTCAAGTCAACTTTGTGTCAGCCATGATAATTGTTGGAACCGATTCTTGCATCCATAGGATTTGATTGTCACGCTGCAAAAATCTATTTGAAACCAATGAGCTATTACAGGCTCTAGTCAACCTGCCTCTTTGTTTGATAAAAACATGAATATTGCTAAAGGAAAACTACAGAACGGGTAAGGAAACCCCAATGGTAATTATGTAGTAAATCGTTGATTATGCGCTCTATATTAATGTAACACTATATATATTGAAATGACCAAGCAAGAAAATAACCAATTGTTATGCCTTATGTAGACCGGTGCCTAGATTCATTGGGCTGTTATAGCAATTTAACAACAATTTTGACATGAACAGAGAGAAGGGGGAAAAGAAAATTGGCGCTCTTAGACTTATTCGAATATCGTAATAAAACTAAAAGTTAACCAATGAAAGAAACATATATAATGCATTCAAATAATGTAATCCATTACACAGTGACACATAGTACCGAGACAAAGATATAATAGGAATGAAACTCAGAATTGTATTGATTTCATAAAATATTACATGCAGAGTGGGTAGGATGCCTTTTAACTCTATTTTTCTCAAAGAAATACATCAATACAATGAAGAAGACTCTGTTCAAATAATGTAACAAGTCTCTCCTACTCTCCTTGTTCCAATCTGGTAATAGTAGAGTCTCTGAATCTTAGGCTCAATAGGACAGGAAATAATCTCAGCTTCTTGAGCACTTTCCTATCAAAATCATGCACAGTAAAGGGAAGAAAGAAGAATGAGAAAAATAGACATAAAAGGGAGATACAACAACACAAATCTAAAGGGCACTCAAGTATACCTCTTAGCAAAAATGCTATTCTCTAATTGCTTGATGTTGAATATGAACCTGTCTACTTCCTTTTATAGTTGTTGGTTCTTGATTCTATTATTTTTGGTTTGGTTCTAGCCTTACACTTGTCAGAATCTAATTGAACCTATTATGTATGTTTTCCAGCTGGTGCAAATCTGAACTGATCGTCATGGTCTGTTCTTGGGCTGAAGGGAGCTCTTTCGCTGAATAATTTGGCCATTTTGTTCTCTTGTTGGCCCTAGAAACTAAGGATTCATTATCATATTTTTTCTTTTTGTTTTGCTTGTCCTGGTCACTATGATCTGTTGTTAAGGGTTGACCAAGCTGTTATCATGAATTTTAGACGAAGGACGGAGGGGGACCCGACATGATGGTGAAGACAAGGGGTGGCGTGCCAGTGGTAAATGGATGGAATAGCATTGATCACGTGATAGAGTGAAGGGTGAAAAGAGGAAAGGGGATGATTTCACACAATGGAAGGTGGTGAGATGGCGCAATGTTAGGAAAAATATCAGGATGGTTAAGGAAGAAGGCCTAGAAAGAGGGAGGTAGTGATAAGTAGGAGGAAGGTGGGAATGGAAAACAAGATTTGGAAGCATCTATAAGCTACTTCCATAACTATACTCCTTAGAGTGTTCCCCTCATAACTATATTTCATCGAAGCGTGGATTGAATGACTTTTTGCAAGTCTAAACCATGTTTTTTTCCTCACGCGCCTTCTTCACCTTAAGTATTTGCAGAACAAAAAATGAATACATTTATATTCTTTGTACTCCATTATTTTTCTTACTGATGTCTTTTAGCTCTCCCTTACGTTCCCTATTTATAAGTTGTGACTGATGAGCTTTTGAGTAAGATTATTTTAATCTTTATCATTTTTAGTGAATTTGTATGGCTTGATTGCATGCTTGAGCATCAAGATTTATCTTTTGGTCAGTAAAATTGCTCCTTATCAAGGTACTATCCATGGGATTTATTCTGATTGCTCGAATCTTTCCTTCCTTGGGTATCATCTGGACTCACATTGTTGGTGTGTACTAATTATTCAGCTTCATCTCAGTTGTTGATTTTCATATCATCCCTCGGTGTACCTTGTTGAAGAGTGAGTCACTTTTTTTCTTTCTACCTCGATATATATTTAGGGTATTTTTGTGAAGTGATCGTATTTCCCTTGGAGTTTAGACTATCAAATCTTCCTTTTGGAGGAGTTTGCCAATTTTGTTGGTTTATGATCGGATCATGGTTGGTTCTAACCGAGTACAAATATTTAGTTGACCATATATACATCGTTCTCCTTGATTCCTTTTACATGGCTTAGATCAATCCATTGTCATTGGATCAACCTTTGTTCCATCGCTTCCTTGGATATTTTACAACCTATGGGTTAGATAGCTGAAAGAAACATGCTTCGAAACTTCTTTGTTTAGTATTGACTTAATCAAGATAAATGTGGTGATTAATAACGTGTTAGGGCTCTTGTTAAATGTGGTTAAAAATTTAATCAAATGTTGATTTAGGCTTACCATTTGATTTACCTTTAAAGCATGCGTCGTCATTGGATTATTTTGAGATGGAGCGCATCCGTTGGATTATTCAGAAGACACCCGTTGGGTTAGCCCTGCTCGTATATTTTTATTTTGACTTTGACTCGATCGTTATCATCGGATATTTTATCCTCAATGGAGCGCTATCGTTGGATTTTCATGGTCGATTCATTACTTAAATCTTTGATTTGTGCGCTGTCATTGGATCTCGAGGAGGGTTAACGCAACTGTTGATGTCTAAGAACCTGCATGATTGTTAGTCTACTACTTTATATAAACATGTGCCAGGTTAATCAGATTAATCATGTTTATAAGGTTGAAAACTCCTGGTTAGTGATGCTTAGACCCAAAGTTAATACAATGCATTAAAATAATGTAGTCCATTTACCCAAGTTAATCTAGTGATTAAAACCTTAATAATATTGTATTAAACACAACCATTTGTATAATTGGATCATTTCTCTATGTGCTCACCGTTAGATCATACCATGATGGGGGCACGATCGTTAGATTCCCCGTATATGCACAAGGTTTAGAAAAATGGAAGGGGGAAAATTATCCCTGTATCAACCTTTATAAAACCTGATTAAATGCTTTACTTAGCCTTAATAATGCATTTTAATTATGTATTTGACCAAAACCTTGTGAGTTACCCTTCAACCATTTTTAACAAGGCGCAATCATCGGATTAAATGTTTGATCAAGCGCCACCGTCCGATTTCTTCGATCCTTCATCGGGGTGCTTTATTGCATTTGGGCGCATCCATCCGATTTTATCTTCAATAGAGTGCAACCGTCGGATTTCCTGCAACCTGCATACTCGATAGCCGAAAAGGGTGCATCATTATATTTAATTAATCTTGGTTAAACCGAAAGGGGTAATTTTAGCAACGTATTTATACCCTCACTAAATACGTAATTAATCTTGGCTTTACCTTTGTTTTCTGATATCATACCATTTCCTCGTTTGGGTTTCGATTTTGGTGCGACCATCGGATCTCGATCGTTGTTGGCACGACTGTTGATCTCGATAAACCTACGAGGTTAGTTACCAAGGGGCACATGATTTTAAAATTTGATTAAGCCAGAAAGGGGGAAATTATCTGATGTGTTAGACCCTCACTAATCTCATTTAATATATTTAATTAATCTCATGGGGTATTTTACCTTTTTGATGCACCTTTTGTGAGAGTGCCACCGTCGAATTAGATCTAGATCGAGCGCTATCATCGGATTTGTCCAATTAGCTCGATGTTTAATTCAATGGGATGCATTTTTAAACCTTAATTCTTTTGACCATAGTATTTTAAAGCAGTGTTTAATTAAATCAAGCGCATCCAATGTTGGTTTTTTTCTTTTTTGAAGTGCTATCATTAGATTTTGCAAAGTAAAACATCATTTAATCCAAATCACCACTTCTAAACTTAGGCTATTCATGATATTTATAATTTAACCTCGCCACTAGGAGCGTTGTCGTTGGATTTAGACCTCGGTGGAATGCTACCATTAGATCTGCATGGTTAAGGGGTGCATGAATTAAACAAATGCAAACCTTAGGTTTAGATATTTTCCATGAACATTTGACCAGATCAATTATTCATTGATTACTTTATTAACATGCATCCATCCGATTTGGGAGGATTCGGGCGCAACCTTAGATTTAACTCAAATATGCTTGATTTTTAATGAAAGGGGGTGCATACCCTCAAGCCTTAGAAATTTTTTTGACATTACTTATGCTTTTCGGGCTTTAGACCAAGGTATTTGATTAATTTTTCTCTTTAATTTTGAATACCTTAGGATTTAGAGATTCATCATTTGATTTAAGTCCAAGGGAGACTTTATTTATTTGGAAGACTAAACCTTGTATTTCAATGGTCAGATTTCATTTAAAGGGACTGACTTTGGCAACCCTAAGATATATCAATTCTTCAAAGGTGCACATGACATCAATGTTTAAGATTGAACTCATGGAAAACCAACTTCTCTAATAAGATGCAAAGTGACTAGCTATGCTTGCTTATTTTGATGAAACCAAAAAATTTAAATTTGGGGGTTTCAAAGTTTGAGTCAAATTTGGCTCCAACATAGGCTCTATGGGACAATGTGTTGAAAACATGAGGCACTTGAGAACCACAAAATCTCCTGGTTTTATTTGCAAAAATTGGATAAAAATTCAAATCATCAAGGCTGATAAACAAAACTTAAAAACAACAAAACATTACAATTTTTAAAACTAAAAAATTGTACAAGTGACAGGACATCAGAGTCAGAGAGTATTGAAAAACTATAATTTCCTTTTATTCACTTTTTAGAAAAAATAGGGCCAAAATTTTAGAAACAGATGAGCTTTTGAGATATATTGTAATGCTTGTTCTAGCTAAGTTATAAGATATGATTACACAAAATTTGTCAAAAACCTTTTGCTCCATCATGTTTAAGCCCATGTGTGTGTTTGTGCATTTATTTTGATTTCTAAGTCTTTCAGAACTTTGCCATATCTGAGAAAAATAGTTAAGCCTAATATGTGATTTCACTCTTAAAAAATTTTCACCATTCTGCAGGGCTCCACTTATCGATCAAGCGTCTATAGCCTCGGTGGAGTTGCTTCTAATCCCATCTGGTTTTACCCTACTTCCAGTCAGGCGTCTATAGCCCCGGTAGAGGTTTTCCAAGATATTTTAGGTAGTGACTCAATTTTACTTTATTGTAATTTTTCTTTCTTTTTTGAGAAGTATTTGATATAAGTAAATTGTGCAAAGAGTATGCCTGAGTTGAGGATTAGTTTTTGGCTAAAAGGATGAGTGTAATTATTTTTAGCTTAACCACCCTCTCAAATATAACTTGGATCTTTGGACCTTTGAAGTCACTTTAAGTATCATTTGTAATGTGAGGCTTTTGACATGATGTCTCAATCAACTCTGTTTTCATTCTGTTTTATCTCATATCAAATAACCATTGCATAAACACTCATATTTGAAAGATTGTAAATCTCATCATAGTCTAAAATAAATCTCCTTTTTCCTTATTATTTTTGGTGGAATCAATAGTAATGTATACTCATCAAACTAAGAATATCATGTGTACATCAACTCAGAATTATGCTAACAACAAAAGGAAAGCTTATCTAGTACAGAAAAATAACAAAATACATCACTCTGTTTTTGGGGTTTTTGTTTTTCCACTTACTTTTTCTCTTTTTTTTTATTCACCTTCAATAGGGGTTGTACATTTTGAGGTGTTGGCCATTAATAGGGATAGCCATTATTTCTCCCTGCAAGGTCTGCAATTTGTATGTATTCTGCCCTATAACATGGGCTATCTGGTATGGACCAATCCATTTAGGTTCAAATTTACCCTTTTCACCATGCTTATCATTTTTAGGATCCCAATAGATGACTATATCTCCTTGATAAAAAGGAGTACCCTTGGCTTTCTTATTAAATAATTTCATAGTTTTCTGGGTTTGTTCCATCATTCTATTAAGGGTCTCTCTTCTTTGCTCTTCTAATAGGACAATTTGGTCAAGCCTTCTCTGTATGGGATTGGGGTCTTCATGGTCTTGCAATAAGAGGGAAAGTGCCAATTTTTCTATTCTTGAAGGTAATAAGGCTTTCTCTCCATAAACCATCTCATAGGGGGTTCTTCCTGTGTTTCTTTTTACAGACAACCTATCAGCCCATAGAGCAAATTTAAGTTCATTGTCCCACCCTCTTTTGTTCTTTCCTAATGACCTTTTTATTCTAGTTATTACATTCTTATTTGATGACTCAGCTAGACCATTTCCTTGGGGGATAATAATTTGTAGAATGGGATAATTCAATTCCATATTCAACACAAAATTCTACCATTTCATATGAAACAAAATACTGTGCATTATCTATAACCAATTTTTGAGGAACTCCAAACCTGGTCAAAATGTTCTCTTCCAAGAATTTGATGATAGTGGTAGTAGTGGATGTTCTCAAGGGTGCAACTTCTACCCACTTTGTAAAGTAATCTATTGCAGTTATGATCCACTTGTGTTGACCAGATGAATTAGGTTTGATATCTCCAATTAAATCAATACCCCATTGGGTGAATGGTGCTTCAATGATTATTGGCTTGAGGGGCATGGCTGTTAGCTGCTTCTTTCCTGCAAAAACCTGGTAGTTATGACAGTTCCTAACATATTTATATACATATTTGAAAATGGAAGGCCAATAATATCCTTCTCTCATAATTTTATTAGTTGTAGCTCTTGGAGAAAAATGTCCTCCACAAAAACCATCATGGAATTCATTGATTATTTCTGGGACTTCACTTTCATATAAATAGACTAATAATACTCCATCAGGGTGTTTCCAATATAGCACATCATCCTGCATATAATATTTTTGGGCTTGAAGCTTGATTGACCTCATTCTATTTGTTGACATATCTTTAGGGAATGATAGGGTTTGTAGGTATGACAAAATTTCCTCATACCATTTGCATTTGGTATTATTTATTCTTCTAACATCATATGCCTCATCTATTGTGAGAACATTTTCAAATCCTTCTTCTTCTTTGTTAGCCAACAGTTTAGCCAAACCTTGCCCTTTGACAATTTTAACTATTTTGAATTTAGCATCATACTATAGAAGCTTTACCATCCATCTTTCTGGTCTTCCTAATGGCTCTGATTGAGAAAAAATATCTTTTATTGCTATAAAAGGGATACAATAGTAAACCTTATTTGAGCCAAATATACCTTTGAAGTGTTCTAAATATTGGATGACTGCATAAGCATGCTTTTCTAGCAAGGTGTATTTGAGATGTGCTCCTTTCAAGCATGAATTCATGAAGGCTATTGGCCTTTCATTATTTTCATCATATTTCTATGAAAGAACTGCAATAATGGAGTGTTCAGATGCATAAGAATAGATATTAAAATATTTTGCATGATCAGGGCAACTTAGGGCTGGAGTGGTTGATATGGCTTCTTTGATCTTATTAAATACTTCCATATTCTCTGTTTTCCACTTTATTTCTCCAGTTTTCTTAACCATGTCATTTATGGGTTTGGTCATCTCTGCAAAATTTGGGACAAATATTCTAATAAAATTTATCTTGCCAAAGAATGACCTGACACCTTTCAAATTTCTAGGAGGGGGAATTTTGGAAATGGCTTCAATTCTTTCTGGATCAATTCTTATTCCTTTTTCTAAAACTATATGACCTAACAACTTTCCTTGTGTAGTCCCAAATATGCATTTCTTGGGATTTAAAGAAATTCCAAATTCCTTGCACCAAGAAAAAACCATAGTTAAGTGTTCTAGATGTTCTTCTAGATTTTTAGAAAATACTATGATATCATCCAGGTAGACAACTACTATTTTCAACATTAAGCCTTTGAAGGCAAAATCCATTGCCCTCTAAAAAGTAGCACCTGCATTCATTAGTCCAAAAGGTATTCTCAAATATTCAAATGTGCCCCAAGGTGTAGTGAATGTTGTTTTATGTCTATCTTCTGGATTTATCTAAATTTGATTGTACCCTGAAAATCCATCTAATAGAGACAATCTAGTTGAGCCAACTATTGCTTGCAATAATTGTTCCATGTTGGGTAATGGGTAATTGTCTTTTAAATAACTCTTGTTTAAATTTCTAAAATCTACACAGATTCTAATATCCCCATTTTTTTTCTTACTGGTACTAAATTGGATATCCAGGAAGAAAATATTACCTTTTTGATTATTTTGGAATCCAACAATTTTTGTACCTCTTTTTGCATTATTGGGTGCAGAGTTGGGTTGTACTTCCTTTGTTTCTATCTAAATGGTTTAGAATCTTCTTTTAGGGGTATTATGTGTGTCATTACATCTATTTTGAAATTTTTAAGGTCTTCACAAGTCCAAGCAAAATGTTCTTTGTTATTTTTCAAGAAACTAATATATCCAGATTTTTCTTTAGCAGGTAAGGCCATGTCTACTTTCACTATTCTAGGTTCTTTCATTGAACCAATGTTAACGTCTTCAAATATTACCTCTCTACTTAAAGGCTTATAAGCTTTGTCAAAATCATCAAATAGACTCTCTAGAGAAACTAATCCTTTGGGTATTTTATTTGTTTTCAACTGGATTACTTCTACTGGCTCTCCTATTTGGTCTTTTAGCTTATCTTCATCCTTTTCATCATCGATCACATTTGCATATTGATTTTGTAGAGTCATAAAATCCTTAATATCTATATCATATTGAAAGACCTGTAGATAGACTATGTTATCTGGCACAGAAGGTTTATAGACTAAAATAGTTGGGAATCTATCCATATATTTTGTAGTTATCTCTGGGTGATCTAGGCCTGAGGCATTTACAGCTAAAATATTTGCAACATGATTTTGTTCTCTTGGAATATATGAGATATTGAAAGCTAAGAATTTATCAATTTCTTCCAATACTGCATTTTTATATTGCTTAAGCCTAGGGTGTTTGGTATGATATTTACCTTTGATCTATTGTATAATAAGCTTTGCATCCCCTGTTATAGTCAAGTAGTTAATACCTAATTCTTTTACTTTTCTTAACCCTATTAGTAAAGCTTCATACTTAGCTACATTGTTTGTGCAAGGAAATTCTAGTCTGTAAGGAATACCAAGGTAATTTCCTTTTATATCAATCAAATTAACACCTGGACCTGCTCCATACTGGGATTTAGCTCCATCAAAAGACATGGTCCACATTTCTTGGGTTAATACTCTATATGATTCAACATCTACTATTTTAATAACTTTTGGATCCATGTTCTTTGCTTTTGGTACTTCTACCAGGAATGGGTTATGCCATATGGAATAAAATCCCATCCATTTTTCTTCCATAGATTTTACTAAGTTTATCATGGTTTCATCTATTTGGATTAACTCTACGGAGTGCTTTTTGAATGGTTCTATTCATAAAATTATAATCTCCTTATATGATATTGGGATTGTAGCATAGGACTAGTCCAATTGAATTGAACCTCCTAGTTGTTCTGCCCAATGTCTACTGAGTAATAGTGAGAAGAATGGGTCAACATCAACTACTGCAACATCCATGACTATGCACTTTTTGGGGTGTTGATCTAAGAAAACTAATAATCCAATTATCACCCCTACAAAAGGAATTTATCTACTGTCCATTACAAAAATAGGGGTAGAATCTCTTGTACAGATTAATCCCATTTGATCAACTATTAGTTTGGGCATGATATTGTGTGAGGCTCCACTGTCTAACATGCAGTTATGGATGACATATCTTTCTCCTTCATGTGAGTTGTATCTTAATGATACATAAAAGGGTCTAACAAAGGATGGTGATCTTGTATTATGTTGACTTTGTCTAGCAGCATGGCAAGTTGGGTCTTCTTTTTATTCCACTAATCCAAATGCTCTACAGACTTGTTCTCTGTATTGTTGAACTTTCATAAGTTCTCCAAATGTGATATTAACCTTTTTCTTACTGATTTCTGACCCAACATCAAATTCTATCTTCTTTATATCCAATGGTTTATTACTTTCTTCTTTGGGAATCTCTTCCTCTAATTCTATTACTTCAGGAGTAATATTTTTGAGGATTCTATCAGTTTTCTATTTACTAATATTCTTATTGGTGAAAGTTTGTTTTCTTGTTTCACTTGTAGAGGATTTCTCTATTCTTTCAAGGACTGTTCTATTCCTTAAATTTAGAACATGGGTGGCTTCTAATTCTTCAACTTCTTGAGTAGTGGGGATTAATTTCCCTTGCTTCATCTTATCATATCGTGACTCATGTGATTTTTGCAAGATTTTAGTTCCTTTAGCTACTAAAATTTGAGGATGATTATTTGAAGCATACTTATCCATATCTTCTTCAAACATCCTTTCCCTAGACTCATCTTCCACAGACCAACAAGCATTTATCCTTATATCCTCTTCTTATTCAACATGTAAATCTACATTGTGCTGGTCACTTAGGTGAATTCCACATGCATTAGGGTTATGAGGTGCATCATAAGTAGAACAAAAATAAGGAAAGCCTTTTGCTATATTTGCAGATGATATGGGGTTAGGAATATTGTTTTGATCTCTATCATATTCTTGATTTTTCTAGTTATTGTTCCCTTTATTCCTACTGCTACTTCCTTGTTCAGAACCATTGTTGTTTCTCCAATTCCTATTGAATTTTTTCTTAAATGTAGGATGGTTTTCAACATGAGGTCACTCTATTTGTGAAGATTCACCATTATTTCCATTATTTATTTCAATTCTTTCTAACTTGTTGTTTAGGTTATTGAACATCTCAGTCATTTGACTAGTCAAATTTTCCATTGGATCAATTTTAGTTCTTTTTTTTGGTAAGTTAACTATAGGATTGTAATGTGTAGGACTCGGGGTAGAGGATGAATTCGCTTCATCTGATTTAGGAGTGGGAATGTTACCATTGGGGAAGTTAAGGAGGATATAGTGGTAGAGGACTTTGAAAAGTCCTTGGTGACGTGGAAGGGCATACTCCTTTTTGCGATAGGTTACAATGGCGTAATCAATGGACCAAAATATTGGAGTGGGGATATTCATGGCTTTGGCATAACGAAAGTGATTCACATAGGCGAGATGAAAATAACATAACTACGAGTCTGGATTATCACAGGATAGGTATTGCATTACGAGAACTAAAATTTGTTGTAGAGGAGGGGAAATGTGTTCACGATACAACCCTTTTCTATAGTTCTTATGGACCTTAGAATTTTTTCAAAGAAGTTCAGTTCAACTTCCCAATTATGTTTGTTGCGCTGGATCACCTTTCCATTCAAGGGCTACCCAGTCAAGCTCGCCAACAACTCAAAGGAGATATGGTACTGGAACCCATGTATTATGACATAACCTTTGTCCCAAGTGTCAGTAAAAGCCTTTGAAATAGTTTCATCGACCCTTGAGAAGAGCTTGAAAAATTCAATCAGGGCACTGTTAATTTTGTCTGTATATAAGTCACGGATCAAAGGACTAAGCTCAAGAATAGTAGGCTCAATGTAAACAGGTTTGCTTTCCTTCATGATGGCATATAGGAAAGAGGACAAAGATCAAGAAAGCATAAGGATAAGGGAAAAAGGATGGGAAAGGATTGAGACACCATGATAAAGAATAGAGCATGCACAAAGGCTAAAAATAGGAAGATGGTGCCCTAAAAAATTATACTTTGTGACCATGAAATGATTTTCACAAAGGAATTGGGAATTTTAACATGCAAGGATTGACTAGGGCAAAGGTAAGATCTATGAATTAGGATTAGGTTAAGTGCACAACCAATGGCATGACGACACTCAAAAAAGGCAGCGTGATGAATCAGGATGCATGAAAAACTTTCCTATCATGAAATCCAAGTACAATACCCCGAAAGGTTTGGGATGGTATCCAAATTGATTTTTGGGACCAACCTCTGATTGAGGAGGCTATAGAAAGATCTTGAAAAAAATGAAATACACTTATCAAGGCTCACGAGGTTAAAATCATTAAAACTCATGAGAAAAAACACCTTGGAATGATGGGAATGAGTGGTTACTCAAAAAATTTTACAGATCTTGAGAAAGGTAATATTGAAATAGGAAATAGAGCCTATGGATGCGTGGATCCACATTTGTCATTTTTAAGAATGTCATCCACCTTAGCAGGTATAATTTCTATCCATGTTAATAGTCCTTGGGCATGAACCCCAATGTTAGCCAGCTTATCAGCAATAGTATTGGCCTATATGTAGGCATGTTGGAGTATGCAATTATGTTGTCGCTTAATAATTTGCTTGCAATATTCAATAATTGATCTGATACTCTAGCTAATAGGCTTATAATACTTCAAGTAGTTAATGATATTTAAGGAATCTCCTTCCACAATGATGTTTCCTAGGATTTTTTTGATAAATTGAAGACCCCTCCAAACAACTTTGGCCTCAGCAATATGGTTGGTGATAACACCAAGAGGTTCAACATAGGCAAAAATAGGATTTACTAGATGATCCCTTAGGATTCTACCAGCCCCCCCTAACCCAAGGTTTCCTTTGGCTGCGCCATCAAAATTGAGTTTAACCCAACTGTTAGGAGGAGGAATCCATTTAACATTACTTCTAGGATTGGGAATATTAGTACTTTTGGGTCATCAAGATTGATGTTACAGGAATTTAAGAATTATTTCTCAAAAGGAGGACAAGGATGTGGATTAAAAGGTGTAGCTAGAGCATTTTCTATGGCAAAAAGGATGATTTTAATAGCAATGTATTGAGGTTGGACAATTTTTTTATCGTAAACTCTACGATTACGTTCAAGCCATATTTGCAATAAGAAATGTTGAAGGCTAAAATTTCATAATCCTTTAAGCATAGGATTTATGAAAGGATTAGGCCATTGGTAAAACATGTCAACAATTGACAGAGGATTGGCCCAAACCAAGTGAAAAACTTGAAGAATTTTATTAATGACCTTTCTGAAAAAAGGGAAGAAAAGAAAAAGGTGGGAAGTGGACTCCCAATCGAACAAGCACAGATGGCATCTGTTAGGAAGAGTAAGGCCTCATTTCATAAGATTTTCAATGGTTAAAATGTGATTTTGGATGCAGAGCCAAGAGAAGGAAGAAATTTTAGGAATCAAGTATTTAGTCCAGATAAGCTTGAAAGGCAAAGGATTTTCTATATTGGTAATGGAGAGCAGGTAAGCAGTTTTAACAGAAAATTCCCCAGAGTCTGTGGACTCCCAAATAGATTGATCCTTTGAACAAGCCTCGGGAATTATGCAAGAGGAAATATAGTTATTTAGGAATGAATATTCCTCCTCATGATTTGGAATATTAATCTCCTCTTATTTCTTAATCTCATTAATTGAAGTCATATAATGAGCCACCAGAGGACAAAAATGTTGCTTGGTAATGTTAGTGATCCTTTGGAGTGTAGGAATCTGACTGAGAGGAGACTCGCCCAACCATTTGTCATCCTAGAAGGAAATGGAGTTTCCATCACCGAGAATCCACCAGGTTCCTTTTTGCACAAGGGAATAAGCTTGACAAATTGATTTCCAAAAAGCGGATCCGTCGAAGGGTACCTGACCATACAAAAACTTACCTGGGCGAGGTCAATCGGTGATCAATTTTAGCTCTTCTTTGTATATCAAATGCCACTCTTTTAGGTTTCCTCTTAGGTAAGTTGACTTCTAAAGAGTAAGGTTTCATCTTACCACTATCAAGCATATTTATTTCTATATCTATCACTTTTTCCATACAACCATCAATGGTGGTGGCTTGTTCTTGCCTCAACTCATAGTTAAACTCTCCCTAAAAGACATTCTTATAAAAACAAATAGACTGAATATCACTAGGCCTAAGGTTGGTAGGGATTTTGTTCCTAGTCCTTGAAAATCTTATGTTGAAGTCACTAACAACCTGATTCTCTTTTTTCTTCATAGTGGCTGACTCAGTTAATAGTGATTGTTCATTTTTTATTTCACCATATTTATTTAGAAACACAGTTTCCATTTTGGTGAATTTTGGGATATCATTTTTTGGAAGGGAATTGAACCACTCTATAGTATATTTTTCTAAAGTTTGTAAAAATAGTCTCAATACTACGTCTTCATGTTCAACTTCTAGACTATCCATTGCATACAAGAAACTTTTGATATGATCTTCTCCAGTTACTGCACTATTTCCCAAGAATTTTGGAAGGTATTTGTGAGCTTTACTGGGTAAGGCATTTAAATTTATGGGTAACACAAAATTCCTATATCTATTAGTCCTCCATAAATGAACATTAGCCTGGGCCATTGTTACTGTAGGATTTGAATTTATAGTAGCAATACCTACAGGAATATGGTTCTGGGTAGCCTGAATGTAATCTAATGGATTTTTTACCTCAGTATTAATTGGGCAATAAAAATAATCACATGTATCTTCTATAACAAAATTCAAATGTTCATCTACAGTGATACCAATAGTAATAGTATTCTAATTTTTCTTTACGTACTTTTTACTGCTAGAATTTGACCTACTCTTATAAGCAGTACTCTTGAAAAGTGGATTTTTATGATTATGTATAAATACCTTTGGAATCTAGAGTTTTTGGAATGACTCCTTATCGCTTCTCTTGGTGTTCGCCAGCACGTTCTGCTCTTTTTTTTGTATTTTGGGTTCATTCAGAAAGAGTCACTAGCACCAGGGTGCAGAAAGAACAGTGTATACTTTATTGAGAATTCTTGATATTACCACTCATCCTCACGAGAGTCGATTCTTGGGATAATTCAAGAAAATCAAGAAACGTAGGAATTTTCAAGAAAACAAAGAAACGTAAAGAAAATAAAATTTGAAAACTATGAGTGAAATAAAGAACATAAAAATGTAAAAATTAAAACGAAAGTTCTTTATTCTGATTGGTCACCCATTGATTAAAAATTATGTCGTTCAGAGAAAAAACTTTAAAATATAGATAGATATTTTAACAAGTCGTCCCCGGTAATGGTGCCAAAAAATTGTTGGAACCGATTTTTACATCAATAGGATTTGATTGTCACACTACAAAAAACCATTTGAAACCAACGAGCTATTATAGGTTTTGGTCAACCTACCTTTTCATTCGAATAAACACGACTATTGCTAAAGGAAAATGATAGAATGGGTAAGGAAACCCCAGTGGTAATTCTATGATAAAACATTTATTATGCACTCCTGATTAATGTAACACTATACGCATTAAAATGACCAAGCAAGAAAAATAACCAATTGTTATTCCTTATGTAGATCGGTACCTAGATTCATTGGGTTGTTATAGCAATTTAACAACAATTTTAACATGAATAGAGAGAAGGGGGAAAAGAAAATTGGCACTCTTAGACTTATTAGAATATCACAATAAAACTAAAATTTGACCAACGAAAGAAACGTGTATAATGCATTCAAATAATGTAATCCATTACATGGTGACACATAGTACCAAGACAAAGTTATAATAGGAATGAAACTCAGAATTATATTGATTTCATAAAATATTATATGCAGAGTGGGCAAGATTCCTTTTAACTCTATTTTCTCAAAGAAATACATCGATACAATGAATAAGACTCTGTTAAAATAATGTAACAGGTCTCTCCTACTCTTCTTGTTCCAATATGGCAACAGTAGAGTCTATGAATCTTAGGCTCAATAGGATAGGAAATAATCTCAGCTTCTTGAGCAATTGCCTATCAAAATCCTGCATAGTAAAGGGAAGAAAGAAGCATGAATGAGAAAAATAGACACAAAAGGGAGATACAACAACACAACTCTAATGAGCACTCAAGTATACCTCTTAGAAAAAATGCTATTCTCTAATTGCTTGATGATGAATCTGAACCTGTATGCTTCCTTTTATAGTTGGTTCTTGATTCTATTATTTTTGGTTTATTTTTGGACTTACACTTGTTAGCATCTGATTGAACCTATTGTGTATGTTGTCCAGCTGGTGCAGCTCTAAACTGATTGTCATGTTCTGTTCTTGGGTTGAAAGAAGCTCTTTCACTGAATAATTTGACCATTTTGTTCTCTTGTTGGCCCTAGAAACTAAGGATTCATTAACATATTTTTTCTTTTTGTTCTGCTTGTCCTGGTCACTATGATCTACTATTATGGATTGACCAGGTTGTTATCACAAAATTTAGATGAAGGACAAAGGGTGACCCAATGTGATGGTGAATACAAGGGGTGGTGTTCCAGTGGAAAATGGATGGAATAGCACTGATCACACAATAGAGTGAAGGGGGAAAAGAGAAAAGGGTGGCTTCACACAATGGAATGTGGTGAGGTGGTGCAATGTTGGGAAAAATGTCAGGATGGTTAAGGAAGAATGCATGAAAATAGGGAGGTAGTGATAAGTAGGAGGAAGGCGAGAATGGAAAACAAGATCTGGAAGCATCTATAAGCTGCTACCATAACTATATTTCATCGGAGTGTGCCCCTTGTAACTATATTTCATCGAAGCATGGACTGAATGACTTTTTGCAAGTCAAAACCATGTTTATTCTTCACGTGCTTTCTTCATCTTGAGTATTTGCAGAACAAAAAATGAATATGTTTATACTCCTTGTACTCCATTGTTTTTCTTATTGATGCCTTTCAGCTCCCTGTTAGTGCCCTTATTTATAAGACAAGAGTTTCGGGCATGAGCTTTTGAGTAAGATTATTTTAATATTTCACATAGTAGGTTATCATTTTTAGTGCATATGTATGGCTTGATTATATGCTTGAGCATCAAGGTTTATATTTTTCTCAGTCAATAATGCTCCTTTATATGTACTATATGTGGGATTTATTCTGATTGTTCGAATCTTTCCTTCCTTGAGTATTATTTGGACTCACATTTTTGGTGTGTACTAATTATTTGGCTTCATCTTAGTTGTTGATCCTCATATCATCCCTCGATGTACCTTGTTGTGGATGAGTCACTTATTTTCTCTCTACCTCGGTATTGATTTCAAGCATCCTGTGGAGTGATCACCCTTTTTTTGGGAGCCTAGACTATCAAATTTTCTTTTTGGAACATGATTCTATTGATTTTTAGTGGCTTATTGTTAGATCAGTTGTTCAACTGAGTACAAATATTTAGTCGACCATATATACACCGTTCTCCTTGATTCCTTTTACATGGCGTAGATCAATATGTTGTCATTGGATCCTTCTCTATTTTATCGAGACCTTGGATCTTTTTAGAACCTATAGGCTAGATAGCTAAAATAAATACGCTTCGAACCTTCTTTGTTTAATATTGACTAATTAAAATAAAGGGGGTGATTAATAATGTGTTATGGCCCTTGTTAAATGTGATTTAAAATTTAATTAATCAAATGTTGACTTAGGCTTACCCTTTGATTTACCTTTGAAGCATGCATCATCATTGGATTATTTCGAGATGGAGCACATCCATTGGATCTATCAGAAGATGCTTGTTGGATTAGCCCTACTTGTATTCTATTGTGTTGACTTTGACTCACTCACCGTCATCGAATATTTTATCCTCAATGGAGCGCTACCGTTGGATTTTTGTGGTCGATTCATTACTTAAATATTTGATTTGTGCACTACCATCGGATCTCGAGGAGGGTTAATGTAGTCGTTGATGTCTAAGAACTTGCATGATTGTTAGTCTACCACTTTATATAAACATGTGCCAGGTTAATCAGATTAATCATGTTTATAAGGTTGAAAACTCCTGGTTAGTGATGCTTAGACCCAAAGTTAATACAATGCATTAAAATAATGTAATCCATTTACCCTAGTTAATCTAGTGATTAAAACCTTAATAATATTGTATTAAACATAGGCATTCGTATAATCGGATCATTTTTCTACGCGCTCACCGTTAGATCATACCATGATGGGGGCATGATCGTTAGATTCCCCATATATGCACAAGGTTTAATAAAATGGAAGGGGAAAAATTATCCCTGTATCAACCTTTATAAAACTTGATTAAATGCTTTACTTAGCCTTAATAATGCATTTTAATTATGTATTTGACCAAAAACTTATGAGTTACCCTTCGAACATTTTTAACAACGTGCATCGTCGAATTAAATATTTGATCAAGCACCACCGTCCGATTTCTTCGATCCTTCATCGAGGTGCTTTATTGCATTTGGGCACATCTGTCCGATTTTGTCTTCAATAGAGCGTAGCTGTCGTATTTCCTGCAACATGCATACTCGATATCCGAAAGGGGTGCATCATTATATTTAATTAATCTTGGTTAAACCAAAAGGGGGTAATTAGCAACGTATTATACCCTCACTAAATGCGTAATTAATCTTGGATTTACCTTTGTTTTCTCGATATCATACCATTTCCTTGTTTGGATTTCAATTTTGGTGCGATCGTCGGATCTCGATCGTTGTTGGCACGACCATTGATCTCGATCAACCTTCGGGGTTAGTTACCAAGGGGCACATAATTTTAAACTTTGATTAAGCCAGAAAAGGGGAAATTATTCGATGTGTTAGACCCTCACTAATATTATTTAATATATTTAATTAATCTCATGGGGTCTTTTACCTTTTTGATGCATCTTTTGTGAGAGCGCCATCATCGGATTAGATTTGGATCAAGCGCTATCATCAGATTTTTCCAATTAGCTCGATGTTTAATTCAAGGGGATGCATAACCTTAATGCTTTTGACCACAATATTTTAAAGAGGGGTTTAATAAAATCAAGTGCTTTCATTGGATTTTCCTTTGTTGAAGCGCTATCGTTAAATTTTGCAAAGTAAAACATCATTTAATCCAAATCACCGCTTCTACACTTAGGCTATTCATGATATTTATAATTTAACCTCACCACTAGGAGCACTGCCATCGGATTTAGACCTCGGTGGAACATTACCGTTATATCTGCATGGTTAAGGTGCGTATGAATTAAATAAATGTAAACCTTAGGTTTAGATATTTTCCAAGAACATTTGACCAGATCAATTATTTGTTGATTACTTTATTAACACACATCTATCCAATTTGGGAGGATTTGGGCGCAACCTTAGATTTAACTCAAATATGCTTGACTTTTAATGAAAGGGGGTGCATACCCTTAAGCCTTAGAAATTTTTTGACATTACTTATGCTTTTTGGGCTTTAGACCAAGGTATTTGATTAATTTTTCTCTTTACTTTAGGATTTAGAGATTTATCATTTGATTTAAGTCCAAGGGAGACTTTATTTATTTGGAATACTAAACCTTGTATTTCAATGGTCGGATTTCATTTAAAGGGACTGACTTTGGCAACCCTAAGATATATCAATTCTTCAAAGGTGCACATGACAACAATGTTTAAGATTAAACTCATGGAAAACCAACTTCTCTAATAAGATGCAAAGTGACTAGCTATGCTTGCTTATTTTGATGAAACCAAAAAAATTAAATTTGGGTGTTTCAAAGTTTGAGTCAAATTTGGCTCCAAAAATAATCTCACACCATACATGTAAGCCTACCCTATCAATATAAATCAATAAGGAAGGTCATACCCATTGTATTATTAAGATGATACATTCCAATATAAATGAGGTAGAAAACAAATGGCATAACCACCCTAATGTAGTAGCAAAGAGATAGGTTGGTGATAATTAATCATCCAAAGGCCCAAAATATCTTATCATTTATGGCCCTAAATATAGAGATCTCGAGGCCACTATTTATAGCTATAGAATGATATTGAATGTAGAGAAAATAATACTTTGTAGGCCTTCTACAGAGAACTTTGGAGGGAAGGAACCCTCCCCTTGTCTTATAAATAGGCCCAAATTTTATTGTAAAGGTATTGGGAGTTATCTACTCATGAATGGTGCCTAGCCTTAAGGGCTCTTCCTTTCACCCTTATTTTTTATCGTAACAAGTGGAGCTCAAGCCTTGGCCTACTACCTAAGGAGCATCAAATCCTCTAGGATTCAATGTCTTGTAATCATTTCTAGCATGTTAATGGAAGCCATAAATTTTCTCTATAATCCTTTCTTCAACTTGTTGTTTTTTCTTGGAAATGTGTTTGTTTGGTTGTGTTCTATCCATAGCATAGTGTTTTTCATGTTCATTTATGGCCATTTGTTGTAGTTGGTAGGGATATTAATTATTCAATTCATCACACCTATAGCTTAGGTTTTATTTTTTTTTAAGTATTTAATTTTTTTATTTTTTACTTTTATTACAATTCCTTTCCTTGTAACCCCCCTAACCTCAACTCATAGAGGTATCTGTGCATCATTAAATTTGACAAAAATATAGCATCAATTAAAATACCTAGAGGTTTCCCTATAGGTGATCTCCCATTTTTTATGCTTCCTACTATTTTTCCTCTACACTAGGCACAAGTGCACTAGCTCCTTAGGCCTCCCACTTGGACTAGTAGGTGCATTCAAATATGAAAACAAGAACTACTTGAAATAACATGAATTATATCTATCCTTTAAATGGTATTATCATTTATGAAGGAATTTCTTAAAGAGCTTTAGGGGCCTAGTGGAGATGTTTTTCAAGTATATCACGATCTAAATTGAGGATGATATCACCATTAGTGACCTATACCAACTCAAAAATTTAAAAGATAAAACTATACTAATTTTCTTTGATCATGTAGAGCCATATTAGAGAGACTACAATATGATCCCCCACTAAAGATCCAACTCGACATGTTTAAATCTAACCTTCATGAGTAGTTAGTATTTTAAATAGACATGGTTAGCATGTCATATTTTAAAGTTGTTATTGTCATGGCCAAAATAGTAGGTACTACTCTTGTCAAATAATGGATATTAAAAACAAATTCAATAAGGAAGAATGCAAATATTCTTCTTCAAATTATAAGGAGTAATAGAAGAACAAACATATTATTGGTGATGGGATCATAGACTCCCATAAAATCAACAATCGTAGTGTAGTTAAAAACTTGTATAATATCATTTTAGAGAAGTCAAACAAAAAAAACCTAAAATTATGGATACTAGATTGGATGAACCTCTTTATACTATCTTAGATTAACTTTTTAAAGCTAAAATAGTAGAACTATCACCATTCAAACTTGTATAACACAAAATGGAAATGCTTCTTGGTTTAAAAAAATGAGCATTATGTCATCCATAGAGTCAATGGTCATTCAACTGATAGGTATATGGGCCTCAATATTGTGATCCAAGATCTTATATATAATGGGTAAATTTTTTTCAATAATTTTAAGTCACAGTCATGAGTCAAACTTGTAGAACTATCACTAGTAAAACTTATAGGACTCAAAAGGAAAAATACATACGTGTTTAAACCAAACAAGTATTGTGCCTTGTATAGAGTCAATGGTCATTCAAATTATAGGTTTAGGACCTCAATAATATGGTCCAATATCTTATAGATAATGGCTAAGTTTTTGTCAATAAATTTAAGTCACAAACATCATGAAATCAAGACCTTGGTATTTTCTAAAATTTTCTATAAAATCACACCAATAAAAATCAACAAGGCATAGTAAATAACATTAATTACTATAATGTAACACCTTCTAATCAAGGAATGATTGGTACTCTTAGCCAATATCATAATGTCAATCATATCTATTATGTTTATGTTATCATAATGTAGCAACATAAAAATATACCTCTAGAAAAATCATAAACTAATAAGCCATCAAGACCATATTTTGTCCTTTGGTAATAAAATATCTAATCCACACATAGGACCTACCTTGATCATTCAATCCTATTTCAAGTCCAAGACTAAATATTTTTTTGACATAGTTTGGTAACTCAAAAATACTAAAACTATGATCTTTGTCTTGGAACTCCTCAAGACTTCTCTATTATATCAAGATATTATCATCAAGTATTTGAGTGAACATACAATCCCTCAAGATATAAACCCTAATGATTTTGCTTCTATATTTGGATCAATTAGGTCCGAGGTGTAGACCAATTGGTTCATCCAAACCCCATAAGGGAGGCGGAGGTCCAAGGTTCAAATCTTAGGCCTCATCGGACTGAACGCTTGTCCCTTTCCTGGTGCTTTCAATGGCGTAAAATGTTTTAAATGATTGTGGCATGGTGGTTATAGGGGCATACTACACGAAGATCTATGTGGCGGCTTTTGGGGTGGACAACGCAGAATACTGTGGCGGCCATAAAAAGCTGGACAACCTGCCCAGATTCGTGGTGGCTACCGATTCCACCATGTAAATTAAATATATATATATATATATATATATATATATATATATATATATATATATATATATATTTGGATCAATTAGAATAAATCATACCAATAGATCCTTTTATAAAGATAGCATCCCTCAATCCTCCTTATACTTAATATATGTCTTTGTATATTATAGGCCAAATCGATGACAAGTTCATGAAATGAATTTTAGTTAATAATGGTTTATGTGGCTTAATATTCATTAGTCATTTTGTTCTATAAAAAAATATTTGGATAAATTTAATCTTGTGATTTGATCCATATATAATTGGAAATGCAAGGCTAGTAGTATGATAGTATTTCCCTTAAATTTGAATCCTAAATCCTTACCACATTTTTCTATGTCATACCTTGTGATTGTCTTATAATAGGGTTTAGGATTGGTAGAAATAATATCTTTCCCTTGTATTCATGAAATGTGGATCATTCTATCCACTATATTATAAGCTAGTTGAGATTAAAAATAAAAAATCCATTCAATGCTCTCTTCTTATCAATTAATCTAATCCACCTATTGAGACTTCGTATTATAATCCTCCCATCACTAATACATTGAGGTTACTTCATTCACATGATCCACCTAAACAAGATTTAATGTAAATAAGTAATAAATTAACCACCATTAATGAGAACTCAAGCAACAACCAAAGTTTCATGGACCTATCCAAGCTCCCTCCCTCTCTATAAATATTAGGCTTATCTTTTAGTTCTACTAGTAGATAAAAAATAGTGCAAAGAGGAAATTCCTCCTTAATTTGTACTAGAAATACCAATAATAAGAAGATTATTGGTAGCAAACATTGCTTGACTAATGATAATATGCTTCATGCTTCTTATCGAATTCATATCCCATTACTAATAAAACTTTAGCCAACGTGTGTTACCAAGGCAAAGGAATAGGTTTGCATAAATATAGTATTAATAACTGTTACAAACCAAATATTGGATGGAACACTATGGGATATGGTATATCCCAAATCATAATGAGTCTTACCTAATTTCTTTTGATGATGAAGGTGATATTTATTATAATGATCATTGTAATAAAGCCTATCTATCTAGTATAGTTTTTTAAATGGGATGGACTAAAATGATTATTATTATTGTAGATCATCTCATATCATATACCCTTCCTTAGGTGCCCATCATCTAGTTTTCACTCTTTGTGCGAAACCCATAAAGCAAAAAATACCATTCTAAAGTCACACTTCTAGTCAAAGAGGAACTTCAAAATATGCTTGATGTAGGTTTCATTAAATCCATAGAATATTTTGATTGAATCTCTAATATTGTCCTAATTTCTAAGAAAATGTAAAGTGTTAGAGTATGGACCAACTTTTAGGACATCAATAAGGTAAGTCCAAAATATGAATTCCCTCTTTCCAACATCGCCATGGTTATCTATTTCATAATAAGGTGTGGTATATTTTCTTAATGGATGGATTCTTAGGATACAATAATATTAATACAACACTTCAGGACTAGTTCAAAACAACTTTCACTACCCCATGGGAAACATTTTGTTATGAAGTCATTCCTTTGGGTTAGAGAGCATAGGGTACACCTACCAAAAATCCATGACCTACATATTTCATGATAGGATGCATGATATCAAGGAAGACTATTTAAATAACCTCCTTGGTCAATCCCTTGATTGATAAAGTCATGTTTAAGATCTTATGCATATTTTTAGAGCCTAAGGAAGTATAGGGTATGCCTAAAGCCTCAATAATACATATTTTGGGTAACATCAAAGAAGATCCTAGGGTTTATTGTATTCTAAAGGGGAACTAAAGTTAACCCTAATAACATACTGGCTATTGTTAATATGCCACCCCCTTCAATGCTAATCCAACTCCATAGTCTCCACAAAAAAATTCAATTCATCAGGAGATCCATTTCCTAGCTTACTAACAAGCGTTAATCCACCAATAAACTATTTAGAAAGGATGTAGCTTTTGAATAGGACAATGAACGTCATGTTGTATATTATGACCTAAAATCCTCTCATTCCACCTTTAGTCCTTGTCCCAACTAAGCCTCATCGAGTGTTATTGTTATACATAGCTTCCATAAAGTATACCCTAGTGTAGACACCAAAACAACACCAATTTGATTATGTGACTACAAGCACTGACAAAATTGGCATACATACCCCCTAGGGCAGCCTCCAAAGGTTAAAAATTGGTCCTAACCACTCCCAAATCAGTTTTGGAAGGTCAGAGGTCATTTTTGCACCTTTTAAACACTTTGCTCCCTATTCGTCCCACCCCGTGATGATTAGAATTCTATTCGTCCCACCCTAATATGATTAGCAGCAATCTCTCCAGGGTGGGACGATTAGCAGGTTTAACTAGCAAAAAGTTAAACCTTGAAAAATGGTAGCCCAAATTCGCCACCTAACTCTACCTTCAAGGCATGGGATTGCGAGGGAAGGTTTCAAATTAGAGAGGCTTCAATCAAGCCTGCCCTGATCATAGAGGCCTCAATCAAGGAGGCCCTAATCAGGGAGGAATCTTCTCACCCCCAAAAAGGCATAATGATCCAAGTGGCGCCCTTGCATGCACATTCAAAGAAGACCCATAGGTCTATAAAAAGGTGATCCTCCCCACCACAAAAATAGGATAGAGCTGGAGCATTTGGAGCAATGAAGTGCTGCCAAACTATACCCCCATTCCTCTTTGTGCTTCCTACATCCTTAATCTCTCTTATGGAAGAGAGGTTATCGGGTGAACACTAGGAACGCAATCTAGATACAAAGACCCAATAAATCGGCCACATTACCAACCCAAACTCATTGACACAACCCCCTAGGGATTTTTTGACCCATCCCACCTAGATTGGTGTCAAAACTAGGCCCTAAACGGTGGGAGTCCCACCCCCGGGTGCCCTCTAAACTGCTGTAGTCCTAATCGCCCCACCCCGGAGTGATTAGAAATATGTTCATGGTTTTGTTACTATTATTTTTGCATTCTTTTATATCTAATGTACTTATGATGTTGTCCAAATTTCATTGCTTTCTGACATGATTTGACCTGGTTTATGTCATTTTATGCGTCTACTAACCTACAGGGAGCGCCTTCGGATACAAGACAACCTGGGTATAATATGCCAAATATGAAATTTTGGGTCATCTCAAAAAAAAAAAATTTAGTCTAACCACAAGTTTTTAGGATTTTTGGAGGCCTCTAGGTAGGACATTTGCAAGGTCACTTTTTGCAGGTTTTGCGACAATCCTCAGTTTCCCACCCCAGACCAATTAGAAATATGTGCATAATTTCCTTACTATTACTTTTGAAATATGTCCCAGATGATATCCTAATGCCTCTGTTAAATTTTGAACTCATTCTGAAATGATTTTACGATCATTTTATTATTTTATGTATTAACTAGCTCGTAGGGCCCCCTTGTCACATACAGGAGAATCTAGGTAGGATATGCAAATTACAATCATCTAGGTAGTATTAGAATTACATATAATGCCTAACACATGAGTTTTAGGTGATTTGGATAAGCATAGGTAGGACATTGGAGCACTCGAATTGGAGAGGCCCTCAATGGGAAAACGAGCATAACGGGGTTGTATGACGCCGCTTCGATGCAAAATCATGTGATACCAATTCTAAAAATTGTCCTTTACATTTACATATCATTCTATAATCTACTTATCAATATTATCACTGATATCTTCTAAGCACCCACTTGAGGCCTTGGGGATTGCATGTTTTTATAGATAAGCATATGCTATTAACAATTTGTTGTCTTTCTATGCATAGGATCTCATTGCTAGGAATACTAGAGGGGTAGCAAGGAATGATGAAAACATGGACACAAGCGGTGGCAAATTTTAGCCCACCCACTTTGAGTGTGGGCATGCGGAAGACGCTGGAAGCGTACCGTCTAATCTTGGAAGCATGGCTTATTTCGGGCATATATTAATGTAACAAATTGTATCAAATGTTCTAAGCCCTAGATGGGGGATGTATTGTAATTATATTAAAATCAATATCAATAAATGAGGCCCCACTTTGTTTGCTCACATCTCGTTTCTACATCATTTTCTTCATGCATTGCTCATCGCATTCTTAGGACTTAGCATCTGTATCTATTTTTGTTTGCATCATATTGGTATGCCATTTTTTTGTTGCTTTCAGTGGTGATCCAGGGTACAAGGATCACCAAGAATGTCTGAATCAATGCCCACATGATAATGGAGACCAAATTCATTCCATCAACATGATATCCATTGATTTAACCGCCCCCATACGCAATCTAGTCGATACAACACGACCATTGTATCTAGACCTAGATGCCATAGACTGGGATCATGCTGACTCACCACCATCCCCATCAGAGTACTAGCCTTACGGTGAGATGTTTCATTTCACCCTAGGACAAACTCAGGATGTCTTCCATGCTAAAGAGGAACCAGATGTTCCCAACACAGATCTAAATTTAGCAAATGATATCCACCTGATCCCAACTCCACACCAGTTGGAGGATGGATCCCACATGTCAGTCAAAGAAATTATTGACATAGACATCGGTTCTGATCCAATGAATCCACAAATCATCAAGCTGGGGGTAAGTCTATCCCCCGAAGAGCAAGCTAATTACATTGCCCTTCTCAAAGAGAAGAAGGAGGTTTTTGCATGGTCCTACAAAGACATGTTGGGGCTAGACCCGTAACTAGTCATGCATAATCTAACACTTGATCCGACAGTCAAGCCAGTCAAGTAAAAGCTACGTAAGATGCACCCAATAGTGGCCTTAATGGTCAAATACGAGCTACAAAAGTTGTTGGATGCACAATTTGTCATCTGTGTAGATTACCCATCATGGTTGTCCAACATGGTACCCATCAAAAATCTTGATAGGAGGATTCACATATGCATTTATTTTTGAGATTTAAACAAAGCGAGTCCCAAGGACAATTTCCCCTTGCCTAGCATCGATGCATTGGTAGATGCTACAGTAGGCCACGAAATGCTTTCCCTCATGGATGGTTTCTTGGGATACAACCAGATTCATATCAATCCCGATGATCAACTAAAAATGGCGTTCATGATGCCTTGGGGGAAATTTTGTTATAAGGTCATGCCCTTTGGCCTTAAAAATGTTGGCACCACCTACCAACGCGCTATGACATACATCTTCCATGATCACATGCATAAAACTTTGAAAGATTATATGGATGATTTGTTGGCAAAATCTCTTTTGTGCCAAAATCATCTTGATGACTTACGCAAGATCCTTGATCGCCTCATCGAACACAAGGTTAGGCTAAACCCCAAGAAGTGCGTATTTGGCATCACATATGGAAAAATCTTGGGTTTCATAGTCTCAAAATGAGGCATCGAGGTAGATCCAAATAAAGTCAAGGTAATCCTTGAAATGCTTCCCCCAACCACCATCAGGTAGCTCAAAAGCTTGTAGGGTAAGGTTGTGTCGATCAAGCACTTCATAGTGTAGTTATCTGACAAGTGCTAACCCATGAATAAATTATTACACAAGGGGGTAGCATGTCATTGGGATGACAAGTGCTAGTCATCCTTTGACGACATCAAACAATACTTGGCTTCATTGCCAGTATTGGCACTACCTAGACTAGGAGTGTCATTTTATTTATACATCTCAGCTACTGAGGTGGCACTGGGCACCATGCTAGCCTAGAAAAATGAATTACATAAAGAACAGGCTAATTAATATCTTAGTCGCACCCTGGTCAATTATGAACTTAACTATGCATACGTTGAGAAGCTATGCTTGGTGATGGTATTTGCCACCAAAAAGCTACGCCATTACATGCTGAGCAATACAATGTATGTGGTGTCTAAGGAGAATCTATTGCAGTACATGATGAGTCATACTTATCACAGTAGTCACATGGCAAAATGGATCATGTTGTTGATGGAGTTTGACATCTTATTCATTGGACAAAAGTCCATCAAAGGTCAAGTCATCACTGATCAACTAGCAGAGGCTCCTCTCAAAGCTGATCAACCTCTGATCATAGAGCTTCTCAATGATGGGGTCTTCCATGTCTTAGAATCACCAGATTTTGATGAGCCTGAGTCACAGGCCGACATAACCTTATTTTTTGATGGTTCTAAATGTGAGCAAGGGGGTGGCACAGGAATCATGTTTTTCACACCGCAAGGGGCTCCAATGCCTTTATCATTTAAAATTGATTTCCTATGCACCAATAACAATGCTGAATATGAAGCCTTTCTCATAGGTCTTTAGATAGCCATCACCATGAACATCAAATGCTTGAATATCTTTGGTGATTCACTGTTAATTGTCAACCAAGTGAAAGGAGTATTCCAATGCAAATGCCTAGTTATGCAAACCTACAAAGACTTTATGGATAAATTCCTAGCAAATCTTGAATGGTACGACATCAAGGCACTCCCTCGATCATTGAATCATTTTGCAAACACTATGGCCTCCTTGGGGTCACTAATCCTGCAAGACATTTCTGGTGAGATGACAACCATTCAAGTCAAAACGTTATCACAATCCACGATGGAGCATGCAAGCTCTGACATAATGCCAGGAATCCACCTAATCTAGATTGAACCATCTCAAGATAGGTTCTCTCGAATCCATGATAGTCTGAATCATGCCAACTGGGGGTATTTGTTCTCTCCAACCCCTCTTAATAGCAACACAATGTTATTTTTACAAGTTCTTCCCCGCTCAGCTTTTGCGAGGGATGAAATTCAAGAGGGATTGGTCCTTCATACCATCGAGGTTTTTGATCAGCAGGATTGGTACATATCCATAAGAGACTATATCAAGTTAGGTAGCCTCCCACTTGGATTGTCACACACCACAAAAAGATAATTCAAATAGAAAGCAGAAAAACATGTCTTGCTAAGAGACATTTTATATCGTCGAAGCTATGAAGGAATCCTCCTTCATTGCTTGGACCAGTAGGAGTCCACTTGGGTGATCACCCAAGTGCACGATGGTACATGTGCTGGCCACTTCAGCGGTATGGCCATTGCAAAATGCATTCTTTGCATGGGCTATTATTGGCCATCTTTAGATCGAGATTGTTGCGCATATGTGCGGAAGTGTGTGAAGTGTCAACACCATGCTAACTTGACACATGTACCTTCTCAGGCCTTGCAGTAGATCCAATCGGCTTGGCCTTTTTTGCAGTGGGGCTTAGATCTCATCAAAAATATCTCCCCTACGTCGTCAGGTCATCACACATTTATCATAATGGCCACAGAGTACTTCACTAAGTGGGTGGAATCAATTTTGCTTTCCTCTACGACTGGGCCCCACATTGCAAAGTTTATTTTACATATCATATGTCATTTTGGTATTCCATCCAAGATCATCTCGGATAATGGGACATCATTTAAGAACAAAGATGTGCATGCTTTGACAACAAAGTACAAAATTTAGCATAGTTTTTTGGCACCTTATTATCCATAGGCAAATGGGCAAACAAAGGCATTAAACAAAATGCTAGTTGCTATCCTTAAAAATACGGCCATGGATAGTCATAAGGATTGGCACATTCAAATACCACTTGCCCTATGGGCTTATCGCACTAGCATTCGAACGCCCACAGGGGCAACCCCATTTTTGCTAGTGTATGGCTCTTAGGCAGTCATGCCTCTCAAGTTGGAAATACCCTCCCTACGCATATCAATGCAAGATTTCATTGATGATGACACTGCATGGCAGGCCTGGTTAGACCAGCTTACATTACTCGATGAACAATGCATCAATGCTCTTGAGCATTTACGTATCTATCAAGAGCGACTTAAAAAAGCATACAACATGAAAGTTCACCTAAGGGACTTTTAGGTTGGTGACTTGGTCTTGAAAGAGAACCAACAAAATTCTAACTTTCCGCCCCATTTAAGGGACAATTTCATGACAAATTGGTTAGGTCCTTATGTAATCGATAGTAAAATAGGACCTGGAACATACCGGCTTGCCTCTCTTGAAGGAATCAAGGAACTAGAACCCTTGAACATCAGTCATTTGAGGCCATTCAACATTTAGAGAGCCATGGCCCACTCCAAAAGCCCCAAGGGTTCTCACCACCACTTGGTCACCCAAAATGTCCCAAAGGTATCCATAATCCCTTTGGTCAAACCAAAAGCTCCAAGGGTTCCCACAATCACTTGGTCAACCAAAAACACCCCAAAGGTATCTATAATCCCTTTGGTCAAACAAAAAGCCCCAAGGGTTCTTGCCACCGCTTGGTCACCCAAAATGCCCCAAAGGTATCCATAATCCCCTTGGTCAAACCAAAAGCTCCAAGGGTTCCCACAATCACTTGGTCAACCAAAAACACCCCAAAGGTATCTATAATTCCTTTGGTCAAACCAAAAGCCCCAAGGGTTCTTGCCAATTACTTGAAAATTCCATCATTTTCCACATTTGTCCATTTTGTAAATGATCCAACAAGAATAACGCCATTCACATTTTTGCCATATCATAGTCAGTTGTCTTCTAATGTCTTTAGGGTTTCCGTAATTCAGTTGTCTTTAGATTTCTAGCCAAATGTTGTACAAAGTCAAACCAATTTTTACAAGGTAGATTTTTACTTGGATCATGCCTTGTTACATATCATCCCAACACAAACTTAAAACACATAAAAAATTCCCAAGTTGTGTGAATGAAAGACGAAACTTGTAAAGTGGTCCAGGATACCATGTAGTGAAAACTCTATCTCGCTCATCCCCCTATGCGAATGATCCCAAGAATGTTGAGAATTGGCAAAAGGACAAGAAAACTTCCTTCAATTCCTTAAAATAAATAGTGGTTTTTACCACTACAAAGAATTCCAACTCCAAACATGAATATCAAAAGTGCACAAATCAAAAAGCACAAGAAATAGCGATTCTAATCATTGCTCAAAATCCCAAGCTCAAATAAAATAAACAGTGATTATCATCACTACTAAGCAAATATCCCATTAAAAGAGAGGGAGTAACTATTGAATCCCTAGAATTCTCAGCATTCAAAAGGTCATGAGGTGATCCTCAATCTCGGTTTGGTGGATAGCCTACTGGTCACTGGTGGAAAACCTCTCGCATGACAATATATCTGTCGCATTAGCTATTGGGCATATATGTAGATCAATGTTTGCATGTGGATGAGCTAGCTTATGGTATCCTAGATTGTGTCATAGATTAATCCTACTAAATGCAACAAAGGAGTTAGTGGAGCTAATTAGGTGATCCTTAGTATAGGTTTTGTGGATAGCCTACTTGGAACTGGTGGTATCCTTACGAATACCACATCAACGAAATCAATTGCACACACAGGGATGTGAAATAACTTGGTCAAACTCAAGTTTGATTCGTACCTTGTTCAAAATTCTTGTAAGATAATGTACAATCTTGACTAGTCTCAGAAAAACCTTAACTACATTCTAAAACAATTGTTATACATTTCATTACTTACATCACCATCAGAAAATACAAAACAATTATTACAAATGCAAAATTTATTTCATAAAGCAATCACATAGTATAGAAAGCCAGTAAATCCTGTATAGTCTATGGTTCCACCTCCTGTATACCAACAAATCATTCCATCCATTCCATATGCATACATCTATATCATATAGTTAAAATCATCCATAGTCATAATAGCATATGCATACATCAAAATAAATAAATGTGTATAAAGAACAATAAACCATGACAAGTATATAATCAAACCAAAAAGAGTCATGTATATATCAAGTAAAAATACCCTCAAGTTACAATAAGAAGGTCCTTTGACCTCACAAAAACCAAAAACTCAAAATCCCCAAAGCCTAGGGAGTCATCCACCATGATCACATAGGATTGGTGCAACTGGAACTACCCCCAATAGTATGGGTCCTATGGGACCTCTCAGGGTGACTGCTGCCAGCCCTCGCACCTTGCCCACTAACACTACCCTCACCTAGCTACCTGTGACAATATGATGTAGACTACTCAGTCTCATTGCCTCTCGTACGGCATGATGAACCACCTCCATCAAGCATAGGCAACTTTCCACTAAGGCAAATAGCCTTCGTCTCTAATTCTATTCGATACCAAACCCACTCCATATCTTGTTGGTGATACACATCCAATGCACTATCTTGCTATGCCAATTGAGTTTGTAGGAGATCCCTCTCCTGCGTTACCTTCACAAAAGAATCTCTATGCTCCTCCTCCTATCTCTATAGGAGACCCTCCAATCATGATATCTCAGCATAAAGCCCAGCCTCCACATCCCCTAAGACAGCCTGAGGCATGGGCACCTCCAGGATGGCCTACTACTCTAGCACCCACTACTCTGAGACATCCTGTACATTCGGCTACTTCAGAACCCCCAAATCATCTCCATCATTGGTGAAGTCATCGACCTCCACCATGTCAACATAATAAAGCAGAGACCCCCAACCCTCCATCGATGCCTCTGCACCCCCACCTCCTACTGCTATAATATCCATGCCTCATAGAGGCCCCTCACTCTGCCATCGCCGCATAATCCACAATCAGTCATACTCTATAGTCACCTCGACATTGTCCATGTTGGGTACATCAATAACTGCATCGAACCCCTCACCCAACTGCTCAATGGTAGGCCAGACTAGAGTCTTCTCATCACCATGATGTTGATAGATCAAGGGATCACAAGGAAATCCCTGGCACACCCCAAACTATCATGTCACCCAGACATGTAAAAAAAAAAGGGTCAAAACCCACCAAAAATAGGTCCGATGGTTGGAAAACTGCAATAAGCGTTCAACAAAAACAATTGAAGGCACCCTTACAAACATCATCTTGGGTCAAGCGACTCATTGCTTTTCTCATTTTTGGTCATTCCCTCATCGATTCGTCGCTTGATGGGGTAGTCACACTTAGTCACCAATCAACAAATACACACCCAATCAAGGAAATGGCATGCATTCAAAGAATCATTGACAAAGACAATCACACTCCTGCTTGGGGCAGAAAACAAGCAATAATCATAAGCTAAAAAAACACTTGATATCCTGGAAGCATGAAGAAAAGGTTCCTCAGACAAAAGGTTGTGCCATTTGCCTATTCATGTCTGAACAATGTCCAATATCAAGTACACCTCACTAAAAAAGGTTACACTTGAGTTAAGCTCCTTAGCTCGTCAAAAGCAAGGATTCAAGAATGTGTGCCCTTTCCATACTTGGGGTATCAAAAGTTGGTTAGGTTACTGAGAAACCCTAATAATTAAGTTCTTTGGTCATCTATTTTTTCTCAGAATTGTGCCACACACAACGCATCCCAAAAAGGGGCATCTGTAGACACCAAAATAGCACCAATCCGATTATGTGACTACAAGCACTAACCGAATTGGCATACATACCCCCTAGGGCAGCCTCTAGAGGTTAAACAATGGTCCTAACCACTCCCAAATAAGTTTTGGAAGGTCAAAGTTTATTTTTACACCTTTTAAGCACTTTGCTTCCTATTCGTCCCACCCTGGGATGATTAGAATCCTATTCGTCCCACCCTGGGATGATTAGCAGCAATCACTCTAGGGTGAGACGATTAGCAGGTTTCACTAGCAAAAAGTCAAACCTTGACAAATGGCAGCCCAAATCCACCACCTAACTCCACCTTCAAGGCATGGGATTGCGAGGGAATGTTTCAAATTAAAGAGGCTTCAATAAAGCCTGCCCTGATCATGGAGGCCTCAATCAAGGAGGCCCTAATCAAGGAGGAATATTCTCTCCCCCAAAAAGACATAATGAGCCAAGTGGCACCGTCGCATATGCATTCAAAAGAGACCCTTAGGTCTATAAAAATATGAGCCTCCTCACCCCAAAAATAGGATAGAGCTGGAGCATTTGGAGCAACGAAGTGCTACCAAACTATACCCCCATTCCTCTTTGTGCTTCCTAAATCCCTAATCTCTCTCTTCTGGAAGAGAGGTTATCGGGTGAACACTAGGAATGCAATCTAGATCCAAAGACCCAAGAAATCAGCCATAATCCCATCCCAAACTCGTCGACACAACCCCCTAGGAAGTTTTGGACCCATCCCAATTGGATTGGTGTAAAAAATAGGCCCTAAACGGTGGGCATCCCACCCTCGAACATCCCCCAAATTGCTGCAGTCCTAATAACCCCACCCCGAAGTGATTATAAATATATGCATGGTTTTTTTACTATTATTTTTGCATTCTTTTATATCTAATGTACTTATGCTATTGTCCAAATTTCATTGCTTTCTAACATGATTTGACCTGGTTTCTGTCATTTTATGCGTCTACTAACCTACAGGGAGTGCCTTAGGATACAAGACAACCTGGATAGAATATGCCAAATCTAACCTTTTGGGTCATCTCAAAATTCAGTTTTTAGTCTAACCACATGTTTGTAGGAGTTTTGGAAGCCTCTGGGCAGGACATTTGCAAGGTCACTTTTTGTAGGTTTTGCGATAGTCCCCAACGTCCCACCCTAGAGAGATTAGAAATATGTGCATGATTTCCTTATTGTTACTTTTGCAATTTGTCCTAGATGATATCCTAATACCTCTGTTAAATTTTGAACTCATTCTGGCATGATTTGATGATGGTTTTATTATTTTATGTATTAACTAGCTTGTAGGGAATCCCTATCACATACAGGAGAATATGGGTAGGATATGCAAATTCCGAGCATCTGGGTGGTCTTAGAATTACATATAATTCCTAACTCGTGAGTTTTAAGTGATTTGGATAAGCATAGGCGAGACATTGGAGCGCTCACTTTGGAGAGGCCCCCGACGAACAAACAAGCATAACGAGGCCGTCCGACGCCGCTTCGACGTAAAATTAGGTGATACCAATTCTAGAATTTGTACTTTAAATTTCCATATCGTTATGTAATCTACTTATCAATCTTATCACTGATATCTTCTAAGCGTCCGCTGGAGGCGTTGGGGATTGCATGTTTTTCTAGATATGCATATGCTATTAATGATTTGTTGTCTTTCTATGCAAGATCTCACCACCAGGAATACTAGAGGGGTAGAAAGGAATGATGAACATATGGACACAAGTGGCGGTAACTTTTAGCCCACCCACTTTGAGTGTGGGCACGCGGAAGACGTTGGAAGTGTACCGTCTGATCTTGGAAGCACGGCTTCTTTCAGGCATCCATTAATGTAACAAATTGTATTAAATATTCTAAGCCCTAGAGTGGGGATGTATTGTAATCATATTAAAAGAAATATCAATAAATGATGCCCCGCTTTATTTGCTCACATCTCATTTCTGCGTCATTTTCTTCATGCATTGCTCATCGCATTCGTAGGACTTAGCATCTGTATCTATTTTTGTTTGCATCATATCGGTACACCATTTTTTTGTTGGTTTCACCTAGAATATATGTTGACATAGTAGAATGACTAGCTTAGAGAAAAGGATATCTTTTATGTTAGTCAAATATTTATCTATTATGAGGTTAGATACACACTCTTAGAAAAGTTCTACCTTGTTATAGTTTTTACCTCACAAAATATTAAACAATACATGCTTAGCCATAGAACCATTATCATCACATGGGTGGTTCCATTATGAATCATCATGTCAAATCCTCACCTCTTAGGAACAATTGTTAAGTAGGTTGTTGCACTTAGTGAATTTATTTTAGAACTTATCAATTAGAAATTTGTGAAAGGTCAAGTGAATTTTGACCAATTAATAGTTGTAGCTTTAGAAGCAGGTTAACCCTTAGTGATAGATTTTCCTGATGAGTCAATTTTTAACATTAGATAGGAAGAAGATAAAAAATAATATTGGACTTTATACTTTGATGATTCAAAATGTGTCAAAGGATTAGGGGTAGGATTCATTTTGGTAACCCCCAATAGCAATTGATCTTAGGATATTTTAAGCTAAAGTTTTATTGTACCAACAAAATTGTAAAATAAAAAGCATTTATTTTAGGGCTTTGTACTACTATAACCCTCAATGTTAGAATTCTTACTATCTTTAGATATTTCTAACTAATCATTATGAAATTCAATGTTATCTACTAAACTAAATACAACAAACTAATTCCATACAAATATAGTGTTGAATAGTTGATGACTACCTTCAATAAATTCATCATTGATGGTATCCCTTGGTCTACTAATTTCCATGTTGATGCTATGGATTTGACTACCTATTTAATCTGTGTATATTTTGATGAAAAACAAGCCACCATTGTCATTAGGTAAGTTAGGTATCCCACAACTTTAGAATATAGCAAAATTCATTTAGAAGTATTTTCTCTCAAAGAAAAATTTCCTCTAGTCCTTAGTATAAATACATTTATGATTACCTAAAAATGGAACTTTTCCTAATGGTTTGAATGACAATGAAATTAATAACCTCAAGCCATGAGCCTGTAGACATGTCATCATTAGTGATATTTTGTATAGTCATACTCTTGATGGAATTGTTAGACCATGTTGAAGCCTAGAATGTATTCTAATAAGATCGTTATAGATCCTATAGTAGGCACTTTAGTGGTGTAACCATCACCAAGAAACTCCTTAGTATGGGATATTATTGACCCTTCGTGCAAAAGGATTTTTGTGACTATGTTAAGAGGTGTGATAAGTTTTAAAAATAAGACAAACCTTATTCATGCACCTTTCCAATACCTTCAATCCATAACCTCATCATGGAATTTTTTCCATTTAGAAATTAAAAATAACTAGGAAGATAAATATTATGTTGTCTAATTGGCATAAATTTATCATTGTGGCTATTGAATACTTCACCATATGGGTTCAAGCTATACATCTAGTGTCAAAAACTAGCATGATAGTCTCTAAATTTATCCTCAACTAAATTATGATCCATTATGGTATCCTTTTTAACATCATATCAAACAATGGAAACACTTTTAAAGATAAATATGTCCATAATATTTTTACAAATTATCAAATACAACACAAATTATCTAACCCTTATTATTCTTAAGACAATGACCAAACCAAGACTCTAAGAAAATCCTTGTCAAGATCCTCAATATGTTAGTAAGCAAAACTATAAGAGATTGGCATATCCAATTAGATCCATCCCTTTAGCCATATTACACTAGTATCAGACCATCCATTGCATAATGACTTTTGATTTGGTCAATGATAATAAATTTATCTTCCCCTTTGAGACTAAAATTAACTTCCCTATTAATTTTGTAATAGGATACCTTTATAGGAGATGAATATCATCTCACTCTCCTAATCCAACTAGAACTACTTGAGGAAAATTATATCCATACTCTAGAACACCCAACCATATACTAAAAATGACTTAATTAAGTATACAACAAGAAAGTATGATTTCAATCCTTTGAAGTTGGTGATCTAGTTATTAAGGATAACTAAAAGAACATCAATGTATAATAAATCTCAAATGAAAGTTTGAGTCCAATTGGCTAGGTCCACACATCGTAATTGTTAAGTATGTTTTGAGTTCATATCACCACTTGATGGTAAAGAAATTAAAGAACTATTGAACTAGGTAGTTGTATTGAATTCTAATTTAGTGTTTGTTTCGCAATTCTAGTTCTAACAAAGTTGGAAAGGAGTTTAAATACCTTCTTCCAACATCTTAATTTAGTTTGTCTTCCTACTATGATCACTGAATACTCCTATGCTTACCTACACTAATTGCATATAAATTAAAACATAGATAATAAAGTGTGGAAATTAAACATGTATGAAAGATTAAGTATGTCAATGATTCAAAATAAATATGGGTCTAAAATATAGGGAGGAAAGTGTGTGATCAATAAATACATGAAAATTATAATAACATCAATGCCCACTTATTCATTAGATATGAAATTAATAAGTGAATTACAAGATGGGCTAAAAGAGCAATGCCAAAATCATCATACACCTAACAAACTAGGAGGCTAGTGCCACTAATAGAATGCATAAGGACCACTAATGTAATACTTAAAGACGTGCTAATTTCTTATAATATCATGAGGTCAATACAAAATATGGGTTTCACATAGTGTAGATCTAAATTCTCATGGCCAAAACATGAATATAATAGAGCCTTAGGCTCCTATTTATTGTAAGAGTTTACCCTTAGGTCACCTTGGTTGAGAAACATTTACTCCTAGTAAAATTTATGTTTCGATGCCATTTTTAGCAAAATTATGGACCATAAAATGTTAAATACCTTTAATTATTCCCCTAATAGGCTTATAAGTATTCCAAATAACTCCCTATATATAATTGGCACATTTTTTAATAATATTAGCATATGTCCTAGACTTAGATAAATTTTAGGGTGTTTTGTGAGGCATCTGCTATTGATTTTCTATTTTATGCTCCTTCAAAATTTGAAAATTCTAATTTAATTTTAAGCTACTACATTTCTAGTGACATCATGGTAAACCAATATCAATTGGCATGAGATTCTAGGTCTTTCCTTTATCCTTGGGCATGGAGTCTACAAAGTTAGACCTTTCATATAAAATGGTAAAAACTTTGGTTCTACTTAATTAGTATTCTAAGGTAGTAATCCTAGCAATTTTTCCATTCTCTATTGCTTGATAAATGGACCAAAGCAATGTCTTATATTTTCCCTATTATATCTTAAATAGTTCCTTTTATTTCCTAGTTAGCTCCTCCAACTTAGCATATACAGGACCCATCTTCTTATCGATCTCAATTGCATCCCTATAATCAACTTGGTTCTTTTCTTATTCAATCATAGTGTCAATGATACAATCATCCAAGATCCTCATTTTTGGATAAAATATGTTAAAACTTCCAACAATAATAAACCTTTAAATTTATTTGCTCATTTACTATACTTGGTCCTTTAAGGATGTTAGGTTATCTTTGCAAGCTTGGAGGTTAACATATCGGATCTTCCTTAACTTCCTTACTAGGTATTTTTGATCCCTCTTGAGTTTTTGTGTCTATGACATTGTCATGAAGGAGAGAAGTAAGGACCTACTGGTATTCACCTCTTGTAGATAGTCATTCTTATTGTAGACACAAAAAATTGACCCACTTGAATGAGTCATTTTCCCTAGATCCCTAGAGTGACTCTCCAACTTTCCCAAATAAATTTTTGGCCTCTCTCCTTTATTTTTTTTCTAGTTTCAACGAAATCATGATCAGCCCTTATGGGGTGCGAATTTGCCTAGCTAGGTTTTTCTCTTAGAAAACCCTAATTTTTCAAATTGACCTCTTTGATATCGATTCCACTTAGGTTTTCCCACCCATCCTTTTTTTAAATTTCTTATAAAGAGAGGGTTTGAAGCCTTATTTTCCCCTAGAAGAAGTTTAAGACAAGTGTCAATAGAAGCAAGCATGAAGTTCTCAATTACTAAAGCACCAAGTGATCTTTTGAAGTTGTTTATTCTTTATGGAGTTCTATTCTACTGCATTTACTGTGTGTTGCTTCCCTTGGTGGATAAGTGTTGGATCCCTAAGGAAGATTCTACCATCTTGGAGTTTGTCATCCTTTTGTCTACTTTTTTGCTACCACCAGGTTTTTTTCACTCATATTCATTCATACATTGTTAGTTTTGCATATTTTATTGGTTCATCTGCATTAATCTATTGTTTTTATTTTCTATTGAGAAATCATGCCCCATAACTACATGGCATGATTTCATCAGTAAAAAAATTATGGTTTCCCCATGTAGGGCACAATTTTGTCTGTGTCAATCTTAGGGGTAGAATTTTACCTCCAAAATATTGATTTGCATTTCATGTTGTGTTTAAAGTATAATAGCATAATTTTCACATTGTTCATCACACTATTATATTGCATTATATTATGCTTGTTCATTTTCCAAAAATGTTAACTTTCACTTTTGTATTCTAAAGGTCAGCTAAAAGGACCTAGGGGGATTGACTGCTACACCTCCAAGCATAGTTATACAGTGGCCTAAGTAGACCCCCTAACACTGATCATATTTTTTGAGGGTTCTATGAAGTTATTTTGTAGGATTGAAGTTGTCAGACATTGTTGGATGCAAGATAAATCTTGGAACAATTACCGAATCAGATAAGTACCCCAATAGATCTTTAGGTTTTTTTGTGTTTGCTTTCTATCCATTTTTGTTCAAAATATAGATCATTAGTAAGGAAAATAATTTGATCAAATTTCTAGGTATTTGAAAGAATAAAAGCATATAGTGTACATTTAGGGTTTTAACCTTATTTATGCATTTCTCTTGGAATATTTCTCAAAGGCTTTGTTTTGAAATCCTAGGGTTAGTGATCATTCAAGCAAAGAATCATTCTAGGGTTAAATCTTGTATCTTTAATTGTTTTTTCCATTTTCATAGTATAGTTCAGAAAGGCTAAACATAGGTGCATGCTTAATTGACACACTCAAACACATTGCATCCTGGACTTGGAGCGAGTCCTAAAATCATTCTTTGTGAACCCCTTCCTCTTTTCCTACCGAGTGTAGAGTTATAACATACCCCTGCGATCACCTCGTCTCCCATAGATTCAACCAAGAATCGTATGTGATAGGATAGTTTTCCCTCTCTACATATTTGGTGAACCCGATGTGAATGTGCATCTTAGTGGCCAAAATAGGAAGCTTCTTCCTTTGATCTTCTTGAAAAATTAAATAAGACCACTAATTTTACTTGTGTAGATCAGATAAAATTTTAAAGCATCTTAAAAATATTGTGTATGATTTTGCTAGTTTTTAGTTTTTCCCCTCACTACACCAAAAAGGGATAAGAGGGCAAATAAAATAAAGTGTTTTTTTATGGTGGTTAAAAACCACCCTAATAGACCCTAAGAGGGTGGTTTGAGATTTCCCTCTTAGAGTAACCACACTCTTAGGGCCACCCTAAGAGGGTGATTTTAAACCGCCCTCTTAGAGATAATAGGGTGGTTTAAAATCACCCTCATAGGGTTTCCTAAGAGGGCAATTTAGAACCATTTTCTTAGCCCTAAGATGGCAGTTCAACAATACCCTCTTAAGTCACCCTAAGAAGGTGGTTTTAAACTACCCTCATAGGTATAAGAGGATGGGTTTTAACTGTCCTCTTTAGGTCTCACCTAAAATATATATAAAGGATGCAAGAAAATTCCTTGTATTTGTCTTCTCTATTTTAACCTTGTAATTCCTACCCTAAATTAACACTCCTACTTCCATCCCACTAGATATTTCTCCTCCCATTAAAGGGTCTAAATTCAGTGAAGCAAATTCAGGAATAGGGGTGAATTCTGAGAGAGGGGGGACTCTGCAGCATTTCAATAACTTGAACAACTCGAGAGGGGCATATATCGATTCAAAGATTATGCACAACCTCTCTATTTTCAAATTGTCTGCCATTGCATTCATTTTGGGCCTGTATTTGTCTTCTCTTTTTTTCCCTTGTAATTTATGCCTTGCATTAATAGTGACTATGGGAAAAATTTACCTCTTCATCCTCTCATTTATAATTCCAATTTATAAGGCATCTTATAAAGCGTATTGTTATTTCTTCATTCGGGATTCTATGAGACATTATTTTTAGGTATGTGTTCCTTTTACTTTAGTTTGTATTTATTTTCCATAAAGTAATCATTAGTTTCCTAGGTTTTGTTCAGTTGTAATTAGAGTGGCGTGACTCTTAGGGTTTACTTTATTATTTTTGCAATCACAAAATCTCTAAAGTAGGTTTGATAAAATCGGTCGAACAAGGGCTAGTGTTTTTGCTTGTGTGATAAATGGCCACCTAGGGTTTTTGCTTGTGTGATAAGTTTGTTTACCTTACCTAGGGGGAAGCTGGTTGGAGGTACCAAAATCCTATCTTACACAAAAGCCTCACCCTTGGGAGGACCCTCAATTTTTACCATGCTAGGGTTAGAGAATGAGAGAGAGATCATTATGGGGTACACCATGTTTCAGTCTAGGGCAACAATATCACTGTTGACTGGCAGCAAAATCTTGTTCCATCTACCAATTTTTCCAAGTGGGTTGTGCAAATTTGGAGAAATTTGTGGACTGGAGATATGTCTAGAAAACCATATAACCTTACCTTTTTTTGCATTATGTGGGATATCCAAGTTTGTGCTGGAGAAAATGGAATTTAGTGGTATTTGTCAAACTTCTTGATCATTGGCTAGGGTTTTCCATCTAACAATTAAAGGTACTTTATGTGGTTATATTTCTTGGCTATCTTGAGAATAGCTTGGAAGAAAACATTGCTTTCCCCTTTTAGAATGGTGAAATATATTTGCATAAAGGAAATCCTGGAAAATATTGTGTGTACTTTTAATTTAATGCATGAATGCATTCGATCTTTGCATTTGGGAACATGGGTATTGTCTGAAATTTAAAAACATGAAATTGGTTGCTATTCATTTGGGTTTTTATGAGCATTTGAAGCATTTCAAATTATAAAAAAAATGTTGCATTTACCTTGTCAATTTTCATGTTTTAAAAGTGAAGGGATTCTTGTTCTGTGGAGACAATGTGGAGAAATTTCTTGTTGTAGAAGAAAAAATTCCAGCATTAGATGTTGATACAAAACTTCAAAATATTTTATTTTGATCAATAAATTCCTTAATGAATAATTTTAATTATCACGTAAACTTCTCTAAGTTATTTTTTTTTACACTAAACAATTTAAATTTCACAAAATCTAACTTTGGATAAATTAACCTTAGCTCTTTCTTCAGGTGACTAGCAAAGTTAAATTCTTTGAAGTTCAAAGACAATTACCTCACTTATGTATACTCTACAATAATCATTGCTTTGCTTAAACATCTTTTATATATAAATAAATCATTCAAATCAAAGGTTCGATGATGGTATGTATTGTTCCTTATTTATGTTAGCCCCACAACCAAGTATAGTACTCCACTAATCTGGACAAGTGTATTGAGAGGTCATAGCCTCTATAGTAGAAGGCTCATTCTTTTAAGAATTGCACTGGATGGTACAACCTCATAACTCAAAGACAAAATAGATCCAGAGAAGATAAGCACTTGATGATTATCAACCAACCATATTTTTCAAATGTTATTGTCTACCACCTTACTCAAATTTGTACCAGGCCACTTTATCCTATACTTGCAATATATACATAAAAGTGTATATACATTGTTATTTGTTACGTAGGAAATTTGTATATTTTAATTTTATTTTTTGTTTGTTACATAGGAAATTTGTATGAACTTTAGCCTATTGAGTAAAGACAAAGTTAATTAACTGAGGAAACTAACTGATAAACACTTGACTATTAACAACCATCTTTTTCACATACTTTATTCCAATTTTATTGTCTCCAACCTTACTCAAATTTGTACCAGGCCACTTTATCCTGTACTTGCGATATATACATTGTCTGTTATCTATTTTTGCTGTATTCCAATTTTATTGATGTGGGCTAGATTGAACCTTATCCTAGATTCTCTTGTTTTTATTTGAAGCCACTTGTTGTGAGATGTATGGATATGTGGAAGCTATTTTATAAAGCTAGATTCTATTGATGTTATAGTATTCATGTTAGAAAAATGTCATATTACCTTGTTGCAATATTATGCTAGTAACAAAACATTGTGACTAAATTTTTTGTTATGGGAATCACCAATTGGTATAGGTTTATGCCATATACTTTAACAAACCTGGGTACATTACTTGTGTGAAGCAACCTATTGTGATATGTATGGATATGTGAAAGCTATTTTATAAAGCTAGATTTTGTTGTTATTATACTATTCATGTTAGACAAAAATATCATATTACCTTGTTGCAATATTATGCTAGTAATAGAACATTGTGATTGAATTTGTTGTTATGGGAATCACCAGTTGGCATAGGTTTATGCCATATGCTTTAGCAAACTTGGGTACATTACTTGTGTGAAGCCACTTATTGTGAGATGTATGGATATGTGGAAGCTATTTTATAAATCTAGATTCTGTTGTTGTTATACTATTCATGTTAGACAAAAAATATCATATTACCTTGTTGCAGTATTATGCTAGTAATAGAACATTGTGACTGAATTTGTTGTTATGGGAATCACCAGTTGGCATAGGTTTATACCATATGCTTTAGCAAACCTGGGTTACTTATGTGAAGCCACCTATTGTGAGGTGTATGGATATGTGGAAGCTATCTTCTAAAGCTAGATTTTGTTGTTATACTATTTATATTAGATAAAATACGTCATATTACCTTGTTGCAGTATTCTGCTAGTAACAAAACTTTGTGACTAAGTTTACTATTATGGGAATCACCAGTTGGCATAATTTTATGCCATATGCTTTAGCAAACCTCGGCACATTACTTGAGTGAAGCCACCTATTATGAGATGTATGGATATGTGGAAGCTATTTTATAAAGCTAGATTTTATTGTTGTTATACTATTCATGTTAGAAAAAAATATCATATTACCTTGTTGTGGTATAATGCTAGTAACAAAACATTGTGACTGAGTTTGTTGCTATGGGAATCACCAATTGGCATAGGTTTATGACATATTATTTAGAAAACTTGGGTACATTACTTGTGTGAAGCCACCTATTGTAAGATGTATGCATATGTGGAAGCGATTTTATAAAGCTAGATTTTTTTATTGTTATACTATTTATGTTAGACAAAAAATATCATATTACCTTGCAATATTATGCTAGTAACATAACATTATTACTGAATTTGTTGTTATGGGAATCACCAGTTGTCATAAGTTTATACCATATGTTTTAGTAAACCTAGGTACATTACTTATGTGAAGCCACCTATTGTGAGATGTGTGGATATGTGGAAGTTGTTTTATAAAGCTAAATTTTTTTGTTGTTATACTATTCATGTTAGACAAAATATGTCAAATTTCCTTGCTGTAGTACTTTGCTTATAACAAAACATTGTGACTGAGTTTGTTGTTATGGGAATCACCAGTTGGCATAGGTTTATGCCATATGCTTTAGCAAACCTGGGTACATTACTTGTGTGAAGCCACCTATTGTGAGATGTATGGATATATGGAAGCTATTTTATAAAGCTAGATTATGTTGTTGTTATACTATTCATGTTAGACAAAAAATATCATATTATCTTGTTGTAGTTTTTATGCTAGTAACAAAACATTGTGACTGAATTTGTTGTTATGGGAATCACCATTTGGCGTAGGTTTATACCATATGCTTTAGAAAACCTGGGTACATTACTTTTATGATCTTTTCTTTATTGGTGAAATGTCCGATTTATTATTGTTAGTTATTGTTGCAATATATTTAGAAATAGGCTTAAGTATATACATGTACCTGATAATGATCTCATTGTAAAGTTTAATAACCAGACCTATACGAAAAAGTGTGAACAACTTGTAGTTGTAAGTGTTATTGATTGAGAAATATATTAGAGATGCATACATTATTTTGGTCTTATTGATAGAGAAATAAATTAGATATGATTATATTTCATTCAAATTTTAATGAGAGAAATATTTTAGAGAATGATATACTTCATTGAATTTGAAAATGTAGAAGCATGTTAAAATAAATATGGACTATGTTTGGGAAAAAGGTGAAAAGTGGACCTTTTTATTTTTTAAACATGGATGGATTATGTGTTAAAAACATAGATGGATTATGTTTAGGAAAGGATGAAAGGAAGACCTTTTTGTTGTTAAATATAAATAACATAGATGGAATATGTTGTTGAAATTATTAGATGGATTATGTTATGGAAAGAATAAAAGAGAGTCTTTTTACTATGAAAATATAGATATATTATGTTTTAAAAATAATGAAATAAGGACCTTTTATTGTTGAACATAGATTAATTATGTTTGTTAAAATGTAGATGGATTATGTTGTTAAAACATAGTTAGAGTATGTTTTGAAAAGAATTGAAAGAAAGACCTTTTTTCTGGAAAGAATTTATAGTTTATGAAGGAGATGCTGGAAAGGATAAAAGAAGGACCTTTTATTATTAAATATAGATGAATTATATTTGTTAAAATATAGATGGATTATGTTGTTAAAACATAGATGGAATATATTTTGAAAAGAATTGAAAAGAAATACCTTCTTGCTGTTAAGACATAGAAAGATAATGTTTTGCAAGAAGTTTATAGTTTATTTAAACTGAAAGGTGGAACCTTAATGTAATATAAAATAGCATATATTACTTTAGTTAAATAATGTATTTGGGACTATTAGCGGATATTGTGGTCTATTTAGTATAATGGATTTAGCAAGTATATAATGGATGTTTAATTATTTTAGTAGAATGGACCTTGATGTAAATATTATCACCCTAGTTAAAGGATGGGATAGAAAATTTAGCTTTTGATGCCATATACAATGGGAGATAACAATCACAAGATGCAGAAAAAAATAAAGTAAATTTGTGATATGATTGAAATATGCTATAAATAGAAATGACAAAAAATATTACAATAGTAGCTATGGAGGAAATGGACACTCCATGATATAAGATACTGCTCCATGAATGGGCTATGAGATTATATATCTATCTACCATAAATTGACTATGTTACAATGAATTTGATATCTATCTTCTACATCTATGGTCTTTATATAGGAAGATAAGTTCCTTGGCCAACACTCTACCTAGTTGTACAAGTGGACACCTTGCACATTACAGCTTGCACATTGACACTTGTGCATTTATTACATTGCATGAAGTAACTAGATAAATTCCTCCTAAAGTAACCTAATGTCCTAAGTATGTACCAAGAAAGGTACATTTACATGACCCAAATAATTTAATATACTCTATTTCTAACATCCCTCTGTATTACAATCTTTGGGTATTGAAGACTTTAGTCTTCAATGTGGATCTTCTTCCATTTTATGGATTTGAATTGGATATTCTTCTTCAAAATGATATTTGGAATCTTCAGTAGTTTCTTCAGTATTCAGATGATGCAAAAATAGGCTGAAGCTATAGACCCTTATTTTAGTTGACCTTGCATTGTGTTCCTCCTTCATTGGTCTCCTTGCAAGTATCTTGGTTCTATCTTCATGATGACATGTTTTCTTTTAATATACCTTTTCTTTATTTTCCTTATTCTTCTTCTTTTTGATTCTACAATGGTGTTTATGGAGTTTTTGCTTCATCACAAGTTAGTATATCTTCACAATAATAATATTCTTTATTGTTATCTTGTTTCTTGTGTTGATTAAGTACAAACACAATTAGAGATAGATACACCATCAGACATTCTTCTAGTGAGAATATAACCAATCCTTGTGAATTCCACCATGTTGTGAAGAGGATATCATGAAGATAGCTGATCAATGTTGTAAAGATACCTTCTTTAGCTTCTTTAAGAAATAGGGAGAACTTTTCTTTATTACTAGAGGATAGATACTCGTATCCTTCTAGAGTATCTATTAAGTTTTGAGAGTAGTATTCTACTTCATGAAATAATTTTTCATTATTGAAGGTATTTCTCAAGATATTATCCATGATAGATATGATCCTTGATAGAAGTATATAAGATTAATTTGATAAAACCTATATTAATCCTTGATTCTTGTAGGCTTCCTTATGTCTCCCTAGTAATGAGAATGAGTACTCTTAAGGATTTTTAGGTTTTGTAGATAGCTTATATATTGCTAATGGATTTGCAACTTGATAAACAATAGATTCTAATATTACCAAGTTTTTTAGAATACCTTATGACTTCCTAGTATGTTTTGGACAAGATATAAAGTGCTTTTGTAAGTTATAGTTCAATCTTGGTTGATTTTGTAAAGTTTTGTAAATGCTAAAATCAACTTCTATTGTCCTTATTTCTCCTATTGAACTAAGCACATTTTCTATATTTCAAGAGGTTTTAATATTGTATCTTTTGTCTTTATTTTGATAATATTTGAGACAAGTAAATATTATAATTTCCAACAATTAATTGTTTTTGATAAATCTCTTTTAATGGCCCTTTGATATTTGATTTTAATTTTACTATTTTCCAATAAATCAATTCGTAGTAGTAGACCTTATGACTCCCAAATTTGGAAAATTAGAAAAGATAATAATATTTGTGAAGTATTAAATTGTTCAACCTAAGTAGAAGGCCTTATATCTCCTAGCTTAGTTTGCAAATAATATTTTTATTTTTGGTAAGTTATCTCCTATGTCTTTTGCTTTCTCATCCTTCAATTTTATTCTTGAAATTATAACCTTATATCTCCTATGTTTAAAAGAAATATTAATGATATAGTTCTTTTACCTTAGCCCCTTGACTTCACACTTGAATGGCATTGTTTTTTACTGAAATATAACAGTTCTTTACGTACCCTTTCTGCGGTACTTGACTTCATGGATCTAAATGACAAGTGTGGTATAGCTATCAGGATTGCTCTTCGATGCTTGGAGAGTATGTACTGACCTTCTTCAATGGAGCCTTAAATGCTCCTATGCTCTTCTTATTCCACATTGTGCTTAGAAATGGATTGATTGTGTTATTCCTCCTGTCCTTTGATTGCACTTTTCTCTCCACTTCACACTGTGAACATCGAACATAAATTCTATCCTTTCGCTCACTCTACACTGCATTTAAAGGGTATTCAATGATGGACATGTGGAAACTACATTTCATGAGAGTGCTACCACTTCTTGTAATGTTGCTGATAATATAATGCATTTATTTATCAATTAAAAATTTGCTAAAGTACTTTTGTTTCTTGCTTGTGTCTTTTCATTCCTAGTCTGTGCATTGGAACCCACCTTATGGCTCAATGGCAAAGTGGTCTCACTAATGACCACATGTTGTCCAGTTCAAATCTTACTAATAAATAGCAAGAGATAGGAAACATGCTCTCCACATACAACTAGTTGACCACAACAAAAAAAACATTGGTCTCTGCACTCTAGGGTGACAAAATGAGCGATAATCATTTTATATATATATATATATATATATATATATATATATATATATATATATATATATATATATATATATATATATATATATATATATATATATATATATATATATATTCTTTTATATGAATATGAACAATTGCCCAGGGAAATTTATTTTAAATGGTTTGTTTTTATAACTTAAAAAAATCATGCTCAATTACTTGAGTAGTCACTTTGGAATTTTTTTCATCAGTAGTTATGTCTCAATTGAAGAAATCTAGAGTGCTCTATGCCTTGGAATTGCCCTATATGCTCTCCACATACTCCAACATGCCATAAATATGAGTCAGGATGTTATTTTAGGATCATATTTCATCAATAAAGTACTTCTTATCACAATTTTAGAAGATCATGTTGAGATAACAGTTAATGGAATCAAATAAAGGTTGCTTAGTGTACATCTAGGCAAAACCCAACTCATTTTAATACAAGTTTGATTGATGAGAGTTTGTATTCAATTGGTATGAAAAGACTGATCTTGGGCTTATACATGTGAATTTACAGTATCTGGAATGTGGGTATTGTGTCCTATCATTTTAGTGCCTGTAGTTATGAATTTTATAGTGTGATTGGCCCTTGGCCCCCTTTATGATAGCATTGGATTGGTCCTACCCATTTCTTCTATTGATTTCTAGGTACACGTGATCTAGAAATAAAAAAGACAAAGGGATTCCAGTATAAACGGTTACAAAATTTAAGGTATTGTGTCCTTGGTACCGAGATATTTGATGTCCTCATTACTTGTGAATTGTTCACATTTATAGGAGATCCAAATCTTGTAGGATCCTCTACATCTATACACCACCTAATAGTATAGTTGTGATATCAATAATTGGGCTTTCCAATATGGGTAATGAGATGTCTAATAGATGCCTAATGAGGATGGGAATGTTGAACTCTCACAACTTGAAATTGTTGCAATGCAATGGTAAGATAAACATTTGGAGGAAGCAATTAGGATCTTACATTTTGACATAAAAAAACCTTACCTTGAACTAGAAGTCATGACCAACAATAATAAAACAAAAACTAACCTTGTTTATCCAAGTAGTGTGAATGCCAATGAAAACATGGTACCTTCTCCTATGAATGCATGTGAACATCATATGAATATAACAGATACATACAGTTCATATGATACAAGACCACTCATAGAAAGTGAGGATGCTACCAAGAAAGAATAAAAATTGGAACATGACCTAAATTACCAAGATACGTATGAAAATAAGCAAGCTAGGGGTAAATATGTTCTGCAAAGTGAAATACAAGGATCTCTAGATATAGGTTTATCATAAATAAACATAAAAAAATCACCTTCTCCATAAGCATAAGGTACTTAATTCCTTATATATTTGTATTAGTAATCTACTAAATATTCCCCTCTTGGATTAAATCATTGGTTGGTTTCAAGAAACTATCAGATTCAAAAATAAGTCATTGGTGAATTGTCCAAGTATTTCAAATGAACTACCCTAATAACACCACAACTGGTGTTAAGTGTCTCATGGTAGTTTACATTCTCATGTATTCCATGGGGACTTGCATAATGTTTAAATGCCCTACAACTTTATTTTCTTCTATAATTGTATAAATAATCTAATGGGTGTTTGTGCCTGGAGCAATTTTGTTTTGGTAGCATTTCATATAATGTACTTTGTTTATGGCAACAATTTGGTATCCTTTGACGTAATTACATTTGATTATGAGTATTTATTTGAGGCTATACCAATGATAATTTCAATGGAATTATCTACATGTTACAGTACGAACCTAGCATGTTATTATGATGTTGAGCATTAATGCTTGAAAAGGTGCTTTATGTCAACATGAAGTAGTGTATATTATCTATATTTTTGAGAATTATTTTTTATTATTTGATACATGGATTTAATTTTTATGGCGAGAAACATTATGCAATTTTTGGTACAATTATAGTATCTTCATGGTGTTGTATTTGATACTATGATCAAACATTATGAATGGGAGTTTGAATTGTATTTTGCATACGAAACCTAATATTGGATGAAAACATTATTTTGTATTTACTTCTCTAGGTTGGTATTTAGATTTACTATTTTAAATATCTCTAGTATTCATACATCATAGATTTTTGCATGCACGTCCTCACCATCCATTTAATCCCAAGTTCAATACATGATTGATTGATCGATTGGTTCTAAAACAAGGATATGAAAACCAATAAAACTATCCTGAAAACCCCCATTGTCTTGTTGTTCAAACTGATTGAATATGGGAGATTATTACCATTGGCTAGGGTGGAGCTCACTTGGAATCACTACCAAATATCTAGCACTTGCACCTAGAGTCTACAATTATAGGCATAAGGACACAATAAACTATTTTTACCATAATTTTTGCCTTGCAATTGCTTATGGATTTAGAGGTGGGGTAATTGAAAGTTATATACAAGTGAGGTTTGGAATATTATGAAGACATGTATTAGTTTATGAAACTTCTCAGTTGGAATCTAGAGTATTTAGTGCTAAATTATTATTTATGCTCAAAATTTTATGTATGATTGTAGGTTTGGCAAAAGGTATGGTGTCTTTTTGACTATTTACCATCACAATGTTATAAGGAACAATCAATATTTTAACATGTTCACCTTTAATGAATAAAGTTGATATTCAACACATTATTTGTCATGATTTACATGCAACCTTTAAGTACTCAATTTTTTTTTCTTTGGAAAAAGATCATGTATAAAATATTTCATATCTCAACTCATATTCTTTGGAATAGATCATGTTTGTAAGTCTTTGGAATAGATCATGTATAAAAGATTTGAACTCAACATGTCAAGACAAAAAATTTAAACTTGACAACATTTATGTCTTCTCATTAGGAATTTAAAAAACTATGTATAATATACGTTTTTATTATAGAAATATAAGATATATACCACTATGCTAGTTATTTTTTGTGTATTTTGTCTGATGATATTTTTACATTGTCAACCTTATCTTCATCTTTGTTGCTTCCCCTCCTTTAATCATTACTAGTTCATTCATTTTTCTTCATGTTGCTCCCCATTCCTTCTAGTATTTTGTTGAACCTTTACTCATTTGGATGATGATTGAATGCTTTCTTTGAATAGTATTATTTCAAGTATATTGACATCTTATATTGAGTGCTCATTAATATTTGTCTTGCATTTTGATTGTTTTCTTCATGAACCTTTTTTTGTTTTGCATTTTGATTGCTTTCCTCATGAACCTTTTCATTTGTTTGAAGAGAGGAGGGAATTGGTATAGTTGTACCAACAATCCCAAGAGAAGAGAATTTTCTAGTTGTACAAACCATCGACTATAGATCTAAATCATATGAAATCACAAGTGTAGGAGGAAATATTAAATCAAAATTTTCTCAAGACCCACAATCAACCTTGGTGGGAAAAGTTTCAAGGATTACTACACCTAGACAAGAATGAAATTAAATTTGAATTTTTTAATTTTTTCCATTGCTAGGCATAGTTCAATTGTCATAGTAATGCAGACATATGGTGAATTTATGTTGACTATAGAGGCACAAAAAGTGCCTACTATTTTCATGTTCGAGGTATGCATGGAAAATAGAGGGTGGTTTTTATGTGAGATATTTTTTTTAATGTGAGGCCCTAAGAGGGTGGTTTTAAACTGCCCTCTTAGGGCCTCCCCTAAGGGGGTGGTTCTAAACTAACCTCTTAGAGGGCAATTTTGAACCACCCCCTTAGACCCAAAGAGGGTGGTGTTTTTAGATGATTTTTTACCATCATCGTATGACACTGAATTTTTACGATGCCCTTATATATGGTGGTTGAATAACCACCATTAAAGGTCTCTAAAGGTGGTTAAAAACTACCATTAAAGACTCTTTTTGGTGTAGTGCCTTATCTAATCTATTCTTTCTATCTCTCTCCTAATGGCTCCTAACCTTAGGAGTGGGTGAATGCTTTTAGAATTTGATGCTATTTTTCAAGATGATGATTAATTTTATAGAGAGAATCATAATATAGAAATGAAGAGATTGAGAATGACCTTGATAATACTAAGGGACCCAATGGGAAACTAATATTTAAGTCATTTGAACATGTTTAGAATTTCTACAAGCATCATAAGGATGCCTTGGATATAACTATGGAAGAGATATCTTGACTCAAGGAAATTGGAACATCTCATCATCAAATTGTTTCCTCATGATATGTTCATAACAACCCCTTGTTTGAATCTTCACATCCTGGTAATCTTGTTAATAACCTAACATATGCTACTAATATTACCATTAATATTGGATGAATTCCACAAGTTCCACCAACTAGTAGCGCATCTATATATTATGTTCAATTTTCTCCTCATCTAGCTAATCTCAATATTTATGTTCTTGTCTCACCAAATGTTATTTATCCCTCATAATAATATACCACATACCATAACGGTGTCAATGCCTCCAACATGATCCAAATTCTTTTTCAATAGCCTACTTATATCCCTCCCATAAGGAACCTAAGGATTTTGGACAACAACAATCCTGAGATGCAAAGTTTAACTAATATGGTGAATATTGGAATATATTACATTATTTGGTCCTTCACTAATGTACCATCATGGGTACATATTTATATTAGGATTAGATTAGGAGTTAAGTACTTTATTAAAGCAATGTAATAAGTGCACAAGTGTAATAATGTGCAATGATTGTAAGTGTGCATGAATTCCACATGTACATGAGTCTTAGAATAGAATAGTGAGGTGTCTTGAAGGCAAAGAGTTGCATCTCATTATAAATAGGCCTTCATAGAATAGAAGTGAGAGAGGATTTTGGAGTGCATAGGTTAGAGTAGTAGTAGTCATCATGTAGATCTTTTTCATGAGAATGGAGAGGTAGTTACCTCCATTCCATAGCATTGTAATTTTCATGAGCTTTCTTATATGAGCATTTCTAGAGCATTGTATCAAGTTTTCTATCATATTTTCATGCATATTAGTTAGCCATTATCATAGCTATAATATTGCATGCTTATTTCAATACTTGTTATTGCATTTCCTTTAAGTTTATAGCTTCAAAAGCTAACAGTGGTATCAAAGCCATGGTAGATCAAAGGAAAACCACAAGTGATCACCATTGCTATTGTTGTGTCTTTGCAAACCAGATCTACCATTGTGCACTGCTACATGCAAACACCACCACAATAGATTATTTGATAGAAGAAGCTCTAGGTAGAACAATAGGAAGTAGAGAGAGCCACAAGAGTGATTGAGAGGAGATTGTAAATCTCATTTTCAGATTTCTAAAAATTATTATTGGCTAGAGTTTTTCCACAGAGTTGCAAAAAAACTTGTGAAGACTAGAACTCAGCATTGAATCCACTAGATTGGCAATCCAACTAGTGAAGATTGGTTTTACAGATTTATAAAAATTTCTATTTCTAATATTTTTTGTTGCAAAAATTAACTCCTAGAAGTTGAGAAACTTCCTACAACAGATAGAGAAGGATTTCACCTTCGTTGCCTAAAATTCTATGTACTTTCCTCATGTAGGGATTAGTTCTTTATTGCAAAAAAATAGAGATTGAAGTTTTGGAGGCCTAAGGAGAAAGGTCCCATTGAAATATTTGTAGATTGAAGACTCCAATTTGGATATTGAGAAGAAATCTAGTGGCCAAGGAAGCCACATTGAAGACTACAAATCAAGGAGGAGGTCCTAGAAAGAAGACCCCATTGAAGAAGAGACTCAAGGAGAAGAGTCCTAGTGAATATTGGAGATTGGTGATCTCCATTGAATATTGAAAACTTCACATTGAAGAAGAGGTCCATAGAAGGCCCTATTGAAGAACTTCCATAGTGGAATATTGAGTATTGAGAAGGACTAACAAAAGTCCTATTGCAGATTTCAATAGCATCGAATTTAGAAGATCCAAGAAGGAGATCATTGAAGATCTCATTGAAGGTTTTGAAGCTACAATATTGAAGACCTTGGAGAGGTCTCAAGGAGAAACAAGGAGAAGGCTTGGTGAGCCTCATTGGAAGAAGTTCCTAGGAGAACTCATTGGAGAAATTGGGACAATTATCACCATCTGACAACAAGCCCAAGGTAGAAGAATTCGGCAAGAGAAAGGAGATAGAAGAACCACCAAATATGAGAGATTTGGGGACTATCATTGAAGGGTTCTTGAGTGAATATCTCAGCTGCGATTTGGAGGAGTATCCTACCAAATTTTTGGGATTCAAGGACAACATTTCAGTGAAGGTATTGACTACTTTACAATCTAAAAATTTTCAGATTTGAGGATAGAAAAAAGGTAGCAATTTGGGCAGTGTTAGTAGCTGCTAAAGATCATATTTTAGAGGTACATCCGAAAGAAGTATTGAAGCCACCAAATCATAGTTTTGGGTAGCAGATTAATAGAGTGTTAAAGCTGCAAAAAGGTGAGCAATAGAGCTATTTTTGAACAGCCTAAAAGAGCTGCAATATCATCTACAAAAGGCAGCTAGTTAAGTGATTTGAATCACTATCATCATCATCATCTATGAAGATAGAAAGGTATGCAACAAAAGGTGCAAAATTTCATTAGTTGAGCTTTTATATTTGATTTTTTTTCAAGGTTATTAAGCACCAGTTTCAAGAATTAAAGGTTGCATCAATAGTGTTTATTTAAGTCTTCAAGGTAAGTGCAGAAGTTATAGTCTACAAGGTTCAAACCTACACATAGAAGAAAATAGAAGTTAGATATATTTTGAGAGAAAGAAACATATCAACATTCTATTACTTATTCTAAGAAAAAGAAGACTTTACATATTTGCATATTCTATAGTGCAAACATTATTGGAGATCTTGAGTTATTAAGCATAAAAAAATAACCAAGCAAGGAAGGTATTGCCAAAGGATTAAAAGGGCAATATTGGGTTCAATCTATATCAGCCAACAAAGGAAGTTGAAGCCTGAATTCCAAGAAGTCAAGAGGCTTGATTCAAGAGCACAAGGGGGTAAATGTCTACACTAGTCTATTCCACGTTTGCACAGTAGAATATTGGAGCCATTCAAAAGAGCTCTAAATAGTAGAGTATCTCCAAGGAAAGGGAGATAGTGTTAGTAGCTTTAACCTGCATCCATCACCTAAGAGTTAGCATTGATATCAAGAAAAGGACAACAAGAAAGGGTGAAGAAATTGAGATCATTACAGCAAGGACGCCAAGGTTGAATTCATATAACATCATAGAAGCCTTTTTGATAAGGCAAGCTAAGGATCATTACAAGGTAACTTACATATGTGATAGCCTTTGGTGAAGGCATCATGGTCCAAACTCAACCACAAGTAGTAAAAGCAATGCAAGGTTCAATCTACGTGAAAATAAGAATTAATAAAAGTGTCATCACCAGTGAGAGTGAGCTTTCCTCTTGATTGAGTAACTTGCACCAAAGCAAGTCTAGCATTTAGGTGAAAATATACAACAAGGAATTCATTACAATCAGCAAAGGGAACTTAGCAAGTTGCACCAACTAGGCAGGAGAAAACACATCGAAGTGACAACACATATCCTTCGAAACTTGACTCAGATTCATGAAGTAGTTACCCATCACCAAGGCCATTACATACACCTAGTTAGCATTCATTTAGAGGCATTGGAAGATAGCCTTATCTTCTAGAGAAGTGTTGAAGGAATAAACATCATTTCTCCCCAAGTGAAGCATTGGAGAATATTGGTTGAATGAAACATTGGATTAGCATCATAGACTACAGAGAATGAGAATTAGACAACAAGGAGAAAGTATTAAGTAGAGCCCAAGGGAGTTAGGGAAAATAAGTAGATGTGGAAGATAATATCTCATGCACACCATAGATAGTCACCACCACATCAAAGGTAGTTCGAGTGCATAGCAGTAGAAGCATCTAGACAAAGGCATCATTACTATAATGCCCTTATAAGAAGTGTTAGGTCAAAATAATTGAAGGTAATTAGACAATGATTGAGTGCCACCTATTACTCAACATTGGAAGGTGTAGTGTAAGTGGTTCAAAGAAGTTAGGAGAACTATGTGCCATTTGGCACAATCCTTCATACATCGTAGAGAGCACACTTTAGAAGAGAAGTGCCAACATAGCGCTCATAAAGAGCAACATCAATTATAAGAGAGCTTTAAGGTGCAGTTAAGAAGCCTAGCACCATAGAGACTAAGTAAGATTAGTTGAGTAATTCACTAAGTGCTTAGACCAACACATCTACGTCGAAGTATAGCATGCATAGTAGACCAAGGAGTTCATAGACCAAAGTCATTTGACATCATAGAAGACAACGTCTCCCAATGAAATAGAAGGTCGAAGTATGATCAAAATAATGTTGAAAGAAGATATCTATTGCCATCTGAGTGAAGTTTGAAGGAAATCATGCTCACTAAGGTTAATAGATTCTAACAATTCTAAATTTAGACATTGGAGGAGGAGTGCAAAGTTCTAAAAATATCAACGTTGAAAGGAGTGCACATATCAATAAAGTGGAAAGTGAAGACCTTAGTTATAGTTTGGAGTTGACAAGAAGTCAACTATTACTAAGGCATAGGAATTCAAATCAATTACAGAGAGTCTTCAAGTTCAAAGTAAAGGTAAGAGTTATATTGCAAAGTCTATTAAAGTTGAAAATCAACTTACTCTAGAGAAAGTGATTGATAGGAGTAATAAGGTGTTAATCTCTAGAAATATTACCTTGGATAATTAGTTGGAATTAGAAGCATTAGAACCATCATTATTATTGCTTCAAATATACTTGCAAGTTCTAATACAAGGAGTTATAAGGATTAGCAAAACTAAATACATAGTATTTCTAAAACTTCTAACTTGGGAGATATAAGGTATCCTACATCAAATTAATATTTTAGAAGTTTAGAAATTTCTTATAGCATTGAATCATAGTTGAAAATTATTGCTTGCATCAAATACTAGTTGGAAAAGTAAACTTACTATTCTCACATCTAAAGAAAGGAGACATAGGCAATCCAACTTAAACATCTAGAGATATTGTTGCACTTAAGCTTTGTACAAGTGAATATAAATAGTTTATTGAGAGTGATAGAAGTTGAACATTATTTTAAGTTTTATCACATTGTTAGGGAGATATAAGAATGTCTACTCCAAATAATTTAGTTAACAATGTAATTGGTAAAGGAATAAATAAATGGATTAAAAATACACTAAACTCAATGGAAAGCATGATTGATGATTCAAAAATATCAATGGATATGAAGGGAGATACAAGTAGAAAGGAGTCAATAGAATTTCGAAGGATTTTTGGACACTCGCAAACTAACAGTTTGGAGAAAGAAAAATCCTCAAGAACACCATCTAGTGTATTAGTGAAATAAGGTCATGATGAATGCTCTAATAAATTTGTTAAATACCATATTCAAAGAAAAGAAAATAATCATAAAATTATCATACAAATATGTGAGAGGAGCAAAGTTGAAATAGCCTCTATTATCCACTTATGGTTTAAGCATATCATCAAGGAGATAGATAAACATAATATTACCTAAAATAGACAACAAAGGATCTAAAATGCCATTACTATTCACCTATTGTGACCAATTTCGTCATGAGAAGGTCAATTGGTGGATCTTTCATCCATGTAAATACTATGGAGGGAAAAATAATTCATTTTTATTTTGCTACTTCAAGTATAAGTATTATAAAATCTATGAAAAGAGATTTCTAAACAAACCATATTTTTTCTTTCAAGATATTACTACAAAAAAATCCAGTAACAATAATTTTAAGCTTAACTTGTGTGATGATCAAGAAAACAAGTCACTCAAAGAATCAACAGAAAGAGAATGGATCAATTTTGATCCACTTGAAACCTGCAAGACTATGGGGTCACTAGTACATCAAATATGTATAGAAGACCTCAAGTACAAAGAGCCATCCAAATATATTAAAATGATAAGCAGAAACAACATGAATACAAAATAAGTAGAAGAATATGATCAAGCTAAAGAATGTCCAAAAGAAAAAGATCCTTATTTAAGACTAAAGTCTTCAATAACCAAATAATGTAATATAGGGGGATGTTGAAATATATTACATTATTTGGTCATGGGTACATATTTATATTAGGATTATATTAGGAGTTAAGTACTTTATTAAAACAATGTAATAAGTGCACAAGTGTTAGAATGTGCAATGATTGTAAGTGTGCATGATGTCCACATGTACATGAGTCTTAGAATAGAATAGTGAGGTATCTTGAAGACAAAGAGTTACATATAATTATTAATAGGCCTTTTTAGAATAGAAGTGAGAGAATATTTTGGAGGGCATAGGTTAGATTAGTAGTAGTCATCATTGTTAGTCTTACAATGGCACTGAGAGGGGGGGGTGAATCAGTGTAGCTATTTAAAACTTAAATGTGCAACTCTTAAATCTAAAGCAATGAAAACTTAAAACCAGATCAAGCAAATATCACATGAGAGCATCCCACAACACAAGATGTAACGAGGTTCACCAGTTTTGGCTACTCCTCAAAAATAGATTGCTTGGACTCCCATCCAAATCCAGCCTTTGCAAAGCACCAACTTTACAATCAATTTACCAGCACCCACTAGAAGGAGCACCAACCCCTAATTTATCTACACCAACAGAAAGGAGCACCAACCCCTAATTTACCAACACCAACTGGAAGGAGCACCAACCCCTAATTTATCTGCACCAATAGAAAGGAGCACCAACCCCTGATTCCAAGCACCAACTAAGAATTCTATTTTGAATCCTTTTGACATAAAAATGCCTTCGCTTTTACAAGACCCTGACTGGTCTATTGCTTTCTCAACATTGCCCACTCTTTACACAGCACACACACCCTGCTCACTCGCCTCCTGCGCACTCTCTTTCAGTAGCACTTTTTCACTATGAGCGGCAACTTAATTCTCTGCGCGATTGCCCTTTTATAACACTATTTCTCAATGAGACTCCTCGTCTTCTGTAACTTTTGTAATCCTGCATGCAGCCTATTAATAGCCACTGCTGATAGTAACTCCTTTCTAGCATAGTATTTATTACATGCAACCTATTAATAGATCTGTCTCTTGCATGGGACTTTCAGTATAACTGCCGCTCGACGGTTACACTGCTTTATGGGCCCTGTAACTACCGTTCTATCTTTAATGCACTATGCTTATTTTAGCTTGCATGATTTCTATCTGTAACTGCACCTGTAACTGTCTCACTCACTCCAGTTAACTCTTCTTATTTTGGCTGCATGATTTTCCTCTACAACTACCCCTTTGACTATCGTTCTACTTTAGTTAACTATCCGTAATCGTGCTGCTGCGACCTGTCATGAAATCATGACATTTTTGTCTCTTTGTACTCTTCTCGCCTTCTACTTGTGAAAACATGACATGTCACGATATCGCGACATTTTTGCCCTCCTTGTCCACTTCTTTGCTTGCATTTTCCTCCTTGTCCACTTCTTCGCTTGCACCCGTGAAAACAAGACATGTCACAAAATCATGACACTTTTCACTTTCGTACACTCTACTTGGCTTGTACCAGCGAAAACTAGACATGTCACGAAATCGTGACACTTTTCACTTCCTTGCACTTCTCTGCCTTTCGTCCATGAAAATGGAACATGTCATGAAATCGTGACACTTTCGCTGCCTTGTGCCTTTTCTATCTTTGGCCCACGAAAACACATGTCATGAAATCATGACACATTCGTTGCCTTGTGCCTTTCTCTGTCTTACGCCCACGAAAATGGAACATGTCACGAAATCATGACGCTTTCGCCTTTGAGCTCTTCCTCCTTGAATTTGTCATGAAATCATGACGCTTCTGCTTCCATGCTCTTTCATTTTGCTTCTATCATGAAATCGTGACACTTCATCCTTCTCCTCTTTCTCTTCGCTTTGGACCACGAAAATGAAGCATGTCACAAAATCGTGACACCTTTTTCTATCGGACTCTCTCTCCTCCATTATGTCACAAAATCGTGACACTTTTTCTCCTTAGCACTTTTCTTCTCATCGAATCACGAAAACCCGACATGTCACGAAATCGTGACACTTTTCCTCCTTAGCACTTTTCTTCTCATCGGATCACGAAAACTCGACATGTCACGAAATCGTGACACTTTTTCTCCTTAGAGCTTCTTCTTGCAAATTGTCACGAAATCGTGACACTTTTCCTTGCAAGCTCTTTCTCTCAAACATGTCACGAAATTGTGACACATTTCTTTGCTTGCGCCTTCTCTCCAAACATGTCACGAAATCGTGACAGTTTTCCTTGCATGCACTTCTTCTTCAAACATGTCACAAAATCATGACAGTTTTCTTACTTGCCTTCTTTGCTTCCAACATGTCATGAAATCATGACAGTTTATCTTGCACTTTCTCTTTCATCCAACATGTCATGAAATCACGATAGTTTTTCCACTTGGCTTCTTCTCTGCCAACATGTCGCGAAATCGTGACAGTTTTTCTAGCGCTTTCCTTCTCTTCCAACATGTCACGAAATCATGATAGTTTTCCTTGCGCTTTCTCTCTCCTCAGCCATGTCGTGATATCATGACAGCTTTTCCAGCTTTTTCTCTCTCCTTCGATATGTCGCGAAATCGTGACAATTTTGATAGCATTTTCTCTCTCCTTCGAGATGTCACGAAATCACTACAGTTTTGCTAGCATTTTCTCTCTCTTCTAACATGTCGCGATATCGTGATAGTTTCTTTTCCAGCTTCTCAACATGTCGCGATATCGTGACAGTTTCTTTTCAGCTTCTCAACATGTCACGAATTTCTTTTCCTTCTCAACATGTCGCGATATCGCGACAGTTTCTCATGCTTGCTCAACATGTCGCGATATCGTGACACTTTTCTTACTTGTCTTTTTCTTTGAGCTTTTGCATATGGGCCACTTCTGTCTTCTCAAAAATTCACTGTACATGCTCTGACTGACCTCTGAACTCCTGTCCACTACATCAACTGATCTATCTATCTATGTTGACAACAATGACAATACTTTGGCTGCACCTTGCACATCAATCTCCCCCTTTGGAATTGTTGGCAACACTCATGCAATCTCCTATAATTCTTCTCCCCCTTTGACAATAATACCAAAGGGCTACTTGAGACTCCCCTTGAGTCCATGCACAACATTCTCAGGCACACGTTATGATAGTTAGCAAAAATTACAAATATGAGCACAAAGATAATTAACTATATAATTTCTTCCTCTATGTACAACACACTGTTGCTACAATATATTCTGCTTCTACTGTGGATAAGAAAACTGACTCTTGTTTCTTACTGTTCCACACGACCAATCTATCTCCATGATAGAATGCACCTCCACTGGTACTCTTTCTGTCCTCTACACATCCTGCCCAAATCTGCATCTGGAAATCTGTCCCAGCACTGTCCTCAAATCTGTCCCAACATTGTCCTCAAATCAGCTCACAAGTTCATCAAGAAAAACTTGCTTATCATGAACCCACAAAGAGAATTGTTAGAGACCCAATGTGATTCATCAACCTCATAGAAGCATAAAGAGAATTTTTAGAGACTCAATATGTTCTATACTTAACTCCCAATCTCAATCTCAACTCAATATTAACCTTGAAGCATTCAACCAAACACTACATGAAAAGGAAACTAGTAGACATCCTTTTCCTTCCAAAGGTATTTGAACAAAATAGCCACCAACATAAATCACCAATGCAAAGAATAACTTGCTCAAATCATGTATCAAGTAAAGCATTAACTTGATCAAAACAACCTCTATGAAAGCAACTCAACCATTCATCACGAATTCTTTTTTTCCCTCTCAGTGAATCATCGGTCCCTTTTAATCTTCCCATTCAACATGCTGATTTCTCATCTGTCAACAAAATTGACAAGTGACTCACACTTGTACCAACTTTTGTCCAACACTGTACCAACACTATAGTTTTACTGCCAACTCTGTGCAAGTATCAAACACAGTACCACAAAACCAACCAAATCATCTGAACTGTTATAATCCTTAACTTATGACAGTGGTAGTAAGAACCATCACCAATTCAACAATGACATACAACAATTCTATCAATAATGACAACTCTCAATTCAATCACCACCCTTCACGGTACTAACACAAACAACTGTAAGAACAGACAACACACTTTGACAGCTATACAACAACTCCCTGACTACTTTCCTTTCATCCTCAGATAACCACACAAATACTTAGGAGCATTAAAATAAAACATTAACATTGCTCCCCCTGAGGATGTGCTACCTGGAGCTGCTTAGTGCAATAGAGGAGTAATCTCCTTCTGTCCAAGGAGACACGATTTCCTCTCTTCTTTCTTTCTCTAGTTTTTCTTGAACTTAGGCTGAGAATTTTCACCTGCATCCACATTTTGAACCTTTTCGTGAACCTGAACATTTCTCTTGGGTGGTTGTCTCTTGTGCATTCTTGATGGATAATTATTTTCCTGTCTGTGTTGCACTCTTTGTGTCTGATGGAATCTACGGTCTTGCCTTAGATTAGTTGTAGAAGTTCTTGGACAAAACCTTGCTATGTGCCCATGACCATTACATTTAAAACATTGCACATGGTGTTCACTCAGAAGAGCAGATGTGTTTCTACCAGCATAACTCCTTGATTTATTGTTCAATCCACAATAAATTGCCTGGTGACCATAATGGCTGCATCTAAAACAATAGTCGTTAAAAGCATTATTATGAAAAGAGTGAGAGTGAGAGAACCTCTTTTGCTGTGGTTGCTTTGCTATAGATCTCCTTTGAGATTTTCTTCCTTTTGAAGATTCAGCTTCAGGCTTTTCTTGCTTCAATCCTTCAGTAGCGGGCTTCTTCTTTTTTGTACTTTTGGAAGATGACGGTTGTTCAGCTTCATATCCAAGACCAGACTTAGCCGTGGAGCTTCTTTGTTGCTTTATCATTTTATCTAGCAACTCTGTGCTCTTCTCATATTTGAGATTTATATTGGCCTCTTCTAGTTGTTTCTTCAATGAAACAATCTCTTCTTCTTGTTGGCAGCAAACAGTCTCTTTCTCATTGATTTGAGACCTGAGAATATCTTCAATCCTTTTGTACTTGTTCTACTTGTAGCTTTAGATCAACAATAACTTTGTTAGATTCCTCTTCACTTGTGTTGCATACATCATCCAGGTGTGTCTTCAAGGCTTCTTCTGATTTCTTGGCCTTTTGAACTTGTAGGAAGAGATCTTCAATTTCATCCCCATATTCTTCCAACTTCTTGGACAGTCTTTTGTTCTTTTTCCTTTCTAAACCCAACTCTTCAAGTGCAGTGATCAACTCACCTCTTAGATTTACTTCAGCCTCAGCCTCAAGGTTTTCATCACATTCCTCTTCTTCTTCAGTGTTTTCTTCTTTGAATGCCATGAAAAGAGCTTCACCTATTTCCTCTTCGAAATCCTCACCGAAACTGTCTTCTGATGAACTGACATTCTTTGAGATGAAACTTTTCTTCTTGAAGTTGCCCTTTCTGAAATTTGTCTTTTTCTTCCAGTCACTTCTTTCTCGGTGCGATTCTTCATCACTTTCATTCTCCTTATTTCGTGGACATTTAGCTGCAACATGCCCAATGCCTCCATAGCTGAAACATTTAAATGGTAGCTTTCCTCTATATTTTCCTTGTCCCCTTTTTAGTTTTTGGACAAAGTTTGCTTCCATATCATCAGATGTCTCTTCATCTTCAGATTCTTGTTTTGCTTTCGTATTTTTGTGGGCTTTAAAGGCAGCTTCTCTATCTGTGGGATCAGACTTTCCTATTCTCATCTCATACGCAGTCAACGAACCATGCATCTCATCCATACTAAACGTATTTAGATCTTTGGCTTCTTCTATAGCTGATACTTTAGAATCAAATCTTTTGGGAAGAGATCTTAATACCTTTTTTATGATTGTAGGGTCTTCAATTTTCTCGTCGAGTCCTCTAATGGCATTAATGACTTCATTTACTCTCAACATATATGCCGCTATGTTCTCATCGTCATTCATCTTTAACGCTTCATACTGAGTTCGATGAGTTTGCAACTTGGCCTCCTTGATCTTATCGTCTCCTTCATGAATGCTCTTCAATTTGTCCCAAATTTCTTTTGCAGTTTTATAGCTCATGATCTTTACCAGTTCACTATTTGCTACACCGCACATTATAGCATTCTTTGCCTTTGAGTCATTCTCAAATAGTTTCTTATCGGTAGCATCGGTTGGAGGAGTGGTGGGTATTGTGTATCCACTTTCTACTGAGTCCCATATGTCGTATCCCAATGCACACAGATATGTCTGCATCCTAATTTTCTAGAACGTGTAATTAGTCCCATCAAACAATGGAGCTTTGTTTGATGAGAATCCTTCACCAACTGCCATTGTGTCACTTCCCAGATCACCTTAGCCGATTGAGCTTGTTCAGGAACTTGGCTCTGATACCAATTGTTAGTCTTACAATGGCACTGAGAGGGGGGGTGAATCAGTGTAGCTATTTAAAACTTAAATGTGCAACTCTTAAAGCTGAAGCAATGAAAACTTAAAACCAGATCAAGCAAATATCACAAGAGAGCATCCCACAACACAAGATGTAACGAGGTTCACCAGTTTTGGCTACTCCTCAAAAATAGACTGCTTGGACACCTATCCAAATCCAGCCTTTGCAAAGCACCAACTTTACAATCAATTTACCAGCACCCACTGGAAGGAGCACCAACCCCTAATTTATCTGCACCAACAGAAAGGAGCACCAACCCCTAATTTACCAGCACCGACTAGAAGGAGCACCAACCCCTAATTTATCTACACCAATAGAAAGGAGCACCAACCCCTGATTCCAAGCACCAACTTAGAATTCTATTTTGAATCTTTTTGACATAAAAATGCCTTCACTTTTACAAGACCCTGACTGGTCTATTGCTTTCTCAACATTGCCCACTCTTTACACAGCACACACACCACCTGCTCACTCGCCTCCTACGCACTCTCTTTTAGCAGCACTTTTTCACTATGAGTGGCAACTTAATTCTCTGTGCGATTGCCCTTTTATAACACTATTTCTCAATGAGACTCCTCATCTTCTATAACTTCTGTAAACCTGCATGCAGCCTATTAATAGCCACTGCTGATAGTAACTCCTTTCTAGCATAGTATTTATTACATGCAACCTATTAATAGATCTGTCTCTTGCGTGGGACTTTTAGTATAACTGTCACTCGATGGTTACACTGCTTTACGGGCCCTGTAACTACCATTCTATCTTTAATGCACTGTGCTTATTTTAGCTTGCATGATTTCTATCTGAACTGCACCTGTAACTGTCTCACTCACTCTAGTTAACTCTTCTTATTTTGGCTGCATGATTTTCCTCTACAACTGCCCCTTTGATTGTCGTTCTACTTCAGTTAACTGTCCGTAATCGTGCTGCTGCGACTTGTCACGAAATCGTGACATTTCTGTCTCTTTGTACTCTTCTCGCCTTCTACTTGTGAAAACATGACATGTCACGATATCGTGACATTTTTTGCCTCCTTGTCCACTTCTTCGCTTGCACCCGCGAAAACAAGACATGTCACAAAATCATGACATTTTTTGCCTCCTTGTCCACTTCTTCACTTGCACCCACAAAAACAAGACATGTCACGAAATCGTGACACTTTTCGCTTTCGTACACTCTACTTGGCTTGTACCAGCGAAAACCAGACATGTCGCGAAATCGTGACACTTTTTGCTTCCTTGCACTTCTCTGCCTTTCACCCGTGAAAATGAAACATGTCACGAAATCGTGACACTTTCGTTGCCTTGTGCCTTTTCTGTCTTTGGCCCGCGAAAACACATGTCGCGAAATCGTGACACATTCGCTGCCTTGTGCCTTTCTCTGTCTTACGCCCGTGAAAATGGAACATGTCACGAAATCATGATGCTTTCGCCTTTGAGCTCTTCCTCCTTGAATTTGTCGTGAAATCGTGACGCTTTTGCTTCCATGCTCTTTCGTTTTGCTTCTGTCACGAAATCGTGACACTTCATCCTTCTCCTCTTTCTCTTCGCTTTGGACCGCGAAAATGAAGCATGTCACGAAATCGTGACACCTTTTTCTATCGGACTCTCTCTCCTGCATTATGTCGCGAAATCGTGACACTTTTCCTCCTTAGCACTTTTCTTCTCATCGAATCATGAAAACCTGACATGTCATGAAATCATGACACTTTTCCTCCTTAGTGCTTTTCTTCTCATCGGATCACGAAAACCCGACATGTCGCGAAATCGTGACACTTTTTCTCCTTAGCGCTTCCTCTTGCAAATTGTCATGAAATCATGACACTTTTCCTTGCAAGCTCTTTCTCTCAAACATGTCACAAAATTGCGACACATTTCTTTGCTTGCGCCTTCTCTCCAAACATGTCACGAAATCGTGATAGTTTTCCTTGCATGCGCTTCTTCTTCAAACATGTCACGAAATCATGACAGTTTTCTTACTTGCCTTCTTTGCTTCCAACATGTCACGAAATCATGACAGTTTATCTTGCGCTTTCTCTTTCATCCAACATGTCATGAAATCGTGACAGTTTTTCCACTTGGCTTCTTCTCTGCCAACATGTCATGAAATCATGACAGTTTTTCTAGCGCTTTCTTTCTCTTCCAACATGTCACGAAATCGCGATAGTTTTCCTTGTGCTTTCTCTCTCCTCGGCCATGTCGCGATATCGCGACAGCTTTTCCAGCTTTTTCTCTCTCCTTCGATATGTCACGAAATCACGACAATTTTGACAGCATTTTCTCTCTCCTTCGAGATGTCGCGAAATCGTGACAGTTTTGCTAGCATTTTCTCTCTCTTCTAACATGTCGCGATATCATGACAGTTTCTTTTCCAACTTCTCAACATGTCGCGATATCGTGACAGTTTCTTTTCTAGCTTCTCAACATGTCGTGATATCGCGACAGTTTCTTTTCCAGCTTCTCAACATGTCGCGATATCGCGACAGTTTCTCATGCTTGCTCAACATGTCGCGATATCGTGACACTTTTCTTACTTGTCTTTTTCTTTGAGATTTTGCATATGGGCCACTTCTGTCTTCTCAAAAATTCACTGTACATGCTCTGACTGACCTCTGAACTCCTATCCATTGCATCAACTGATCTATCTATCTGTGTTGACAACAATGACAATACTTTGGCTGCACCTTGCACATCAATCATGTAGATATTTTTCATGAGAATGGAGAGGTAGTTACCTCCATTTCATAGCATTGTAATTTTCATGAGCTTTCTTATATGAGCATTTATAGAGCACTATATCAAGTTTTCTATCATATTTTCGTGCATATTAGTTAGCCATTATCATAGATATAATATTGCATGCTTATTTCAATACTTATTTCATTTACTTTAATTTTATAGCTTCAAAATCCAACATTGAAACAATTGGTTTCTAGAGTGGACATAATTCAGCCACCTAGTTTCACCTACAACTATAGATAAATGTGCAATAAGATTGTAGACCCTATCATAGCCTCTAGGCCCTACCCTAAGGATTTTTTATGTTGTTTTTACCTATTTGTAAGGGAACAAAAGATCCAATTGAGCATTTTAGAATGTTTAGAACACCTTGCCATGATATCATATATGATGACATGTTGTTGCTCAATATATTCCCTAAGAGTCTTGTTGGCATGGCATTAGAGTGTTATTATCAATTGCCTAATAATTCTTTAAGGAATTTTGAAGAGATAGTTGAAATATTTGTTCAAAAATTTGGTGCTTACATTGAAAATAATGTTACTATGAAAGATGTATATATGTTGAAATAGGCTAAATATGATATCTTTTCAAAACTTTCATCTCCTTAGAGGATTCTATTTGGACGCTTCAAATATACCTTACCTCCTCAAGACATGATTGAGATATTTATTAGGAATTTGCAAGAGCAACTATCTTATGCATCGAAAACAATGACTATCACATCTTTTGATCAAGCAATTGACCTAGAAATAAAGGTAGAACAAGATCTTATTAAAACAAGACAACTTAAAGTGAAATAAGAAAGGACCACTAAAATTTTGTATAATAACAATCATGTAGTTGGTGATTGGGTAATGTATAGTAGGCTTGTTAACAATGTTTTTAACTCCCTACAAAATATGGTTCTTAGCCAACCCCAAAATACCCCACAAAGAAAATTTACAAAACTCAATATACCTATGAATGTGGTCCTACAATAGATTTTGGAAGCTAATATGATCGAGTTACCTCCCATAAGGCAATCAAATATCATGGTTGACTGGTATAAGCCTAGTAAACATTATGAATATCATAGAGTGGAGGAACACATGACAAATGGATGTAAGAGGTTGAAAAACATGATTCAATATCTAATTGATGAAGGTCACCTTATTATAGAAGGTTCTTGATCTAATTATCCACCAAAAAATCAACCTCTTACTCAACAAGAGCCCACAACTAATCAAGATATAGGGATCCTCCAAGATCCTTTCCCTAAGCATAATCAATAGGTAGCTAATAAAGTGTCATATCGAAACATGCCATATCCCTATGATAATGTGGTTAGCATGGTAGCAATAACTATAAGGCAACAAGTTGTTCCTCAAGATATTTCCTCTAGTACTATAGCTAATATTGTGAGTTCTCTTGGGATACATCATATCACATTCTTGGATGATGATATTTCTTCCTCAAACTTATGGGGGGATTATTCCCTCTACATTGTTGCATTTATTGGAGAAACTTTTATCAAGAGGATTTTGATTGATAATGGTTCTTCCCTCAATTTATGCACTTTCAATTTCTCCAAAATTTTGGATTAAAAGAGGAAGACTTAACTAATTCTGATATCATCATCAAATAATTTAACAATGAGTTCCAAGAATCTTGTGGTGTTATATACCTTCCCCTTAGGGTTGGACCTACAATCTTAGATACCTTGTTCTATGTGGTGTCTTGCCCTGCATATTTTAATCTTCTTCTTGAATGTCCTTAGATCCATGCAATGAGGGTGGTCCCTTATATCTTTCATCAGTGTTTGAAGTTTGAATTTAAAAATCAATTTATTACCATTTTGGGTTATCCTCGTCCATTTGAATATTTTTCACTAGTTGAACAAACTCAATATGATTATCATTTATGCCCATCAATTTTCTCATCTCATGTGACCAAGCAATTTGAAAATCTAGACTTGAGAGAGGAATCGTTAATTAATATCTCATCATAGGATCAAGTCAATCCTTCTCATCAAGAGCATTTTCTAATAATATCTCATCAAGGTTTGGAGAGGAGTGTTGAGGATGAGGGGTCACCCTCTCCCACTTTGTAAACTGTGACCCCAAAAGAGTATGTTGAAGGTGACACTCTTTGTGACAAGACTCATAAGGATATCTCTTGAAGTATCTCCTTTTATGGGTCAGTCCCTTGTGTTGTGCAAGTTGAATCTTCTAGTTCTCAAAGGAATTTGGTTCTATGTCTCTCGAGGACCTTGTTAAAATAGGAGTGATTCCTTCCCTACCTCTTCTTGAGGATGAGTAATCCATTCTCATTGAGAGACCATAGATGTGAACATAGGTTCTTAGGAGACCCCTAGAATTCTTAATCTAGGTAAAGCCTTGTCCATGGACGAGCATGAGCAATTGATCAATTTATTAAGAGAAATTCATGATGTTTTTGCTTGATCATATGTCGACATGCTAGAATTTGACCCTTTCCTCCTTATGCATCTTTTGGTAGTGAAGCCTAGTATTAAGCCTGTTAAGCAAAAAATTAGGAAGATGCATCCTAAGGTCACTATTTTCATTAAATAGGAGTTCCAACAACTCCTTGATGTTGATTGTATAAAATCCATCGACTATTTTGATTGGATATCCAACATCATTCATGTAGCTAAGAAGGAAGGAACAATAAAAATATGTACCAAATTTAGGGACATCAATTTAGCATGTCCCAAGGATGATTTTTCCCTACAAAATATAGATCAGATCGTAGATTTCACTACCAAATGTGTGATGTTATCTCTCATGGATGATTTCTCAGGATACAATTAGACTATTATCACCCCTAAGGATTAGGCCAAGACAACTTTCATAACTCCATGGGGAACTTTCTATTGGAAAGTCATGCCTTTTGGCTTAAAAAATGTTGGTGCCACATATTAGAGAGCCATGACATATTTTCCATGACATGATGCATGATATCCTCCAATACTGTGTGGATGATCTTTTATATCAATCCATACATAGACAAGATCATGTTCATGATCTAAGGTGGATTTTTGAAAGGCTTCAACATTTCAAAGTTCACCTTAAACACACTAAATGTATGTTTGGAGTTATATTTGGCAAGTTGTTAGGTTTCATAATTTCTAGGTGGGGCATTGAACTAGATCCCACTAAGATAGTGGCTATCACTGATATGCCTCCTCCTTGTAACCTAATTAAGTTGCATAGCCTACAAGGAAAGGTACATGTTATTTTTCATTTTATATTCTAGTTAGCCGATAAGTGTCAGCCATTTCTTAAGCTTCTTAATAAATATGTTGCCTTCCAATGGGATTTCGAGTGTCAAAAAAATTTTTTCGACCTCAAAAGGTATATCACTTCCCCACCTATCTTAGTTCCTCCTATGCCTGGTAAGCATTTTATGCTTTACATAGTATTCATAGATCACGCTTTGGGAACCTTGTTGACCCAACACGATGATTAAAACAAAGAGTGAGCTATCTACTATATCAGTAGAAATTTGGTCAGCTATGAAACTAGGTATACTCCCTTAGAGAAACTTTACCTTACCATAGTGTTCACTTCCAAAAATATAATATACTACATGCTCAACCATAAGATATTTGTGGTGGTAAAGTTTGATCCTTTGTGCTACTTAATGTCTAAGCCTCACCTTTCAATACAAATTGCTAAGTGGGTTTTAATCCTTAGTGAGTTTGATCTAACTTTCATAGGTCAAAATGCTATCAAGTATCAAATGATTTTTGATCAATTAGCCTTCACTCCCTTAGAAGATACCCATAATTTAGTCATCAAGTTTCTCGAGGAGTGCTTTAACATAGAGGTTTAAGATCCAAAGTCTTAGAATTTGTTTTTTGATGGAGCCTAATGCATGAAAGGCGTTGGTGCTATAGTCATTATAGTTACCCCTCAAAAATAGCTCATCCTCATTTCTTTCAAGATTCATTTTTCTTGCATGAATAATATTATTGAGTACAAAGCCTTGATCCTTGGCCTTAGAATAGCTTTAGCCTTGCAAGTTAGAGTCCTTTCAATATTTGGTGACTCTCAACTTGTGGTAAATCATATTAACAATGTTTATCAGACTCAGGATGATAAACTAAAACCTTATAAGGAGATTTTCACTAAGTTGTTGTCCTCATTCAATCGAGTAACCATAGATTCTATCCCTAGATCCTCCAACCTCCATTCATATGCCATGGCTACTATTGCATCCTTGTTTCCTTTGGAGTTGGATGATGATCAAGCATAAATTATCATTAGATAACTTTGATAACCCACATGACTCAGTTCTTGTCTTGTCCTATTAAATGTTTTGACCATCGAAGATTCCCCATATGAGCTATAGTATATTGACATCTTTAATTTTCTTAAGGATGGATTGATATATGATTCTTTGGACTACAATCAACATTAGATTTTATGCAAAAGAGCATGCTAATTTATTATTGTTGGGCACTGAATTGCACCAAGTTTTCACTTGATATTGTGGCTATCTATCTTCCTATTTTTTGTCCAGGCTTGCACCTGATAGCTGCATCTCAGCACTAAATATTGGATGGACCAAAACAGAGTTTCTAATCCAACCTCTAGAGTAGGCTAGTTCATTATCAACTTAAATAGGGGGTTGACACAATTATGCTCACTTAGGGTTTGAATGTTAGGGTAAGAAGATATTATGGTTAGAGAAATGTGAACAATATTGGACATATAGGCTAACAGCATTGTACCACCATAAAAAGCTCTGAAAAACTAACCCAAAGATACATAACTCAGATAAAAATTATCATAATTGAATGACTCTTTATTCATTAAAGCACATCAGAGAAATATTGTAGACATCAATTTCAATATCTAGACAATGATAATCCAAATAACAAAATTCACCAATATCTAGATTCTACAAAAATGCACTTTCTAACAATAAATATCAATCTCAAAAGTATATTTCAATTACTTTAACAACTAGTAATCCATTAATTCGGCACAAACTAACCACTTAAGTATTCATAGAAATACAGCTAAAGAATTCAAACCTCTGATATCAAGCATGAAGATACAAATTTTGAGGTGAAGATCAATGTAATACTCCTTCCATTAGCTCTTGGTAATATTTATAGTAGCACAGGCAAACATGCTAGAGCCGACCCTTAAAAATGAGGGTTCGACCTCTACTTATAGTTTTTTGCAAAAATTAAAAATACAAATAACATTACAAATATTTCATTTTTATAGCACAACAAAGAGTTCTTACAGGAATTTTCTTACTAGTACATCTTCTGGTAAATCCACTTAAAGTGGTCTGCCATGGCAGCTCGGGGCCTCTACAACTTGTTGGTTATTTTATGCAACTGGAGTCCAAGCCGTTGGAAATTATGCACTATTGTCGATTCTTCTTGGACACTATCTATTGTCGTCAATCTATAACCACTTCTAGTTTAGCTTTATTGAAAACCCTCGATGCTTCATCTTCTTCCAATTGACTATTCCAATTCTAGTGGAGAAATATCTCTAAATACTTCAAATTCTTTGACACGACCCTCACCATTGATCCTGCTTATTGTAAGGATCAAATTTATTCTGATACAATATTATTATGAATGAAAATGATAATACAGTGCCATTCCACCTTAAAATGCTGGTGATATCATCATTCTATCTTAAAAACTATGAAATCGCCAATCCAAATCCCAAACAACCTGAAAGCTAAGCAGGAATGAATCCGCTCTTTGTTCTTCAGATTCCTTCATTATTCGCAAGATATTCACCAATCTGCACAAAAATATCGATGATGTCATTCTTTCTCTATGACTTTTACAGATTCCATTCTAGTCTGAGAAAGTGCATTGGCATATGATTGTCAATCCAGACCCACAATAGTGCCACATGATCTTTTCTCCATTTCATACTACCTCAGAATAAAGCATTTTGCATTGTCACCATTCTAGAAAAAAGAAGTCAAAATCACCTTTAGTCACGAATCCACATCCACCTTGTCCATAGCATCCTACCTTGTCACCATTTTGGGCGCAAATACTCTATGAGTTCTCCAGAATTGAGCCTTCCAAAACTTAGTCGCTCATGAAGTTTTCTAGCATATCAAGTGGTCTCCAATCCACACTTTTTATCGCTGATGTCATTCTTCTCTTAAAACTTTTGTGGATTTGAGAGGCGTCACTAGTCCAGAACCAAACACAAAGGAAGTCTCCCAGAATCGCTTCAAGCGTGAAAATTTTCTAAATTTCAGGCGAACTCGTACCTCCTATTGTGGATCCGCTCCAAAATACATTGTAAGGTGTGCATAATGGAGACTTTTCCACTTAGACAATATTTGCAAAATTTTCCTAAGTATGTGGCAATTTTGGGCCTACATTATAGCGCCTCCCAGGTGTATTTTCTCACAAAACAAATCTAACTCAGGGTCTTATCCATTGGGTCATGGATTCAAACATATTTATCTTTAAAAACATATTTTATAGAATAACTTCCATATAAACACTACTCTCTGAAAATTTTAACAGTCTTCCTAGAGAGTAAAGGTTCATATGGAAATGATTCCAAAAATATATAAAACTTACTTGCTCATATAGAGACTATGTTAAAAATACAAATCTCGCCATTGTCTTCAAAAACTCGACACAAATCTACTCCTTTTATAAGGCCTTATTTCAAGAAATACCTTCACATATAGTTCATTTTTCTTCTGCCTCTATAGGCTTCATGCCTTTAGTGTTTACTTCTAACAATTTTTAGAGTCAAAACAAAAAATACAAAACTTATGCATACATACAAAACAAAAATGAACTAAGTGTGAGCCCCTCCTGGGCCTGTAACTAATCCATCCAATTCCCATTCTTCTATGACATCTTCTTCATTTTCTTCTCCTTCTCCTTCTTCTTATGGAGTAGGTGTTTTCTGACCTCTTTCTCCAGAAGTATTTCAAAACAACTGAACCATTAATTCCAAATATTTTAGATCCTATTTACAGGTTTCTTTAGAGATATTTGATGTTTCCTTGAGCTGCTTATAGACATATTGTAGCTCTCCAGTGTCCTCATAGTTAGTAGCATTCTCTCTATTCACCAGATCTTCCATGATATCTCTCAAATGGGTATAATCCATGATCAATTGGACAACTTGTTCTTGGGGTAGTGGATCTTCTAGAGAATCTATTCCAAATTCATCCTTCAAATTCTCATTAATGCTTTTTTGGATATCTTCCACAGATAACAAATTGTGATCTTCCTTCTAGAGTCCTCTGAAACCAGCCTAAATCATTTCCTTATTTAATTCAATAATATCCTTGATCACCTTTTCAATTCTGTAAAATAATAGCCAAGCTCTTTGAAGTGCCCTATGCTTTTTAATCACTATCTTGGTAGCAACTCTGGAGAGATTCCATTCTTTATTAGGAATAGGTTTAGTAGAATCATTGAGTTTGCTATCAACCAACCTGTACATTTGTTCTATCGAAATCACCATAGGTTGCAAATCTCTAGTGATTTGATCTAGATCTTTTTTAATAGTGGAGAGTAGGTGGCTAGCATCATCAATATAATCAATTATAAGTTGAATACCTGAAAATTTTTCCTGAACCTTAGAAAGCAACTCCTTCCTAATCCTTTTCAACTCGTTCTTAGAAAAACCTGAAGGTTTAGCTTTCTCAATTTGAAGCTGATGCTTTAAATTCTGAATTTATTTTTCTTGATATTCATTCAACTTCTTTTGCTCCTGTAATCGGTCCTTCAATATATTAGCCTTTTGAAACTTCTCTTGCCAACCCTTAGCCTCTTTTCTTAGAGCCTTTTCTATTTCTTTTTTATCATTGAGACTCTTCTCAATATTTTCAACCTATTTCTCCAACTTATCCACCTTCTCTCTGACCATATAATTTTTCACATAGAAGGTGTTGTGGCTGATCCACAACACACCCCAAAATTGGGGACCCACCTTTTTTGCATGCTTTCAAAGAAGACCACAGTGGCCCAGATGCTAAAAATCAAGGAAAAAAGAAGAATATCACAAAAAGAAGTGTCGCGATATCGCGACATGTTGCTCCGTTGCGACCAAAAATGAAAAGTTGTCGCGATATCGCGACATGTTGCTCCGTCGTGGCCAAAAATGAAAAGTTGTCGCGATATCGTGACATGTTGCTCCGTCGCGGCCGAAAATGAAAAGTTGTCACGATATCGCGACATGTTGCTTGGTCACGGCCGAAAATGAAAAGTTGTCACGATATCGCGACATGTTGCTCCGTCGCGGCCAAAAATGAAAAGTTGTCGCGATATCGCGACATGTTGCTCCGTCGCGGCCGAAAATGAAAAGTTGTCGTGATTTCGCGACATGTTGCTCCGTCGCGGCCAAAAATGAAAAGTTGTCGCGATTTCGTGACATGTTGCTCCGTCGCGGCTAGAAATGGAAAGTTGTCGCGATTTCGCGACATGTCGCGTTTTCGTGGCTAAGAGCAGCAGAATGCATCATGAAGAGAAAATGTCATGATATCGCGACGTGTTGTGAAATCGCGGGTCATAGAAGAGAGAGAAAGACAGAATGGAAAATTGTCACGAAATCATGACATGTCACAAAATCGCGGTCAAACCAGTCAAACAGGGCAAGGCACTAAAGTTGTCGCGATATCGCGACATGTCGCGTTTTCATGACCTGAAGCAGCAAGATATGCCAAATGAAAAGATGTCACGATTTCGCGACAGGAAGCAGCCAAGGGGTACGAAGATGAAAAGCGTCATGATTTCACGACAGAAAGCAGCCAAAGTGAACAGAATGAAAAAGTGTCGCGATTTCGTGACATGTCACGTTTTTGCGGCCAGTATAACAAAACACAGCGAAAGAGAAAAACATCACGATTTCGTGACAGGTTGCATCTGCACAACCCAAAAGAGAAAAACGTCACGATTTCATGACAGGTTGCATTTGCTCGGCTGTTGACATAAAAATGTCACGATTTCGTGACATGTCTCATTTTCGCGATGCATGAAGGCGGACAAGGCTGTTGACAGAAAAATGTCATGATTTCGCGACATGTCTCATTTTTCGCGATGAAAGTAGAGGGGCAAAGCTGCATACATAAAAACGTCGCGATATCGCGACATGCTATTTTTGGTCACGATTTACAGGGGGCTGTTATGAAACATGCAGAAAAGCGCGGAACACGTGGCATAAAGGTGTAAGGGTTACAGAGGCGTTACAGTTCATAGAAAATATTAAACGTTTCGACGTAGAACAGAAAGTCAAAGACAACGAAGAGGCATGGAAGATGAAGCGATGCAGTCTGGGAGATGAAGCGAAGCGTCACAGGGCGAAATAGAGAGCATTGCCAGAAAGTATAAAAGTAGAAGCACAGATTGGTACAAGGGTCGAAAAACCACTACGGGTAGAGTTGCAGAGCCAAAGGCAATAAGCCATTCTGGGCCTGCTTTTGTGGTGTTTTTCTTCCACTTTGTCTGGATATTTCCTTTACATTGGACTAGGTAGGAAATTGTTGTAAGCGAGTTGCGATCTTGAAGGCTAGAGGGCCATTCTGGGCATGCTTTGAGGCTATTTTCTTCCATAGGCTGGGTTTGGGAAACCAGAGATTCTGTTGTTGTATAATGACCAATTTTTAATACAGAAAATTCAGAGAGTTGCACCTCATTGGCAAGAAAGAAGGAGTTATTTTCTGCATGCAGGATTGAATGTTTATCTTTCCCCTTTTCAGATTTCTAGGCTTATAGGTGAAGTTTAATGCAAGTTCTCTTGGTTGCTTCATGCGAATGTCTAAATCTAAAAATTACAGTTTAAACCCCAGAAACCAGCACCTAACTTACCTGGATTGTGCGAGTTTGCAGGTTCAATAGGTTAGGTTGTATGCAGAAAACCTCATTAGCTTCGGTTTTGTCAAAATAGGATAGCATCATACTGAATGCACTTTTTATTTTTCTTTCACATTTTATTTTCATTTTTTTTTTTGCACTTTATTTTCATTTACAGGTATTAAAATAAAAAAATAAAAAACTAAAAATTCCAAAATCTGAAAATAGAAAATTTCCATTTCAAGGCTAGAATTTCATTTTTAGTTTTATTTTTCATTCATGAGTCGATGATGACATTCCCTTCATGAAAATTCCAATTTCATTGAAGGAGTTATGTTTTATGGCATTTTATCAATTTCCACTTTGAAGTTACAACATGGTCATATAGGGACCAAATCACATTTGCTTTATTCGGGTTCAAAGAACAATCATTAAAGTTTCATAGTAAAATAAACCAACATTGCCCCTTGTTTTCAGTTACTTGCAACCACTGAGGTGTTCCAAGCATTTTTATTGAATATCTTTATTTGAGATTATTAATACACAGATGTACAAATGCTAACATAGCGGAACCTTGGAGAAATTGTTTATTAAATTTCTTTGCAAGAGAGGATTTAGAACCCAAATCCTATCGGAGAGTGTGTTTTCACAATCGGGTGAAAATACCACTCAATAGATTGGTGCTAGAAGGAGGGCTGGATGGGTTTATTTTAGTGAGATTTAAAATTTTTGTATATTTCATGCCCTACTGATTGTTATCTTTAGTCTTCTAACACCACTCAACAGATTGGCGCTAGAAGGAGGGCTGGATGGGTTTATTTTAGTGAGATTTAAAATTTTTGTATATTTCATGCCCTACTGATTGTTATCTTTAGTCTTCTAACACCACTCAACAGATTGGCGCTAGAAGGAGGGCATGAAAAGGTTTATTTTATCATGATTTTAGATGCTACAGGTTTATAATTGTTTGAGAGCTTTACATTGCTAAATATTTCAAGTCCATTTGATTAGCATCTTCGGCCTCCTCTAACACCACTCAACAGATTGGCGCTAGAAGGAGGGCCGAAGCTGGTTTATTTCACGATGATTTAAGTGCTACAGGGATTTAAATTTTGAATATTTCATGCCCTGTTAATTGTTATCTTTACTCCTCTAACACTCGATAGATTGTTAAAAGGAGGGCCTGAATTGGTTTACTTTATTCTATTTTTTAAGCAATTCAGGTATGCTATATCATTCACCTTTTTGATTGTTCATACAGAAACAATGTGATTTGATTTAATTTTGAAAATTTTGGTTTTGACTAGCAAAGTGTTGTTTTCATGCAATTACTTTTCATTTTATTTTAATGAATACATCTCTTAGTTGATGCTAACTTGATTTTTTTTTATACATTGCAGGTTGAATATTCAACAGATTTGGTTCTAAAGTTACATTCTGAGTTCACTAATGGCAACATTTGAGGAGCAAATTGTATCCCTAAGAGCTGAAATAGCATCTCTAAGAGAAAGAATGGTATCTACAATGGAGGATCATTATAAGGGTTTGTCTATACATGTGATACCCTATCATATTCCTAAAATGTTATTGGATTTTTTACGATGTTTTAATCAAGAGGTGCCACTAGGATACTTGCAAAGACTGCATGTCTACAAGAATACATTATGTCAATTCCAGATTTTCTATGAGGAGGTGGCTTGTAAGTTATTTGCATACATTTTGGATGATAAACCATTCTTTTGGTATAGCCAACTACCCATGGAGGTTAGGACTTCTTGGATACAACTAGAAGCAGCCTATCTTTATCATTTTGGTAATCAAGTTGACTTAGAAATCTTGAAAAATCAGTTTACCTCCATATGTAAGGAGCCTAATGAATCCTTGAGTCAATTCAATGGAAGATTTCATGAGTTGCACTCCCAAATGTGGGAAAATTTTAACACATTAGAAGAGGAAGCCATGGAAGTATACCTAGGAGCCATACACCCCACACTTGCTTCACTCATTGAGGAAAAACTGGGTGGTTTGTCTCTAGAGAAAATCCATGAGATCTTAGAAGAGATAGAACGACAAGGTCTTGAAGAAGAAAAGGCACAACATGTTCACATAAGAGATTGTCCTTCTAAAGATCTTGATGCCAACCTACACCAACCATCAAATATAGCACCCTCCACTCCAATGATATCTAAGGTAAATGATCAAGGGGATGAATTTGAATATCCAAATTTTACAACCACCTTAGATGTAGTCCACGAGGAGGTGCAAATTGCTAAGCCAACATCCGCTAGTGAGGATTATGCAGAAATGATCTCATTCATAGAGATACACGATTATCCGGATGAAGGGGTTCTAAATTCAACAATGTTTGATATATGTGATAGGACGGAACCCACCATAGAATTGAATGAAGTGGTTGAAAGTGAAATGGAAAGAAAATCAATAAATAAATTTGAAGATATGATAGAATTTCACCACTTGTTCTTGGAAGATACTATTGATGAGATGTGTAAAATTAATGATCAAGAAATTCTTCACCCTCCAAATTATGATAAAATTGAATCATGGGTTACTAATTTGGACGATGATAGCCTTACAAATTTGAATTCAAGAAACGACCCACTTTTGGAAATAATTGAACCATCTAAGGAAGGTGAAGATGAATTTGATGAGAAACACATTGATGAATTGGAAGATGTTGAAGAAGTAGTTGAACGTCACCACTTGATTTTGGAAGATGATTATTATGATGCTTGGAAGAAGTGGGAAGACTACACTCTCTCCAAAACTACTAATGAAACTTGTGTGCCAATTGATATACAGGACAACATAATCGCCTACTCAAAGGAAGATATTACAACTCCTGTACAATTTGAGGATGTTTTGGAAGAGGGTTTCAAATCTCATCAAATTTTGGAAGATTATAATGATCCTATTGCCAAGGACAAAGAAGAAAAAGAATTTATGAATGAATCAAAAGATCATGCCACAAACATCATGGAATTTCATGCCATGGATTTGGATGACAATTTTCACAATGGTTGGGGGAGATATGATGATGCATTCTTTTCTCACATCCCTATAGATGAAACTCATATTTCACTTGATATGCAAGATATTGAAACTTCTACCTCACATGAAGAGATACCATGGATAGTGAACAAAGAATTGGAACCAAATGACAAAGAGATTGATCAATTGGAAGCAACTCAAATGAAGGATCATCAAGATGAGTCATGGGACATACACTTTGACCAAAAATATTTGAGGGTTGAAAAGGATGGGCATGTTTTCAATTGGGTGCCCAATTTTGGTATGTTTGATGAACAAGTAATCAATGAAGAGTATGAAGACCATGAGGTAAAAGCAGAGATTGTGATTTCTCACCAATTTTTGGTAAATAAAAATGTTCAAAAGGTAGAGTCTAACCTTTTGTGTTCAAACATCCAAGATTTAGGTGAGAATTTGCATGACCATGTTTTGAATTTGATTGATGTTTATGATGAAATGTCATTAAAGGTGAATGAAAAACAGGGTATGATTTCTAATCACACCTTTGATAATATTGTTTTAATGAATGGAAAAGAAGTTGATGCACTTGAATTGTTAAATCAAATTCATCAACAATTGCTAATTGAATCTAGGGTAAAAACTTTTAATGATCCTAATTTAGTAAATATCCTAGATGCTTGTAAACTGTTACACAAATTTGATTGGCCTACAAATTTGGAAAATGATTTGGCTTTAAAATTTTTAGAAATAGGCTCTTACTTACAAAATTTCATTTTGGATAAAGAAAGCCTAATTCTAAATCATGAATGGAATTATGAAATTTGCATTTTAAAGAATAGACAAGATAAAATTGAAAATCAATCATTGTCTAATCAATTTGAAAATTTGAATCTCACCTATGAGAATACTAATGGAACTAAATTTAATTGGTGGGGTGAGAGAGGAAAGTTGAAGTGGGTTGCATTGTTTGGTCTAGTCTTGTTTTTGTTGGATTCCCACAACATTTGGCATGCATATCATGTTATATTTTTGTTGAAATGTTCTAATCATGTTTGGGATCCAAGAAAGTGATAGTCCAAGCTTTGCATCATCTTGTATTATATTGTACATTTGTATATAGATTTTGGTTTTTGGGTTTTGGTTTGTGTTTTCAAGTTTCATTTTGGGATGGCTATTTGGATCTGGATTTAAAGTTGTGTGTTGGTACTTTGGACATGTTTGGTTTGTCTAAAAAAAAAATGATGAAAAAGTTGTTTTTTGAGATGTCAACTTATGCCTAAGATCAGGAGAATATGAAACATTGGAATTGTGTTGTAGAAAGCTCCACAAGTAACACAAACATTTTAAATAATATCGTTTGAATCTTGTGATGCATGAAGTTGTCGGTTTTACACATTATGGTAAAGTAGATGATATATTCCATCCACATTTCAAAAGAAGCAGTGCATTCATATCTCATGTCACATTCCACATTGCATATACATGTCATCTCAAGTTACATTTTCATTTCATGTGCAATCATTGAGAAGGTGTCGAATCCTCTTAGGGTTATTCTATAACATAAAACATAAAAAATCCTAAGGTTGGGAACTGATGCCCGAACTATCTTGAACCAAGCACGTTCTATGCACATTAAAGAGAATCTTGAGCAAAATGGTCAAAACCATACTTGGATGAAAAGGTGAGGTGAAAAGAATATTTCATGTCTGTCCTATCATGCAACATAATCCTTAAAACAGTGGTTTTTACCACTTCCATCAAGCTTAAAGTCTAAAACCAGAGTAGTAAGGATAGGGTTAAATCCTCATCGAACTTAGGTTGAGGATCCAACTCCCCAAAGCTCTGATTTGACCTACATGGAGTAGTAAGGATAGGACATAATTCTCATCTCGCTTAGGTTGAGAATCCGATTCCCCAAAGCTTCCATCATTCTTCATCATAAAGCTTGGATTGGAAGGATAGTACTACATGTCCTCTACAAAGGATGGGTAGTCATCCCAAAGGTCCAAGTAATAAAAATTAACTAATATTTTCCATTTTTCTTAATATTGGATTGGAAGGATCGTACTACATGTCCCTAGCAAGGATGGGTAGTCATCCCCAAGGTCCAAGAAGTAAAAAATTAATATTTCCCATTTCATCTCAATATTGGATTGGAAGGATCGTACTACATGTCCCTAGCAAGGATGGGTAGTCATCCCAAAGGTCCAAGAAAAAAAAAGAAAAAGAGAATGAATGAAGCCAAATCATGGATTATGGGGTTAAGTATGCTCATGCGTGGCAACATGTCTTGTCTAAAAGCAAGACCATTGATTGCTCATATGGATAGACTAGCTCTGACCATTTCATCCATAACAGGTTAAATCATTTTGTTCAAGATGAGGTAATGAACTCCAAATCGGAATAGTAAGGATAGGGTTAAATTCCCATCTCGCTTAGGTTGGGAATCCTATTCCCCAAAGCTCTGATTTCACTTACACTTGCACATGGGTTCAAGATGGTAGTGACACATAACCAACTTTGGGATCTAGTAAATTAATTTAGTAGACATATATTTGGTCCTAAGAGGGTTTGACAGCTTTAATATGTTTGTTCATGATATTAGAAGGTTTGAGCCTTTGCAATGTAGGTTGTCATATCTTTAGCATCTTCATCATGCATCAAATCCTGCACAAATTATTCATAGCCTTGCATACAAATCATAAGTGAAACTGACAATGGAATGTTGATCAAGTTCAAGCGATAGGGAATGAAAACACATTGCACACACCGAGCTGATACTTAATGATTCTGATGTTTCATGTATTTCTGATCTGTCGGTATTTTTTTATCTTTTATGTGCTGACGCTTGTATCTAAGCTTGTATATTTCAGGTTGGGTTCTCACCAAAATGCTCAGGAGCATTTGACAACAGAGTCGCCATTTGTTGTGGCTGATCCACAACACACCCCAAAATTGGGGACCCACCTTTTTTGCATGCTTTCAAAGAAGACCACAGTGGCCTAGATGCTAAAAAATCAAAGGAAGAGAAAAATATCACAAAAAAGAAAGTGTCGCGATATCGCGACATGTTGCTCCATCGCGACCAGAAATGAAAAGTTGTCGCGATATCGCGACATGTTGCTCCGTCGCGACCAAAAATGAAAAGTTGTCGCGATATCGCGACATGTTGCTCCGTCGCGATCGAAAATGAAAAGTTGTCGCGATATCGCGACATGTTGCTCCGTCGCGGCCGAAAATGAAAAGTTGTCGCGATTTCACGACATGTTGCTCCGTCGCGGCTGAAAATGAAAAGTTGTCACGATTTCATGACATGTTGCTCCGTCGCGGCCGAAAATGAAAAGTTGTCGTGATTTCGTGACATGTTGCTCCATTGTGGTCATGATTTCACGACATGTTGCTCTGTCACGGCTAGAAATGGAAAGTTGTCACGATTTCATGACATGTCGCGTTTTCATGGCTAAGAGCAGCAGAATGCATCATGAAGAGAAAATGTCGCGATATCGTGACGTGTTGTGAAATCGCGGGTCATAGAAGAGAGAGAAAGACAGAATGGAAAATTGTCACGAAATCGTGACATGTCACAAAATCGTGGTCAAACCAGTCAAACAGGGCAAGGCACTAAAGTTGTCGCGATATCGTGACATGTCGCATTTTCGCGACCAAGCGGCAAGATATGCCAAATGAAAAGTGTCACGATTTCACGACAGGAAGTAGCCAAGGGGTACAAAGATGAAAAGCATTGTGATTTCGCGACAAAAAGCTGCCAAAGTGAACAAAATGAAAAAGTGTCGCGATTTTGTGACATGTCACGTTTTCACGACCAGTAAAGCAAAACACAGCGAAAGAGAAAAATGTCATGATTTCACGATAGGTTGCATCTGCACAACCCGAAAGAGAAAAACGTCATGATTTCGTGATAGGTTGCATTTGCTCGGCTGTTGACATAAAAATGTCATGATTTCATGACATGTCTCATTTTTGCAATGCATGAAGGCGAACAAGGCTGTTGACAGGAAAATGTCGCGATATCGCGACATGTCTCATTTTCGCGATACAGGTAAAGAGGCAAAGCTGCATACATAAAAACGTCGCGATATCGTGACATGCTATTTTTGGTCACGATTTACAAGGGGCAGTTACGAAACATGCAAAAAAGCGTAGAACACATGGCATAAAGGTGTAAGGGTTACAGAGGCGTTACAGTTCACAAAAAATATTAAACGTTTCGACGTAGAACAGAAAGTCAAAGACAACGAAGAGGCATGGAAGACGAAGCGATGCAGTCTGGGAGATGAAGCGAAGCGTCACAGGGAAAAACAGAGAGCATTGCCATAAAGTATAAAAGCAGAGGCACAGATTGGTACAAGGGTCGGGAAAACCACTACGGGCGAGTTGCAGAGCCAAAGGCAATAAGCCATTCTGGGCCTGCTTTTGTGGTGTTTTTCTTCCACTTTGTCTGGATATTTCCTTTACATTGGACTAGGTAGGAAATTGTTGTAAGCGAGTTGCGATCTTGAAGGCTAGAGGGCCATTCTGGGCCTGCTTTGAGGCTGTTTTCTTCCATAGACTGGGTTTGGGAAACTAGAGATTCTGTTGTTGTATAATGACCAATTTTTAATACAAAAATTTAGAGAGTTGCACCTCATTGGCAAGAAAGAAGGAGTTATTTTCTGCATGCAGGATTGAATGTTTATCTTTCCCCTTTTCAGATTTCTAGGCTTATAGGTGAAGTTTAATGCAAGTTCTCTTGGTTGCTTCATGCGAATGTCTAAATCTGAAAATTACAGTTTAAACCCCAGAAACCAGCACCTAACTTACCTGGATTGTGCGAGTTTGTAGGTTCAATAGGTTAGGTTGTATGCAGAAAACCTCATTAGCTTCGGTTTTGTCAAAATAGGATAGCATCATACTGAATGCACTTTTTATTTTTCTTTCACATTTTATTTTCATTTTTTTTTCTGCACTTTATTTTCATTTACAGGCATTAAAATAAAAAAATAAAAAAACTAAAAATTCCAAAATCTGAAAATAGAAAATTTCCATTTCAAGGCCAGAATTTCATTTTTAGTTTTATTTTTCATTCATGAGCCGATGATGACATTCCCTTCATGAAAATTCCAATTTCATTGAAGGAGTTCTGTTTTATGGCATTTTATCAATTTCCACTTTGAAGTTACAGCATGGTCATATAGGGACCAAATCACATTTGCTTTATTCGGGTTCAAAGAACAATCATTAAAGTTTCATAGTAAAATAAACCAACATTGCCCCTTGTTTTCAGTTACTTGCAACCACTGAGGTGTTCCAAGCATTTTTATTGAATATCTTTATTTGAGATTATTAATACATAGATGTAAAATGCTAACATAGCGGAACCTTGGAGAAATTGTTTATTAAATTTCTTTGCAAGAGAGGATTTAGAACCCAAATCCTATCGGAGAGTGTGTTTTCACAATCGGGTGAAAATACCACTCAACAGAAGGTATCAAGGTGGGATTTGGCTATAATAAACTCATATTCCTCAGGAATCTTATCAATATATTCTGTTATCTCCTCCACTCGATAATCCTAAACAGTCATCTTAGTTATAGGTTTTCTCACTAGTGGAGTCATAGATCTTGATATTCTCTATCTGGCAATAGGATCAACATACATGCTTCTTATTATGACAACCATCCTACTGGAAGACTTAGTAAGCTTCTTTGCCCAATAATCATTTATACTCTGAGTGGTTACCTGCTCTTTTGGTACAGTAATAGGTGCCTAAAGACCAACAACCAGGGGAGATGATGACCTAGAAATGAAAGGGTGGATTGAACTATTGATTATGGGGATGAAGATATAGTTACAACAACCTCTATAACAATAGTGGACTATAACTATTGTTGTTGTTTTTGCTCATAGGCTAATGGAAACTGATGCAAGACTAACAATCAGATGGATGGATATACTTGGAACGTAGTGTCCCATTGATGGTGGTGATAAAAAATATGGAAGTTAAATGATGGTAGATGAGGGAGTGGGAACCTCATATGTTGTAGATGGGGCTTGAGGTGGCTATGAGGAAACATGAGTGACTTGTACCTCGATGGCTACTGATGACTTATGTGGTGGACTGTGAGAGTGAGGAGGTAGACTTGTCATATCTTCTTGATTAGAAATGGAGAGATATTTCTTTGGGGACTCATGAGGATGAAGAGGAGAAGAGGTATTATAAGCCATACCTTTGCCTACTAATGAAGGGTGTTCTTTTTCTATCTCTATATCCTGTTGCTGCTCTTGATAAATCATTTTTCTCATAGTAAAATCAGCTACTTCTTTAGCAATCTCCTCCATATCCAATTTTTGTTTCTTTGCAATCTCTTTTCCTCTCTTTCTGGGACTCTCTTAGTCCTTATATGAACTAATTATAAAGTAGTCATCTCATTCTTAGAATATTCTTCCAACACATCTTCTTACACTACTCCAAAAAGTAATGATTGTTCAAAAACATGAAGTAATTCAATTGATGTTGCAGGGGTAAAAGATAGGGGTCTGTACTTAAATATTTCATCCTCCTATTTCCAGTTGATATCTGTGTCTATAGGCCATGCTCCCAGAGCTAAGCATTTAGGCCTAGATGCTATTTCAATAACTGGGGTACTGACAAATTTTTCTTTAGAATATTACATTTTACTCATCAACTTAGCCCCTTAGGAAACTTCTCCACCTACTCAGTGGTAGGATGAAAGGTTTTCAGTACTTTAGTAACTTTCAAAGGAGTTCCTAACTCTTCTATTTGATCCTATTGATCTATGGAAGGGATTTAGAGCTAGATTGAGGTTTTTCAATCGTTAATACTATGTTTCTAACATCCTTTTGTCTCCATGTCCCAATGTTTTTCTTATATCTCCTCGAAAATTCTTTATAAATCTTAATTCCAAACTTGGAATTCGGCTTTCCAATTTCAATCCTCATTCTCCATCAATCTGTTATCTTTGCTGCATTCCATGGTCCCTTTTCCTCCTCTTCTTCTTCCACTACAATCTCTTCTTTAGACGAAGGATCTTTTTTCTTTGTAGACTTAGCCTCAGGCAAAGGATATTTTTTCTTTGCTAATTCAACCTCAATATTTTCAATTATAGCCTCTGTAATTTGATGACTTGGCTTATTTTCAAGGTCAAAATCAACAACTTGCTCATAAAAATCCAACCATGGAGGCAGTTGACCCATATTTGAGACATTCCACTCTAAAAGAGTAGTCTCATCATTGTTTCTTCCTTGTTCAAAATGAGCCCTAGGCCTCCTTTCAAATTTATAGGCCTTAAGTCCATTTATGGTTTTATTCCTTACAGTAAAAATGCCATCAAGGTCATAAATCCATATTTGGGGAATATAAAACAGACCTAAACTATCAAGGTATTGGCCAATTTTTTGGCTCTGCCCCTTCTTGGTGATGGTAATTTCATCCATAGTGCGATGGGTAAGTAAATACTTCCTCTTTCTCCTAGAACCATAGTTTACATCAATATACTTTGTCTGCCTCAGGTATTCTAAGGAAAAAATCCTTTTCATGACAAAGTGGGGTAGGAGAAAAGGTTTACCCATGAAACCATATAGTCTGATTACTGTGCCCTCAGTAAACAAATACCATTCTCCTTATTCTACACTCTTTGTTCTTAGAACCTGCTCAGCTAAAGGTGGTAACCTAGGGCACTTACCATACATTATTTTTAGGGCAGGTCCCAAAAATTCCAAATTGAATATATAATAAGACTCACTGCTCCTCAAATGATTGGTCCAGTAATAAATTGGCAAAGGTTCCCCATCATTGGTTTTATCCTTGATAGGAATCCATGACATCTTGTCTTTGGTGGCAGCATAGAACATCCACACCAAACTTGAGCAATGCCTTAAACTAGAAGCCTCAATGCCCCTTTTCATGCTTACTAGATGATCATGTATCCTCTGTGCAAAAAATGTTGGCCAAGTCAAAATAAATCACTCTAGTACCTTTCTTTCCTACATCCTTCTCATACATTATTTTTTTAGAAATATAGTATGCTACGTCAATTTTCTAGCCATGTACCATTCTATCAAAGTCTAAACCCTCCATGCAAGCCAACAAAGAAAATAATTTAGGATTTGCAAATTCATAAATATGAATAGGGACTTCAAGCATTTCATCTTCATTCCTTATTATGCTAAAATTAAAATTCAACCATTGTTCTATAGCCCTTTTCTTTACTTCTAAAGTTACCATTGCAGCATAAGCCCTAGCTAATTCTGCTATGTCAAACAATCTGGGTTTTGAGGATGGCCCTACTCCTACGATAGACAATTCATGGTAGAATTCTTTTGTAATTGTGAATAGGGGAATGCCATCAAAGGTTTTAACTATTCTATTTTTAGAATCATAGAATTGAATCATAGAAAAGACTAATTCGGGGTAATGATGTATAGAATCATAGATATAGGTGAACAAGAAATATTTTATAGCTATAGTACCTTGTCGACGCATTTTCTTTCCTTAAAAATATGGGAATTCGAAACCTATCCTTAGGAAGGTCCTCCTTACTCTTGTCATCACTATATTCGCGACTCATCTGGTCTGATGTACATGAGCCTGTAACCTTTCTCTCGTCTTTGGTACCTCAGTGAATGATTTTTTAGGGGCCATTTTAACAGTAGCAAGACTTTGTTATCCTTCCAATTTGTGGTAAATTCTTCAAAAATTCACTCTATTTTTTACCACTCTAGGGATGCAAATAGATACCAAATGAGCATCGTGTATGTCTTTTATCACTTTTTATTTTTTGGAATGTACATATCCTCTGCCATTAATGTAGCTACTGCATGATCTCACCACTGGCACACTTTCCAACATTTAATCATTCCCTTCGGTGGATCAATAGTGGTATTCTATCTTTTCATTGGTCAAAATTTCAAACTGCACTGCCACCTCACTCTACCCCTTTGGCTACTCTTGATTCATGGTGCAAGTTCATTATCATTGAATGCGGGATCGTTCTTTGGTCTTCATGTGTCGCAATCAAAATTGTTTCTTGGTTCTGCTTTGATTTTGAAATCGGTGGCTTAAGAATATTTTTTGAGTTCGTGGATATTTAGAACCTTTTTAGGTGCAACATTCCATCTTGGTTCCACTCTGACAGTATTGGCTTCGAAAGGTTCCCAGATTGGGTACACCTTTTTCTTTCTTTTGACCAACAACTCACCATTCCATGAGAATCTTAGCATATTTTCAATGTGGATTCGAGAGTGCACGTCGTTCTGGAGAGCTTAACATAGAACTAAGTGCAAAATGAAACAATGTTGTGCACTTAGTCCATACTTAGTCATTCTTGCAAAAAAAATTCCCTTTTCAATATTTTTCAAGAGAACTGATTACAAAGTGTAGAAAGAAATTAAAGTACAAAGTGCAAAAAGGAGGAAAATAATTATACAATGTATATACATATGTTACAGTGAAATCACTCCTTACACAGTAGATCTTGAGATGAAAACCATTCACTGGAATTGGTTGTATGTTTCCCTCCAGATCTTCCAGTTGGAATACATTAGACTCAGAATCTACTATTCTGAAAGGACCATCCCAAAAAGAATTAAACTTTTCATGCTTGCCTGGATTTGCTCTATCAACATTCCACCTGAGAACTGAGTCTCCAACCTAGAATTTCCTAAATCTAGCCTTCTTATCAAACCATGATTTAATTTTTGATGAATACTTTTTAAAATTGTTATATGCCTGAGCTCTACTCTCTTCTAATTTCAGAAATTGTGTCAATCTGGTTTTCACAGGATCTTCTTCTGACTCTTCCTCTGAATTGACAAGATTAAGTGTTGGGATCTCCAAATAGATTGGTAAAACTACCTCCTTTCCATACAATAGTGTATAAGGGGAAGTATTGATGGAATTCTTAATAGTAATCATGTCTGCCCACAGAAATTGGTCCAGAAATAGGTGCTAGATTCATTTATTACCTTCTAGTGATTTCCTCAAAATTCTTAATAGGTTTTTGTTGGTAGATTCTGCAAGTCCATTATCCTATGGATAATAATTGGAAGTATTTTTAAGACTAATGCCATACTTAATGGAAAAATCAATATACTTGGATCCTATGAAAGTTGGACCATTGTCACTCACCAAAGCTTTCGGAACTACAAACCTTGAAATCAAAATTTCCATAAAATTGATCACAACATCTTGATTAGATTTCTTGGTAGGAATAGCTTCTACCCATATGGTAAGATAATATATGGTAGTTAAGATAAAATTATGCTCTACTGAGGAATTGGGGTTGATAACCCTATGAAATCTAGCCCCCATTTTTGAAAATATTATTCAACTTGAATGGGCTTGAGGGGGGATGAAGCATTCCTTGTCCTTCCCACATATCTCTGACATTTGTCACAATCCCGAGTGACTTTAAAAGAATAAGTGAATACAATGGGATAATAATAGGCTTCTCTTATGATTTTTAAAGCTAAAACCTTGCCTAAACTATGTCTACCAATCGATACTCCATGGAATTCCTCCATGACCCTTTTTTGTTGGTCATCCTTTAAGCATTTTAAAAGAATTCCATCCAAGTTTCTTTTGTATAAGCCCTCTGATAGTAATATATATTTTAAAGTATGAAGCCTTTATCTCCTCCTTTGGGAAGCACTTATATTAAGGGGGCATACTCGAATCTAGAAATACCTAATCATCTGGTCAATCCAATCAGAGCCTTTAGTTTGTATTATTTCAACCTGATTTTCTTTTGTATTCTGGTCAAATAGCAAGCTGTTACTTCTGCCAATGTTGCGGCTTCTATTAACCCTTGGAATAAGGCTCTACTTCTCACTAGCTTGGTGGGGTGTATTTCTACATCATATTCTTGGATTTTTGTAATCCAACCAGCTCTTTTGTCTCCTAGATCACCCTGAAGGATAAAACTTCTTACATCCGGATGAACTACATAGACCAGGGTCTTACTCTATACCAAATAATACCTAAACTTCTTAAGTGACTTCATCATAGCAAATACTTGCCTTTCAATAAATTTTTATTTTATCTGATAATCATGAAGTGTTTGGATCCAAAATAAAATATGATGTTCCTCCCCTTGATCATCTTTTTGAGTGATCACTGAGGCATAACTTTCTTCGCTCCATATGCATAAAGAATAAAATATTTTTTGAAATCCGGGTTTACTAGTACTAGGTTTGTTGCAATGGATTACTTGATAATATCAAAATATTATTTTATGACTTTAGTCCACTTGAATTCAGAATTTTTCTTAAGCAGCTCAGATATAGGCCTTACTTTCTATGCAAAATCAAAAATGAATTTCCTGACAAAATTGATTTTTCCTAGGAAGGACTATAATTTTTTCTTATTTGTAGGTAAAATAAGAGTGAGAATTGATGTGATTCTATCTGGATCTATGTCCATGCCCTCTTTTGAGACCACATGGACTAGTAGCTTTCCTTCATGGACTACAAATAATGACTTCTTAGGATTGAGTGAAATACCAAATTCTCTACATTTTTGAAAAACTTGCTCCAAGTGTGATAGATGGTCTTTTTTATCATAGGAAAACACAGTCAAGTCATCCAGATAAATCAGAATAGCCTTGTTTATAAGTGCTCCAAAAATATAGTCCATAGCTCACTAAAATTTGGCTCCTATATTGGACGGCCCAAAAGGCATTCTCTAGTATGAAAATGAACCCCATTTTGTGGTGAATGTTGTTTTATACTGATCTTCATATTTCACCCAAATTTAGTTATATCTAGAGTAACCATCCAATAAGGAGAATATTTCTACTCCTGCCACTACCTACAAGATCTGATTAATCTGAGGGAGAGGATAGTGATCTTTAATGGATGCTTGGTTTAGATTTCTAAAGTCCACACACAAGCATATATCCCCATTATTTTTTCTTATGGGTACCAAATTGGCTACCCAAGTAGAATGTTTTATTGGGTATATGATATTAGCCTTTAATAAATTTAAGAGCTCCTCTATCATAATGGCCTCAATCCTTGGATTGACTGGCCTCTTCTTCTGCCTAAATGGTTTTGCATCAGGCTCTAGCTTAATATTGTGTTGGATAACCTTTTTATCATACACCTTGAGATCTTCATATGACCAAGCCACAATATCTTGGTATCTTAAGCATAGAGTTTTGATATCTCTTGCTTCCTTAGGTGAACATCGAATTTTGACATTGATCTTCTTTTCTATACCAACCTCAACTTCTTTATATATTTTTTATTGACCTTCATGGATTTGGTCTTCCTTCTATCCTCATTATCAAACAAACTCTCAAGGGTGACCAACTGTATTGGGATATGATTGTTATTTAGTTGTATAATGTCATGCTGATAAATTTCATCTAAATTCTATTCTTGAATAGTCGAGAGGCATGCCTCTCTCACCAAAAAATCAAGTATTTGTTCATCACTTTCAAAAACCTACCAAAAAATTTGCTTGTCTGGTACTGTAGGTTTGAAAATAATTTTAATTCCCTTGGCCTTCTTGATTCCAAAGTCTACAGAAGGGTTGAAGTTAGCTCCCTTTGTTTCTAATGAATCAACCAAAGTATTCTTTTCTCTGGGAACAAAATTTAAATTTAGGGCATCAAAATATTCCATTAAATCCCATACCCTATTTTTGTAAGCTTTTAAGTAATGGTCCTTACTGTTGCACCTATTTATTACTTGATGGACTATTAGCTCAGAATAACCATATATATTCAAAATCTTAATGCCTGTACTTTCTACTAGTATGAATCCTAGACATAGGACCTCATATTTTGCTGCATTGTTAGTACATGACCATGTCATTCTATAAGAAAAAAAATTTGTACCTTCTGATTGGGATTGTAGGACCACACCAGCTCCTGCACCATTTCAATATTTAGCACCATCAAAGTGCATGATACAAGTTTCTTTATCTCTCAGATACTAGTTGGATATAGCAGGTATTTTCTTCTCTGATTCTTTTAAGATGATGTATGTTCCCATACCAGTTCCGAACTAACTGTAATCTTCTCTGAAAGGCAACTCATCCTCTATGTCCAACTCTTCAATATTTTCCACTAGCTCAAATTCTTCCAAGGGATTAAGATTGCACATATCTTCTTCAATATTTTTAAGGTGATAAGCTACTGGTTTTTCAGGTGTAATCCTTATCCTATTTCCTTTGAAATGGATTACCATTCTAGAATAATCCATATACATACATCCCCATATTTTTGCAGTAAACTCTATTGAAAGACATAATCCAAAATAGGGTTCTAAGTCAACCACAACTATTTCTTGCACTATTGTCACCTCAGGGGCCCTGTGCAACCTCATATGTACATCCTTAATGACCTCAACCATCTTGACAGGTGTCCCATCTAGTTGCAATACTCCAGGAAAACATCGGGTATACTCCATACCCATATCCTTATAGACTTTTTTAGGCATTAATGTAGTTGACACTCTTGAGTCAATCATACAGTTTCAACCTACTCAACCTTCCATTCTTAGGGATATATAGAAAGGGAGAGGTTTATTCTTTAAAAAAATAGGTGTCATCTCTTTCTTTTCTGATGGCATACTAAGGATTTTTGTGGCCAACCTATTTTGAGAATTTTTGTTGAGGGAAGCTTTAAGCAGGTCAATCTGACCAAGGATGAATGAAGTGTTATACAGGCTAGCTTTTTATGGGATCCTTTTCATCTCTTCAATAATGTTGTATTTAGACTTAGTCAAGGAGATTTTTTCTAGCCCTCTTTAAGGCTCACCATATCTTCTTTTATATTTTTGGGTGGCCTCTAATCTTTGTCTTTTAGTAATAGATGGGAACCTCAGTATTTCTTGATTTTCATCTTTATATCTCATTCAGTCTCCTTTTGTTTCCCTTTTCGGTATCTTAGGAAGACTATCTATCTTCGCTTTTCCCTTAGCTTGAGGAATAGGGAAGGTGTTACTTCTCTAAGGGAGGGGATCAACTTTATTCTCAAAGGGGATGTGGAATTATCCCATTTTTTTAGGGTCTACTTGTAAGGCTTTCTTACCATACCTTGTCATAACGACAATTGGGTTATCTTCAGCTGACTCTTTTCCAACCATGATTTGATCAGGGTGCCATAACATGATAACTCTCCCATTTTGATTCCTTTCAGCTTGATCCATATCTTGCTAAACATGGTGTTGGTACATCACAAAATACTATGAGCCATGGGGTCATTACATACTAAACATCAAATATTTGCAAGAGTAGTATCTGAAGAACATTCTGGTTCCTCATTACTGCACTCACCCTAACCCCAATACTATTACTAGGACCAGGTCTCTGATCATTGTTTACATATGGAAACCTCCTCTGTCGTGACCTTTCCTGGTCTCTCTTTTCCATTTAATTCATTCTTTTGCTCAGAGTTTTTAGAGTATTTTGTATATCCATAATAGTAGAAAACTCCTGATATGGTTGAAAAGGAAGGGAAGGAAAAGGGGCTACAGAGGATGTAGGATTTGGTTGAAGGATCACATTCATTTGTGGATATGGGGATGATAAAGACATAGGGTCTATGTAAGAGGGGTTAGTGAATTGAATGTGGCTACTAGTGGTTTCTAATTTGTGGCTACTAGTATTGTGTGATGTACCAACACCATGTTTAGCAAGATATGGATCAAGCTTAAAGGAATCAAAATGGGAGAGTTAACATGTTATGGCACCCTGATTAAATCATGGTTGGAAAAGAGTTAGCTAAGGATAGCCCAATTGTCGTTATGACAAGGTATGGGAAGAAAGCCTTACAAGTAGACCCTAAAAAAATGGGATAATTCCACGTCCCCTCTTAGAATAAAGTTGATCCCCTCCCTTAGAGAAGTAACACCTTCCCTATTCCTCAAGCTAAGGGAAAACCACTAGTAGCCACATTCAATCCACTAACCCCTCTTACATAGACCCTTTGTATTTATCATCCTTATATCCACAAATGAATGTGATCCCTCAACCAAATCCTACATCCTCTATAGCCCCTTTTCCTCCCCTTCCTTTTCAACCATATCACGAGTTTTCTGCTATTATGGATATACAAAATACCCTAAAAACTCTGAGCAACAGAATGAATTAAATGGAAAAGAGAGACCGGGAAATGTCACAATAGAGGAGGTTTCCATATGTAAACAAGGATCAGAGACCTGGTCCTAGTAATAGTACTAGGGTCAGGGTGAGTGCAGTAATGAGGAGCCAGAATGTTCTTCAGATACTACTATTTTGTGACCTTTCCTGGTCTCTCTTTTCCATTGAATTCATTCTGTTGCTCAGAGTTCTCAGAGTATTTTGTATATCCATAATAGCAGAAAACTCCTGATATGGTTGAAAAGGAAGGGGAGGAAAAGGGGCTACAGAGGATGTAGGATTTTGTTGAGAGATCACATTCATTTGTGGATATGGGGATGATAAAGATATAGGGTCTATGTAAGAGGGGTTAGTGGATTGAATGTGGCTACTAGTGATTTCTAATTTGTAAGGCAACACAGTTTTGGGGGGAAGTATTCCGACATTGATTAGGATATTTTTAGCATGAACTTCTATATTATAAACTTGGGGGAATGTTTCTACTCCTGATTGTTGTGTCTGCAGCCCCAAATATGATCCAAGAGCTCGAATATAATACATATAATCCAAACATGTAGTTGGTCTGGCAATGGAGGGAATTCTTTTCTATGTTCTACTAAATCTTAAATTGAAATCTAAGACAGTTTCTTGCTAAGTTTTCTACATGGATGTAAAATTATTAAGTAGAGAAAAAGGATCAGTAGATTTATTAAATTCCTCTATGAATGGCTTGGCTAACACTTTCCATGAAGTGATAGTATTGTCTTCCAAGGTTCTAAACAAATGCAATATCTTTCCTCTGAAGGACAAGGCTAGAATTCTTACAATAATATCTTCTTCCTTTATGTTGTGGATTACTGCCAGGTTCAAGATATCCTGATAGTGCTCGTAAGCTATTTTTCCAAATCCATCATAAGTTGGGATAGCTTTAGATACAACTTGATGGATGGCATTCATTTGGGCTAATCTGAGAGGACCATCTATGTTCCACTAGGGATAATTTTATAATGGCTGATTAGGGGGCCCATTTTGTGCCATATTTTTGGTTGTAGGTCCTATTGGGGGAATTATTGGGTGGATTGCAGGATATTCTTCCAAGAGATCTTTCTCTGCAAGTAAATCTTGGTCTAAAATTTTGGTGATAATAGCCCCTTTATAAGGTAACTAACAATAAAAATAGGAGTTAGGGTTATTACTTTTGAAAGACCTGGTATACATGAAAGGAAACTGGTCTATAGGGATAACTATTTTCTAAGTCTAAATACCAAGGATTCGCCAGGTGAACTTGCTCTTCTATGCTTATAAGGTCAAGACAATTCACCTAATATTGATTCCTTTGGGTTGAGATAATAGTAACTCTTTTGATGGGTTTCATGTTCCTTATGAACTGGTCCCACTGGGCATGCCAAAAACTATTGGGCACTGAATTGCACCAAGTTTTCACTTGATACTGCAGCTATCTATCTTATTATTTTCTATCCATGCTTGCACCCGATAGCTGCAACTCAGCACTCAACATTGGATGGACCAAAATAGAGTTTTCGATACAACCTCTAGAGTAGGTTGGTTCCTTTTCAACTTAAATAGGGGGTTGACACAATTATGCTCACTTAGGGTTTGAAGGTTAGGGTAAGAAGATATCAGGGTTAGAGAAATGTGAACAATATTGGACAGATAGGCTAACAACATTGCACCACCATAAAAAGCTCCAATAATCTAACCCAAAGATACATAACTCAGATCAATATTATCATAAATTGAATGACTCTTCATTCATTAAAGCACATCAAAGAAATATTACAGACAAATATTTCAATATCCAGACAATGATAATCCAAATAACAGAATTCACCAATATCTAGATTCTATAGAAATGCACTTTCTAACAATAAATATCAATCTTAGAAGTAGATTTCAATTACTTTAACAACTAGTAATCCATTAATTCGGCACAAACTAACCACTTAAGTATTCACAAAAATACAGCTAAAGAATTTGAACCTTTGATATCAAGCATGAAGATACAAATTTTGAGGTGAATATCAATGTAATGCTCCTTCCATTAGCTCTTGGGAATATTTATAGTAGCACATGCAAACACGCTAGAGCCAACCCTTAAAAATGAGGGTTCAACCTCTACTTATAGTTTTTTGTAGAAATTAAAAATACAAAGAACATTACAAAAATTTCATTTTGATAGCATAGTAAATAGTTCTTGCAGGCATTTACTTACTGGTATATCTTTTGGGAAATCCATTGTAAGTGGTCTACCATGGCAGCTCGAGGCCTCTGCAACTTGATGGTTGTTTTATGCAACTAGAGTCCAAGACATTGGGAATCATGCACTATCATTGATTCTTATTGGATGCTATCTTTCGCCATCAATCTGTAACTACTTTTGGTTCAACTTTCTTGAAAACCCTCGACACTTCATCTTCTTCTTCCAAATTACTGTTCCAATTCTGATGGACAAAATGTCTCTAAATACTTCAGATTCTTTGACACGACCCTTACTGTTGACCCCCCTTATTGTATGGCTTAGGTTTATTTTGATATAAGCTTATTATGAATGATGGGGAGAACACAATGCAATTCCACCTTAAAATGTTGGTGACATCATCATTCTATCTTATAAACTATGGAATCACAAATCTATCTCCCAAACAACCTGAAAGCTAAGCAGGAACAAATATGCTCTTTGTTCTTCAGATTCCTTCATTATCCACAAGATATTCATCAATATGCACACAAATATCAATAACATCATTCTTTCTCTATGAATTTTGTGGATTCCATTCTAGGCTGATCAAGTGCATTGGCATATGATTGTCAATCCAGACCCATCATAGGGCTGGGTGACCTTTTCTCCATTCTGCAATATCCTCAAAATAAAAAATTCTACCTTGTCACCATTCCAAAAAAAAGAAGTCAAAATCACCTTTAGTCATGAATCTGCATCTGCCTTGTCCATAGCATCTCATATTTTCACCATTATGGGTGCAAATACTCTATGAGTTCTCCTAAATTGGGCCTTCCAAAACTTAGCCGCTCGTGAAGTTTTCCAACATATCAAACGGTCGCAAATCCATAATTTTTATCACTGACATCATTCTTCTCTTAAAAATTTTACGTATTCAAGAGGTGTCACCAGTCCAAAACCAAACACAAAGGAAGTCTCCTAGAATCCCTTTAAGCATGAAAATTTATGAAGTGTCAGGCAGACTTGTGCCTCCTATTGTGGATCCATTCCAAAATACATTGTAAGGTGTGCGAAATGGAGACTTTTCCACTTAGACAAAATTTGCAAAATTTTCCTAAGTATGTGGCCATTTTGGGCCTACAATTATAATTGGCAATACTTTATATCGATATTATTTTGAATGTATCCTCATGTGTTGCCTTTACTATGATGAAGTTTGGCTTGCTCTTAGTGAGGCTCATGAAGGATCATGTGGATGCCATTTTAGTGGTAATGCTATTGCTAAGAAGCTCCTTTGGATGGTGCATTATTGGCATTCCATGGATAAATATGCATGTGACCATGTTCGATGCTACAACAAGTGTCAACACCATGACAACATTATCCATGCTCCTTCTCAGCACCTTTAGGTTATTTCTTCTCCTTGGCCATTTTCCACATGGGGATTGGACATTATAGGGAAGATTAACCAAATGTTGTTTGATGATCACAATTTTATCATAACATAAATATATTACTTCACTAAATGGTTCAAATTCATACCCCTAGCCATAGTGACTAGAGCTCAAGTCTCCAAGTTCATATTCAACCACATCCTTTGTAGGTTTGGGATTCCTTTGGTGATTATTTTTTATGATACTCCTTTCAAAAACAAGGATGTTTGTAAAATTCATCCTAAGTACAAGATTTAGCATAGGTGGTCAACTCTGTACTACCCTTAGTGTAATGTACAAGTTGAAGCATCCAATAAGTCTTTGGTCAAGATCTTGAAGAAGTTAGTTTGTAAGATCGGTCATGACTGGGATATCCAACTTTATCCTTCCTTATGGGCCTATCATACTAGTGTGTGTACTCCCATAGATTCCTCACCCTATTTCTTGGTATATGGGTTTGAGGTAGTGTTTCCTTTCAAGCTTAAGGTCCTTTCATTGTTCATATTATTGCAAGATGCCTCGATTGACAATGAGTATCGCTCAAATATTTTGAATCAATTGGAGCTACTAGATGAAAAGTGCATTCATGCCTTAGAGAATTTGCAAACCTATTAGAATAAGCTCAAGTAATCTTATTCCAAGAGATTTTGTAATCATTCTTTTGATTTTGGGGACCTTGTTCTTAAATTAAAACCAAAAGAACATCAATTCTCAATCAAATATTAAAGGTAAATTTTAGCCCTGTTGGTTAGGCCCCTTTATCATAATAGCCAAGTTTAGTTTAGAGGCCTATTTTTTAGCTTCTTTGGATGGTAAAAAAGTTTAATAACCAATTAATATAATGCATCTCAAGAGGTACTATGCATAACTTGAAATTCTACATGTTTATATTGCATATAGATTAGTTTCCATACTATATTTGGTTTGCTTGATCATACTACATGGTTGTCTATCATATTTTGCATTATTTACCTAATATTCTATTCCCTACATTTTTTCTTGTCATGCAATTGCATTCTTGGTTGTTCATACATGCATGGTTGCTTGATAATATATATTCTTGGGGAATTTGTGACAATGACAAGTGATGACACCTAGTTAGGTCATATCTCACATGCATTGCACTCTCACTAGGACTCTAATGCCTAGTGAATCCCAACCTAGGACTCATCTCATTGCATCCACTCATATCATTCTATATTACTTGACCTTACAAGTTTTAATTGAAGAACACAAGCTTATACTCAGAGGGGGGTTGAATAGTATAAGAACACTTTTCACTTTTTCTCTCAAACCAATATATGCAATGTAAATATAGCAATATCAATAGTAGTAATCAAAGCAATGTATACAACACCACACACAATAGAGACACAACAATTTACGTGGTTCACCCAAAGATGGATACTTCCAATGAGAAAATATTTCACTAAATTTTCTCAATCAATATCTTGGGAATCCTTCCAAATTACAATGTTTATGGACCTCTGTCCAAAGGAGACACCAATCCCCTAAATCAAGTTTTTGGATCTCTATCCACAGGAGAACTCCTTCTCCTCTACTCTGGCTGGTGATCCTCTAGAAGACACTGCATCCACTACACTGAGTGGTGGATATCTCTCCACTTTAAGACTATTATCCTCACTTAGAAGACCTATCCTCAATATCCTAGTTGATCGATCTGTATCCACTGGAGACTCTATCCTCTCTACTCTGTCATCTCCAAAGATTTGTCTCAATTATGTACTAAACACGATCTAGTCGGTCTAGCAAAGCTCTGATCAATATCTTGCACTAAATATAGTCTAGTAGGTCTAGCACAAGTCCACTCAAATATTCACTAAACATAGTCCTATCGATCTAGCACAAATCTGCTCAATCACTATCTCTAGTCTGGCATAAATTTGTCCTCAAATCTACACCAAACTTTGCTCTCAAATCTGCACTAAACACATTCCAATTGATCTACCACAAATCTGTCTTCAATATCTTTTCTCAAGCCATAACTCAAGGCTTGACTCAACTCTTTTGGATCTATCTCAAAAATTAACTTAAGGTTTGAACAAATCAATCAACTCTGCTCTCAATTCTTCTCAAAGACTTGTCTCAAATCTGCCTTGCAAGCTTCCTTAAAAGTTCACACCAAATTTTCCACAAGTATTCTCTAGAAATCACTCAAATCTGCTCAATAGGTCCACATAGAACCTATTCAAATATGCTCAATAGGTCCACACAGAACCTGCTCAAATATTCTCAACAGGTCCACTCAGAACCTGCTCAAATATGCTCAACAGGTCCACTTAGAACCTTGTCCAAATCTGCTCAACATGCTCACATAGAACTTGCTCAATCTCATAGAAACATAAAGAGAATTTTTAGAGACTCAATATGTTCTATTATAAAAAACTCAATCTCTTTCTCAACTCAATCTCATAGAAGCATAAAGAGAATTGTTAGAGACTCAATATGTTCTATTCTCAAAACTCAATCACTTTCTCAACTCAATATCAAAGAATCATAAAGAGAATTGTTTTTTTTTTTTTGAATTTACATGGTGGAATCGATAGCCACCACGAATCCGAGCAGGCTGTCTAGCTTTTTACGGCCGCCACATTATTCTTTGTTGTCTTCCCCAGAAGCTGCCAAACAGATCTTCGTGCAGTCGCCCCTATAACCACCATGCCACAATCATTTTAAACCTTTTACGCTGCTGAAAGCACCAGGAAAGGGACAAGCATTCAGTTCGACGAGGCCCGAGATTTGAACCTTGGACCTCTCCCCCTTATGGGGTTTGGATGAACTAATTGGTCTACACCTCAGACCTAGCATAAAGAGAATTTTTAGAGACTCAATATGTTATATTCTCACAAAATCAATCACTTTATCAACTTAGAATATATAATAGTTTATTTTATGGAACTTGAACAATCACTTCATACAACCACTTGACTAGGCTCAATCAACTCTAATCAACCAATCACTTCAAGAAAAAACTCTTGCTCACAAACCCTAGTATCATCCAACTCAAGATATTTCCAACAATGCTCAACAACAAATCTCACATAACAATGATACTCATGATATTTTCAAACTCTATTTCAATTTCTTTGCATAACAACTCACTTCAACAACCATGCTCATCAAAAAATATTTTAATCACAACTCTCAATTTTAGAAAACCTTGAAGCATTAACTCAAACACTTCACTCAACCAATGATCTCAACAACAATGCTAATAAAACAAGGTTTTAATCTCAACTCTCAAATCAGAAAACCTTGAAGTAATAACTCAACCACTTTCAAAAAGGAAACCCTAATCAAGTCCTTTTCACTCCAAAATTAATTTTCAATCAATCCAATCAATCAACTCAATGAAGAAGGAATTTTCCCATACCTTTTTGATGCCAAGGAGTTTTTCTCACAAATCTTCCACTCTCATAAATTTATCTTTCCAATCAAAAAAGGGTTAGAAGACTTGAGTAATACCACAATACAAAAATAATAACTCAATAACACCTTATTACTCCAACTCAATAATAATTTTCACCATAGTCTTCTTATAAAATAAATAACCCCTTTTATGAGAAATTAATTCACAATAACCTTGATTCTCAATAATATCAATACTATCCTTCACAAACTCCTCATAACCCCTAATGACAAGTTTTAATTAAATTGTCCCACTAAAATAAATCCACTTTAATAAAAACTTTATGGAAGCCTTATATAAAATAAAATTAAATCATAACCCCATTTTAATTTACCTAAGGATTAACACATCATATAACACCCTTATAACTCCACGTGGGAAATTAAAAATACTTTACAAAAATTAAACTTGCCTTGGAGGGTTTTGAAACCTCTCTCTCCTCCTTCTCTAAGTGCCTTAGCCATGTCCAAATCCACGTCAAGCCATGCACTCGCACAACAACCAATAAGCACAACGTGCTTGTTATCCTTTGCAAAAATGTGCGCCTTCAATAAAAAAACCATGTGCACCTTGGGCGCCAAACACGTCTTCTCTTTTGCACTACCTGCAATTTGAACACGGGACCTCTTGTGTCTAAACAACTCAACGCACTGCTAGGCCAAGCTGGCCTATGTGCCCTCAAATCATGCACCTTCTACATTTTTCCTTTTCGTAGTGAACGAAATTGTTTTTCACGAGCTCTTTCCTCTTCTTTGCATTCAATTTGATATTCGAGCAAGGGTAATTTCCAATGGTTTTTGGATTTGCTTTTATATTAATTTCTTGCCAACCTTAATACGTCGATGCTAGCTCCTTCATGAACATCGACAAAATTATAAGGCTTAAAAGCCTTTGGTCTTAAACCCCACCTTTGGGTTTATCAAAATATCTTTAGACTTTATAAAACCCACTTTTGCCTTATAAAACATTATAATAATAATTATAAATGTTTTATTTGGTTTTTCACCATGGTACATTTAATATTATAATAACCACTATTATAATATTATACCTTTGATAAAGTACCTTTAATATTTATTTATAAAATTTAAATTCACATTGAATTTAAATAATCTATTAAATAAATATTATAACTCCTTTTTTACTTCTATATTTTGCATTCTTTCACTTGATCTTTGGCCTTATTCCTAGATATCAGATAACAATTTTATCCCCTTTGTTTTCTACTAAAATATTTGGTATTAATGATGAATTCATCTAGTGACATCAATGAAAACTTTGACTTAGGGACTCAAAATGTCCAACAATCTCTCCCTTTGTCATTGATGGCAACCCATACTCTTCTTACCAAAACCTAACCTTTCTTTTTCCTTTTTCTCCCCCTAGGACATTGCTCCCCCTGGCTCAATGCTCTCTCAAATATCAAATCTCTCCCCATATAAAATCTCTCCCCAATACACAAATCTCTCCCCCTTTGACATCAATGGCAAAGAGTCACCTTTGGGGCTCGGGGCTAAGAATGAGCCTCTTAGCTTAGCCCTTTCCCCACCTCCTCATGAGGTGGTTAATTCTAGGGTGGGAGTATTTCTACTCCCTAAAATAACTACTCTTTACCTTTATCCTTTTCCCTTATTTTATGAGTTTTTTGAATCCTCTGACTATTTCTATCCAAGTCATCATCCCTGTTCTTGTCATTATTCCTATTCCTATTCCTATTCTCATCCATGTTCCTATTCTTGTTTATGTTCTCATCCATGTTCTTGTTCCTTTTCTTATTTGTGTTCCTCTTCATGTTCTTGTTCCTATTCCTATTCCTATTCCTATTCATGTTCCTGTTCATGTTCATACCTATTTCTAGAATGTTTGCTCTACACCACTTTGTTGTGTGACCATAATTATTGCACTTATAACACTTAAATATATTATTACTTGGAGGTGCAAATAACTTAGGATTTCTCCTAATGAAGTCATATCCTCTGATTTCATGATCCCTGCAATTCATTGCCTTGTGACCAAACTGATTACATGAGTAGCAATACCCATGGAAAAATTATCCATTCCCATATTCCTATCTTTCATGTGTCATGCATTTTGAAGCCATGTGGTCAAACCTGTGACATGAAAAATATCTTCCATTGAAGCTTCCTTGTTTTGACCTTATTGGTCTCCTATTCTGATTGTTGTTCCATATGTATCTTCTTTGTGCATTGTTCCTATATTTGTTGAACTCTCTATTTTCCAAATATTCCTCTGATGTTTGACTTTCTCTTACACTGTATTCTTTTGAAGTATCTTCATCTGAAGTTTCCTCTTCAAAAATTGAAGTTAACTCTCTTTTTTGTTTCTTTTGAGTTTGTTCAAAACCAAGACCTATTTTATTTGTTGACTTTATTTGTGCCTTGACTATCTTATCCATAATATTTGAGCTATTATTGAATCCTTTCATCTTGATCTTGGAGTCCTCTAAATCTTATTTTAGTAGTGCCACTTCTTGTGCTAACTTCTCACATTCCAAGATATTTGCTTCTAACTTATCTTTGAACCTTTTTGCCTTAGCCTTTGATTTTTTAAATCCTCTATGAGCAATATTCTCTCTTCATCACATTATTGAAACTAAATTTCAAGTTTAGAGTGTTGCTTTCTTACCTTATTTACCATGTCAAGGGCATAGATAAATTCTCCCTTGAGATCATAACCATTCTCTGCTAAATAATCCTCTATTTTTTTACCTTTTTCCACATCATTACTTTATTTTGGCTTGTATTCTATAGGATCACTTATTCTTCTAAAGCCATTAGAATATTTTCATCTGGTCCTTCAAGTGCATTCTCATATTCATCATCATTGAAACTATAACCATCCCTTATACAATCATCTTCAAGATGTCCAAATTTACCACATATAAAATACTTGAGAATAACTAGAGTCCTTTTCTTAACTGGTTCTTTTTCCTCAATCATAAATAGGACTTCATCTCTATCATTATTTGAAGAACTAGCATCACTATCATTTGAGTACTTACTTGCATTTTCTGCATAGTAGCTCCTCTTTTGTCTTCGAAAGAACTTCCTTCCTTGTATTTTTTGTCCATATTTGCTTTTATTTTGGTGCCTGTGTCTTTCGTATTCCTTGTACATGTGATCCTATTTTTCTTTACCATTGTTCTTTGGCTCTTTAAAATATATTGCAAAATGTCTATACTTTCCATAATTGAAACACTTAACAAATCTTAGATCTATGGGTCTTATGGAACCTTTATATCTTCTACCATAATTTGCTTTTTCATCACTAGATGACTCATTGCTTGATTCTGACTTCTTACCCTTTATATTCTTGTTTTCTTTGAAAGAAACCTCTTTCGGAGGTATAAGATATTTTGTTCTTATCTCAAAAGTTGTAAGCATGCCAAGTAAAGAATTTTTTGTCAGACTATCACTATCAATTGATGTTTCTATAGTAGAGACATTTTCACTGTACCTTTTTGGAAGAGTTCTCAAGATCTTATCACAAGCATCAGATTCATTGACCTTCATTCCAAGACCTCTCATCTCATGTACAAGTTCATCAATCTTACTGAGATAGTCACAAATGTTTTCATCATCCTGCATTCTTAGATTTTCAAATTTTCCTTTGAGATTTTTGATCTTAGATTTCTTGACACATTTATCTCCATATATGTCATGCAGTAGTTCCCACATTTCTTTTGCTATTTTAAAATCTATAACCTTCATAGATTATGATCTACGCAACCCTTTTATAATTTCATTCATAGCTCTTGAATTTGCATGCATTAGAAGCTTACCTTCCTTATCTATAGGAGGATTAACTGCTAAATCATATCCAAGTTCCACTACATCCCAAACTTCATTTCCAAGTGCCATCAAGTGAAACCTCATCAACATACACCAGTACAAGAAGTCACTTCCATTAAAGATCAATATTATATTATTGATGGACCTGTCCCTTTGATCCTTTTGCTCCATTATGTTCTTAACTACTTTTTCTTCAAGTTGTCAAACTCTTCTAAAATAACCTACTCTGATACCAATTGAAGAACACAAGCTTATACTAAGAGGGGGGTGAACAGTATAAGAGCACTTTTTACTTTTTCTCCCAAACCAATATATGCAATGTAAAGATAGCAATATCAACAGCAGTAATCAAAGCAATGTACACATCACCACACATAATAGAGACACAATAATTTACGTGGTTCACCCAAATATGGCTACTTCCATGGAGAAAATTTGTCACTAAATTTTCTCAATCAATCTCTTGGGAATCCTTCCCAATTACAATGTTTATGGACCTCTATCCAAAGGAGACACCAATCCCCTAAATAAAGTTTGTGGATCTCTCTCAACTTGAAGACTCTTGTCCTCACTCAGAAGACTTGTCCTCAATGTCCTGTCTCATGGATCTCTATCTATTGGAGACTCTATCCTCTCTGCTCTATCACCTCCAAATATCTGTCTTAATTCTATACAAAAAATAGTCCAGTTGATCTAGCATAGCTTTGTTCAATATCTTGCACTAAAAATAGTCCAGTTGGTCTAGCACATGTCCACTCAAATTTGCACTAAACACAGTCCAATCAGTCTAGCAAAAATTTGCTCAATCTCTATCTTTAGTCTGGCAAAAACCTATCCTCAAATATGCACCAAACTCTACTCTCAAATCTACACTAAACATAGTATAGTAGGTCTAGCACAAATCTATATTCAATCTCTATTATCAAGCCCTAACTAAAGGCTTGAATCAACTCTTTTGGATCTTCCCCAAATCTTAACTCAAGGTTTGAACAAATCAATCAACTCTGCTCGCAAGTCTTATCAAAGACTTATCTCAAATCTGCCTTGCAATCTTCCTCAAAAGCTCACACCAAATTGTCCACAAGTCCTCTCTAGAAATTGCTCAAATCTGCTCAATAGGTCCACACATAACCTGCTCAAATCTGCTCAATAGGTCCACATAGAACTTGCTCAAATATTCTCAATAGGTCCACTCAAAACCTGCTCAAATCTGCTCAACAGGTCCACTTAGAACCTATCCAAATCTACTCAACAAGCTCACACAAAACTTGCTCAATCTCATATAAACATAAAGATAATTTTTAGAGACTCAATATGTTCTATTCTCAAAAACTCAATCTCTTTCTCAACTCAATCTCATAGAAGCATAAAGAGAATTGTTAGAGACTCAATATGTTCTATTCTCAAAACTCAATCACTTTCTCAACTCAATCTCATAGAAGCATAAAGAGAATTGTTAGAGACTCAATATGTTCTATTCTCACAAACTCAATCACTTTCTCAACTTAGAATATAGAATAGTTTATTTTATGGAACTTGAACAATCACTTCATACAACCACTTGACTAGGCTCAATCAACTCTACTCAACCAATCACTTCAAGAAACAACTCTTGCTCACAAACCCTAGTCCAAGCATATATCATCCAACTCAAAATATTTCCAACAATGCTCAACAACAAATCTCACATAACAATGATACTCATGATATTTTCAAACCCTAGTTCAAGTTATTTGCATAACAAATCACTTCAACAACCATGCTCATCAAACAATGTTTTAATCACAACTCTCAATTTCAAAAAACCTTGAAGCATTAACTCAAACACTTCACTCAACCAATGATATCAACAACAATGCTAATAAAACAAGGTTTTAATCTCAACTCTCAAATTAGAAAACCTTGAAGCAATAACTCAACCACTTTTGAAAAGGAAACCCTAATCAAGTCCTTTTCACTCCAAACTTAATTTTCAATAAAGCCAATCAATCAACTCAACCAAGAAGGAATTTACCCATACCTTTTTAATGCCGAGTTGTTCTCATAAATCTGCCACTCTCATAAATTTCTATTTCCAATAACAATAGGGTTAGAAGACTTGAGTAATACCACAATACAAAAATAATAACTCAATAACACCTTATTACTCCAACTCAATAATAATTTTCACCATAGTCTTATTATAAAATAAATAACCCCTTTTATGAGAAATTAATTCACAATAACCTTGATTCTCAATAATGCCAATACTATCCTTCACAAACTCCTCATAACCCCTAATGACAAATTTTAATTAAATTTTCCTACTAAAATAAATCCACTTTAGTAAAAAACTTTATACAAGCCTTATATAAAATAAAATTAAATCATAACCTCCTTTTAATTTCCCTAAGGCTTAGCACATCATATAACACCCTTATAACTCCATGTGGGCAATTAAAAATACTTTACAAAAATTAAAATTGCCTTGGAGGGTTTCAAACCCTCCATCTCCTCCTTCCCTAAGCATCTTAGACACGGCCAAAGCCACCATCGAGCCATGCACTCGCACAACAACCAACAAGCATAACGTGTTTGTTATCCTTTGTGAAAATGTATGCCTTCAATAAAAAACTGTGTGCACCTTGGGTTCCAAACACATCTTCCCTTTTGCAATGCCTGTGATTCGAATGTAGAATCTCCTACTTCAAAAAAACTCAACGCACCGCTAGTCCAATCTATACTATGTGCCCTCAAATTGTGCACCTTCTACTTTTCTCCTTTTCATCGTGAACGAAATTGTTTTTCACGAGCTCTTTCCTCTTCTTCGTATTCAAATCGATATTCGAGCAAGGGTAATTACCAATGGTTTTTGGAATTGCTTTTATATTAATTTCTTGCCAACCTTAATACATTTGCGCTAGCTCCTTCATGAACGTTAGAAAAATTATAAGGCTTAAAAGCATTTGGTCTTCAACCACACCTTTGGGTTTATCAAAATATCTTTAGAATTTATAAAACCCACTTTTTCCTTATAAAACATTATAATAAGAATTATAAATATTTTATTTGGGTTTTCACCATGGCACATTTAATATTATAATAACCACTATTATAATACTATACCTTTGATAAATTAACTTTAATATTTATTTATAAAATTTAAATTCAAACTGAATTTAAATAATTTATAAAATAAATATTATAACTCCTTTTTTACTTCTGTCTTTTGCACTGTTTCACTTGATATTTGGCCTTCTTTCTAGATATCAAATAATAATTTTATCCCCTTTTTTTCCTGCTGAAATATTTGGTATTAATTATGACTTCATCTAGTGACATCAATGACAACTTTGACTTAAGGACTCAAAATGTCCAACATTAATGATCACATTTTTGTCTTCCCCAAGTCAAGAAATATAGTTCTTCTTTTGTGTATCCTTGTCCTTTATATGTTTTCTTCTTTCTCATCAAGACAAGGATACACATTCTTCCTTTCATTTGTGAATCTTACTTGTTGTTCACACTTTCTCCTTTCTTGATCTTCTTTGAGAAGGGTGTACACATGCACTATTCATCTTCTTCATATCTATTTTATTTCTTTATTTTTTAACACGTGCACACACAAGTTTTTCTTTACTTTTATCACACATATTTTGCACACACCACACCCCTATCGAGTAGTCCTCACTTTGGTAATAGCAAACATATCATTTTCAGCATCCCATAACAGATAGCTTCATGGTCACGAGTGAGGGGAAACCTCCATTTGACCATTTGCAAGCATACATCCCAGTGGGTATCTCTATTATTTTCTTCAACCATTAGTGAGAACTACACCCATAGTAGACATCACTCCACCTATTCATCTCAGTGATCATAACACCCTTACAGGATTAGCTTCATGGACTCTAGTGAGAGGTAGCCTCCATTTAGCCATTTGCAAGCATACATACTCATAGGGTTCTACTCTTTTTCTTTAATTTTGTTTTCTTTGACTTTTTAATTTTTTGCCTTCTTCTTCTTCTACCATTCTCTCCTCTTTCATTTTTTTCTTCTTCTTTCTTCTTTCTTTTCATATTTTCTTTATTTTTCATTCTGCTCATCTGTGCATTCCACCTTGCATTCATTTTTATATTGCATGATAGTTTGCATTGCATCTTAGTTAGGATCATTCTGCACTACATTCATTGTGTTCATGATAAAAAAAAGAGAGAGAGCTAAATATGATATTTGTGTCTTTTTCCTATTTGCTTTTTTTTGTGTCCATCATTTTCGAGTTTCCAAAGGCAATTGGAATTCCTTTCGAAACTTGAGGGGGCATCCTAGCCTTAGAGGCATTAATGGTAATAGTGCCTCAATTTACGTGTAAATTTATAGTGTTTAGGTTAACACCCCTTTTGCACCACCTTGCTATCCAAACCCAACCACTTCTTTTTGTTGTGTGTTTCCCCTCACCCATAGGTGTCTACATATTTTTTTGATGCATGTATTAGGCCATAAATGCATCAAAGAGGGGCAAAATGTAGATGTGGAAATTGATCCACTTGAGTGAGTTATTTTCCCTATATCCCTAGAAAGACACTCCTACTTGCCCAAAGAAACTTTGTGCCTATTTCCTCCTTCCTTTCTTTCTTTTTTTCTAGTTTTGGTGAAATCATGATTGGCCCTTACGGGGCATGATTTTTTCTAGCTATGGTTTTCTCATATAAAACCCTAATTTTTCAAATAGACCTCTTTTATGTTGGTTACCCTTAGGTTTTCCCATCCATTCTTGTTTCAAATCCCTCATAAATAAATTATTTTAAGACTTATTTACCCTATAAGAATTTTAAGACAAGTGCCAATAGAAGCAAGCAAGAAATTCTTAATTACTAAATCACTAAGTGATATGTTGAAGTTGTTTAATCTTTGTGGAGTTCTCTTCTGTTGTATTTACTGTGTGTTGCTACCCTTGGTGGATAAGTTTTGAAGCCCTAAGGAGGAGTCTACTATATTGGAGGTCTTCATCCCTTTGTCTATTTTTTTACTACCACCAGGTTATTTTCGCTCATCTAAATTAATACATTGTTAGTTTCACATATTTTATTGCTTCATCTACATTAATCTGCTATTTTTATTTTCTATTGTAAAATTGCACCCCATAATTATAGGGCATGATTTCGTTAGTAGGGAAATTTTGGTTGCCCTATGTAGGGCATGATTTTATTTTTGTCAAGCTTAGGGGTAGAATTTCATCCCAACCCCTAGATCTACATTTCATATTGTGTTTATAGCATAATAGCATAATTTACATGTTGTTCATTACACTGTTCTATTGCATTATATTATGCTTGTTCATTTTCTAAAAAGGTCAATTTTCACTTTTGTATTCTAAAGGTCAGCTAAAAGGACCTATGATACTTGATTGTTACACCTCCAAGCATAGTTATACAATGGCCTAAGTAGGCCCCATAACTCTGATCATAATTTTTAAGGGTTCTATGAAGTTATTTTGTAGGATTGAAGTTGTGGGACATTGTTGGATGTAAGATAAATCTTGGAGAAACCACCAAATCAAATAAGTACCCCAATATATATTTAGGTTGTTTGGTGTTTTTTCTATCCATTTCTATTCAAAACTTAGATCACAAGTAAGAAAAAATATATGATCAATTTTATAGGCATTTGAAATAATAAAAGCATAAAGTGCACATTTAGGGTTTTAACCTTGTTTGTGCATTTCTCTTGGACTCTTGCTCAAAGAATTTGTTTTGAAATTGTAGGGTTAGTTATCATTCAAGAAAAGAATAATTCTAGAGTTAAATATTATCTTATTGCATCTTGTATCTTGCATTGTTATTTTCCTTTTCATAGTATAGTTCAGAAAGGCCAAACATAGATGCATGCTTAATTGACACACTCAAACACATTCCATCCCAAAATTGGAGTGAGTCCTAAAATAATTTTTGGTGAACCCCTTCCCATTTTCCCATAGAGTATAGAGTTACAATATATCCCTACGGTCACCTCAGATCCCATCGGATCCAATTGAGAATCATATGCAGTAGGGTAGTTTTACCCCTCTACACTTACACTTGCTCAATTATTTTTTATATATTTTCTAGTATTTGTTTTATGAAGGAAGCTATATAGAAGTATTTGTAAGCATTTTTTTACTTCCCCCTTGATCTTGTACCTAAGGGACTTAGCTTGTTGTATATTGTTTACTATTGTGAGGTCTATATTTTTCTCCATGTGTTTTGAGGTTGTCAATTTTAATTTTTTTTGGTCTTTTAGTTTTAGGTCCTCTTAGAGTTGTTCTACCTGAATTTGCCTATGCATGAGTTGTTTTATGAGGTCTTATATCTATTGTTGGTTTTTTTTAGCTTTAATAGGCTAGAATTTAAGGTCCTTGGTTTGCTTCTTTAGTTGGTATTTCTTTGATCCATCTCCTCTTAGAACATTATTATCTTGTTGGAGTTTATCTCTTTGTTTATTTAGATATACCACTTCTAATTTTAACTTCTTACTTTTCTTTTGGATTTCTTCCTCTTCAACTGGTGGGCAACCAAACTTCATGGGTACATCAAGGATGTGATTTACAGGTTAAACCATTTAGTACAGATTCATAATGTTGAATTTAAACTTAAATACCTTGGCAGTTAAGTCAATAGGAAATATCACCACTTTGGATGGGTTAGATTATATGGCCTTGGGTATATAAACTTTGTCCTCCTCATTGCTAGTTGTGATTGCATTAGAATTTATGCCTTGGAGATATTTTCCTTGATTTATTTAAAATATTTATTTCTTTTCTTTTCTTCAACAACAAGGACATCTCTTCAAGCTTACAAACCATTTTCTATGTAAATACCAATATTGAATCCTAAGTTATTTGGCCTAAGACAATAGATGAGGTGGATATGTTGAAGTGGAAAGTAAAGCATGTGGAGAAAACAACATGATGATGGAGGAAAATAAAGTGAAAATTATGGGAGTGGGATGTGATGCTAGTTGTACTAATATCTTCTAGCAATGATAATTTTGGTGAGAGCATAGCTAATGGTAGTGATACGATGTATGGAATCAAGAGTTATGTAGTGAAAACCTAGATGATAGGTGGCAAAAATGAAGTGATAAGCATGGTTTTAACCATATCAAAAACTACTGGAGGCAAGATGCCCCTTTGAGAACCATGACCTACATTGGTAGAGGGTGAGATAAGTGTAATAGAATAATGTTAAGGAAGATAAGAAGTGGGGATAAAATAAGAACAAATAGAGAACTAAGAAAAAATAGTGGATGGTGATAGGGAATTTAAGGTGTTTGTAATAGTGACCATAATGCTGGTTATTCCAAACTTAGGAGGGAAGCTACTCAAGATGGGTTGTTTACCATTGTTGTTTATATGCCACTTAAAGCTTGCTAAAGATTCATCCATACATCTGGAATCCCATTTATCCCTTAGTTTCAATCTACATTACTATTGAACTAACCATTATTAGTGTCATAGGTGAAATAAAGATGTTAATTTTAGACAGTGGTTTCTTCTTTGGTATTTGGCAACTATATGGATTTATTGTTACCTCACTAATGGTCTTGGTCCTTTTTGCATATTTTGAGTTATTTTTGTCCTTAACGATAGAGAATTCATCACCAAATGAGAAACCCTTAGTATTCTTTGTGAGGATACCCATTTTGTATCTTATCCTCTACCATACTAGGATCTTCCTATTTGTATGCTCCAATTTTCTTATTACCCTTAGCTTTTGATGGTTTATTTTTATGTTTGGATTAAATATTTCTTTCTCCTTTGTGTAGAAGGTATTCCACCCTTGTGGGTTATTTCTTGAGTGTTGGATTTTATTTTCATATACATGGTTCATTACCAAAGTGGTAAGGACCAATTCTTTGTTCGTCTCACAATGACACTGAGAAGGGGGGTGAATCAGTGTGGCTCTTTAAAACTTAAAAACTTCAACTCTTAAAGCCAAAACAATGAAAGCTTAAAACCACATAAAGCAAATACAACAAGAGAGCATCACACAACACAAGATGTAACGAGGTTCACCAGTTTTGGCTACTCCTCAAAAATGACTGCTTGGACTACCATCCAAATCTAGCCTTTGCAAAGCAACAACTTTACAATCAATTTTACCAGCACCAACTGGAAGGAGCACCAACCCTTGATTTATCTGCACCAATAGAAAGGAGCACCAACCCCTAATTTATCTACACCAACAGAAAGGAGCACCAACCCCTAATTTATCTGCACCAACATAAAGGAGCACCAACCCCTAATTTATCTGCACCAACAGAAAGGAGCACCAACCCCTAATTTATCTACACCAACAGAAAGGAGCACCAACCCCTAATTTATTTGCACCAATAGAAAGGAGCACCAACCCCTAATTTATCTGCACCAACAAAAAGGAGCACCAACCCCTAATTCCAAGCACCAACTTGGACTGCAATTTTGAAACTATATTTTTGACATAAAGATGCCTTCGCTTATACAAGACCCTGACTGGTCTATTGCTAACCCAACCTCTCTCGCTATTCACCAAAACACCACACACACTTGCAGCTCTGCTTACTACACTTTTACTGCCCTCTTATAGACCCCTTTGCTGTGCTTCTTTACTACACTCTTACGGCTCTCACGGCTCTGCTTAACGCTCTCTTACGACACTCTTCCAGCCCTCTTTTTGTAGCACTTTCACACTTTCACAGCAACACTTTTCTTCTCTACAGTAGCAATTTAATTCTCCACGTAGACCTCCTTTTATAATAGAATTCTGATTCTATTTTTAGCTTCCATATTTTCACATGCAGCTTATTAATAGAAAATTCTATATTCAACTTCCTTTATCTCACAGTATTCTTTCATGCATCCTATAAATAGTTACGGTTCTTTGTTTGGTCTTCGACTGATGACTTTCAGTTTAACCGCCGCTAGATGCATTCACTCCGTAACTGACCTTGTAACTGTCATTCTGACTCCAGTTCACTGTTCTTATTTTAGCTGCATGATTTTTCTCTATAAATGCACTTGTAACTGTTGTATAACTTCAGTTAACTCTTCTTATTTTAGCTGCATGTATTTCTTCTATAACTGCCCCTGTAACTGTCATGGAACTTCAGTTAACTATCACATATCTTATTTCGACTGGGTTCTCTTCTTGCTCGTGCCAACGTGACCTGTCACAAAATCGTGACACTTCTACCTCTTTGTTCTCTTCTCGGCTTTCACCCACGAAAACACATGTCACGATATCGCGACACTTTCACCTTCTTGCTACTCTTCTCGGCTTCAACCAGCGAAAACAACATGTCACGATATCGCGACACTTTCGCCTCCTTGCTACTCTTCTCGGCTTCAACCAACGAAAACAACATGTCGTGATATCATGACACTTTCGCCTCCTTGCTACTCTTCTTAGCTTCAACCAACGAAAACACATGTCGCGATATCGTGACACTTTCGCCTTCTTACTTTCTCTCTCCTCCTTTAGTCATGAAAATGCGACATGTCGCGATATCATGACACTTTCTCTCCTTTGCTCTTTCTCTTGCCTTCGGGTCACAAAACCCGACATGTCGCGATATCGCGACACTTTTTCTCCTTAGCTTTTTCTCTTGCCTTCGGGTCGCGAAAACCAACATGTCGCGATATCGCGACACTTTTTCTCCTTAGCACTTTCTCTTGCCTTCGGGTCACGAAAACCCGACATGTCACGATATCGTGACACTTTTTCTCCTTAGCGCTTTCTCTTGCCTTCGGGTCATGAAAACCCGACATGTCGTGATATCGTGACACTTTTTCTCTCGGACTCTCTCTCCTGCAATATGTCATGAAATCGTGACACTTTTTCTTTCGGACTCTCTCTCCTGCAACATGTCACGAAATTGCAACACTTTTTCTTTCGGACTCTCTCTCCTGCAACATGTCGTAAAATCGTGACACTTTTTCGTCCGTACAACCTTCCTTGCAATATGTCACGAAATCGTGACACTTTTTCTTTCGGACTCTCTCTCCTGCAACATGTCACGAAATCGTGACACTTTTTTGTCCGTACAACCTTCCTTGCAATATGTCACGAAATCGTGACACTTTTTCTACTTGCCTTTCTCTCTTCCAACATGTCATGAAATCATGATAGTTTTGCTTGCTTGCGTTGTTTCTCCGAACATGTCATGAAATCATGACAGTTTTTCTTGCTTGCGCTTTCTCTCCGAACATGTCACGAAATCGTGACACTTTTTCTTCCTTGCATTTTCTCTTCGCTTCGACCGAAAATGCAACATGTCATGAAATCGTGACACCTTTTTCTCTCTCCTCTTTCGCTTTGCTTTGGCCCACGAAAATGAAACATGTCGCGAAATCATGACACCTTTTTCTCTCTCCTCTTTCTCTTTGCTTTGGCCCAAAATGAAACATGTCGTGAAATCGTGACACCTTTTTCTCTCTCCTATTTTTCTTCAAACATGTCGCGATATCGTGATAGTTTTTCTTTCTTGCCAACATGTCGTGAAATCGCGACACCTTTTTCTCTCTCCTCTTTTTCTTCAAACATGTCGCGATATCGTGACAGTTTTTCTTTCTTGCCAACATGTCACGATATCGCGACAATTTTCTTCCTTGTGATTTTCTTTTGATTTTTAGCATATGGGCCACTTCTATCTTTTGGAAAACCACTGCTCTGAAGAACCTCTTAACTCCTGTCCACTGCATCAACCGATCTGTCTGACTGTGTTGACAACAATGACAATATTGTTTCTGCACCTTGCTCAACAATCTCCCCCTTTGGAATTGTTGGCAACACACATGCAAGTTCCTGTAATACTTCTCCCCCTTTGACAATAATACCAAAGGGCTACTGCAGACTCCCCCTAAGTCCATGCACATCATTCTCAGGCACACGTTATGACAGTTAGAAAAAATTACAAATATGAGCAAAAAGATAATCAAATATATAAATGCTCCCCTTGAGAATGTGGTCCCTCACTCAGATCTATCTTCAACTGTGTTGGCTGCTGGATCTCTATCCATTGAGACTCTGTCCTCTGTACCCTGTCAATAGGCTCACACAGAATCTATCCAATCTTATAGAATCATAAAGAGAATTGTTAGAGACTCAATATGTTCTATACTTAATGCTCAATCAATATATCAACTAAATCTCATAGAAGCATAAAGAGAATTGTTAGAGACTCAATATGTTCTATACTCAAATCCCAATCTCAACACAACTCAACCAATCACTTTTTACATTTTCAACTTGGTCTATGTTTTCTACAGTCACCATTGGTCACACCTTACTTTCAACTGTTCGACTCAGGAGACAACATTTTGTCACACACTTCACGGCCAACTATAGTGCACCTTACTCAAACTCATACGACTGGACCTCGGATAGGTAAGATTCACAAAGCAAAGTTGCTCATCTTGATGAGCTAAATCAGACTTCAATATTTTCAACATAGCATCATAAAAGATCTGATAATCTTCCCGTCAATGTGAAGTTCAAATACACACTACTTTTATCGAAACACATATATGCGGCTCGGGCAACATTCTTTCACTAACCACACTATCTGAACTGTTATAATCCTTAACTTTGGATAGTGGCAGTAAGAACCATCAATAGTACAACAATGACATATAGCAATATTACCAATAAAGACAACTCTTAATTTAATCACCACCCTTCACTGCACTACCACAAACAACTACATGAACTGAAAACACACTTTGACAGCTATATAACAACTCCCCGACTACTTTTCTTTCATCCTTAGATAACTACACAAATACATAGGAGCATTAAAATAAAACTTTAACATTGCTCCCCCTGAGGATGTGCTACCTGGAGCTGCTTAGTGCAATAGAGGAGTAATCTCCTTCTATCCAAGGAGACACGATTTCCTCTCTTCTTTCTTTCTCCAGTATTTCTTGAACTTAGGTTGAAGGTTTTCACCTGCATCCCCATTTTGAACCTTTTTGTGAACTCGAACATTTCTCTTGGGTGGTTGTCTCTTGTACATCCTTGATGGATGATTCTTTTCCTTTCTTTGATGCACATGATTTCTTCCCTGTCTATGTTGCATTCTTTGCGTCTGATGAAATCTACTGTCTTGCCTTAGATTTGGACAAGACCTTGCTATGTGCCCATGACCATTACATTTAAAACATTGCACATGATGTTCAACCGGAATAACAGATGTATTTCTACCAGCATAACTCTTTGATCTATTATTCTATCCACAATAAATTGCCTTGTGACCATAATGGTTGCATCTAAAACAATTGCCATTAAAAGCATTATTATGAATAAAGTGAGAGTGATAGAACCTCTTTTGTTGTGGTTGTTTTGTTGTAGATCTCCTTTGAGATTTTCTTCTTTTTGAGGATTCAGCTTCAGGCTCTTCTTGCTTTGATCCTTCAGTAGTGGACTTCTTCTTCTCTGCAGATTTAGAAGATGAAGGTTGTTCAACTTCATATCCAAGACCAAGCTTGCTCATGGGGCTTCTTTGTTGCCTTATCATTTTATCTAGCAGCTTTGTGCTCTTCTCAAATTTGAGATTTGTATTGGCCTCTTCTAGTTGTTTCCTCAATAACACAATCTCCTCTTCTTGTTTGCAGCAAACAATCTCTTTCTCATTGATCTGTGACTTCAAGGCTTCTTCTATTTTCTTGGCTTTGTGAATTTGTAAGAAGAGATCTTCAATATCACCCTCATATTCTTCCAAATTTTTGGACAGTATTTTGTTCTTTTTCCTTTCTAAACCCAACTCTTCAAGTGCAGAGATCAACTCACCTTCTAGATCTACTTCAGCCTCAGAGTCTTCACCACATACTTTAGAGTTCACTTCTTCTTCCTTTTTTGATTCTACTTCTTCAAATGCCATGAACAGAGCTTCACCTGTTTCCTCTTCAGAATCCTCACCGGAGCTGTCTTCTGTTGAACTGGCATTCCTGGAGATGAAACTTTTCTTCTTGAAGTTACCTTTTTTGAAATTCATTTTCTTCTTCTAGTCACTTCGTTCTTGGTGCGATCCTTCATTACTTTCGTCCTTCTCATTAAGTGGACAATTAGTCGCAAAGTGCCCAACGCCTCCACAGCTGAAACATTTAAATGGTAGCTTTCCTCTGTATTTTCCTTTTCCCAATTTTAGTTTTCGAACAAAGTTTGCTTCCATTTCATCTGATGTCTCTTCTTCCTCGGACTCTTGTTTTGCGTTTTTATTTTTAAGGACTTTAAAATCCGCTTCTCTATCTATGGGTTTAGATTTTCCTATCCTCATCTCATATGCAGTCAAAGAACCATGCATCTCATCCATACTAAAAGAATTTAGATCCTTAGCTTCTTCTATAGCTAAAACTTTAGAATCAAATATTTTGGGAAGGGATCTTAATACCTTTTTCACGATGATAGAGTCTCCGATATCCTCGTCGAGTCCTCTGATCGCATTAATGATTCCATTAACTCTCAGCATATATGCCTCAATGTTTTCATCGTCATTCATCTTCAATGCTTCGAACTGAGCTCGATGTGTCTATAACTTGGCCTCCTTGATCTTATCATCTCCTTCATGAATACTCCTTAGTTTGTCCCATATTTCTTTTGCCATTTTGTAGCTCATGATCTTTACTAGTTCACTGTCTGCTAATCCGCACATGATAGCATTCTTTGCTTTAGAGTTATTCTCAAACAGCTTCTTACCGACAGCATCGGTTGGAGGAGTGGTGGGGATTGTGTATCCACTATTTACTGAATCCCAAATGTCATATCCCAAAGCACAGAGATATGTCTGCATCCTGATTCTCTAGAATGCGTAATTGGTTCCGTCAAACAATGGTGCTTTGTTTGATGAGAATCCTTCACCACCTGCCATTGCGTACTAATCCAAGATCAACCCTAGCTGATTTAGCCTAAAAAGGGAAACTGGCTCTGATACCAATTGTTAGTCTCACAATGACACTGAGAGGGGGGTGAATCAGTGTGGCTCTTTAAAACTTAAAAACTTCAACTCTTAAAGCCAAAACAATGAAAGCTTAAAACCACATAAAGCAAATACAACAAGAGAGCATCACACAACACAAGATGTAACGAGGTTCACCAGTTTTGGCTACTCCTCAAAAATGACTGCTTGGACTACCATCCAAATCCAGCCTTTGCAAAGCAACAACTTTACAATCAATTTTACCAACACCAACTGGAAGGAGCACCAACCCCTGATTTATCTACACCAACAGAAAGGAGCACCAACCCCTAATTTATCTGCACCAATAGAAAGGAGCACCAACCCCTAATTTATCTGCACCAAAAGAAAGGAGCACCAACCCCTAATTTATCTGCACCAATAGAAAGGAGCACCAAACCCTAATTTCCACGCACCCACTGGAAGGAGCACCAACCCCTAATTCCAAGCACCAACTTGGACTGCAATTTTGAAACTATATTTTTGACATAAAGATGCCTTCGCTTATACAAGACCCTGACTGGTCTATTGCTAACCCAACCTCTCTCGCTATTCACCAAAACACCACACACACTTGTGGCTCTACTTACTGCACTTTTACTGCCCTCTTACAGACCCCTTTGCTGTGCTTCTTTACTGCACTCTTACGGCTCTCACGGCTCTGCTTAACGCTCTCTTACGACACTCTTCCAGCCCTCTTTTTGTAGCACTTTCACACTTTCACAGCAATACTTTTCTTCTCTGCAGCTGCAATTTAATTCTCCATGTAGACCTCCTTTTATAACATAATTCTGATTCTATTTTTAGCTTCCATATTTTCACATGCAGCTTATTAATAGAAAATTCTATATTCAACTTCCTTTATCTCACAGTATTCTTTCATGCATCCTATAAATAGTTACGGTTCTTTGTTTGGTCTTCGACTGATGACTTTTAGTTTAACCGCCGCTCGATGCATTCACTCCGTAACTGACCTTGTAACTATCGTTCTGACTCTAGTTCACTGTTCTTATTTTAGCTGCATGATTTTTCTCTATAAATGCACTTGTAACTGTTGTATAACTTAGTTAACTCTTCTTATTTTAGCTGCATGTATTTCTTCTACAACTGCCCCTGTAACTGTCATGGAACTTCAGTTAACTGTCACATATCTTATTTTGGCTGGGTTCTCTTCTTGCTCGCGCCAACGTGACCTATCGCAAAATCGTGACACTTCTGCCTCTTTGTTCTCTTCTCGGCTTTCACCCATGAAAACACATGTCACGATATCGTGACACTTTCACCTTCTTGCTACTCTTCTCGGCTTCAACCAACGAAAACACAACATGTCACGATATCGCGACACTTTCGCCTCCTTGCTACTCTTCTCGGCTTCAACCAACGAAAACACATGTCGTGATATCGCGACACTTTTGCCTCCTTGCTACTCTTCTCGGCTTCAACCATGAAAACACATGTCATGATATCGTGACACTTTCACCTTCTTACTTTCTCTCTCCTCCTTTAGTCACGAAAATGCGACATGTCACGATATCGTGACACTTTCTCTCCTTTGCTCTTTCTCTTGCCTTCGGGTCACGAAAACCCGACATGTCGCGATATCATGACACTTTTTCTCTTGCCTTCGGGTCGCAAAAACTTGACATGTCATGATATCGTGACACTTTTTCTCCTTAGCGCTTTCTCTTGCCTTCGGGTCACGAAAACCCGACATGTCGTGATATCGTGACACTTTTTCTCCTTAGCGCTTTCTCTTGCCTTCGGGTCATGAAAACCCGACATGTCGCGATATCGCGACACTTTTTCTCTCGAACTCTCTCTCCTGCAATATGTCACGAAATCATGACACTTTTTCTTTCGGACTCTCTCTCCTGCAACATGTCGTGAAATCATGACACTTTTTCTTTCGGACTCTCTCTCCTGCAACATGTCATGAAATCGTGACACTTTTTCTTTCGGACTCTCTCTCCTGCAATATGTCACGAAATTGTGACACTTTTTCGTCCGTACAACCTTCCTTGCAATATGTCGTGAAATCGCGACACTTTTTCTACTTGCCTTTCTCTCTTCCAACATGTCGCGAAATCGTGATAGTTTTGCTTGCTTGCGTTGTTTCTCCGAACATGTCATGAAATCGTGACAGTTTTGCTTGCTTGCGCTTTCTCTCCGAACATGTCACGAAATCGTGACACTTTTTCTTCCTTGCATTTTCTCTTCGCTTCGGACTACGAAAATGCAACATGTCATGAAATCGTGACACCTTTTTCTCTCTCCTCTTTCTCTTTGCTTTGGCCCGCAAAAATGAAACATGTCACGAAATCGTGACACCTTTTTCTCTCTCCTCTTTCTCTTTGCTTTGGCCCGCGAAAATGAAACATGTCGCGAAATCGCGACACCTTTTTCTCTCTCCTATTTTTCTTCAAACATGTCGCGATATCGTGATAGTTTTTCTTTCTTGCCAACATGTCGCGAAATCGTGACACCTTTTTCTCTCTCCTCTTTTTCTTCAAACATGTCGCGATATCGCGACAGTTTTTCTTTCTTGCCAACATGTCGCGATATCGCGACAGTTTTCTTCCTTGTGATTTTCTTTTGATTTTTAGCATATGGGCCACTTCTATCTTTTGGAAAACCACTTCTCTGAAGAACCTCTTAACTCCTATCCACTGCATCAACCGATCTGTCTGACTGTGTTGACAACAATGACAATACTATTTTTGCACCTTGCTCAACATTCTTTGTTAGGCTTTTCCTCCTTTTGGATGTTATATATCTTCTCATGGGTGAAGAAGGTATTTATCTTCTTACTCCATAATGTATTTTCAAATACTTCTCATAAGTCATAGGGCTATTAATTCCTTAATTTGTCTACTCTCACTTTTGTCAGTCTTGCCTCTATCACTTGGTGGAACCTATGTAGCTTGGGTGTGATTTTTGTGATATGCTCTTGAGTAGGTAGAAGATTATTTTATTATTTCTTCTAAAATACTTTAGTTTCTTATAATTGAGTTTCTATGTATATATTCAAGGTTTCCATGTAGTCTGATACACATGCAAACAAGTCAAAAGGCAAGGCTAAAAATCCATAGAGGCAAATGAAGAATTTTGTCTTATCAAGGAAGAAGTATATGTTGGGCCATTCCATTGATTTAATTAATTTTCATGTCTCATATCAGAGCCTTGGTTCCTTACCCCTAAACCCCTCCATGATTACTTCATATACCTCATCATAGATGTAGTAGGAAGTCTTGCTTACTTCTTAATAGGTTGTATCTATGCAGTTAACTATAGGTTCATTGTTCTCCCCTACTTGGTCTAATTGTAGGGTTGGAAACCAATGCTTCTTATATTACATATTGATATAGACTAAGTATGAGGTGTAGTTGATATTTATTCTTATTTGAATACCTTCAACTAGTTTTCCATCTAATCTTCCATGTATTGGGTACAATAAATCATTTTTAATTGCCCAAGGTAGGTGTACATAGTGTGAAGTGGGGAAATATACTTATTATAGATATTTACTTTTTAAGACCATGGCTATACAAAATAACATCATTTGTATATCTTATTTGAATAAATACAACCCTATTTTAATATTGAAGTCAACTAGAAAGTTTGGCTCCATTAGGTATGGGACTAAGAAATATTGCTAGTAGGTGCTTGTGTGTTGGTAGTAGAACTCATTTTGTATATTCAATTTATAGTACACCCACATCATTGAGTCTTATGCTACCTAGATAATATTCCTTATATCTCCATATTTGATATAGAATACCTCTTTGCTCCACTAAGGTAGTTTAAATATTATCTCTAAAAGTTCATATCTCTCAACATATGCCTCCACCAATTAGGGTAGATCCATACTTGTGGCATTAGGTCCATTATAATCCTCGATGTCCATACATAGCTTATGCTTCATAAATAATTCTAAGATCCCAAGTTAAACCTACTTAGGGATTCCTTTTTAAAATCCTATTAAGATATGTGTAACTCTCCTTTTATCTTGTTTTAATAAAATAGTTCTTTAGGAATCTTGGGAGGGATACTTATCTCTTTATTTTATCTCTTCTTCTTTGGCCTACCTCCTAACAATTATGCCTCCTATAAATATTAGTAAAGGTAGTGTAGAAGTGGGTGGAGTGAAAGTAGTGAAGGGGTAAAATAGGGTGTGCATAACGTAAGGAAAGGCTGATGGATGTAGAATTGCTTTCCATGATGATTGGGAATGGAATATAGACAAAATGGAAAAAAAATCAAGTTTTTGGAGAAAGATAAAATTTTACCAAGTCTTGGCAAAAATAGTAATTAATGCGTAATGGAGTGATTTTACTACAAAATAGAATGATTCATTCACTATTAGGGCATATAGAAGGCATTTTAAAATGGATTGATTTGGTTTATTTTATTGCAACTGCAAGTTATTTATTCACTAAAACAAGCAACTCACTCACCTTGAGGGACTTGATAAGTTTTTAGCTCTAGAGTGGTTTGCTCAAATTTATAAGCATTTTGCTTACACAAATGAGTGATTCACTTGACTAATGGAAGTTGGAAAATTTTAACTCCAAAATAATTGATTATCTAGGAGCCATTTATTTTAGTAAATAAATTTATTTAATCAAAGATAGAATGGGTCTTCTTGCTTAGAGGTTCTTGCCAAATGCATCACTTTAGAACGATTTGCTCAATTTTGATAAAATCGTTTATTTGTCTCAAAGGAGAGGCTTGTTCATTGAAAAGGAGAGTGCATGTTAGGCTTAAACTAGTTAGTTAGGATAATAAACATATTGCATTGATTTATTTGCTTATTTGAAATATTTTTTTCTTTTGATTGCAAGTGTTATTTGTTACAGTGGTAGAAAAGTATATGAGATACCCCTTTGCCCCATTAGGGATTATATGTCTCATGGGTAGTCCATTAGAAAACCTTAGCATAGCTTATTTGGGTGGGTGGTTGGACCTTTTGGAGATGATTTATCCTACTCTTAGTTGGCACAAGGTGGATTTGGACATATGTGGCCCACTTGCTAATCATGAGTATTTCACTTGTTATAGTGAGTGACTCACTCATTTTAAGTTGCTTTGTATTTATTTTAAACATCAATGGTATGAAACGTCACATGAGGAGATGCCATGACATGTCAATTGGGCCCATAAAATAATATAGAATAAAAATAAGATGCAATGATTGCATATTTTATAAGGAAAAGGAATGATTGAAGTAGGATTTTAAGAAGAGGGGGAAATAATTATCAAAATAATAGTCATTTAAAGGAAAATGTACATACCTATTTACATATATTTTTGGTAAGAATTCATGTTGCTATATTGGGTGGAGGTGTTACCCATTTATAGAAAGTGGCAAAATGATCTCGTTCATGGTGGAAATTTTGTAGAAATTTGGGCACGTAATATTTTGAATTTGATAGGGCCTACCCCACAAAGATTCAAACTTTGGGTGTTCACCTAGTTTGTTTGGTTCCTCATCCCATTTGAGTATAATATCTCCTTCTTTTTAGTCCATACCCATAAATAATTTACCAAACAATATTTTAATATTCGCTTATTGTTTCACTCTTCTTCTAAAAGGATTTTTTCTTTATTCTTTGAGGGATAGTATTGAATTTAGCCTTTTTTACATGGTATAAATCTCAATGTATTATAATTCAAGATTCTATGAGATTTGGAAGGAAAGGAGTTCCAAATAGATTGGTAACACATCCTCCTTGCCATAAACTAACTTGTATGGCAACAATCTAGTGAATTTTTTTGGTGTCACTTGATCTTCCCATAATGATTTATGTAGATTGATGTGTAAATCCCTTTATGATTAAAAAATGGTTTGCTTTAGAATACTCATGATATTCATATTATTTTTGTAGACACCTAAATCATGTCATGCTTAGGGAAGCTTCTCAAATAGACATACTCATAAGATTATAAGACATAATCTTGGACTTTCCAAGCATCAAAAGTGGTACTCACCACTCATTTGGGGCCTTTTAAAGCCATCCAAGCCTAGCCGCTCAAGCCAAGAGCGGCCAGATCTGAGCTGCTCAAGCCTAGAGCAGCCAAACCTTAGCTACTTTAGATGACATTAGCTAGATCTTAGCCACTACAGACGACAGCGGCTAATCCATAAGAAGCAATTTTTTGACAAACAAACCTAATCTCGGGTGGAAGTGGCAATCTGCATGTAATAAAGGTGAGCAGGAGTAACTTTGTATTCCTTTTCACAACCAGTTCACATAGGAGACTTGAGTTTGCATTTAAACTTTAGTTAACTGACCTCCAAGCATAAACAAAGGACAAAAGCTTCTCATGCTAACAACTAGTTTGCATAGAAGACTCAAGTGGGCAGTTAGATTTCAGTTAACTGGTCTTCAAACATAGACAATGGATAAAATATTCTCATGCTAACTTGTACTATGCATGCAAAATTCATCTCTAGGGATTGTACATAGACCTAGAGTTTCATACTATAAAATGTGCAAGTCTAAGAGCACCAAGACATCTTTGATTTTTTTAATCAGCTATCATCAAGACATCTTTTCAAGGAGAGATTTCGAGACTTGGAGAGTTATCTTTGATATCACGTGTATGAAGAAGCACTAACATATTAAAGAGCATAACATCTATTATTTCAACATCAAGTATAGGCTTTGACCCATATCTTTGGGGCAAAGAGAGCAAGGTTCACCTTAGCAACTGTTGTCTTGGATAGTGGCCCGTGGGCTTAGCTTAGGTTTTAGACATAGCATATTTTATTCTATTTCTTTATGTTTTCATATCATTAGCATAGATTTACATGATTTCATGGCATAGTTTCATCATATTTCCATTACATTATTTTATTACTAACAACCTTATCTGGGGAGGTAATCTCGGATACCTAAATGTGTGTTGTTTTTTTATTGCTTTCAGGGCCACAGGTTCATCGGACAAAGGTTGCAACATACGAGAGCAAAATGGATCCCTCTAGGAAACAAACCTGGAGAAGGGGGCATCTGTAAGCCCTCATACATTTTCATGTGCAAAATTGAGAAGCTTTTATAAGCGCACCACCTCTTCGCGAAAGGAGAACTCTTTACCTATTTGTAACTTATTGTATCGAAATGGGTATCCCTAAGAGGGACCGACATGTAACCGAGCTTCAATATCAATAAAGAGATCTATCTTTGTTATTTTGTGTTATATGTTTTTTCTTCTTGTATTTCCATTTCATCTTAGGTTTTTTTTAATAACATTGCAAGTAGGGTTAAAAAGGGGCGGTGTGTGCATTCCCGGGTCGCTACAATTTTATTCATCCAACACATTACCCTAGGTATAGTAATTAGAAGATGTTTTAATTAAAAACTTGTATTCTAGGGAAAACTTCATCATCTTGCCTCCCTTGAATTATGTAGCATTATCTATGACTATAGCAAATGGAGCCCTAAATTTGGTTATGATATCTTCTGATAAGTGGACCATCATATCTTGATTAGTTGATTTGTCCATGAGTGATTCAACCCATTTGGTTAATTAATCTATGGTAGTAAGGATCCATCCATACCCTACACTTGACAATGAGTTGATTTTTGCCTTTGAAGTCTAGGCCCTATTATTGGACCCGTCTAGTCATGATGATGTATTTTAGGGGTATTAAGGATATTCTCTTCTTTCCTCTAAACATGTAATAGGATAAACAATTCTTAATCCAATGGTAGCAATTGACAAATATGGTGGATAATAAATATTTTGTGAGTTGTGGTGTGTATAATAATGCTCTCCTTCATCAAGGTATAGCTTGGTTAGATCCTCTATCCTTTCTTCTTAAATGTAGTGCAATGAGACATCAAAATATCCTTTCCTAAATAAGGCACCATCAAGCCAATAATAGTATATTGCATTCTACCTAAATTGCATTCTCTCCTTGGTTGTCAACCCTTTTGGTACCTATCCTATGACCTTATATGTGTGCATTTGCCTATCCAACCTATTTTGGCATTTATATCCGTTTTCTCTACTAGACCAATCGCCCCTTTAGGGACTTTCATTGCTAGGATTAAAATATTTTTCTTCTATTTATGAGCTTGGTGGGTTTAATTTTAAAGTCAAATTCTTGAATTTTGTTGATCCACCTAGCTCTATTTTATTATACATTAGTGTGTACTACAAAGATGGTGGTTTTTTTTGATAGATAGTACCTAAACTTCTTAATGATGGTGACCACCCATTTTTCAATAAGGGTGTATGTTTCTTCATAGTTATGGAGAGATTTTTTCATGAATAAAATCATATTATCCTCATATTTATCATTATTTTAGGTCAAGAGGGTGATAATACTTTCACTTGTACCAAACACATATAGCCTAAAATATTTGAAAAAATCTAGGTTGGTCAAGAATGGGGATCTAGTTATGGCATATTTAACATCTTGAAAAGCCTTCTTACCTTTTTTATTCCATTATAGTATGACATACATTATTAAAAAAATTTAATAGGTCTAACCATTTGAGTAAAATTCATTATGAATATAGTAACAAATTGGATTTAACGTGGGAATAACCTAATGCCCTTAATGATATAGGGCAATGAAAGGTCTTGGATGGATTTTAATTGGTTAAGGTTTATTGCCAAATCTTCATTTGACACTATGTGGCCTAGTAGTTTGCATTTTTGGACTATAAATATATACTTCTTGTGATCAAGCAAGATACAAAAATATCTACACATATAGAATACTAACTTAAGATGTTTAATGTGTTTATTCCTATCTTTGGAATATATTAGGTCATCAAGGTATATGACAATATCTCAAATAGAAGTGTAAAAAATGTTATGTCCATAATTCTTTGGAAATTCACTCACACATTTAGTAGACCAAAAAGCATTATTTTATATGCAAAGGTCCGCCATTTAGTGGTGAATATTGTCTTATGTTCATCATCATATTACCCTAAGAAACCATCAAGGAGATACAATATCTATGATCCATCTACCTTTTATAGAATCTGATTTATGGCATGCAAGGGATCTAGTGGTCTTTTAATGAAGATTGATTTACATTCTTGAAATTAATAAATAGTCTTATGTCACCGTTTTTCTTATGAGTAGGAATAAAAATGGTGACCTAGATGAAGTGTTTTATTTCGAATATATTTTAGGCCTATAATAGCCTCAAAATTTTATTTTTCATTACCACATTGATTTTAGGGTTCATAGGTTGTTTATTTTTTCTAAATGACATAGCACCTATTTCCAAGGCAATGGTGTGTGCTCTATAATATTTTTGTCATATACCTTGATATCTTTATATTACCATGCAATTATATCTTTATACTTTCTACAAAGCTCTTTGAAAGACTTATTCCATATTGAGTGCAATCATTTCCAATTAGTATATTGTACCCTTTAACTACTTCAATAGGATGATTTGAGGAGGATTTCACATTGAGGCTCATTTTATTTATCCTATAATATATATTAAATTCAATTTCTAAAGTGTTCAATCCCTTGGGCAACTGATTCATCTTTAGTTGTATGATCCCATCCTTAATGCCATTCCTATACTCATTGTTCTCTTTAGTATATTGGAATTTTTGATAAAGAATTCTATGATCTATTCATCATTGTTAAATACCTACTAATAATAAAAATTATTAAGGATGATTGCTCTAAGGAATACCTCCAATATTTTAGGTTTATCCCACATATCATTTGTGGAGTCAAATCTAGATGCCATGCTTACCAAATCATCTACCTTGATATTCAATTCTTTATAAATTGATTTGATTTCATATATATTAAAACTTTGCAATAAATCGTAAACCCAATTATTATACAATTGTAGACGCATGTTCTTTGTGGTACATTGAGAATTAACTTGATTTACAATTATTTTGGAGTTGCAATATATTCTCATATCTTTAATTTCCAACTTCTCAACCATTCTCAAGCTAGTAAAAAGTACCTCATACTCTACTACATTGTTGGTGAAATTGAACAACAATCTACATTTAAAATTAGTATGCACACCCCTATGGGTTAATAAATTGAACACCAACACTTACTAGATTTCTATTTTTGGCACCATAAAAGTACATTGCTCATGTTTTATTAGCTCCTTAACTTTTCAAGGTGAGGACATTAGATGATGCTTCTATGCTAGTTCAGTTTCTTCATAATTAACTTCTAAATTACCTTCATCTTGTAGTCTTCCAATTATCATATAGACCATTAAGCTTTTATCATCTTCAAGGTACTCATCATCTTAAATGAATTTTAGGAGTTCATTCCAATTTATAATATCTTCTTCATCAAATTTATGTAGTAAGTAGTTGTAAGGTAACTCAATTTTTATCTTGATAAAATATCCATCTCTAGGCACATTCATATGGGTCTATTCCATTTTCAAGTACCATATCCTAATAAATTACATGTCTACTATCTAGATAGCAACATACTAAAGTATGGAGGGAGGTCAAAAATTATTACTTCTTACACCATTACAAAATCTAGGTGTCTAGATATGATTATAAATAAGTCTTCGAGGGCCCCCACTACATTAACCCTCGTGCCATCATTTTGTATTGGGTGTCTAGTTGTTTTGATATAAGACAAGCCCATATCTTTACAAATAACTTTAGGCATCATTGTCACTGACGCCCCCAAATAAAATATGTAACTCCTTACTATGTAGTTTTCAATTTTGAGGGTCACATAAAGTAGAGATGGATTTAGTGTATTGGGATTTGAATATATCAATCATGTTGACTTGAATATCTATTGGACGTTGTGCTATAATATTATGTTGATCAAATATGTTAATAAAGATAGGTTTTGACTATTTACCCATAGCATAACTCTTTTCTTGCTCTTTTAGAGCCTCTTGGAGTAAATCGCACTATTCATGTAGAGAGAATGCTTCTATTATATTTATTTTAGAAGATATAATTTTCATTTGCTCTACGGTATTAAAAATGAATTCTACAAGGGTGTTAGCGTATGTTTTATTTTCAGCATATAGTTAGTCTATTATTACATTATTGTTATAATAACGGTGGTGGATCATTTCTTTATGAATTGCCACCTAAAGTAGACTTCGTTGGTTTGGATAGCTCTGGTTGTTATGGGCTAATCTAGGACTCCATTATACTATTTAATTATCATTTTATTAATGGAATTACATTGAGTTCTCTGACGTCGTATCAAATCTGAGAGAGGTTCTCAGCCATTTTGCTGTCTTTGAGCAGCACCTAACTTTTTGACCTAGGTGGTTACCACCACCAGCCTCGAAGGTCAGGACAGGACCCCAACCCAGGTGGTGACCACCACCAACCATGAAGGTCAGGATGAGACACCACTGGCAGACGAGCCACCCTAGATGACCTGATCTGTGACATAGATCTGGAGATCAACGATCGAGGACTATGATAACTGCATACTAAGGACTGTTGGCCCCTCATGAGGTGGATTCTTACCCAGACTGATCCATTTATGGTATGACATGGACATGACCCAAAAATATACGGAGGATGATAACCAAACCTTGAAGGGTTACATGGCCAACAACACTAGGTGGGTAAACACACAACAATGCACGTTGAACCTATCGGGGGTGGACAAGTAGTGGATCAACCTTGGCAGGTTGTGCTTGTGAGCAAAAGAGAGACAGAGGACCACCCAATATATGGTAGACATTTTATGTGTGGATAATTGGTTTTAAATATCTCATATAAAGCTCGCATGATCCATGTGGGACTATTGTCCCAAGTGCACATTAGTTTGCATCTCTTTTTGACGGATAAATCAGGTGTAGATCGTGCTGAATCGTGCAACAGTACCTTCTACAAAACCAAGCAGTGGTTGAGCGGAGTGTCCAGGTGGAGAAAATAAGCCACACAACCATTGCAATGTAGGTGAGAATGCCAGCATAGGCTTCCAATTGTGCAGCCGCCAGAAGAATCCAACAGTGCTCAGAAAAAGGGTGTTAACCTAGTTGATAACTCTGGTGAAAACATTGCTTCAGCTTGGGTTCTGTGGATTTCTTGGCCATCAGGATCTTGGACCTTACAGATCTCTTCTGACATAGTTTGTCTCGATGCTTAAGGATTTTAAGATCATTCCTTTGAAATTATAATGGCCCTATATTTTTTTTGTTTTTGTGGAAAATTGCAACAAGCGGAGGTGGCAATCGTAGGAGTATATAACTCCTTGCAAAATTCATTTTTGAAGCACACATCCAGAAGGAAAAATTTGTGCAGGCGATCGTGTAGACTGCAACTCGAACGATTTGTTATTGATAACATGGAGGCTCACAAACCAAAAATATTTGGTGGCCAATACCGTTTTATAGTAAATTTGGTGGCGTCACTGCTCGAAGGTTCGCTGGCCATCGCAGTGAAAAAAAAAATGTCATCGTTGGTGGAGCGGAGGTAGAGCATCGAAGCCCGTTGGCAGCATACCGTGGATGTAAAATCAATTTCTTACCTATGAATGTTCTATTGAAAGCATATTGTAGTCGGTGGTTTTTTTATTTGTAGAAGGAGACTTCAATTTTTATTTGAAGTAAAGGGGTGATTATATCCTAGGCAAGCACCATTCCACCACTTCGTTTTTAGGCTTCATAAATAGCATAAGTTTTTGTTTGAAGTAAAGGGGTGATTGTATCTCTTTTTTAGGCTTCATAAATAGCAAACTCTTTGTTTGAAGTACTTGTAACAGAAGGGGGGATTTTTCTGGTGTAAATTTGCCTAAGAGGCAATATTTGTAACAAAGCTTCTTGATTTGCCCATATTTTGCAATTAAGGGGGGATAACCATTTCTTACTTCACACTATTTTTGCTAAAAAGGAAGGACGACTTATAAGGGTGCATTTTCGGCAAGACCAACACCTTAGTCACACTTCTTGCAGATATTACAACATGTTTTGCAACAAAATGGGGGAACTTATAAGGGTGCATTTTTGACAATGACCACCTTAGCTACCTTATCAATTTTTTTTTGCAAAATCATATTGTAACCGAATGAACCTTGTATGAAGTGATCTACTCTACTACACCTAGCAATTGCAACGGCTGGTTACCCATGCAATTTGGTTGGATGACAAGATTACAATAAGGACATTTGTTGATGTGAAGACAAAGTGAGGAATGATCCATTTTTTGCTTAGGAGCAGCCAGAGCACTATGACAAAGCCCGAGCAAGAGCAAGAGCCAACATATCAACATCTTCTTCACTGTATTGGGGCAGTTATATACTTTACCCAAATATTGTTGTATGGGGGGATATTAGCATAGCTAGTAGTTATATTATTACCCAAATAATGTAATAATAGGGGATGTTAGCATATGTTTTATTTTCAGCATATAGTTAGTCTATTATTACATTATTGTTGTAATAACGGCGGCGTATCATTTCATTATGAACTGCCACCTAAAGTAGACTTCATTGGTTTGGATAGATTTGGTTGTTATGGGCTAATCTAGGACTCCATTGTACTATTTAATTATCATTTGATTAAAGGAATTGCATTGAGTTCTCTGACAAAGGGTACTCTCACTTCGTGATTTAATAAAGTTTCTCAAAATGATCAAAGGTGCTCTCACTTATTGTAAAATTATTATTTGAGTTGGATGGAGTGGGGAGAGCTAGAATTTATGGTTGAATAGCTATGGTGGATGATATGCTCTAGATAATATTATTAACAATGTATGGAAATGAATATGGATTAGTACTAGTACTTGGATAAGGATTAGAAGTGAGCACAATGGTAAGGATAGAACTAAGTGTGAATGTATTCTAAATAATATGGGTTGAATAATCCATTAGTGGATTAGAAGGTAATTTATATACTCTAACCAAACATCTTTTCTTTTGGCTTCCTCTTCAAAAGCTACAACTAGTGTACAATGATTTGCATTACATAGCTTTAAATCTAATATTAGACAATAAACCCTTGATATAGTATGGTAATTCTTGTTCTTCGTTTGGCCTAACATTTGGTAGGATTAAATTCAAGGTTCTCAATAATATAGTATTAAAATCACATGTATTATTTTAGGGTACCTTTAAATTGTGTTAAATTGAAACAAAATAGAGTAATAATTTCCTATAATACTAATTCTATGGATGAAAGGTTCTATAATTAATGCTCAGCTTGAAACTAAATTATTTGGTAATTATCGATACCATAAATTAGATTTATCATGAAGTGGGTAGATTTAAAAATATACTATTATATTCTCCTCTTGGATGTTATGGATCTATCATAGTGTTTAAAATTCATTGAGGTGGTCTAGTGTTATCGTCTTCCTATTTTTTTCAAAGGTAGGAAATGATTTCATAGTTGTTGGGGGAATGGGAGAATAAGATACTAAATTTAATGATTCTTGGTAGGTCTATTTAGTGGGTTGGTTTTATTTCCTTGGAGGTACCCCTATATTACTTTAATAAGGAGGAAGCTAGCCATATTGTTTATGGAGGTAGATAAGGATAGTTTGCATAACCATAAGGTGGGTATGTAATGTTCAAAGGATATCAATATAGAGGATAATAAGGTGGTAGATTTTGATAACCCCATGATTTATTTGGAGGAGGTGATATATTTGGATATAAATGAAGGTAATGTAGACCTTGTTTAGAACCTATTAATTAAAGGATGTGGTCCTTAAACATTTTGTTATGCATAAAATATTGGAGGTGGTGTTGCACCCTAAGGATTTCCATGAGATAATTGTGATCTCATTTATCTATCCAAAACTTGAGTATTATAAGAAATTATTTGTTGTAGTTTTTCCCTTAAGATCCTACATTAGGAGTCATTTAATGACACGGAAAAATATTAGATGCATTTAAAAAACTTGATCGAGGTGGACTCCACACCAAATAATTGCTTGTAGAAGGGATGTTTTAGGTATTCAAAATAGGTGGGGGATTAATGCTACTAGCATTGTATTGGATTCCAAAAAATGGATTTTTTTTAAAGGATATTCACATCAATTGGTACACCATAAAATATATTTGTATGTATTAAGGTAAGACCTATATTTGACCAAGTTTGATTTACTATCTCATTTGTTGGCTTAAGCAACCAATTTTTGAGAGTGTGAAGCTTTAATTGAAATGTGGCTACGGGATGTTCCATTTCAATGGAATAGTATTAGATGATAGAATCTCCTCAAACCCCTTGTCTAGGTGTACCCATATGATGGTCTCTTCATTTCATTTTACCTTTATGTTTGTTAAATGGTATGCAATGATCTTTGTTTATTGATGTTCTTTCCTTATTTTTTCATTTAAGTGCATATTCATAAGCTTTTATGTGTAGACCTGCATAGATAGGGTTATGGGGTTAACATTTTTCTATAGAGCAATGTGCCTACAAACTAGAGTAATATACTTACAAAACCAAGTGATTTACTTGCAATTTCAAGTGAATTCCTAGTAGAAATTGAACTTTAAAACTTTTGCTTGTAGAGTGATTCACCTACAATATGGAGTGATTTACTTGGAAATTCATTTGATTTGCTTGTAATTTTGGGCTATTCACTTGTAAATTTTAAACTTAGAAAAATTTAGATCAAAAGAGGTCAAGAAATTTGCTTGGGGTGAATCACTTTGAGGTTAGAGTGAATTGCCTTCCTAAGAGGAAGGTAGAAAAAATCTTATCTTTCCTAGTGAATTGCTTCTTATATTCAGAGAAAATCACTTGTCAGATCTAACTTGGAACACTCATTAAATTGATAGAGTGGCTTGTAAATTTTACTTTTTGTTAAAATGGATTAGAATCTACTTTAAATACTATTTGTTTATGAAATATTCTTATACGAGTTTAATTTGAGGCTTGGTGATGCTTTGATATTGTCCATGTCATTATCTTTGTAAAATTTTCAAAATTTTAAAGTTTGTATTAGATTTATATTTCATAAAATACCTATAAAAAATCAAGCATAAATAAAAAAATGATGAAATCTTAAAGCCAATTTGATATTGGGACTGATAAATCAAGTCCATGGCCTTGATGAATTATTCTAAATTCAACTTGTGATAGTGCAAGAAAATAAAGGAAATTTTATTGTAATTTGAAGTGAATCACTCATAGAATTTGATCTTGAAAATATTTTTAGGTGTTCAACTCAAATGGAGTGAATCATGCTAAAATTTAGAGCAAATTGCTTCTTGAAACTAGACCTGGAAAAATTTAATTCAATTTTTAGCCAATCACTTCCTCCATGATGAATCCAAATTTGATACAAAAATAAAGGAATTTTAGCCAAATTAAGAAAAAATTGAGGATAATGATGGTTTGTCCCACCATAAGTGATAAAAACTATATTGAACCAAGGAATTGTCCCAACTTCTAATTTAGTGTTTGTGTCTCAATTCTAGTTTAAATAAATCTGGAAGGAAAAATGTAATGTAGTTCTTAATGTCCATGATATTATAGACCAGATGATATTATCCTCATAGATGATGTTGCTTTACCCAATGTATAGTTATCCAACCATACTTTGGTTATGAAATCATGGTGTATAAAACTAACCCCCTTAGTATTTGAACCTTGGACATCTATTCAAAGTTTCAAAGTCTCCATTATTAGGCACACTCAAGTTGCAACAATGACTCTTTCCAACCTTTAAATTTAGACTAGCTCCCCATTGTCTTCACATAATACTCTTACAATAATCTATACTAATTGCATGAAAAAGTAAAAAAGAAAAAAGTAAAAATGCATGAAAGTTTAACAATGTGAGTGATTCAAATAAACACCAATTTAAACTATAACAAGAATTTTTTTTGATCAATCAATATATAAAATTCTAATAATATCAAGTTCACCTATTCATTAGATATGAAAATGATAAGTGAATTATAATCTAGGATTAAAAGGAAATGCCACAATCATCGTGCACTTATCAAACTAGGAGGGTTGTGCCACTCATGGAATGCATAAGGAATTTCCAATTTATTACAATCTCATGATGTCAAAGCATAATGTGGATTTTTAAATAATAGTTTTGACTTCTCATGGCCAAAATATTAATACAATGGAGCCCTTGGATTCTATTTATAGTAGTTTACCCATGAGTTACCTAGGGTGAGAGACAACTACTTCTAGTAAAAGTAAATATTTGGGTGCATCTTTAGGAAAATGATGCACCACAAAATATTATATGGTTTTAATTATATATTTAAATATTTTAAAAGGATTCCAAAAAAATACTTAATGCACCAATACATGTCAAAATATTTCTCTCAAAATATTTTCCTTGAGATTTACATCTTCAATTTTTTCTCCCCATAATATGTCAAATGATTTTTTCCAATTAGAAATCAAATCACCCACTTTTACAAGAAAATTGCTAGATATTTTTTAGGGCTTCTCTTCCTAGATACAAGTCCATTTTGTTATTGAATCACTTCCTAGATCTGATCGACAATTTTTGCAAATGAACCAACACTTATGTTAGAATTAGATAAAATTTATGAGTTTTTGTGAGTCATCTACTATAAATTTTATTATTTCATGCTCCTTCAAATTTTATGAATCCCAAGGTAGTGACAAGGTACTATGATAACTAATGCACATCATGCATATTAAAAATATTATATTTTTTATACTGGGTGGAAAAAAAAGGGGTTTTGAAAGGCTTCCCCAAACCTTTTACAAAAGAGACCCACAAACTACCACAAAATAAACTTCAAGAAGCTTGCAAGAGAACTTTCAAAAATAAAATCTAGCAATATAAACCTGAACTCAACAAAAAAAGGAAGGTCATTGGCAAGAAAGAGACAAGAAAACATAATAAAATTGAAATTCAAAATTTGAAACACTGAAGAAGAGTGCTAAAGAGAAAGACCATAAAGGATAGAAAATTGGTCAACATTTAAAGAAGCAATAAGAAGACCATAGACATTTACATCATAGGCCAAAACCATGCAATTTTGAAAAAAAAATGAACTTGGAATAGCCTATTAGATTCCCACCCACCACCTAGAGAGCTGACTCAGAGGATTTGATGTCGTCTTCCACCCTCAGTCTTCTATCTAGGGGATGGTTGAATAGATTTATTTTTGATCTTGGGTCTAGTTCTAGGAGGCGTTTTTCCTTTACTTGCTTGGTCTATTATCATAAAACCAAGAGTATTATCCCCTAAGTAAATAAATCTAAAGTGGAATGAATTGCAACCTTTCATGCACCCAAAAACATCAAATCCTCAAATGATATTGTTTCTATTGTCATACATTCAAACAAGTTTGAAAGAGCAAGCTCTAAATTTGTAATAGGAAGAGACTTCATAGGAATCTCCAATGAAGATACCGAGGTTGTATTCCTTTTAGGAATAGAGGATTTTCTAGAAGGATGGATGTCCACTTTCTTTTCCTCCTCCACTATAATATCCTCATTGCATACATTTTTCTTTTAGGAAAAGGAAATATTGTGGTTTCATTTTGAACATTTGGAATGCTCATGTCCATGATTACAGTAGAGAGAGAAAAATATAGGTATGTTTTCATAAATCATAGGTTGAACCCTAGACCAAATATTTGACAAGGAGATATTTATTACTAGGTAGCTCAAAATCTAAATCCATCATTATACACATTCAAGAAAAAACCATATGCGATCTAGATCTAGTTGCGGAATTGATTGAGATAAGATCATCCAAAATATTTGCAATTAATTTGAAGACTAATTCATGCCAAAATTGGAGGGAAAGACTAGGTAGTTGAACCCAAATAGGAGCTATATTGATATTTTGTATATCTAGATTAAAATCAATCCCCCATTTACACAAAAGAGGATTCTATCAAAAAACCACGGACCACCTCCTAGAATATTTTGATAGTCCTCCCACATGGAAAGCCTAATGAGTAATAATCCATTTAGTAAAGTGGCCAGGTTCATCTAATCTTTAGGAGACCACTTTGTTGCCACCCATCTCCTAATTGAATCAAAGTTTGGTCTAGAGTTCCCCAATAATTTACCAATAAGGGAATTCTCACCTTCTTCCATGGTTAACGTAACCAGCTTGGAAGGCAATGATAAAGAGTTATGTATAGGATTGAGCCCCAAAAAGTACTCCAAAACATGGGTTTTTGATACATTCTTTAAAATAGTTGTGGCATATGACTTTTCGATAACTGGACCTATCTCCAAAAATGAAATTTTCCCTAAGGGTGCTTCCAAAACTTTACCAACATCTTCTTGGCTACCCAAACATTTACCCACACCTTCTTGGCACTCTTGATTTGAGTCAGATATGAGATCCACCTTAGTAGTTAACATCTAGTCCATGTTAAAACCCATGTCCATAATAGGAATCTAGTTCACACCCCTAAATTTTTTATTGTACCTCTATACTCTCCACTATAAGAGAGAAAACGTGGGATTTTCATTCCTATTGAGTTCTAGCTTGACCTGTTGAAGATGAAAATCCATGAAAATATCATTGGTCAACCTATTTTCAAAGCCAAAAACCATATATTTTCTAGATCTTTTCCCTCACATGGAGGAAAATGACTCATTTTTAGCCATCACATGCTAGGACATCTGATGAACATGAGCACCTTCATGAGAAGGACTTATATCCATAGTAGAATATCAACAAAGCACACCACCAAAAAAAAGGACTAAGATCCAAGATGACTTTAGAACTATCTTACTTTGTAGGACTTACAGGTACTGCAACCTTGACCACTAAAACTAACAAAAAAACATAATCTCCAAAAGGAAGCTTGAGAACAATATCAATGCCTATCAGAACCAATAAATGTTGTATTTAAAAACTTTAAATTTCAACTAATTTATTTGTAATTACTTGTATGTATTTCTTGTCTATGTTTATGATTGTTTATAGCATAGAGAGTCAGGTACCTATGATGAAATTAAAATGATGATCCTACTTAAATTAGTTATTGTCCTTTTTACTAGGTGAATTATGCAAGCAGATACTCATCTTTTCACATGAGCTATCTATAGAACATGCATATCTTATGATATAAGAACAAAAAATTATTAATATTGGCAACTTGTATGCTTTCTTCTATAAGGACATGTGCCTTCAAGGGATGAGTGGGTGTCATTAATATTATCTATCCTCCTTAATCAAGAAGTATCTTCTATCTTTCTCATAAGATATCATCATCACTTTTTTGACTTGTCATCCTTATGACTTTGTATTTAGGAAATGAAAAACCTATCTCTTCACTTAGTACAAAGAATCAAATATGGCAAGTAGGTATCTTGGATAATCACACATCTAACTCATTTCATCCTATTTTATCCTTAAATCATATTTTGTAACCTAATCTCATCATTATTATTTTTTTATACACAAGTAAAGAATGACCCCTAATGTTTATTTCCTCACTCAAGAATAAAGAATCAAGAATAATAAACCAACATAAAATAATCATAAATATTTCTTGAATATAAATACCATTAATTATTATATTTAACCTTTTCTCTTATGATCCTTTCTACCTTGTGGCCAAGTTATAGAGGGACAATAAGTCCTCCTTCACTTACATGAAAAGTAGTAAAGATCATAGATATGTGCAAGATAAATCCATCTTATCTAAAATCTTACATCTTACTAATCAATCATCTTATCCCTTTGGTAGGTGATGATTCTAGCTAGGTTAAATCTATTGTTCTACTATTGGCTAAGGATTTGATGCCACTAGTACCATATCATCATAAATTTTATGACCTTGTAACCTTGTAGCTTTATACTTAAAAAAGGGACCAATTGTACACCTCTTCTATTATGTCCAAATCCCCAATGTTGATAGGTCATGAAGGCCTTTTGATATTATTAAATTATTACATCATTGAGTTCATTATAACTTGCACAACCTTGTTATCCTTTGGATATGTTCTTAGATTAAGGAACCAAATGGAGGTTTATTTTTTTAAGTGTTGATCCTAAAGTTATAATTTTTTAAAGACATTTAATTATGTCTAGACTCTTAACCTTGCATCTATATCAACTTGTCCAATATTCCCAAATCTCAATTATGCCACATGACAAATACTATGATATTTATAAGTGTTGATGGAAAAAACATAATCATTTTATGACCCATTAACCTCGATGATTTATATTTAAAATAAGATACTAATAATATGTTTCTCTTGTTAAATCTAAATCACCTAGATTGATAGGTCATGAAGTATATTTATAATTTTCAAAATCTTACCACATGATTAAAACTAGGAGATTTGTATTTACTGATGGCAACCCCATATCTTTCTTCAAATTGCTATCAAGTCAAAATCATATTGTTTTTGCACACATGTAAAATATTGGAAGGCCTCAATATAATGTTTCAATCATCTATGTATGATCATAAAAACTACACCAAAAAACATATAGACATGGGTAATTTCCATTACATCATAATTAATTTATCCCTAAATTACTAATTAGGGTCAATTTATCTAAATCAATAAAATTATCATCAATAGAAATCCTCTAATACATTTGTCTAGAGGTAATTTTTTCAATGCTTGGAATAGTAGAAGTCCTTTACTGCATTTGTCTAGAGGTAGATATATTATGGTTTGGCATAGGAGAATTCTTTTAAGATATTTTTCTAAAGGGAAATCTATTATTATTTGGTATAGTAGAAGTCCTTTATGACATTTATCTAAAGGTAAATATAGTTCTATTTGGCATAATAGAAGTGTTTTATGACATTTTTCTAGAGGCAAGTCAGTCTCCATGAGGTATAATAAAATTCCTTTATGAAATTTATCTAAAGGTATATTTATCAAAATATGGCACATCTATAAAATTCTCAGAAACCTTTTTTTCGAGATAAATATATTTAAAAGTTCAAAATAAAATAAATAAACCTCTTATATTTTTTTGGGGGGCATAAAAATATCTATCTTTTATTATATCATAGCAATACCTTATTGCATATATAAAACCCCCTAGATGCATCTATTTTTATATCATATCAATGCCTTATGTCATATCTAAAGTCCCCTTGGGTATATCTCTTATGTATATACTTGTGCTTACTTGTATTAGAGTTATATCATTATGACACATCCAGATTACACAATATTTGTATGCATATCAAAAATCAAAAGCTACTGAATATCAGTATTATTTCTAAACATCATTACATAAGCATCATCTCTTAAAATAAACACTAAAAACATCATGAACTTATCATCATAACATAGCCATATACTATCATTATCTATAATCACTAGTATAATCAAATTAAATTATAGTTTATACACATCATCATCCCATAATTGTGACATAAATTATGAATCATTAAAAAATAATATAGATAGTGTATGCACATCATCATTATATTATACAATCCTATCATATACAATATGAAAACATTAGCCCTTAAAGAGGTAGTCTAGGCTCAACTCTATGAGATAGTGTCTAGGGCTTCTTCTCATTAGTTAGTTGGGACCATAGCATGATAGGCCATGTAATAGTGTGTGGGCATCTCAACATCCACTACTAGGTCCACTTGTAAATGAGTTTCCTCTACCTACATGGGTACCATTTTCACCAAATATCTCTACTAAATGGTAGTCATTTAGTCTAGTAATGTGTAAACTAGCTATTTGTGATTGCTATCATCCATAATCGTGGACTTCACCATAGTCACATCTATATTTTTATTTAAAATAATGTTGATCAACTACATCATGGAGGTCTATTGCATCATGAAATCCATATCTATCTTGTTTAATCACATTCACCCTTGCTTCATCTCTCTCTTATTTCAAGCCTACCACCTTAGCCTATAAGTTAGCCACCTATATAACTAGCATATCTTACTTTGAATCAACTAATGATAGTGGTGACTATATCAATCCAACCTTACCTATGGCCATAATTTCCAAACTTCTACCCATAGTGGTTTGGTTACTACTATTAACCATATGAAAGTGTATCCCCATATTTCTCTATGTAATTCCTAAGGCCTCCTCCCAAGTCGTATCCTATAACATATATATAACCATACCACTATGACCTGCTAGGGATGAATGGTTTAGTTCCAACCCTAGTACTAGTTTCTCACCACAATATCATCTAAACCTAGGTTAGGGATCATGGGATCATCAATATCCCACTTTGAATATGATTCTAAGCTAGGAGCTCTCATAAATTCCTACTCTTGGGTGGCCTTCCTATACTAGACTGGATCAAAAGGGATGTCCTACCTCTACCCAAACTACCTAAATATACACTCAAAATGGAATATTTAATTCTTTCCCCATGGTCCATAAACCACCACTATTGTCTAACCCTTAATAAATGATAGACATCCTCTACCCATGTTGTATGGTCTTTATAGGGCTACCATGTGATTTGATCCTAGTAGAGATCATCTATCAATCATTATACTATTTCCAAAACTCTGTAGTTTAAGCAACTTTGACTATCCTCAAAACTATGGGCCCACATATAGGCCCATGGTACCTCTTTCTCATTTATATTTCCAAGAAATATTAGAGGTCATGTTATAACAACCCACTCCTATGCCTAAACTTGAAGCAGTGTGCAATAAGTTATGCTCTTGTTGCCCCTATAAGAAATATAATGTAAGATGTAATAGATATGCATCAAAATTATTGACCCCTAGGGAAAAGCTATATGGGTCTCCAATATTTCAATAAATGGAATAATATACATATCATTCATCTCAAAAACATGATTTCTATAAATATGCCTATGAGGATATGATATTATATTGCATATAAGTATTATGGATAGTTGGCATGGGCTACACATAATCTAAGTTTGATTACATTATTATATTATACTCTAATAATAAATGAGATAAGGGTTTAGTAGATGATTTCCCAAAGTAAAATTAGAAAATAGGAATAAAATGATATTTTTATTATAATCATCATTCATATTGAGTATTCTTTTGGAATCACATTTTTCAACAAAGTGACTTATGAGACCTTACCCTCTCTAAATGGCACTCTCATTGGGTGGATTTATTCCTTAAGGAGTGTTGATGGTGTTGCCCTAAAATGAAGGTATTATCTATATTTATGTCTTATTATGTGGATTAAATTTGTATAATATTATTTTTTGATAAATGATTTGAATTTTTTGCATAATTTCACCATTTTTGAACCTCAATATCATCCTCTCTAGAATTTTTGTGAAACTTCATGAGTTTACATCCACAATAAGTAAAGAGAATGTAACCTAGGAATTTATAAAATTATATATCTCCCCATAAATTTGAAGCTAAAATTCTACATAAACAATTAGACCAAAAAATAATAGATGATTTGCTTAACCCAACTGATAGATATCTCAAATTTTATTTTCTAGAAAAAATAAAGGCAATTTGAAAAATCATCACTACCCTTGTTCTAGATAAGTAATTTCATAGGTTTATATCTCCCTTAATACTACTTATATTCCTTCATATAATAATTCATTATAATACTCTTACACAAGGATATTAGAATTATCTAAATCAGATAGCTTTACACAAGGATATGGGTCCAAAAAATGAGATATTTTCTTGAAAAAAATTGTTAAAATTTTGTAATTCATAAAATAGTTCCTACTTTATTAAAATCATTGCTCTAATACCACTTGTTATTATAATATAATATAATAATATAATAAACCTTGAATTATGTATGGTCCATGCCGACTATCCATAATACCCTTATACAATATAATATAATATCCCCATATACCTATTCCTAGGTACCATAACAAACTCTAGTATATCCACAACAATATCTTTTGGTCCCCACTAGAAGAACCATTTACTAGTGTCTTGAAGAGAAAAATTTGGATATTGTAGAGGCTAGTAGTGTAGTTTATCTATGTATCTAGCCTCTACCTATGTAGCATTGATGTAAGTACTAGAGTGTATGATTCTAAGGTAAAGATATTAAGTCCTTTTAGACTATACCTTCTTGAATGGTTGACATAGATATGGGTACCCATAATGGATACCCTCAAGGTGTGTCAAATTCTCTAGGTTCATTATGGCATCCCCTCATGGCAACTAGAAGCTATTTTTCTTCAAATATCAATGCTCTACTAGCGTTATAAGGTGTGCCAAGTCAAACTCAGCCTTAGGTATTACGAACACATGGGACATGTTTACTACCAATATAAGATCATAGTCCTCTATGCCCTAGATTTTTTATATAATCTCAAGAGGATGAGACTATCACTTGTGGTAATCTAGCATCTACAACATAACTTGCATTCATAAACTAATAAAACAATTAACATTATCATTCAAAATTTAATCTTAAAACTTTTAAATCTAGGCTAAACCTAAAATAGCATAAAATTTCAATTCTTTAATAAAAGTGCCATCAATATGAAAGCATTGTATTTTGGAAAATGTATTTTTGGCACAATAACCCCATTCTTTCATAGTAACTCTATATGAAAGTGTCATTGCTATGTAATAGCACTACAATAGTGCCAACGTAGAACAAATTCACTACCTTTCCTTTTTCAAATCTAATATTGACAAAAAATTTAAAAAATTTACCAAAGTTTTAGGTGACATACTTAAGTATGATCCCCTCCCCTAGTTGTTTGTGGTCACACATGGTCATTACGATGTACCTATATTCCCTATTATTATATTAATCACATGGCCAAAACTTTATTTTCATGATTATCATTAGTAAAAATAATTTTAGTTTTAATCCCCTATCTATTTTATGCTCATCCCTCCAAGTCAAATTTTTATGTTCATCATAATTTATCATCAAATAAATTATGTACATCATAGTTAGGTCAAATGTTCTTGTCCAAAATTGATTTTCCCTTCAAAAATAAAGGCGGCATATAGGGGAACAACAACATTTAATGTTGTTACAAAGATAAATTTGTATACACCACCAACAATAAATGTATCATAAGCATCATCTATCTTGGATATTGAATCTAAATTAACATAAAATCTACTTAATATTGAGGCATGTAAACTAGACACACATTTGATGAATGTATCAAAAAGAGAAAATTGTGGAAACTCAATTTTGAACATCTCATAAAGTTATACAAACATGACAACATCCACTTCATCAAACAAAACAAACATATTGATCAACCAAGCAAGTAAAAGTTTTATCCGATGCCCCATATCAAAAGGATTGTACCTAAGGTAGTAGTGCTAGTGATATTTCTAACTAGGAATTAGTGGTTTTGATAAAGTTTTAAATTTGATCCTTTCACATCCATTCAACATGCCAATAAATATTTAGTATTATCATTGGTACTATTAGTGTAAGTAGCACTTTTGACTCTAATACTATTGACTATCACATATAAAAAAGTAAATACAAACAACTAAATGACATTAATTTCCCATGAAATTAGAAACCTATACTACAAAATTCAACCAACATTCCTAGAATTCATCACCTAACATAATTGGTAGTTAGGATTCCTGGATTCTTTTAACCTTCCAAATCCTCTTACCCAACAAATCCTCTAAACCCCCTCCTTTATCCTTAATCATCCTCCAATAAATCTAATCCTTCTCATACAACATGTTACCTCCCATTATTATCAAATCAATTAGATATTTTAATGTATTCTCCAAGGGATCCATGGATTCTATAAATATAGCCCTTGAGATATCCTAAATAATTTTCATCCTAGATAACAAAACACTACCAATTTTTATGTCTAAATTTGCATAACAAATTACTGCAAAACTTTCTAGTGAATACTTAGGAATTTTTACCCATTTAGCCCTTGATATATACATAGAAAATCTTGTTAAATTTCTATTGAAATTATAATTAGAAGAGTCTAAATGGACAATGTAACCTAGGATATATTTGGATATCTTAACCATTCATAGTCCATATTTGGAGGTGTCCCACAACTACATCCATGTGAGTATTGGGGAAGGCTCTTCATTCAAGGATTCTAGATTTACTCCTTAACTCCTATCTTTTAATAACATTATTTTATCATTATTCATTACATCTTGTCTTAGTTTCTTTCATGGTTATACATTTGATCTTTTAACTATATTATCATATTTTAATCTAATCTTCTCAAATATACATCTTGTCTGGATCCTATTGATTGGTTTTTATACAATCAATAGCCAAGGGATTTTACAACCCTCTATTTTAAAGCATAAGTTACTTTCTCCTCTCTGTTACACAATAAAATATTTATTTCTATAATTTACAACTAACTACATTTATTTAAACTAACAAATTTACTCACTTAAAATACTATGTATTTGGACCAATAATAATTTAGAAGTCCACATACCTAGTTAATTCATCAATTACATATGAATTAAAAAGGAAAATTAGAATTATATTGTTCCTAGCTAGAAAATTAATGAGTAGGGGCTCCAAGGCACGTAGTCTAACCATTGTATCATTGTTATTAGTGTGTTACTAATGCATCAATTTGTGTGTATGTATGATGGTTGGTTGTGCAAAGAATACACATGAATATGCACATCAATGATGCTAACAAAGTTGCAACAAAACCTAAATTTAAAATTAAAAAAAATCATATACAAGAAGCTTAAAACATTGAATGTTGATTCCAATCATAGATGAAGCATTTTATCCTTTGGTTGATGAGTGAAGCTACTTTAGATCTTGCTTTGATACCATGTTTGAATTTGTAATATTTTCCATAACCATTTCAAAATATTCATTCACCATAATCATATGATAAAAAATATAATGCAATTAAAAGATAGAAATAAATAATATGATAAAGGAAAGGAAACAACAAGAAGTATAAGGCATGTGTTTGTGGGAACCCCCATATATCACATTTTATTCACAATTCATGATACAAATGGATCCTCATTGAGGGGTATTTATAGTGATATCAAATACCTAATGATAAGTTAACCTCGGACCGAAATAAACTTAACCTTGAGGTTAACCTTACAATAAAATAATAATAAATTACCCTTTAAGTGAGGTTATCCATAAAGGTGGATTAACCAATACCACTAAGGGTGAAATATGAAATAGGCCTATAGGTTTACATTAACATGCTCATGGTATTACATAGCGCTTGTTCATAGGCTTACATCAAGAGCACTAGTACGTACTTCATCACTATGAACTTTGGTCTAATAAATTTAGATTACAACTATTTCAACACCCCCTAATAATTTGAGTTGAGAGGGACAAGGAGAGAAGGAATTTGAGAGAAAACCTACCTCTATAATGTATTCTCTAGTGGTCCTCTATTTTTCGTCATTATTCCTTATCTTCATCATCAAAAATATTATCTAGTCCTCAAGAATTCTATCTTAATCTTATTCAGCCTTATTATCAAAGATAAACCAAATAATTTTACTTTTGAGTAATCCTACTATTTGAACAACCAAGTTCTATAATGTTACCCATTAAGGTGAGTAACATACCCTAAGGATTATATTTTACATAATTATCTAAATAGATCTTTAACAAATCTATAAATAGATGTCACCACTACATAAAGCTCAAAAAATATTCAATCTAGGAAAAATGGGCTCTAAACACTTTTGTATTAAAAAAATTTGGCCTCCAAAATATTTAGTAAAATTAGCACTTAAATAAATAAATTATTTAAATGCAAAACCTTAGAAAAAAAATTGTAAATCAGCTATTGCAATGTGTCACCATTGGATTGGGTGTTGCACTTATGATTATGAGTTTAACACCAACTTCAATGTGATTGGTAGATTACTCTTTAGAATTATTATTTATATATAAAAAATTTAAGAGCACTTTAGAGCTGATAGGGCTCAAAATCAATATGGAACACTTTCAAACAAAGGATAAAACCATTGTACTACATGCACAACTGAGCAAAATATAAAGCAAGAATAATTTTATCACATGGTTTGGACAAAAAACAATTGCCACATAAAGGGGGATCACTACTAAGTTTCAAACCCGACACATATTCATAAAAAAAAAATACACCCAATTAATATGTCATGTACTTACTTAATGTGGTAGAATACCTCCTTAAAATTAGTCATAGCCATCCAATTAATCATAGGATCTCTTCAAACAAAAAATTACCTATGGTCATTTAACCTAATGATCCCTCTATTGAATTCGAGTGTCTAACCTTTGTGATAAACTTACCTATGTGATAAGGGATGATAAATTTGAATCTCTTATTTGGATTTAGTCAAAATTTGTAAAAAAATATCCACCAATAAATCATTTAGTTTCCAACTAGTGGATTAACAACCAAGGCTAACATGTAACAAAAATGATTTGGGTAAGGATTTGAGATTATAACCTCCTGGCTCTAAGGTGCATAGCCTAACAACTATGTTTTCCATTATGGAATTTCATTGATGCATCAGATTATACAAATGTGTAATAATTGGTCCTCCAAAAAGCACACAAAAATATACATGTAAATAACACCAAAAAGTTGGCTCCAAAAGCTGAATTTAAAAATTTAAAAATTCAAATGCAAGAAGCTTTAAACAAAAATTTTAATTGTGATTGCAATCATAAATGAAGCATTTTATCCTTTTACTAATGAGTGAATATACTTCATATCTTGCTCTAATACCATGTTTGAATTTACAATATTTTCTAAAATCATTTCAAATATTCATTCACCACAATCATATGCCAAAAAGAAGATAATGTTATAGAAGATGGAAATAAATTATATAAATAAATGAAGGGATACAATAATAAGTGTAAGGTTGGTTTCCATGGTTACTATAATATATCACATTTTATTCACACTTTATGATACAAATGGATCCTCATTAAAGGGTATTTATAGTGATATCAAATCTCCAATGAGAGGTTAATCTTAGGTAAATATAAACTTAACCTTTGGGTTAATCTTACAATAAGATAATAATAAATACCAAATGAGGTTATCCATAAATATGGATTAATAAATACCATTAAGGGTGAAATATGAAAGGATATCATTGGTTTAGATGAACATATATGTAGGATTATACAAAATAATACCCATAGAATTACATAGATATATGTTTATAGGCTTACATGAAGATCCATACATGCTTACATAGTACTTTACTATAGTTTTACATCAAGATATGTCATAGGTACTTCACCACTATTAGCCTTAGACAAGTAAGTTCATATTATAAATATTTCAGAATGCCCCATAATTTTAGCTGAGACAAGGAGAGAAGGTATTAGAGATAACACCTCCCCCTATAATGGATGTTGTATTTGGAATTCATTATTCCTACCTTGTCCTCATATTCATCATCAAAAAACTTATCTCTAGTCATTAAGAATTTTGTCTCAATCTTCTTCATCCTAACTGTTGAAGATAAACTAGAGATTTTTTCCTCTAAGTAAATTAACCATTTGAACTAACCAAATGCTATAAATTTTCCATTAAGATGAGTAACATACATTAAGGAGTCCTTTTTGTATAAAAAAACCCAAATAGATCTATAAAAAGTCTATAAATTGATGTCACCACTACATATACATATAATGACACCACCTATCTAGGAACTTCTAGAGCCACAACTATTATAGAATATTACAAAACATTATCACGAGTGTCCCCTATGTTTACAAAATATCAAAAACCATTATCATGGGTGTCTCCCACGTTCAACAAGGGATATTAAATCATAGTGTTAGGTTGGGTTCCTAACATGCCCTCCCTCCTAAAAAATCTTTGTCCTTAAATTTGAAGATGAGGAAACTATTGTTAGAGTTGTTGAAGAGGTTCCCACATAGCATCTTCAGGTTGTAAGCCATACAATTAGATAAGAATATCGATGATGACACATCTATGAATGGTATGCGATCTATGGTCTAGAATGCATTCAAGTTCAATAATGATGGAACGTTGATCATCCAACACTGGAAGTGTAGAATGCACCTGGACCTTGTTTCCAACAACTTGCTTGAGAAAAGATACATTGAATATGGGATGAATATTGGAACTAGTCGAAAGGGCTAGATTGTATGTTGTTAACCTATAACACCCCTACTTAGCATAACTCTTTATGGATAATGAACTATGTATTGGTTTGATTATTTAATGGCATAGTTTCTTTTACATTGTCTATATTATGGAATGATTTCATTCTTTTGAGCATGGAATATGGTATTGTTTATGTGTTGGTGGGTGCAAGACCAGGTAATCTCTCTACTGGGAACTATGGGGGAACCACCTACAATAAGATATATTTTGGTAAATTATTATGATTACTTCATCATCGAAAGCTCAAGGTAACAAGGAAAATTAACTTTCATGTAGATGCATTGCATTTTGTTATTTTTATGTTCACAACATTAGGCCATGAAAATGCCAAGCAATGAGTCTACTTAGTAGGTTAGCGATAGCTCTAGACTATCTTAAAAGAGACCATTTATTTAAGGATAAAACAATGGTGTTAAGGTATTTTTTGGTTTGAATCTATGATTGCTCTTGAGGTGCAAGTTTTGAACCATTAGAGAATGTCATCATTTACTTTTGACTTGTTGATATAATTTATGGGTATTATTATTATTATTATTATTATTATTATTATTATTATTACTATCTTTTGGAAATAAGAACAATTATTAAAATCACAACTTAATAAAAATATTATTTATGGTTGATTGTGTTTAATTTATTGCTTGGTTGGCATTCTCCCTTATCAAGCATGGGTGGCACTTAAAGCACCCAAGCATGGAAATTATGGAGGTAACACTTCTTGAAAAAGAATATTACCCTTACCATACACAAGAGCACTTAGATTCCTTGGATAAGAAGGAGAGCGTTGAGAAGGTTAAGGGGTTATTGTTAGAACATTTGGAGGGAGCACTAAGCATGGGAAAGGTAACACAATAGTGGGCGTCAGCCAAAATTTTGGTAGGTAGTTTTTTGGTGTAGATGTTATTTGCTTAATGCTTTTTCTTATGACTGATATGTGTTCTTGGGCCCTACTGTTTCATACTTTTGAGTTGAACCTTTCCAACTTTGTTAGCTTTATAGTCCTCCCTGGTTGGAGCCTTTTACTTATTTTTTCATGCATGTTGATTCATAATGTTCAATCATTTGTGCTTTTGGTTTGGTGAGAGTTTGTTGGGGTATGCCAACTTGTATGTTCTTTCGCATTATGTGTCGATTTGCATGGTTTTGCTCTCTTGTGTTTGAGTCGTATGTTTGTTTCTAGTGAGTGCCTTGTTTGGTCTTTGTCCTTGTTGTTCTCCTTAATTGTGCCCAGGCTTGCAAAATATCTTATTGTCACTTGTGAAGGGCATCCTTTTGTTGCTTGTGAGTATAGTGTGTTGGTTTAATCCAGATTATTTATCCTAGATGCATGCTTTTCTACTGAGGTTGCCTATGCTTTTTTTTATAATATAGTTATATTATATTTGCATACCAAGTTTTAAAAATCCCAAAACCTTAATACAAAACCAGTGCTAGAAGTTGTATCATACTGAAGGAACTGCAATTGAGGATTCTACTAATGAGATCCTTAAAGGAGGTCGCAGCCTCAGCTTTGGAGCTTGTGATATAATTCCTTATAGACATAGGGTGAGGACGCAGCCTCTAGATTAGAGCCATAAAAAAAAAAAGACAAGACTATAAATAGATCACTATAACCAAAAAGGTGGGACTATCGGTACCATTGTCGAATAGTCTAGGACGAACCAAGAAAGCAACTAACAAAAGTGCCCCATGCAGGGTGGTCGTAAGCATACTAATTAATAAAAGCTAGAGAAAGAAAAATATAAAAAAGGAACATAATACAGAGGAGGGAGGAAATCAGTCCTCCACTTCGAGTTTGCAATATTCCTTCCCATCCTCTTCCTCAGCTTCCTTAGGATCGTCTTCCTTTGGTTCATTCTTAATAGTAGCCACACTTGCATCAGTAGGTCCATAGCCCTCTTGAGTCCCTTATATGGCATAGAAAATCTTATGGAGTCCCTCCCTGATTTCCATGGTACAATTCATCATGTAGTTCATCATTATCATAGTAGAGGCAATAATAAAATCCTTGAGCTTCTTGTTCTCCTCATGATCATATTTTATTTCAATCACATTACTCTTGGAGGCCATGTTCTGGATTCTCGTCGATTTTCTCACCGGTTCTTCAGCATTGTCAAAAGTAATACTCTTCCTTGCTCTTAGTTTGGACATGGCTTCAATAGCATTTTTCTTTTCTCAACTTGGGTTAGGTGCTCAACAGAAGATTTTGGTTTAGCAGGGTTTCCTGCAATAGGGTTACACTTGGGGCTATTAGTCAGAATGTAAGTGTAAATTACTTTAAACATGCCTTTATGGTGAGGGAGATTATGGCTCTTGTTGTCTCTCCAGGACGTAATGTAATGGTTCATGGATTTGAGAAGGAACAACGGAATACTAAGAGGGTTGATTTCACAAAAGTAATTGACAAAATCTAGGTGGTAGGTTTTCAAAGACTTGTCAGGGTCATCCACACAAATAAACTCCATAATTGGCTTCATGACAACATTCCAAGGGATGGTAAGGTCGGTTCTAAATATTCTAGGGCTTTTGGACTTTTTGAAGATTTTGTCATTTCCTTTGAAATGCTCTAATTCCACTTCCCAGTTATGCTTGTGGCGGTGGATGGATTGGCCCTCAGGGTTTTTGCCGGTAATGTTTGCAAGTAGGTGGATGTCAACCATAAAATTATGCCCATGGACAGAGACGGTGCCATTATCCCAGGAATCAAGGAAAGTCATGGTAATGTCAATGTCATCCCTAGAGAACATGTTCAGAAAGGGAAAAATCCTTTGTCTTGGAGGATTTTATCAGCCACAATGTCATACTCATAGGTGCTTGGTTAGATATAGTCACTTGACATGGTGGGAGGGATGAGAGGATTGGTGGAGGATAGGGAAAGGTGGGACAGGGGTAGACGACAATAGTTTTGGGCGAGTGGGAAAAGGATGGCAAGGACGAAAAGGCTGAAGGTTATAAAGATGAAGGGGGAAAGGGTCTGGAACTAGGGAGGGAGGAGGTGATAGGTAGCATGGAAAAATTGTTAGCACGTGGAAATATCTGGTTCAACCAATAGGAGATAATCAGTAAAGGAAGGTATAGGGACCAGGCGAGTGACTAGAAAGGTGGTCGAACAACAACTAAGAGGATTGGAGGAAAAAACCATGACCCTTCGTAGTCTCGGGCTGAGGAGTCTCAAGTTACAATGTTCCATGCATGCCAGGTTGTTTGAAGAGGTGGCATGCTCCATGGAATTGAAGGGAAACAACACCCACCACTACTTTCTTGGGCCAAAGAAACCCAAGACACGATACTCCAACTGAGAAAGTTCCTTAGGTGAAGTGGCCTACTCATGGATGTGCCACGTACACAGTTGGGGGATGTGGAAAGCTATATCGGTGTGACCTTGGGAAGTCAGATAGACGTTGGAAGAATACAACCCATGAATCAAGGAATTTTGCCTCCAAATCTATTTCCAACAGGTGAGGTTATTAGCATTTGTCATGTTTTTGTCAATGAGGTTGCCTATGCTTTTGAGCATCTAGGGTTATTTTATTTTTTGGTAAAACCTTAGTCTTTTACTCTTGATAATGTTTTGTATTATGATTTAATTCATAGAATGCTTGTAGCTTAGATCTTGGTTAAGGTTTTTAGTTTTTAATTACTCTTTTATTTGATAAGGTTTTAATTAAGTGAATTGCTTATTAATATTAGGGCCTTTGAGCTTTAGTTTTTTTTAAAAGTACTTTTAATTAGGTTGAATAAAAATGGTACTTGGATAAATTAATTTTAGTTAAATGCTTGATTTTATTGTATTAAATAAAAGTACTTTGGTTTTACTGATTTAATAAAGTACTATGATTATAGATTGCTTTTGTCTACGTCTTGATTAATAAAGTGCTTGCTTAAATCATGTTAGTAAAGTGCTTTGTTCATAAGTATTTGATAATATATTTATTTTTTACTAGTTTATCTAGTTAGTACCATGGCTTATTAAGTAGATAAAGGAATCTTGAAGATATATATGTATGTATATATGTAATAGTATGTTTGGAAAAGTGCAAATTCTAGTTTTTAAAGAGAAACTAATGTAGCGAATCCTAAGACTCTTGTGGGTTAAGGTTTCATTATAAAGAGAAGTAAGGGATTCTCTTCCATAAATTATTTTTTATCTTAAGTGATTTTGAAAAAAAAATCCTGATATTCTTGAGAGTTAAGGGATCATTATAAAGAGAAGTATGGGATTCTCTTCTATAAATTGATTTATTGTATGTGATTTTGAGACAAAAACTTGATAATGGATTCCTGAGACTTTGTGAGTTAAGGGATCATTATAGAGATATGGGATTCTCTTGATGTTGGATTGACTTAATTATGTGTTGTGCATGGTTGTTTTGAATTGATAGAAAATGGCATAATTAAGTTGCATTACATGTAGATCTATTATGATCCCTAAGTACTCTTCATGAACATGGGTGGTTTCCCATCATAAAGAGGGATGAAAACTTATAAAAAGGCTTGGAGACCCTTGGTGGATGGTTTCATAGCTCTTGATGTTTTAGAAATTTTTGGAAAAATAAGACCTTAAAATAGAGATGTATTCTCTTAAAATGTTTTAAACTTGTATTGTGCAAATAGAAAGATTATATTATTTCCTTGTGTTTTGTACAATGAAGTGTTTGGAAAATTATTTTATTCCTAGATCTACATTGAATTATGGAGTTGTAGTCTATGTTGAATACATGATTCTATTACATTATTGCTTTTAAAAGAATATGCCTTGAAGCTTATTGTTAAATATTGAAGTTATGCAAAATGTGAATTTTATATAGAATGCACCATTGAAGATTGATAATTTTTGAAATTATAGTTTCATGTCGAGCTCTATGATCTATGCATTTTTGGGTTATGATTACAAGGAATCATTGCTTATGTATATTAGCATTTCAATTTAAATGAATTATGTCTTGCATAATGTTATGTTAAGAGCTTTTCTTACTTTAAGGTGTTTGTTTCAAAGCTTGTTTATCCCTTGGGGTGGGTAGATTTCTTGTTGGTGAGTCATAAATCCCAATCCTAGGAGGAGTTGTGTGAATGCAATAACTAGGTAAATTTGAGTTCTAGAAGAAGAATGTGATATCTAGGAACTCATGAACCCTTGAAGGATTTGTGTGGATACAATAGCCAAAAATATTGTGAATCATTGCATCTTGAACATGTAGGATCAGGTGTACCCCAACTAAGGTTGTAGGATCATTCACAAGATAGTAGTGGTGATCCCTTAGTTAGCCCATGGAGGTGTGGTAACTAGGAGTAGAATCATGTTAGTTGATAATAAAGTGGAAATTACCTTCGTTATCCCATGGAGGTGTGGTAAGGAAGAACCAAGGCTCTATGCATAATTAACCTACCTAGATGGACTTAGAGTAATGTTAGGGAATATACATCCCACGTTAAGTGTTATAATAATTAAAGGATAATACCTACACCATGATCATACAGTCCTATGCCAAAGAGGGTATAGAAAATATGGGGTATCACTTTTGGAATCCTTTTAAACATGTAGGTTTAGCAAGGTGAATCCCAAAAACTATGGGAGTTGATCACTTCTATCCTCTAAGTATCACCTACAATTACTTTAAACTCAAAATGATGAAGACTTGAATGCTAAGATATTTAAAATAGGGGTTTCTCCCTTGAAAACCTTTGCTTGTAAGGTTTCCTTTTAAAAACAAAATGGGTTAGTAGTTTTTGGTTGTTACAGTTGGTATTAGAGCTCTAGGTTTGTAGGGCTAAAATATTTTTTGGAGTGTGACTAGGTGGAACTTTGATTTGATGTGTAACTTTGGCAAAGGCACCTTACATGAAGGTAAGTGTGACCTAAAAATTATTTATTAAGTGATAATAGTCTTTGTTATTTCTCAAGGAGAAGGAAACTAACTAATTATAAGTATAATTGAACGGAATTGTAACTTATCTGACTCTATTACGGGTAGGGATGGCACCTATTTAAAAATAAAATTCATAAAATAAAACCAAAGAAGTTGCACAAGAAGGTGTGTAGCACAAAAGTTAGATCGAATTGGAGACTCTAGTAAGAAAACTACGAGAAAAATTACTCCTACAAAGAGATATAATATGGTCATAAGTCCTAATAGGAATGATCAAGACACAATAATAACTAATGAGAGAATAGAAGATCTCTCCTCTGTAGTGAATGCTTCAAGAGTGATTAGAATAGCAACAAAAATTGATAGAAACCCTGATCAATAAGGAAGGTAGTACTAGAAATATAGAGGGTATACAAGAAGAGAACCCTATTAGAAGAAGCCTTAAATATAGATCATAGATAGAGGTTGAGTTAGAAAGAGATATCAAGAATGTTAACGTAACTAAATTGAATAGGGAAGAAGAAGGATGTCTAATTGAGTCATGGCTGAAAGAGTTAGAAACTCTCTTTCCATGAAATGTTACTCATATAAGACTAATACTATGTGTACTACCCTTAATATTTTGAATGTAGCCCTAGAATGGTAGGACACATTTAGATCAAGCAAAAACATCCAAGCCACAAAACTCAAGTGGGATGATTTCATTGAGCCTTTTAAGAAAATGTTTCTTTTGTTGAGTAAGGTGCAGCAAAAGTATTGTCATTGTTGTCAACACAGACAGATAGATCAGTTGATGTAGTTGATGCAGTGGACAGGAGTTCAGAGGTCAGTCAGAACATGTACAGTGAATTTCCAAGAAGACAGAAGTGGCCCAGATTCAAAAAATCAAAGAAAAAGACAAGTAAGAAAACTGTCGCGATATCGCGACATGTTTTCTGTCATGATTTCGTGACATGGACGAGGAGAGAGAAGGCGCAAGCAAAATTGTCATGATTTCGTGACATGGCCGAGGAGAGAGAAGGCGCAAGCAAAATTGTCATGATTTCATGACATGGACGAGGAGAGAGAAGGCGCAAGCAAAATTGTCATGATTTCATGACATGGACGAGGAGAGAGAAGGCACAAGCAAAATTGTCATGATTTCATGACATGGACGAGGAGAGAGAAGGCGCAAGCAAAATTGTCATGATTTCATGACATGGCGAGGAGAGAGAAGGCACAAGCAAAATTGTCATGATTTCATGACATGAGGAGAGAGAAGGCACAAGAAAATTGTCATGATTTCAGACATGTTGGAGAGAAGGCGCAAGGAAAACTGTCATGATTTCATGACATGTTGGCAGAGAAGAAGGCAAGTAGAAAAACTATCATGATTTCATGACATGTTTGAAGAAGAGGCAAGAAAGAAAACTATCATGATTTCGTGACATGCTCGAGGAGAAGGAGCTCGCAAAGAAAAGTGTCACGATTTCATGACAGGTTCCAAGAGGAAGCGCTAAGGAGAGAAAGTGTCACGATTTCACGACAGGATCGAAGAGAAAGCGCCAAGGAGAGAAAGTGTCACGATTTCATGACAGGATCGAAGAGAAAGCGCCAAGGAGAGAAAGTGTCACGATTTCATGACAGGATCGAAGAGAAAGCGCCAAGGAGAGAAAGTGTCACGATTTCATGACAGGTTCAAAGAGAAAGCGCCAAGGAGGAAAAGTGTCACGATTTCATGACATGTTCCATTTTCACGGGCAGAAGGCAGAGAAGTGCAAGGAAGCGAAAAGTGTCACGATTTCATGACATGTTTTTTCATTGGCCAAAGACAGAAAAGGCACAAGGCAGCGAAAGTGTCACGATTTCGTGACATGTTCCATTTTCAGAGCGAAGGCAGAGAAGTGCAAGGAAGCAAAAAGTGTCACGATTTCGTGACATGTCTGGTTTTCATGGGTGCAAGACAAGAGGTGAACAAGGAGGCCAAAAATGTCATGATTTCATGACATGTATTTTCATGGGTAAAAGGCGAGAAGGGCAGAAAGATACAGAAGTGTCATGATTTCATGACAGGTCGCAACAGCACGATAACAGACAGTTAACTAGAACAGAACAACAGTTAAAGGGGCAGTTGTAGAGGAAAAGCATGCAGCCAAAATAAGAAGAGTTAACTGGAGTAAATGCGATAGTTACAGGTGCAGTTATAGATAGAAATCATGCAGCTATTTTAAGAATAGTCAAAGAAGGAGAAATCGAACAGTCGCATAAATAGAATCAAAAAATGCATGCATGCATAGAAAAGAATACGAACAGTCATGGTAGAGGTATATGTTGCATGTAACGTGTTTAACGAAATGCCCACTTTATATATGCAAAAGGAGTTACATAAAGATGAAGTTACAGTTGACAAGTGGCAGAATAGAATATTTAAGAAACAGTTATGGGTTGCATGCATAAAAATGGAAGTTAAAAATAGAGACTAATATGTTATAAAAGTAGGTCTGCATGAAGAATAAAGGTTGCTACCGTATGTGTGAAAGTGCTATCGAAAGAGGGTGAGAAGAGTGTTGTAAGAGAGCGACAGGCTGAGCAGGAAGTGTTTACTGTATTTTGATAAATTGGAGACCAGTCAGGGTCTTGTAAAAGTGAAGGCATTTGTATGTCATTAATATAACTTTCAAAATAGGGATCCAAGTAGGTGCTTGGATAGGGGTTGGTGCTCCTTTCTATTGGTGCAGATAAATCAGGGGTTGGTGCTCCTTCCAGTGGGTGCTGGTAAACAGATTGTAAAATTGGTGTTTTGCAAAGGCTGGATTTGGACCGTAGTCCAAGCAGTCATTCTTGAGGAGTAGCCAAATTGGTGAACCTCGTTACATTGTGTGTTGTGGTGTGCTCTTTTGTGATTATTGCTTTATCTATTTTCAAGTTCTCTTTGCTTCAGTTTTAAGAGTTGTAGATTAGATTTTTAGCTACACTGATTCACCCCCCCCTCTCAGTGTCATTGTGAGAATATCAATTGGTATCAGAGCAAGGTTCCTGAACAAAGCTTAATCAGCTTAGGTGATCTTGGAAGGAACACAATGGCAGGTAATGAAGGATTCTCATCAAACAAAGCTCCTTTGTTCAATGGAACTAATTACTCATTCTGGAGACTCAAGATGCAGACATATCTGAGTGCGTTAGGATACGACATTTGGGAGTCAATAGAAAATGGATACACAGTACCCGCTACTCCTCCAACAGATACTGCTGAGAAGAAGTTTGAGAATAACTCCAAAGCATAGAATGCCATAATGTGTGGGCTAGTAGACAGTGAACTGATAAGGATCATGAGTTGTACATCAACAAAAGACATGTGGGACAAACTGAAGAGCATCCATGAAGGAGACAACAAGATCAAGGAAGCCAAGCTGCAAACTCATCGAGCTCAGTTCGAAGCATTACAAATGAATGACGATGAGAACATAGAGGCCTATATGCTAAGAGTCAATGGAATCATTAATGCAATCAGAGGACTCGACAAAAAAATCGAAGATGCAGTTGTCATAAAAAAGGTACTTAGAACTCTTCACAAAAGATTTAATTCTAAAGTTTCTGCAATAGAAGAGGCTAAAGATCTAAATAGTTTTAGCATGGATGAGATGCATGGCTCTTTGACTGCATATGAAATGAGAATAGGACAAACTAAGCCCATAGACAGAGAAGCTACTTTTAAAGCACACAAGAATACAAAAGCTGAACAAGAATCTGAGGATGAAGAGACATCGGATGAAATGGAAGCCAACTTTGTTCGAAAACTTACAAAGGGAAAAGGAAAATATAGAGGAAAGTTACCATTTAAGTGTTTCAATTGTGGAGGGGTCGGTCACTTTGCAGCTAAGTGTCCAATGAATGAGAAAACCAAAAGTGATGAAGGGTCACACCAAGAAAGAAGTGACTGGAAGAAGAAACCAAACTTTAGGAAAAGCAATTTCAAAAAGAAAAGTTTCATATCCAAGAATGTCAGCTCTTCTGAAGATAGCTCAGGTGAAGATTCTGAAGAAGAAACAGGTGAAGCTCTGTTCATGGCATTTGAAGAAGCAAAAATAGAAGAAAAATAGGAAGGTGATACAAAAAGTAAGGATGAGGTTGAAGTTTATCTGGAAGGAGAGTTGGTTGTTGCACTTAAAGAGTTGAAGACAGAAAGGAAAAAGAATAATAAGGTCTCAAGAAAGCTTGAGGATGCGAATGACATAATAAATAGTTTGAAAGTACAGACAGAAGAATTTAAGAAAATGTCTGAAGAACTTGAAGTACAGTTAACCATGAGAATAGATGAGTGCAGCAAACTAGAAGAAGAGATTGTTGTTTTAAGAATGCGGCTAGAAGAAAAGAATCAAAAATTGAGTTGCTATCACAAACTTGAAGGAAGTTCTGCAAAGCTTGAAAAGATTATAAATAGTCAGAGGACTACAGGCATCAAGTTTGGCTTGGGGTTTGTCGAAGGAGAATCATCAAGTGGATCAAAGGCCATAACTGTAGAACCAGTAAAGAAAGAGGATAAAATCAAGGTTGACCAAAGAAAAATGAATCTTGCAAAAGAAAGCAACAATGCCAGGCACGAGAAGACTATTGACAATGAGGGATTCACAAAAGTCACACATCAAAGGAGAAGAAAATTTGTGGCTCCTACTACAAATTGGCAAAGACCAACTCCCAGGTTCAATCATTCCTTTTTTGGTTATTGTTTTAAATGCAATACTTACGGTCATAAGATTTCAGACTGCATTTATAATATAGGACAAAGAAATTTTACCAGTAGAAATGTCTTTTCACCCTTGATGGATTATGCAGTAGAATGCTATAACTGTCATAACTTTGGACACATTGCAAGAAACTGTAGAAGCACATATGCAGCAAATAAATATCAGGGAAGAAGAACTCAACCAAACAGTTTAAGGCAAAACAGAAAATTCCCAGATAAACATGCACAGGCCATTGACAAAGAAAAGTCTAAACAAGTGACCAAAACTACAGTCAAATCAGAATGGAAAGAAAAAGAGCAACTCAAGGAAGAAAAGGAATCCTTGATTGTACAGACAACATTCAAAGCACAGAACAAATCTGCACCATGGATATTGGATAGTGGATGCTCCAGTCACATGACAGGAGATAAACAAAAATTTGAAAAATTACAGAAATATGAAGGGGGTTATGTAAAGTTTGGAAATAATGATGGAGCCAAAATAGTTGGCAAAGGATCAGTCAAGATAAGTGATGGAAAGATCAATTCCAAAGAAGTTCTGTTTGTAATTGGTTTGAAGCACAACTTACTGAGCGTAAGTCAAATCTGTGACAGAGGTCATGAAGTCATCTTTAAGAAGCAGGGCTGTGAAGTCAGAAAAGCACACAGTGGGAAGCTGATAGCTACTGGATCGAGGACTTCTAGAAATCTATATACTCTCTCAGAAACTTTAGAAGGAGCATGCTTGATTGGACAGGAAGATGAAAATTGGTTGTGGCACAAGAGGCTCGGTCATATTAGCTTTGACAATCTGGTAAAAATAAGTTCAAAAAGAGCAGTAAGAGATATACCTACCATTGGCAAACCAGTAAATAGCATCTGTGCTTCATGCCAAAAAGGGAAGCAAACTAGATCCACATTTAAAGCAAAGGAATACTTCACCAGCAAACCGTTAGAGCTGATACATACTGATTTATGTGGACCCATGAGAACACAAAGCATAAATGGTGACAAATACTTTATGTTGTTCATAGATGACTACTCCAGGATGACATGGGTACTATTTTTAAAGCTTAAATCAGATGCCTTTGAGATGTTCAAGATTTTTAAAAAATAGGTTGAGAATCAAATTGGAAAAAGAATTAAATGCCTAAGATCAGACAGAGGAGGAGAGTTTATCTCAGAGGAGTTTGCAGAATACTATCAAAAATATGGGATCAGAAGACAGTTTTCAGCAGCAAGGACACCTCAGTAGAATGGTGTTGTTGAAAGGAAGAACAGGACTATGCAAGAAATGGCACGGACAATGTTGGCTGAGAACAAAATAGCTGACAGATTTTGGAAAGAGGCAGTACATACTACAGTTTACATTCAAAATAGGTGCATGTTAAGGACGCATGAAAGCAAAACACCTTATGAGCTGTGGTTCGGCAGGAAAGCAACAACAAGATACTTCAAAGTGTTCGACAGCAAGTGTTATATCAAACGAACTGAAGATAATCTCGATAAGTTTGAAGATAGAGCTGACGAAGGTATTTTTCTTGGTTACTCGACAAAAAGCAAAGCCTACACATGTTACAACAAGAGGCTAAAGAAAATTGTGGAGAGTGCAGATGTTAAAGTTGATGAAGGTAGAGATCGAGAAATTACTTATCAAGAAAACTACCCTATTTATGAAGAAGTCATTGAAGGAGATGAAGAAATGGAAACAGAAGAAAATCAAAAAATTGACCCAGCTGATTTAAGAATTGACTCAGAAGAAGAAGAGAACAAGAAATTCAAAACAGGCAGCTGGCAAAAAAATCATCCCAGAGAACAGATTATTGGGGACCCAACAGTTGGTATATGAGACAAGAAGAGCAATGAGTACGGAACTACTCTCTATTATCCAACATTGAACCCAAAAATATTGCTTGAAGCAAGCACAGATGAAAGTTGGATGAAGGCAATTAATGAAGAACTAGATCAGATTGAGAAAAACAAAACCTGGGAATTAGTACCACGGCCGACAAATAAAAACATAATCGGTACTAAATGGATTTTTTGAAATAAATTAAATGAAGACGGACAGGTTGTCAGAAATAAGGCAAGATTGGTCTGTAAAGGCTATGCTCAGGTTGAAGGCATTGATTTTGAGGAAACCTTTGCACCGATAGCCAGACTAGAGGCAATCAGAATGTTTCTGGCTTTAGCAGTTCATAAAAATTTCAAAGTATATCAAATGGACGTAAAATCAGCATTTTTGAATGGAAAACTGGAAGAAGAGGTGTACATTGAACAACCAGATGGCTTCCAACTCGGTGACAATCCCGATTTTGTTTGCAAGTTAAAGAAAGCGTTGTATGGTCTGAAACAGGCACCCAGAGCATGGTATGCAAGGCTGGATAACTATCTTATTAAACAGGGGTTCAAGAAAGGTATGGTGGACAACAATTTATATGTCAAAATAGAGAATGGCCATCTTATTGTACTTGTTGTTTATGTAGATGATATAATATTTGGCAGCAACATGGATGAATATTGTAAAGACATAGCAACTAAAATGAAGAAAGAATTTGAGATGTCTATGATTGGTGAACTTTCTTATTTCCTAGGACTGCAAGTCAATCAAAATAAAAAGGGCATTTTTATCTCTCAAGTTAAATATGTGAAAGAAATGCTGAAAAAGTTCACAATGGAGGATAGTAAACCTGTCAGCACTCCCATGACAACAGGTTGCAAGTTGAGCAAGGATGACAAATCTCCAGATGTAGATCAAACCATGTACAGGTCTATGATTGGAAGCCTATTGTATTTGACAGCTACCAGACCAGATATCTTACAGGCAGTATGCATGGTGGCAAGATTTTAGGCTAGTCCCAAAGAGACTCATGTGACAACCATGAAGAGGATTTTTAGGTACCTCAAGGGTACTATGGAGTATGGGTTATGGTACCCAAAAGGTAAGGACTTCACTCTTATTGCATATTCTGATGCAGATTGGGCAGGATGTATTGATGACAGAAAGAGTACCAGTGGAGGAGCATTTTATCTTGGAGACAGGTTGGTAGCATGGCACAACAAGAAACAAGAATCAGTCTCTCTTTCCACAACAGAGGCAGAATACATTGCAGCAACAACATGTTGTACACAGATATTATGGATGAGACAAACCCTGAAAGATCTGGGTATTCACTTCAAAGAGCCAATTTCAGTTAAATGTGATAACACTAGTGCTATTAACATATCAAAGAATCCGGTTATGCATTCTCGAACCAAACATATTGCAATCCGGTATCACTTCTTGAAGGATAAAGTTGCAGAAGGGGAGGTCAAATTGGATTTTGTTTCGACTACAGAGCAAGTAGCAGATATATTCACAAAACCATTACCAAAGGAAGTTTTTGAGTACCTTCGGAGTAAGTTGGGAGTAGTCACATTTCCCAAGAACTGACTATCAATTGGGATCACATTCTCAGGGGGAGCATTTATGCCTATGTTTATAGTTTTGCTCATATTCATGATTTTTGCTAACTATAACAATGTGTATCTGAGAATGTTGTGCATAGACTCAGGGGGAGTCTGCAGCAGCCCTTTGGTATTATTGTCAAAGGGGGAGAAGAATTACAGGAGAGTGCATGAGTGTTGCCAACAATTCCAAAGGGGGAGATTGTTGAGCAAGGTGCAGCAAAAGTATTGTCATTGTTGTCAACACAGACAGATAGATCAGTTGATGCAGTTGATGCAGTGGACAGGAGTTCAGAGGTCAGTCAGAACATGTACAGTGAATTTCCAAGAAGACAAAAGTGGCCCAGATTCAAAAAATCAAAGAAAAAGACAAGTAAGAAAACTGTCGCGATATCGCGACATGTTTTCTGTCACGATTTCATGACATGGACGAGGAGAGAGAAGGCGCAAGCAAAATTGTCATGATTTCATGACATGGCCGAGGAGAGAGAAGGCACAAGAAAAATTGTCATGATTTCATGACATGCGAGAGAGAGAAGGCGCAAGCAAAATTGTCATGATTTCATGACATGGACGAGGAGAGAGAAGGCACAAGCAAAATTGTCATGATTTCCTGACATGGCGAGGAGAGAAGAAAAGAACATAGAGAGAGAAGGCACAAGCAAAATTGTCATGATTTCACTGACATGGCGCAGGAGAGAGAAGGCGCAAGCAAAATTGTCATGATTTCATGACATGAGGAGAGAGAAGGAAGAAAAGTCACGATTTGACATGTAAGAGAGAAGGCAAGGAAAACTGTCATGATTTCGTGACATGTTGAGAGAAGAAGGCAAGTAGAAAAACTGTCATGATTTCATGACATGTTTGAAGAAGAGGAAAAAAGAAAACTGTCACGATTTCGTGACATGCTCGAGGAGAAGGAGCTCGCAAAGAAAAGTGTCACGATTTCATGATAGGTTCCAAGAGGAAGCGTTAAGGAGAGAAAGTGTCACGATTTCATGACAGGATCGAAGAGAAAGCGCCAAGGAGAGAAAGTGTCATGATTTCATGACAGGATCGAAGAGAAAGCGCCAAGGAGAGAAAGTGTCACGATTTCATGACAGGATCGAAGAGAAAGCGCCAAGGAGAGAAAGTGTCACGATTTCGTGACAGGTTCGAAGAGAAAGCGCCAAGGAGGAAAAGTGTCACGATTTTGTGACATGTTCCATTTTCACGGGCGAAAGGCAGAGAAGTGCAAGGAAGCGAAAAGTGTCACGATTTCGTGACATGTGTTTTCACTGGCCAAAGACAGAAAAGGCACAAGGCAGCGAAAGTGTCACGATTTCGTGACATGTTCCATTTTCACGAGCGAAAGGCAGAGAAGTGCAAGGAAGCGAAAAGTGTCACGATTTCATGACATGTCTGGTTTTCATGGGTGCAAGACAAGAGGTGAACAAGGAGGCCAAAAATGTCATGATTTCATGACATGTATTTTCATGGGTAAAAGGCGAGAAGGGCAGAAAGATACAGAAGTGTCACGATTTCATGACAGGTCGCAACAACACGATAACAGACAGTTAACTAGAACAGAACAACAGTTAAAGGGGCAGTTGTAGAGGAAAAGCATGCAACCAAAATAAGAAGAGTTAACTAGAGTAAATGCGACAGTTATAGGTGCAGTTACAGATAGAAATCATGCAGCTATTTTAAGAACAGTCAAAGAAGGAGAAATTGAACAGTCGCATAAATAGAATCAAAAAATGCATGCATGCATAGAAAAGAATACGAACAATCATGGTAGAGGTATATGTTGCATGTAACGTGTTTAACGAAATGCCCACTTTATATACGCAAAAGGAGTTACATAAAGATGAAGTTACAGTTGACAAGTGGCAGAATAGAATATTTAAGAAACAATTATAGGTTGCATGCGTAAAAATGGAAGTTAAAAATAGAGACTAATATGTTATAAAAGTAGGTCTGCATGAAGAATAAAGGTTGCTGCCATATGTGTGAAAGTGCTACCGAAAGAGGGTGAGAAGAGTGTTGTAAGAGAGCGACAGGATAAGCAGGAAGTGTTTACTTGTATTTTGATAAATTGGAGACCAGTCAGGGTCTTGTAAAAGTGAAGGCATTTGTATGTCATTAATATAACTTTCAAAACAGGGATCCAAGTAGGTGCTTGGATAGGGGTTGGTGCTCCTTTCTGTTGGTGCAGATAAATCAGGGGTTGGTGCTCCTTCCAGTGGGTGCTGGTAAACAGATTGTAAAATTGGTGTTTTGCAAAGGCTGGATTTGGACCGTAGTCCAAGCAGTCATTCTTGAGGAGTAGCCAAATTGGTGAACCTCGTTACATTGTGTGTTGTGGTGTGCTCTTTTGTGATTATTGCTTTATCTATTTTCAAGTTCTCTTTGCTTCAGTTTTAAGAGTTGCAGATTAGATTTTTAGCTACACTGATTCACCCCCCCTCTCAGTGTCATTGTGAGAATATCATCTTTTTGAGCAATTTTATATAGATAAATTTGAGGAATTCTCTATGCTTCAACAAGGATCACTATCAAAAAAGTGTATTTCTAGAGATATGTGAAACTCTTGAAGTATGTTCTAGAGTATGAGAACAATGAATGACTAAAAGTGCATAAGTTCATTCTTGGGATAGACCCTAAAATAAGGACGATGATCAATCTATTCAAACCTAAAACTTTGTAGGAGGCCTATGAATTGGCTAGACAAGAGGAAACTAATATCCAAAAAAATATATGTTTCTTCAATTATTTAGGATTGATAGAATAAGAGAGACTTGAACTCAAGAAAAGGAAGAGTGCTAGTTTTGTGAAGTGAGATAAGAATCAAAACAAGAAGAAATTCTAGAAAAGGAATAATTCAAATTCTCATCCCTCTAATTAAATATTATCAGTACAAAAATAATAATTAGGGGAAAAAAGACAAGATAAGCCATAGAAACCTAGGATAGGTTGCTATATATGTGGAGGACCTCACTATGCTAATAAATATCCCTAAAGATGAAAGTCGAGTCACTATGCAAAGGTGCAGTCACACCGAATATGTGCTATCATTGGGAATAAAATTTGGATGGACAAGCTACACCAATTTTACTAAATGATAAATTTTATAATAAATATGTACAAGTTTTAATAGACAGTGGAGTTGTTGATAGTTTTATTTCCACTAGTATTATTGGGGATATGTCAAAAATACCTATATTTTTGGCACAAGGATGGAAAGTTGAGTATGATTCTGGTCAAACTTAATCGATGGAACAATTTTTACCTATAGACAAGAGAAATCTACCCAATGGGACCACTATATGACATTTGTATGTGGTACCCCCTCATGATTTTGATGTTATCTTAGGGATGGATTGGTTGAAGGCTCATGGAGCCTTAATAAACTTCCAAGATAGGTGGATGGATTTCATTGACAAGGATAAGAGGAGAGTAAGGGTTCAAAGTGGGTAAGGTTCTTTCCAACCTCATTTTATTTCAGCTATGCAGTTAAAGAAAGCCATCAAAATAGGTGGTATACTATATGTAGTAAATATCAATGGGAAGACTAGAGAAAAGGAAGATGAAGAATTATTCAAGAAGCATCCAATTCTCCATGAATTTTAGGATGTATTTCCTAAATATCTTCTAGGTCTACCTCCTCAATGAGAATTTGACTTCACTATTGAATTAATACCAAGGGTTGAACCTATTTCAAGTACACCTTACAAGATGACCCCAATTGAGTTGTAAGAACTAAAGGTGCAATTGCAAGACTTGTTAGAAAAGGGTTTGATCAAATATAGTGTGTCACCTTGGGATTATTTGGTATTGTTTATGAAAAATAAGGATGGATATTTGAGGTTGTGCATAGATTATAGGATGTTGAATAAGGTAACCATTAAAAATAAGTATCCTTTACCATGAATTGATGATCTCTTTGATTAGCTAAAGGATGCTACCATATTCTCAAAGATAGATCTAAGATCAAGGTATCACCAGCTAAGGATTTAGAAAGAGGATACCTATAATATAGCCTTCAAGACCATATATGAGCACTATGAGTTCACAATGCTACCATTTGGGTTGATAAATGTGCCAATAGCTTTTATGAACCTAATGAATAGTGTATTTAGAAACTATCTAGATCAATTTTCTTGGTATTTTTGGATGATATTCTGATCTATTCTCATTCTAAAGAAGAACATGATCACCATATTTGGTTAGTGCTAGAATTTTTGAGGAAGAACCAATTATATGGAAAGTTATCCAAGTGTGAGTTTTATACCTCACAAGTGTAGTATTTGGGGCACATCATATCGGTAGAAGAAATTGTTGTGGATCCAAAGAAAATTGAGGCTATATTAAATTGGTCTCTACCATCTAATGTGATAAAATTTGGGAGTTTCATGTGGCTCACTAGCTAGTATAGGTGTTTTATGAGATATTAATCTAAGGTTACCTATTCGATCACTAATCTTCAAAAAAGAGAAAAGAGTTCAAATGGATAGATAAATATGAGGCTGCATTTGAGGCTATGAAGAATAATTTAATAATACCACTAGTTATTAAGATATTAGATCCTCTTGGGAATTTTATCATGTGTACTAATTCTTCCCTAGAAGGTTTGGGTGGGGTATTATCACAGGAAGAGACTACAATAGCATATGAGTCTAGAAAACTCAAGAAGCATGAAGTAAACTATGCTATGCATGATTTAGAATTGGTAGTAGTGGTGCATGCCCTAAAGGTCTAGAGACATTATTTTTTGGGTAGACCATTTAAGCTAAGGATAGACCATCAAATTTTGAAGTATATCTTCACCCAACCTATGTTGAATGTAAGGCAAAGAATATGGATAGAATTATTAGCAGAATATGACTTTGGTATTGAATATATCAAAGGGAAGGAGAATAAGGTTGCATATGCCTTGAGTAGGAGAAGGTACATAACAACATTGACTCGGATCCATATAGATTTTATGGATAGGGTCAAGGAAATGCAACTATAATATTTGTATTGCATAGAAATTTAAGATAAAACCAAGGGAAATCTTTAGGAAAATAAGGATCTCAACATAAAGGATGGACTTTTCTGTTTCAAATAGAGGGTAGTTATACCAAAAATTAGTGACTTAAGGAGCATGGTTATGTAAGAGGCACATAATTCTCCCTATTTTTCTCATCTGGGAGGGTCAAAAATGAGAGAGAACATGAAAAATACCTTCTATTGGGTCAGAATGAAGTAAGACATCACTAGTTTTATTGCAAGATATTTAGAATGCTAGAAAGTGAAGGTAGAACATCATCAATCAGTAGGAAAATTGTACCCACATGATGTGCCAATGTAGAAATGGTAGGTAATCTCTATGGATTTTATAGTGGGTCTACCTAAGAATAGGTACCAACATGATGTGATATTGGTAGTGGTTGACAAGTTGACCAAGGTTGCACACTTCATACTAGGGAACATCAAGGATGATGCATCGATAGTGGAAAACAAGTTTTCCAAATAAATATTTAGGCTACATGGGTTTCTTGAAGTGATCATATCAGATAGGGACTCTAGGTTCACATCTAAATTTTGGTAGGCTCTACACCATGCAATGGGCACTAAGATGAATATTAGTTATACATATCATCCTAAAATAGATGGTCAAACCAAGAGGGTAAACTAAGTTTTAAAGGACATGCTATGCATGTATTGCATGGACCATAAGTCTAAATGGGAAGACATTTTGCATCTTATGGAATTTTATTATAAAAATGGGTACCATTTTGAAGCCTTGTATGGAAGAATATTTGGAACACCTCTATCATGAGATAATATAGAGGACCAAGTGATGATCAGACTATACACTATTTGAGAGATGCAGGAACAAATCAAGGTAATCCAGCTTAGGTTCAAGGAAGCAATCGATCACCAAAAGAGCTATGTTGATATGAAAATATCACCAAGAGAGTTATCTATGGGGAATAGATTATTCTAGAGGGTAAGACCCATGAAAAGTGTCATAAATTCAACCAAGTTGTATCCTCACTATGTTAGGCCCTTGAGATCATTAGTAAGATTAGCTAAGTATCTTATAGGCTCACTTTGCCATCTAACCTATCAAAGGTCCACAACACTTTCCATGTATACCTACTTAAGAAGTGTGTTGTTGATCCTAGTCACATGTGGAATATTTCTAAATTATAGATGGTATATATTTTAGCTATTGAGGTGTGGCTAGTTAATATTTTAGCATTTCATTCTAAGGTGTTAAGGAAATGAACCCTAGATTAATGCAAGGTCTAGTGGGACCAATATTTTGAGAAATGTGCTACAATGGAAAATGCTAAAGATATGATACATCAATTTCTATATTTATTTGGATAAATTATTTATGCTTAAATCTTGCATGAAACATAGAGGATTGTGTTTAGTGTAAGGGGGAGGATGTAACACCCCTACTTGGCAAACTCTTTTTGGACAATGAACTATGTATTGGTTTTATTGTTGAATGGCATAGTTTCTTTTGCATTGTCTATATGTGTAGACACCTAAAACGCATCATGTCGAGGGTGACTACTCATATGGACATGCTACAAGACCATATGGAGGATCTTGGATAGACTCCACGATAGAGCAGTGGTTCTAACCACTCAATTTGGGATCCTTGGCCTAATCAGTCTGAATCGCAACCTAGACCTATGGTTTATAGGCTAAACCATGGCTAAGACCTATGATTTACAGTCTAGACCGTATCTATAACCTACGGTCTTAACTAAATTTTAGTTGGCCTTCATTTGAGCCAAATCAATTTGAACAACCATTTGATCTAGAAGAAGACAGTTAGAGGACAAAAGCTTCTAATCCAAATGTCCTAACCACCCCTTCTTGATCTTGGCTTCTCCATGAAGCCACCCCTAGTCCTTGGGTAGTCCTATAAGTACCCCTCAAAATTAGGGCAAACTATAAGAGAGAGCATTGGAGATTTGAGCAACGAAGCCCTGTCGAATTGTACACTCAACCGAGTATACTAAGAGAGATATATTGCACTTATCCCCTTCCTACTTGCCAATATTCATGATGAATTGCATTATGAATGCCCTAGGAGCCTAGGAGAGCCAAGAAGTGCATATTCGATGAAACGAAGGCCCTTCACAGTGAATCAACCACCAAATTAGTTTGAGGACATCGAAGGCTACCATTGAATAGGCCATATATCTTGCCTGAAACATAGAGGATTATGTTTAGTTTAAGGGGGAGGATGTAACACCCCTACTTGACAAACTCTTTTTGGACAATGAACTATGTATTGTTTTGATTTTTGAATGGCATAGTTTCTTTTGCATTGTCTATATGATAGAATGAGTGCATTATTATGAGCATGGAATATGGTACTACTGATGCATTTGTGGGTGCAAGACCAAGTACTCTCTCTCTAGTGGTAACTATGGGGGAACCACCTACAATAAGAGATATTTTAGGAAATTATGATGATGACTTTCTCATCATCAGCACAAGGTAATAAGGAAAATTACCTTTCATGTAGATGCATTGTATTTTATTGTTTTCATGTTCACACCATTGGGCTAGGAAGTTTCCAAGCAATGAGTCTCCTTAATAGGTTGGTGATAGCTCTAGACTATCTTAAAAGAGACCACTTATATAAGGATAGAATAATAGTGTGAAGGCATTGTTTGGTTTAAATCTATGATTACTCTTGAGGTGTAAGTTTTGAACCATTAGATAATCTTATCATTTTTTTTTGATTTGTTGAGATAATTTATGGGTAGTATTACTATTATTATATTTTGGAAAGAAGAACAATTATTAGAACATAACTTGATAAAAATATTATTTATGGTTGATTGTGTTTAATTTATTGCTTGGTTGACCCTCTCCCTTATCAAGCACCGAGAATGGAAATTATGGAGGTAACACTTATTGAAAAAGAACGTTACCCTTACCATGTGCAAGAGTGCTCAAATTCATTGCTTAAGAAGGAGAACACTATGGAGGTAAGGGGGTTATTGTTGGAATGTTTAGAGGGAGCACCAAGCTTGGGAAAGGTAGCACAAAAATGGATGTCAACCAAACATTTGGAAGGGATCTCTTTGGTGTAAATGTTATTTTCTTAATGCTTTTGCTTATGCTCAGTCTATGTTCTTTGACCCCACTGTTTCATGCGTTTTGAGTTGAACCTTTCCAACTTTGTTAGCTTCATATTCCTCATTGGTTGAAGCCTTTTATTTGTTTTTTTTTGTGTGTTTTGGTTCATAGATTTTGATCATTTGTGCTTTTGGCTTGGTGAGAGTCCATTGGGCTATGCCAACTTGTATGTTATTTTGTATTATGTGTTGGTCTGCATGGTTTCATTCTCCTAGGTCTGAGTGGTATGTTCATTTCTAGTGAGCACCCTATTTGGTCTTTGCCCTTGTTGTTCTCCTTAATTACGCTTTTTCTTGCAAAATATCCTATTACCACTTGCAAAGGGAATATTAGGTGTACCATATGATATATTTATTGCTTACGAGTGCAATGTATTGGTTTAAGCTAGATTATTCATCCTATATCTACGCTCCTTTTCTGCTAAGGTCGCATATGCTTTTGAGCATCTAAGGTTCTTTTATTTGTTCGTAAAACCTTAGTCTTTTACTCTTGATAATGTTTTGTATGATGATATAATCTGTAGAATACTTGTAGAATAGATATTGGTTAAGGTTTCTTGTTTTTATTGCTCTTTTATTTGATAAGGTTTTGATTAAGTGAATTGTTTATTAATATTAGGGCCTTTGAGCTTTAGTTGTTTAATAGAGTAATTTTTAATTAGGTTGAATAAATATGTTACTTGGAAAATTTTGTTTTAGTTAAGTTATTTATTTTATTGTATTAAATAAAAGTACTTTGGTTCTATTGATTTAATAAAGTACTATGATTATAGATTGTTTTTGTCTACATCTTGATTAATAAAGTGCTTGTTTAATTCATATTAGTAAAGTAATTTGTTACTAAGTATTTGATAATATATTATGGTATTATTTTTTACTAGTTTATCTAGTTAGTACCATTGCATATTAATTAGATAAAGGAATCTTGAAGATATATATGTGTGTATATATGTAGTAGTATTTTTGGTAAAGTGCATATTCTAGTTTTGAAAAAGAAGCCAATATAGTGAATCTTGAGACTCTTGTGAGTTAAGGTTTCATTATAAAGAGAAGTATGGGATTATCTTCTATAAATAGTTTTTTTTTATGTGGTTTTGAAAAAGAAGCACTATAATGATTCCTGAGATTCTTGTGAGTTAAGGGATCATTATAAAGAGAAGTATGGGATTATCTTCTTGTTGGGCTAAAAAATCCCAACTTATATTGTATCCCTAATTTTCAAACAAGGTTAAAATCAAGTGTCTAGGTGATTATAGGTTGTGATAGTCAATGTCAAAAGTGAGAAGTTTCATGAAAGTCATTAAGGTCCAAAAGAGTCTCCATGGTCATGAAGGTATAGCTCCTGGGCATCTTGTGCTTAATTCATTCAAAACATCCTTCATAAATTCATTCCTATCATATCCATTTTACCATAATATTATCATTTTACCATCCATATTTATTAAAGCCTTTACTCCATCCATATAAGGTTACACTTCATAATTTCATTTGTTAGTCATCCATCATCATCCATTCATGTTTCAATTCATGCCGATATGACCCGATGAATATAAATTTTACCGTCTCAAGCCATGTGTTGCAAGTTTAACTCGTAAAATATTTCCCTATGTCTACATTTTCTCTAAGTCCTAGAAATGATCACACTGATGTATTCATTTTACCTAAGTTGTGAAGTGTGTCGTATACATCGAATATTTTTTCCCCTTCCTAAATCATCAAAAATTCCATGATTCTCAAAGTTTTAATGCCTTAGTCATCATGTCTGATAAAAGTCCCATCGACCATATTACCCAACTAATTAAGAGGTCATGGTTGCCCTATCCGATACTCCCTTTCTCTCACTTGACCACCCATGTGTCCATTAGCCATCGCATGAAATCCAAAAATCCATTGCCTATTACTTTTGCCCTAAAAGCTCCATCAGCTATGATATCTAACACCCCTCCATTTTTGTCTGATAGTCCATATGTCCTTCGCTTATTGTGCATGCCCATAATAAGTAGTGGCTAAGTCATCTCAAGTTATCTTTCTCATCTCTTATTCTAACCAATAACATTCCATTCACCTAATCACTTAAAATTTGTCGAATACCTTAGTCGATGGTCAATATTTTTATGCACTTGAGGTGGATGTTCTGTTCTATAATATCTATTGGTGGGAAATTAAATTTAAACCATGTTTTCCACACCTAGGACTTTAAGGGTCTCACTTATGTGATTAATGCATCCTCCTTTCACACCATGGTAAATCATCCCATCTAAAGTCTTTCATGAAGAATGATTGGTTGGCCCACTCACCCGATGCCATATCAATGGTCGAATGTCTCAACCAATGCCCTTTGATCACTTAGAAGAATCAATAGTGTGGATAAGTTCAGATAAGTCAAGTTATAATATCTAATTATTCAACCTCTTCATCTGATAGTTATCTCACTTTGAGCCTCGGGTGCATGACTCATTTGACAATGCTCGATAGACTAAAAATTAAGTCACTTCACTTAAGTATTCGATTGTTAACCCATTGGTCGACCATGTTACCCACTAAAAATTCATTGGTCCACCCCTTCGCTCACTAATGTATCATTAGCTAAGCATGAACGATTTTTTTACCAAATCCATTATTTAAGTCACGCCATCGGTTGTAACATCCAAAATAATACCTCTTGTTGGCCATCTCATACGCCTAAGTGCATAACTCACCCGCTAGGATTAAGTTAAGCAAATATTTCATCTAAACTATCATATCTAAAGTTAATGTTACCCAATTTAATCCCTATCACATTGGCTATCCCACCTCCACTTATAATCATTAGCGGCTAGTTAACCCGATGAGTTAATATCCTTGGCCAATGTGCATAATCGATCATCCGATAAAAGTAATTACCTATCGATATTAAATGGTGCATGCTCAAGATCAAAAACATGGATGGTGTCACGAGAATTAAATAAATGGTCGAGGTCATATGAAGATCAAATCAGAATCTACAAGGCATATAATTTTTTAAGTGAGCCTATAATAGAAATAATTTCTTTCAAACTAACACCTACATCAAAAAAATCCAAAAGTGAAGATTTACATTAAAACGTGTATCAAAGTCTGACAACTAGTGCAAAATAAAATCTCCAAAAGTGATTGGGTGCATTGGTTTTTGTACATAACTCAACCTATCGACCAATCATGAGATATGATGAGATATTTTTGGAGACATGATGTGGCATAGGAGGTGGAAAAAATCTATTGCTCAAAATAAAATAAAAAATAGTTCGGCTTATTTAAAACTAGCATGCTGCAAGTTTATATTAATGCACGCTCAACCTGTTTAGTTTGCTATACAGTTGCACATTCTAGAAATGGAAAATAAAATATACGAGTGAGAGAAAAGCTTATTAGACATCGATGAATACATAAAGAAACATAGAATAACATTAATATGGCTTCCTCCAGCTCTGTTAAGCATGAAGTCCCATAATCTATAGTGATAAAGAGACTAGACAAACTCACAAATGACCCTCCATACTTGTAACTTAAAGGAAAAGCATCTACTATTGATACTTATGATTTTAACAAACAATCTGGATGAAATAAATAAATCACATAAGTGTAGTAATGGAAGATAGAAGAACAAGTTGTCTTCACCTACGAAAATACAAAATATGCTTATAGCCAACATCCATGGCTATTGATGGACTTGTATGATAAAGCTTGGAGAGAAAAATATAGTAAAATCCCTTAGTGTAATCCATGGAAATGTAATTTGGCAAAGCTGATATGTCCAATAGTCTACTTCTTCTCTGACCTCAAGTCATGGTTTGCGGTGGCGTATGACCTATATTTTTGATCAATTAGAAATTATAGTGGTCATACCATCTTTAGCATCACTAGAAAGCAGATTGTAAAAGTCTTCAGCCTAGAGAAGGTGACATTACCTATCAATTTTTAGGTGCTCAAAGTACAATCTTGCCACCTCATGGATACTTCTTTCTATCCCATGTTTTTTGAAAAAAATGCACAGGTATCTTATAATTTTCCCATTCATAAATCAAAGTTGCATCCTTGGGTAAAATATTATGCAAATATGATAAATATAATAATAGGGGAAATAGATTTAATTTGGGTAGCTAGAGAAGTCCTATAATTGGTAATCCAATGCAATAGGTGGGGATAGCCTTCTATGTATAAGTGGAAAGATACAATAAGTGATAAGATGCACAAATAACAAAAAAAAAAATTGTAGTAGCACGAATCAATGCCCAAATTTTCCCATTATTCATTACTAATTCACCTGATAGTAGGTCAAATGGATAAGTCAATAATTGAAATATGGGGAGGGGCTTATGAAGAACTAGTCTAGGATAGGCTCCCTTGGATTCACGAGGGCTGGTCTAGTTACACCCAATTCTTAAATGATTTCCTACCAAAAATCCATCACCTATTATGTGGATATTCACTAGATAGAATAGGGAAGGGAATAATTAAATTTCTAAAAGAAAAAGTAGTCGATGATGTATTATTTATAGAAAATGTAACATATATCCAAATTTATGGAGAAAAAATCCCTCCTAAGGCATTGCCAAAGTATTACCCAATGTTTGTATCATCCTTGGATATTACAAGATAGATAACAGAAGAAACAAAAATGAGGCTACTTATAAATAAGGCAAAGCTCACATGTCCCTTGAAAGATGGGCCATTATACTTATAAGGGTCAAATCAGTTTTATGACTACATTGGAGAAAATAAAAATGTTTTATTTTACCAAAATTTCATGGTACCCTTATGATCCCTTTAACACCTACAAAAATAATGTTAGACCTATAGTACCAGTTGCAACAATAATACATCGAGAAGATAAGTTTGAAGATAAGTTGGTATTAGCTATTTCAAAGGGAGGACCAAAAATGAATCAAAAATTGATATCCTTATGGCAAGAATATAAAAATAAAAGGGATTGCACTCAGATAAAGAGAGTGGGTCAATATTCAATAGAATTGAAGGTCATAAGAAAATATTTTATAGAAGCATATACCCCCTTAGTACCACCCATTTTACCAAAATAAATTCAAGATCCAATATTAAAAATGCCTCAAGAGATCACAATGATACTTGAGATAACTGAGTCTGAGGTTCCTCAGTTAGGACTCCCTCTGATAGAGGTGCCTTCCATAACCTCTAAAAGATCCATTGTAGAAGGCTCAAATAAGGGGCAGTAGATAGTCACATATTCAATAGAAATAACTCAAGAGGATTTTTCAAACATAAAACACTAAATTGTGGATCCCAAGAAAAACAACTAGACACCACCAACATGCCCCAAGTAAGACCCTGATCAATAATAATTAATAATTAAGAAATCCAAATCTCCAAAATCTTACAAAAAAGGGTCATGCTAAGTGGAGTATGGCGATATTTCCTTTGCAATTATGAAGTAACTTCCAAAGGTTTAGAAGGCCCTCCTGAGAAGAAGGGATCCAAGATAGAGGACCTAGCTCAAACTAAGATTTTCACCCCAATGAGAAAATTATAAGATTTAGCCTTTGATACCAATGAATATCAGTAGCTTCAAGAGATGTAGGAAGGAAGATATCCCCAAAAAATGAAATACAATGTAATAGAAACAGCCTCAACTAAACCACAAGTTTTGAGGGAACCACTGATTATGCTAGAGGCCACTATGCCTATGGAAAATGTCAAAGTTATGCAATTTGATCTAAAAACTCAAATGACTCATGTTAGCTATCAAGAATACTGATGAGTATCATCAAATATTCATCATTTAATCATTATGTGTCAATCTAGGGTGGTGTCCAAGGCTATATACAAAAGCAGGGGTTAACAGACTGATTTTTAGTTCATTTAGATCATGGATTTATTCATGGAATAGTTAGAGATTTGGGTGTTTGGGGTCTCCTTTCTTACTCCTAAAAACTAAAACTAAACTCCTACTTATCCTTGCAAAATTGAAATTCACACTGTTGCAGAAAAATAAAACTAAATTATTGCAAAGCTAAAAATAATAGAATTTAATTCATAGAAAATTACTAAATTGAAATTGTAGCATTAACATTCAAAATAGTAAATAATGAAACTTTCTAAAATTGCAGAAAACAATGTCACTTTCTAAAATGGAAATAACATTCAAAAACTGATAAATAAAGTTGCACAATTTGTAACAAATTAGGCTGACAAAAAATTATGGAAATATTGCAAATTCTGAAACAAATTAGAAACAAAAAGTATTGTGTTAAATTCTACCCTAGATGAGTTACCTACCATGCATTCAAATGCCACATTATCCTAATCACTAACCATGCAAAAACTATCAGATCTCTGTTGACCTACTACAGCCAAAAATAGCAGAATTCTATAAGGTAAAAACCCTCCTTTGTACGTGGAAGTGGCCCTTGCTTCCTCAACCAAAAGAGGGCAAATAAACTTTCTCTAAACTATTAAGTCTTCAAACTCAACTCAGAAGCAAACATGAATGTCAAATATTGCACCTTTATTTCATTCTCAACAGCATGACAACAGTGCAGGGGAAGATCTGCAGGCTACTATGTTGTTGCAATACATAGTTACAACACTTAAAATAGTTCTAACTTCTTATCACTTATTTCCTATATTATTCTATATGCTCAACCAAATGGGAGAATTTTATTTATACAAGTAGGGTACAACATTGATAAGGTTTTGTGCTGCCATGTAGGAATGTTACAACTATTATAGGACTATTTTCCAGAATGTAGGGATTAGGTATATTATCTCTTATCCATTCCATATGTTGGGCTTCATCCATTGAGGTAAAGGTGTTGGAAAATATAGGGATATCCCTAAAACAACTGCAACCACTTTTTACCACCCTTTGTTGTAATTAAAGGCACTTTTGACCCAAACTATTGCTTCTACGCTTATTTTGGAGCTGCTCCAAAATATCAGGCAGCAAAATAGAGTTTATATTAATTCATGCTCTATAAGCACATGAGAATAGTTGTGATGGCAGAAATAGTCTCCATAAGTGCCCAGAAGACTGATTTCATATTTTGTATGAGCTGGAGTGGAAAAATTCCAAGCCATGATGTATATGTACAACTGGCTGGAATTTGTATGGAAAAGTTCCTATTTTCTACACAGTCAAACTATTGACAAATTTTTGGAGCCTTTTGGTTATTTAAAATGGTTAAATGGTGGGGAAATCTTGTGAAATAAGCACAAAACCAAATAGATAACAACACATTAATATTACAACATTAACTTAATGGAAAATATACTAAATAATACAACTGAAATAGACTATAAAATATAGAAAAATAGTCAAAACAAGATATATGCACTTTAACATTTACAACATGCAAACATCAATACATAATGCATTCTATCATTATAATTAGCATCAAAACATAACATAAGGTGTTCAAAATTGTTTATAAGTTATCAAAACTAGTCAATGGATGAGGCATTTGTAGGCCTTATCATTTTCCCCCATACCTATTTTAATGCATGTCCTCATGCATTTTGTGCAGCCACAATAGCACAGAGATCTACATCCAGATTTTGTTCTTCATAACTCAACTTTGGTCTTGGAACCTTATAATATCCTTTGATTGCTTGTATTTGCTTGAGACATTCCTAGAACTACTCATATGATTGGGGATCACTATAAAAGAAATAAGGAACTGGAGTTATCTCATTTGGTAGCCTATACCTCAAACCTACCCAGTGATCCTACAACTTTTGGATAACCTGTACTATACCTTCTGCTCTCCTTTTGGACCATAATAAATTTTTAGGTGAGATATGTTCCCTCTTTTGAAGTGATATTGGTAATTCTCTCCACCTGCTTTTACAAGCTGAGAGAGCATTACCAAAATGTTGATTACAAAAGACCTAAAAATTCTTGATACAATCAGTAAGATTGCTCTTACATACTTCTCTATTTTTTTGTTCTCTCATCATAGTAAAATGTTGATTGATGGACTCCTTATAATTAGGATGGGTTCTTCTGATCAGTAACTCAGTTGTTAACTCCATTTCCTTGCTTACCTTTTTCTCCTCATCCCAATAAATCTAATTTTGTACTAAAGATATAAAGGCTCTCAGCTGAATATCTCCTATAAATATGTGTGACAAGAAGATTCTATTTTCAGGTAAGAAGAAGTTATGCAAAAATAGTTCACAAAGTAGATTCCTCTATTTCTCTGGACTATGCAAATATATTTCGACAAAATCTTCAGTAGTGTCCAGTTTATATGGAAGTTTGGAAACAATTCTCATTAATTGCCAGTGGAGGTATTTTTCCTTTAGTATTAGAGTATAAAATCTTGCAGGCCTTCTACACTGAACTAAGTACTCTGCAATTTGGCACATATCTTGTATTTGTTCTTGTAACTTAGTTATATCTACAGTTTGGGCTTCTAGCTTCTACTTCAAAGGTTATAAGGATGAAATTTGTGCCTCCATATGTTGACACTGCAACATCCAATGTGCTATATCCTCATTATATTTTTTCATTGTAATTGTTTGTGGGGGCCTTATAACTGATTGTATTTTTGGAGGCAAGTCCACTTGTATACCAAATTCTAATGTGTTAATAGTGAATAGATCTCCTTACACTCCAATTTTTGTTGTTTCAACTTGAGGTGATTCAACTATAATTAATTCAATAGATAGTTGAGGAGATTGTATATTTACCTATTCTTGCACTTCCTCTTGTTCATTGGCCTCCTCAGCTGCTTGTATTGTTTGTTCCCCCTTATGTGAATTTTCAAAATGTTCTACAGAGGCTTTTGAATCTGTCATGTTGACATCCTGCTAGAAAATTTGGGTTGCTATTTCTTCTATTTCCACTCCTCTGATGGGTGATTCTTCCTTAGGTAAGGCCAATTCTCTATGATATTCTACTAATTCTAACAGAATTATGGCCAATTCATCCTCATAACTAGTTTCTATAGACTGTTGCTCTAGAGTGGACAATCAAGCCCTTAGTTTATTCACCTCTTCCTACAAATTAGCAATAATATTATCTTTCTCTATGTGAGAGGCTTCATGTTGTTCAATCCAACCCATTTGTGTCTTAATGACACTTCTAGTAGCATGTAACTGGGTTTTTATATCAGGCTCTTCCTCTTTTCTTATTGATTCTTTGCCAGAATCAGAATCTCCAGAGTCTGAATAGTGAACAAGTGAGACTATAGGTATTTTTGTATCTTTGAATGTTGTCTCTACCTCCAATTCTTCTATGTCCATATATACTTCCTCTGATATCTCTTCTGTAAATTGTTCTACAAGAACTTTCTGCCCCTGCTTTGTATTTAACTGCTGAAATAGTAGTGTAGCTTCTTCATCCATTATTTCTTCTGTTACATTTTTTTTTTGAAGTCTGGAAGACCTTCGTAACCCCATAGGAGCTTGTTTAACCTTTTTAGGTAACTCCGAAACAAATTTTGATGATTCTAGAGTAGAACCTACTTTAGGTGTTTCTTTCCCTATTTGCATTTCTTTACTTGAACTACAAGACTGCATGACAGGTTGTGTTCGACAAATAGTTACATTCTTAGAAAATGTAACTTTCTTTCTTTTTTCCATGGGATCAGACTTGGATCATTTTTCCCTTTGTTTCCTAGTCCTAGAGGATGGAGGTCCTTGTGGTGATGAGGTGATTCCCTTGTTAGAGGATTCAGATTCAATTTTAGGTTTAGATCTTGTAATTTTTGCTTCATCTTCAGATTCACCTTTTGCCTCTCCTTTAGATTCAAGGATTTCACTCTCTAATTAATTCCAGGTCGAAAAGAATTGTTTGAAACTCCTAGGGTTTCCTATGAAGTGATGCTTTCAGATAAGCTTGATGAGCCCATGGTGTTTGGGAATGCCCCTTCCTTGGTATTTTCTAGACATATTGCTCAATTCTTGATGAAAATATAAGGGCAAATTTATCTTGACCTCCGGGTTTGAATGACCATGTCGTAGATGATTTAGAATTCTGATATGGTGTCCATATAGAACAAGAAATTGTCCATCATAGGTTAAAAACCTAATAACCCACATAGCTACTTCATTCCATGGAGGTGGTAGACTAGACCGTTTAACCCCTTTACAAACATTTTTGCTCATTAAAAATTCAATTGGCCTGTCCCCTTCTTCTCTAAATTGATTGACAATTTCTACCAAGGCATTCTTTCTAGTTTTTACAATTTGGACCCCTTGCAAAGGTATTTCAGTAATATAACTAAGAATTTTTGGAGTTACCTGGATGGTCATGCCGTTAATATGGACTTGGTTGTTTCTGAACGTTCAAGCGAATTCGGCTACCAACCCTTCAGAGTGTCCATTGATTTTTTGTAGAAACGATATAAACCCTTCCTCTGTGAAGATACATAGTGATTCAGGATCTCCTTATAGACAATCTATATTTTTTGGCTCAATCTAATTCTTCTTACCCCAAATTTTTTATTTTTCTGTGTTCTACCAACAACAACGTTGTTCCTGAGTCTAGATCAAATTATTTGTAGTTGCAGGGAAAAAAATAGCTTCTGGGCTACATAATTAAAATTTTACAGTGCCAAAAAATGCTTTGGAATGTGTTGAACGTTTGAAAAAATAAATTTCTCCTTTACGTATCATGTGGAAGATTTCTATTTCTCTGAGGGAACGTGATCTATTGCATTTGATTAAATTATTATGATGCATTGACATGGAAGTCATCTATTCATCATGAAGTGTGTCAAAGATTTTTTCTTATCGCAAAATATACGATGATTCCTAACACCTCCGTTCCCACCGTTGTGTTGGAAACCTGCATCTTAAAATTTGTGCCATAATTTTTCCTTACTTCAAACAATAGGAATTGGATTATGATGCCACATGTCATTTCATTTTTATCTTTATTCATTTCAAATTTTTTTCTTTAAGGTTTGAACAATTTTTATTCCGAAGCATACCCCTTTTTATGTTGAAGCCACTTTTGTTAAAATAACAATTTTTCATTCCATAACTTCCATCATTCCGAAGCTGAACATAAATCTTATTCCGGAGCATTATCATGCAGAAGAATTTGAAGGTAAAAATTTTCCTACTGTTTTCACAACTTCCATTGACTAGATGGATAACTTTTTTTTTTTTTAAATAACCTTATGTATACCTCATATACTAACTAAGTATATTATGCACTTCATACTTGATATAAACAATGTTCTAAAATGAGAAAGGTACATACCTGATATAACCATTTATCTACAATTGTACAGTGGTTGTTTTTGCTGATTCTCTATTGGCTGCTCTACTGACTAAGATAGGTGCAATCTAAAAATAGGTGAAATAGAGGTGAGAATGAATGGAATGGTAAATAGTGAAACAATGGTGAAAATGAATGGAATGGTGGTGGGTCCATGAGGCAAACATGCCAAAAAAACTAGTTTTCATGTAAGCCCAATTCAGATGCGCCTCAAAGAGGTTTTCACATTCTGAATTATTATTTTATATATATATATATATATATATATATATATATATATATATATATATATATATATTATATATTTTGGTTCATGTCACTTGATTGAGTCCATATTGGAAGAAGTGGTTTCTTCCAATACTGATACATCCAAGTTTCCTACTTTCTTGAGAAACTCCTCCTTGGTTAATGGTTTGTGATATATCTGAAGACGATGACCGTTAACCACCATTTTCCTTCTTGAATCATCTATTGGTTAAAGACGTACAGCTCCATTTGCAAACACTTCCTCAATATGATATGGTCCAAGCCACATAGTTTGCAATTTTCTAGGATAGTCTTCATAACATGAGTCAAACAACAAAGCCCAGTTGCCTTGCTGAAACTTCCTTTATTGAATGTGACTATCATGCCACAATTTTCACTGTGCTTGGATCAGCTCAGTCTGGTGTAATGCATCCCTCCGTAGCTCATCCAATGCATTGAGCTGCAGTATCCAGTCCATCTATGTCTGTGACAAATCAATACCAACTTTTAAAGAAATTCAAGAAGTTAGTAATTCAAAATCAATAGGCAAAAGAGGCTTTTTGTCATAAACTAATTCATAGGGAGTAAATCCAGTAGTGGATTTCCAAGTGATGTTATAAGCCCAAATTGCTTCAGGTAACTTCTCCACCCAATTCCTCCTATGGGTTGCTACAATTTTGGTTAAGATCCTTTCTAATTCCCTATTTGTCACTTCAACTTGGCCATTGGCTTGCATATGGTAAGGTGAGGATTTTGGGTGTTTGATTTGATACAACTTTGTAAAGGCTTCAAAAAATTTTGAGGTAAACTGAGGTCCCTAATCAGTGATGATAGAATGTGGGGCTCTAAATCACAGAAAGATTTATGAATATAGGAAATCAACAAATTTCTCTTCTCGGGTATGCTTAAAATCACGGGCTTCTACCCACTTGGTTACATAATCAGTACATACCAAGATATGCACTTTCCCTTGGGAAGGTGGATCAATGGGTCCTACAAAATCTAGCCCCCACCTATTCTGTACCTAATTAAGGTTGTAAAGGCATTTCACTAGTAAAAGTAGGCTTACCCATCCTTTAGCATGCATCACAATTTTTGACATACCTTTTGACATCTTTGTGCAAGGATGACCAGTAGTAACCAGTACCCAAAATATTTTGAATGGTACTTTTCATTGAATAATTCCCTCTTGATGGCTCATCATGACATGCTCATAGGATGTCATATACCTCGTCCTTGCAAACACACCTGCACAAAACATGGTTAGGACTGCATTTAAACAATAAACCTCCTATCCATTCAAAATAAGAACTTTGCTTGATCAATTGTTTCTTTTGTTTAGGAGTAAAGTGAAGAGGAATCTTCCTTGTAGCTAAATAATTAGCTATATTTGCAAACCATGGAGATTGTACAGAAACAATAAATAATTTCTCATCAGGAAACGCATCCTCAACCAATTCCTCAGTATCTTCATTTGACAATCTTGACAAGAAATCTACCACTACATTAGACTTCCCTGGTTTATTGACTATAGTAATATCAAATTCTTGCAATAGTATTAACCAATGAATAATTCATGCACTAACCAAGGGTTTATTCATAAAATACTTTATAGTAGCATGGTCTGTGTGGATGAATATGGGATATCCTGTGATATAGTGTTGGAATTTGTTAATATCATACACCACAGCTAAAAATTCCTTCTCGGTTGTGGTATAATTATTTTCAGCTCCAATCAAATTTTTACTAATGTAGTATATGGCATAACATTGTCCATCTTCAATCTGCCCTAATGCAGCTCCAATAGCAGTATTGGAAGCATCAGTTGTCCTTTTTTTTGGGGCAGATCACAAGCAAAAATATCAATCAAACAAACACTTGGTATACCTAAAGCCTAAAGCGTAGACTAAATCTTGTCTACCCATAGATGAAAGGTTTGCCAAAATTAATTTCATCAATTTTTCAAAAGTAATGATTCAAAAATGAGCATCTTTTCCATGATTGGGGAAACCCACATTGACTTTTATTTGTGACCATATTACACAACTCCCCATCAAACGCAAATGTATTCAAACCCCCCTCAATCAACATAAATGCATTCAAATCATCATCTCATATCATCACCATCTCAAGTGAACCTTGTATATAGTGAATCACCCTACATACCTGGTGGTTGCTGTGACTAGAAATCCATGCAATCCGGTAGGATGGGTAGCTCACCATAAGAACACTTATTCATAATCATCCAATATCATCACATTTGAAATTGAATCAGGTTGATCCTTCAATTTTAGAGTGACCTTCATTCAAGTAGATTTGCTTAAGGTTGTCATTGATACCTACTCTATGGGGTTACAAAACATGAAAAATGTATATTTCATTTTGCATTAAGGAATTTTCTACAATCACTATGATAAGCCCTTAGGTTATTGGTTCCTTTACTTCATAATCTTACATGTCAATAATACCAAAAGGTAAATTTATGATAACACAAGTCCACCCCAAACTTGGGGCATACAACTTGATCTTGATTTTCAACATTTGCATCCATCACATCCACCCCTTTTCATCATTCACATTTGGTCAATTGGCTCATGGGTTTCATCCTTTACCCATTCTCCAATTGAGGGGGTAAGAAAAAAACTCAAATTCTTTCAAAAATAATTCATTCTTGTGCATCAAGAATATTTGAGTCCATTCATCCAATAAAGAGAGGTGTCATTTTGTTTTGCACTACATTGTGTTTTACACAATGCGGTACAAAAAGGAGCATCTGTAGACACCAAAATCTAGGCATTTGCATTTCACCACATAATTTTGCATAATAAAATATATACCTAGGTCTAAAATTAGGCATAATAATTCATGTACATTTCATCCACATTGCACATCATAATTCTACATAATAATATATACCTAAGTCTAAACTTAGGCATAAAAATCATGCACATTAATTTATTTTCCATATTTTATTAAAATCTAGAAAATCCCCCTAGGATAGTCTATGTCTCCATGTGACACTTGTCCTAGCCACAACTACCCCTCACCTTGCCACATCTCACACACATCACTCCACTTGCACCTACCCACTTGCCACATCTCACACCTCACTCCACACTTCACTCCACTTGCACCTACCCACATGCCACCACTCCACCTAAGTGAGACACTCTAAGTGACTCACTATAACTACCTAGGATAGGTGGCTGCCTAGTCCCTGCCACTTGGTAGCTTTATCTTGCCACCTATATTTTCCCTCCAAAGCCCAAAATTTCTTATAAAATCAACACCATTCCATTAAGCAAAGGGGACTGGAAAATACATCGTCACACTATCAAAATTATTGTAGGGAGTCACCAACGGTCACGAAGTTTGAGAAATCAAGGTCCCAGATATAAGTTTTAAGGTTTCTACCATCTATACACAACCATGTATCCATGGTTATACTGTCTCAATCATCCTTTTTCAATGACTAAACCACCTTTCCGTGGTGACTAAACCGCCCTCCTGCAGTTAAATAGTCACAACCGCAGGCCCATGGTTCTATAGAAACTATCAAAATAATTTTGATCATATCTCACTCATCCAGGATTATATTGAGCTAAAATTTTGAGGGTAGGTCCTTGAAATCCCCCAAAACATATCCACCAATTTTCAAGCCATTTGGAGTAGCATATATCAGTAAGTATATAATTTTTTAGCAAGGCATTTTTAAGTTTTATTTCTATGTTTTCTACAAGCATTCATTCAAGGGTTTTATTTGCATTGGTTTCTAGTCATGTATACAGGTGATTCTGACCCCTGTTTGAATTCTATGTGTGTAGGATACATGTATTTGAAGAGCTATTGAAGCTAGGAGTGGTCCATCATTGGATACCCAAGCCCACTCACCAATTGGATTGGATCAAAAGAAGATCGAAGACACCACCAATAATTTGATTAACCAAAGGGGTTTTTCCCTTTTTGTGCTCATTGTATCATGTGAAATAAAGTATTCACTTATTGTAATCATATCCCTATACACTCGAGGAAAATAACTTGTAAAAAAAGGAGACTAAGCTTCCAATAAATTCCAATATGAAATTCATTTATTTTGCAATTGCTTGTCTTTCATTGTTTTATTTGCAACGTGTTCTCTTATTTGCTTACACTTGGAATTCTTGAAGCATGAAGGAAACCCCTTATGTGTCTCCTCATGACTGAATAATATACCAAGATCAAGTATACCTCAAGCTTGTAGACCCCTCCTCATGTACCTCGATTGAAAGGTTTACTTGAATTAAGCTCTTCAATTTGTCAGAAGCAATGATTCAAAGATACATGATCTTTCCATGATTGGGACATCTAACATTGATCAAGTCACTGAACACCATCAACCCTCAATTTGAATTTAGATCATCTATTTTTTCTCCACATTGTAATTTCATACAACACATCCCAAAAATGGGCATCTATAGACAACCTTAAACACATCATGTTGATGAGACTACCTATATGGATTCCTTTAAGGCCATATGACCCACCTTGGGCAGCCCTAGGGCTTAATAGTGGTTTTCACTACTCAAAAATGGAGGAATTTCCCTTTGTAACCATGACCATATTAACCCAAGATGACTCCCAACCTCGACCATCCTACCCCGAGATGACCTGCAATCATGACCGTCTCACCTTGAGACAGTCACACCAAAAGCAAGTTCTCATGCAATAGTTTAAATGGTTACACATGCCATCTGGAATTAATGGTATAACAAAGGTAGTTACATGATAGTTTTTAAGAATGATAAGTTACTCTTATTGATCCTAACTACATCTTGGATTCCCTTGCAAGCCTGGAATCCAATTGGAAAGTCTATATAATGGTACATAGTCCTCATTAAAACATCTAGAGAATTTCATGCATCAAAGCGCTATCGAAGTGAAGAACCAAAGAGATATTACTCTCAAAGCAATGAAGTGCTATCAAAATTCAACCATGAAGCTTCCAAGCATGCCAATGGACCATCTCAAAGGTTGAAGATCAAATTTGTGTTTCTTGTATCATCCATAGTCCTTGCTTTAATGTTAGATTCTACACATAAGTCGTTCCTCATGAGCTCACCAAGAACATCAACCAATCCATGGATCAAACCTGACAATGCCTCGAATATCTCACAATTTAGTGACCATATCTCTCAAATATGACATACATGTTTGACCATATTACCTCGATATGACCCATAGGCACGACCATCCTACACGGGGATGGCCTCTCAAGCAGAGATTTTTTTCTTGTTTTCTTTCTTTTATTAGATTTGGCAGTATTTCAATTGTTGTTTAACGTAGTTAGATTTTATTTTCATGCATGTACCTATCATATTTTAATTTCTTTATCACTTTATTTGTCATTATCATGGGTCTTATCTTGGAAGACTTTTCATATACTTTTGATGCCCTTTAGATTTTATTGTGTGTATATTATAGGTTTTTACAAGGAGCAACAACACAAAAGATTCATTCTTCATCATCATACATCATGATAGTACCAAGAACCTATCAATAATAAGTTTGTGAGGGTTCAAGAAATATCCTATGAGATACACCTTGGATTACTTTTATTATTGTAAATATTTGTATCAAATTGGTAGCAAATCCTTCAACGGGATCTCATTGTAACCCTTTCAAAAGATGGAATTGATATTAATAAAAGGGTCACCATTATTTCATATCTTGTTTTTTCATTATGGTTACATATTTTGATATCTAATTTTTTCTTCATTTCATTGCATAGGTGTACAATATTTTTAGCATTCTTCACATCCCTTCTTCATCATCGGATCCTTCGAGTGAGAAAAAGTTGAAGGTACCAATTGAGGAAACCCCACCATCCATTTCCATCATTTTTACAATAGAAATTCCAACTCCCATGGATGAAGAAGAATCATCTACTATGATGGATGAACCACCTCAAACCACACCTCCATCATCCCCATCATCCCCATTATCCCCACCGCAAGTCATGGTCCATTTGGCTAACCCTAGTCTCATTGAGTACCTTGTACCGAATGTCACATTCACACCACTCATTGAGTCCATCTAGGATATGGGTAGACCTTGCATGTTGTCATTACCTATTGGTACCATTGTGCCCATGGGGGTACCCCCAAATCAAATAAACTTCATCTATGGGGGTTTTGATAAATCTATAGATCAGTTTCCTACAATAGACTACGATAATGAACCTTTTTTAGGAAACATTTATTATATGTCAAACCTAGAGTTTTCCTTGTGGTACTTTCACTATTGTCATTGGTACAGGAATTGCCTTGGTCAGTATGAGTAGGGTCTCCAAATACCTTACCATCCACAATACCAACTCCCTATAGACAAATCTAGCTTAGGGTATTTTGTACTTTTTCTGAATGAACTCCTTGTAGACTCCCTCCAGTGCCTAACCATAGGCTTTGAGGATGATATTGATGAGAATGATTACACAAACCTAAGATATTTTTATCTTCTAGGATATCATCTTCCCATTACAATAGTTTCTGTTGAACCTTCTAACTCATTTAGTGAGGCATTAGAATAATATGAGGATGAGATAAAATTGGTGTATCTAGGTACCCATCACATTCGACAAATTAGCAATGAAATAGAATACTTTACCCCCACTGAGCCTACATTAGACCTAGATGATCTCTATATTACAGTTTTTCCTATGCGCCAACCCATCTAGAGGTAACTTCTACCCCCAGAAGATCTGATCATCCTGGCTTCTCCTAGGCCTCATCCAGTCATTCCACTACCACATCAACCACCTCCAATATATCTAGCACCACCCATATTTGATAGGATTTTCCTATTTATGAATGGAAACTATATTTCATCCATCAATATGGTTTCTATTTATTTTATTGCACCACTCCATAATCCCAATGATCCCTCAAAACCTTTGCACCTCAACCAAGAGGTAATTAATTTTGAATGCACCGCATTTCCATCGTCACCCAAAGAGTTCTTCTCTTGTGAAGAAATGTTATAGCCATTTCATTTCTCCCAAGGGCCATCTAAATATGTTTTTCAAGTTGAGATAAAGCTAGACATGATCAAATATTTGAATCCATTTTATGAAATCCACTTGATCCCTACACCTCATCAGCTTGAGGAGGGATCCCACATGTCAATAGAGGAAACAATTGATGTAGACATTGGCACTGATCCTGAGACTCCTAAAAATGTAAAATTGGGATAAATTTTATTCCTTGAAGAGTAATCCATCTACACAAATCTCTTGATAGAGAATATAGAAGTTTTTTCTTAGTCATACAAATACATGTCAGGTCTTGACCTGAACATGGTCATGCACAACCTTACACTCGATACAAAAATCAAACTGATAAAGTAGAAGCTTTGTAAAATGCATCCAACAATAGCCTTAATGGTTAAATATGATTCATAAAACTTGTTCGATACATGATTAATCCAACCTATTGATTATAATAACTAGGTTTCAACATAGTAGCCGTAGGGAAACCTGATGGGAGGATTTGCACATATTTTTAAGATATTAACAAAGTGACTCCTAAGGATGAATTCCCCCTTCCAAACATTGATGCTTTAGTCGACATGACTATAGGTCATGAAATGTTGTCCCTCATGGATGGTTTTTAGGCTACAATCAAATCTAGGTCAATCCCAAAGATCAACCAAAGACAACCTTTACCATGTCTTGGGGGACTTTCTGCTACAAAGTCATACCATTTAGCCTCAAAAATATTGGTGCAACATATAAACGGGCCATGACATATATATTTTATAACTACATGCATAAAATCATATAGGATTACATGGATTATATGTTGGCCAAATCTCTACTATGCCAAGAGCATGTTGATGTTCTACGAAATTTTGTCGATCGCTTAATCGAGCATAACATTAGACTTAATCCCAAAAAGTGTATCTTTGGAGTCACATATGGAAAACTTTTGCATTTTATAGTCTCAAAATGAGGAATCAAAGTCAATCCTACCAAGGTTAAGGTAATATTCGAAATGCTTCCCCCCATAAACCTTAACCAAATTTATAGCTTGCAAGTGAAGGTCTCATCTATTTGATTCTTCATAGCACAAATTTTAGATAAATGTCGATCAATGAATTGACTATTACAAAAGGGGGTCCCATTCCATTGGGATGATGAGTATCAAAAAACCTTTGATGATATTAAATAATACCTGGTGTCATCGCCAATTTTAACTCTACCTCGACTAGGTGTGTCATTTTTATTATACATTTCAACTACCAATTTTGCCTTAGGGACATGTTGACCCAAAAGAATGAGTTAAAAAAGGAACAAGCTATTTACTACATCAATCACATCCTGGTGAGCTAGAAGCTCAAGTACATATACATTGAGAAGCTTTTCTTAGAAATGGTATTCACCACCAATAAGCTTCAAAATTACATTTTGAATCATACGATGTATATCATTTCCAAAGAGAATCCTTTCTGGTACATGATGAGTTGCACGTATCATAATAGTCATACCACAAAGTCGATTACATTGTTGATAGAATTTGACCTTGAATTCATAAGTCAAAAATCTATCAAAGATCAAGTAATTTTTTATCAAGTAGCAGAGGCTGCTATCTAGGATGATAAGCCTCTCATAATCAATTTTCTTGATGATGCAATATTTGCATTATCAGACTCACTATAACCTGAAGAACCTGAAAACAATACCAATATAACTTTATTTTTTGATGGTTCTAAGTGTGAGCAATGGAGTGGCATAGGAATCATATTTTTCACACCATAAGGAGCTTTTATACCTCTTTCATTTAAACTTGATTTCCCATGCACCAACAATAATGTTGAGTACGAGGCTCTCATTTTGGGTCTTCAAATAGCTATCGCCATAAAAATAAAAAGCTCATAATTGGTGATTCCTTTCTCATAATTAAACAAGTCAAGAAAATCTATCAATGCCAGTGTTTGATCTTAAAATCATACAAAAACCTTGTGGATAAGCTACTAGCTAAATTGGAATGGTACAACATCAAGGCAGTCTCTTATTTGTCTAATAATTTTATGGATACAATGGCTTATTTAGGATACTTAATATTGTAGAACCCTTTTGATGATATCACAACCATTCATATCAAAATACTTTTGCAATCAGTTTTAAATGAAGCTTCAAACAATAAAGAAGTTGTCCACATGATTTAGATTGAACCAAACCAAGATCGATTCTCTCAGGTACACAACTTTTTGAAACATGCATCCTAGGGGTCTTTGGTCCCACAGGGTCCTTATAATAATGGCATGACCATTCATCTTAAGGTTGTCTTCCAATACACATTTTTGTGTGATGAATCACAATGAGAACAAGCAGTTCATTTAGTTGAGATCCAAACATATCAAGATTGGTTCATTCAATTAAAATATTTCCTAAAACTTGGTAATATCCCTTCGAGATTGTCGCATTTTACAAAATAAACATTCAAAAAAAAAATGATAAAATATGTCTTACTCAGGGACATATTGTATCATCAAAGCTACGATGGTCTTCTCCTTCATTATTTAGAACCCTAAGAGTGTGCTTGGGTAATTTTGCAAGCTCACAATGGTACTTGTGATGGTCATTTTAGTGGCATGGCTATTGCTAAGTGCATCCTATGAATGGTCTATTATTGGTCCACCATGGAGGAATACTATTGCATTTACATCAATAAGTGCATGAAATGTCAGAATCCTTCTAATCTTTTACATGTATCTTCTCAGGCCTTACAATCGATCCATTCAGTATGACCTTTTTTGAAGTGGATTTTTTATTTAATTGGGAAAATATTACCTCCATATTTGGGTCATCACATGTTTATCTTAAAGGCCACTTAATACTTCACCAAGTGGGTGGAAGCTATCCCTCTTACCACTACAACTAGATATCACATTGCAGAGTTCATACTTCATAATATCATATGTCGTTTTGGTATTCCATCCAAGATTATATTTGATAAGGGGATCCCATTTAAAAATAATGATGTGCATGCTTTAAATTCCAAGTATAACATCCTACATAACTTTTCCATGTTCTATTATCCTCAAGCTAATGGACAAGTTGAGGCATCCAACAAGACTATAGTTGTCATTCTCAAGAAAACCGTCAAGGAAAATAACAAAGATTGGCATCTTCAACTACCTCTAGCATTATGGGCTTATCAAAATAGCATTCGAACACCCACTAGAGCAACCCCATTTTTTCTAGTCTATGGTGTTGAGGCCATTATGCCTTTAGAATTATAAATTCCTTTGTTGTGCATATCACTCCAATAATTCATTGATGATGATACTATACGACAAGCTCACCTTGACCAATTGACCCTTCTTTATAAATATTACCTTAAGTGAGCTTACTATATAAAATTCCACTTGAGGGACTTCAAATTTGGAGATCTTGTGCTCAAATAAAATCAGTAGAACTCCAACTTATTGCTGCATTTGCATGACAAATTCATGGTAAACTAGTTAGGCCCTTTCATCTTCACACAAAAGATAAGTCCAAGAACTTATCACCTAGCATCTCTTGAGGGTTTTGAGAAACCTAAACCTCTTAAAATTCTCCATCTGTGATAATTTCATGTATAAGGGATAATGCACAAAAAAACCATAAAAATCACAAAAAGAATTAGTAGATTGCAAAATCACAAAAATATTGCATTTTTGCTTACATTTCAAAACATCATGCATCTCATGTAGCTGCATTTGTTAACTTGCATTAGGCATATTCTTTCATTTGCATTAGCATTAGGACTAGTTTGGTTCTTACATGCTAGGATCTAGCACCACACCTGTATAGTTGTCATCTTTCTTAATCAACCTTATCCATCATCAACATTTGCAATTTTTATTATGGGCTTTTGCTTTAAGGGGTCTTCATAAAATAGGGTAGATACCGAATAAAAATCAGTAATGATGTTTATATGGCCACTAACTATTTTACAAACACCTTTTATTTTTTAAAATATCATAGGGAAAACCCCCATATTTTGCACACCACTACCATCCACATTCCCCTTTGCGAGTAATTATCTTTTTCAACACAACTAATAAGTTGCTATGGGGTTTTCAGTAGGGTTTTTGGTAATTCATTCACTCCTATTTTTCATTTTATATTTTGTAAAAATATACCATGGATTTTAGAAGGTAGGTGAAGAACACAAGCTTATACTGAGATGGGGGTGAATAGTATAAAACCACTTTTTACTTTTCTTTTCAATTCAATATTATGCAGTGTATAGACAACAATATCAATAACAGTAATAAAGCAATGCACAAAACACCATACACAATAGCGACACCACAATTTACATGGTTCACCCAATGTGGGCTACTCCATGGAGAAAATATTTTACTAAAACTTTCTCAATCAATTTCTTTGGGAATCCTTCCCAATTACAATGTTTATGGATATCTGTCCAAAGGATATGTTGATCCCCTAATATCAAGTTCGTGGATATCTTACATAGGATAACTATTTCCCCTTCTACTCTGGCTAGTGATCTTATAGAAGACTCTGTCTCTCGGCTGCACTGACTGGTGGATCTCTCTCTCCACTTGAAGACTCCTCACTCATATCTGTCTTCAATTGTGCTGGCTGTTGGATCTCTATCCACTGAGACTCTATCCTCTGTACTCTATTACATCCAAAGCTCTATCAATAGGCTCACTTAGAACCTACTCAATAGGCTCACTCAGAACCTGCTCAACAAGCTCACACAGAACTTGTCCAAATTTTCTCAACAAGCTCACACAGAACTTGTCCAAATATGCTCAACAAGCTCACACAGAACTTGCCCAAATTTTCTCAACAAGCTCACATGAAACTTGTCCAAATCTGCTCAAGCAAGCTCACTAAGAACTTGCCCAAATATGCACTACCAAGCTCACCAAGAACTTGGCCAAATATGCACTAGCAAGCTCACTAAGAACTTACCCAAATCTGCACTAGCAAGCTCACCAAGAACTTGCCCAAATCTACTCTAGCAAGCTCACCAAGAACTTGCCCAAATCTGCTCTAGCAAGCTTACCAAGAACTTACCCAAATATGCTCTAGCAAGTTCACCAAGAACTTTCTCAATAATTCAATCTCATAGAAGCATAAAGAGAATTGTTAGAGACTCAATATGTTCTATACTCAAAACCCAATATCAACTCAAATTAATCTTATATAAGCATAAAGAGAATTGTCAGAGAGTCAATATGTTCTATCCTCAAATCTCAATATCAACTCAAATCAATATTATAGAAGCATAAAGAGAATTGTTAGAGACTCAATATGTTCTATCCTCAAATCTCAATCTCAACTCAAATCCAGAATATAGAATAGTTTGTTTCATAGAACTTGAACAACCACTTCACACAATCGCTTGACTAGGCTCAAACAACTCTTCTCAACCAACTACCACAAGTAACAACTCTTTCTTACAAACCCTAGTCCAAGCATGTATCAACCAAATCAAATGTTTCCAATAATGCTCAACCACAAATCTCACATAACAATGATACTCATGTCTTCTCAAGTTCAAATTCTTTGCATAACCAATGGGATTTAACGACAATGCTAATAAAACATTCTTCACTTAACAATGATACTCATGTTCTTCTCAAACCCTATCTCAGGTTTTTTGCACTACTAATGGCTTCAACAACAATGCTTATAAAACAAGGTTTAATAGCAACTCTCAACCTAGAAAACCTTGAAGAATTCAACCAACTATTTTCAAAAAGAAAACCACAATTAATCCTTTTCTATCCAATGATATTTCAGAAATCAACCACCATAAACAATCAATAGGAGAATGTTCCCATACCTTTTATGAAAGGGTTAGAGAACTTAATTAGTAACACAACAATAACATCCAAATAACACCTTATTACTCCTACTCAATAACATGCACCATGTCACTTCATAAATGAATTAATCTCTTTTGAAAAAGAACAAAGCAACCTTCACTTTTGAACCTCTTTACAAAATCAGAAATATCTCTTTACACACACCTTATTTCTCCCTCTAATAAATTTAATAAAATAGCCCTCGGAATAATATTTCCAATGATATATAATATAATATACTTCTAAAAATAAATCACTAGAAATATCTCTTTTTTAAACATGCATCACAACCCTTATTCCTCCTAGGGCACTTTAGAAAAATAAAATATATTAAAATATTATTAACTTGCCTCTGTCCCTGACGGGATTCGATCTCGTGACCCTCCTTTCTCAGTGCCTTAACCACAACCAACTTGATATTGGGCCACACACCCTCACATGCTCAAAAGGAGCACACAACAAAACCTTATGCCACGAATATCTATGCCCTTCGAAAACAAAACGTGCTTCACGCGTTTCAACACAACAAAACACCTCCAAAAAGAATCGAACGTAGGACCTCCTACTTCACACACAACACACAAACAACTAGGCCAAGTAGGCCTATACATTTGTCTTTACTCCAGAATAGTATCTTCAACAAACACAAAAATTGTAAGCCTTTTAAAACGCTTTTCACACACTTCGACACACGATGCGCATGCTCTTTTACCATTCGAATCCAAATATCAAATCGAGCGCTTATGGAAATAAATCGAAACTTTGGGCATATATATATGTCCTCCTCCTTTCCTTTGACATTGGTGCTATAATTTAAATATTAGTTTTATGCCTTTTCCTTTCTTTGATGTCGACACTATAAATTAAATTTTAATTTTAATTTTAAATAATTTAAAATTTAAACTTAAATATTTAAAATTAAATATCTCCATCATCGGGGCACCTTTTTTGATGAAACAAAAATACAAATTGGGTTTTAAGGAAAACCCATTTCAAATATACCATCCATAGTTTTAAATAAAACCTTATATTTTTCCTACCTTGGTTTTCACAAAAACCCTGTATATATCCATGCTCTCCAAAATATCATAAATGCTCATTTATGAAATGCTTTGGCCACCAAAACTCAATGTGATCCATGTGACATAAATGACAACATAAAATCACTCAAATTTCCAACAATAGGTTCTTGCTTTGATAGTACCTTGCATATATCAAAATCCCAAACATAAATTCACATATTAAAATCCAATTTTTAACAAGTATGACGCTACAATGTAGTCCTTGCCACCCTGAGCAAAATGTGTCCCTGTCTCATCCTATTATGCACATGGTCTATAATGCTAAGAATTGATAAAATAAAAAGCTTCCCCCATCCAAGAAATACCCTTGCTCTTCAATAAAATAAGTAAGTATTAAAAAAAAAAGTGGTTTTCACCATGAAAAAAATAAAATCCCTTTGCTCCTCAAAAAAAATGAGCAAGTATTCCAAGAAATTAAAAGAAAATAAGGGTTAATAATTTTGAATCACTAAAATCCTCAATTATTCAAAATACATGGGGTAATCTCCATTACAACAATGGATTTAATGAAATCCACTTGGCAATGGAGGATTCTTATTCGGGGTGATTTTCCTGTCACATTAGCAACCTTTTGTACAAATCAATGTCATCTTGCAGATGAGATAGATTTTGACGGCTTCTATTTCTTAGGAGTATATTCCAACTACATTCATAATTAGCATAATTATTACCATAGGATGATGTTAATTATAGCAATGGGTTGAGTGAAACTCGCCTGGCAATGGATTAGTCTTATGCATCATAATGAACATCACATGCACACATAGGGATATTAAATATATGGGTCTTCCTAGCATATCTTTATCTTATAGATTCAAGTATAGTCAATAAACAATTTTTGATTGGTCAACTAGGGTGTTTGAGTCTCATGAAAAACCTTGTCATTCCTCATAGCACGTAGTGGTTTCACATCCATCAATTCATCTCAAAAATGTATGACTTAAAAAGAAATTAAAAAATTAAAACATTCTAATTAATTAATTTTATACATTATGTGGTGCTTACATATAGGTTATTTTTCATCTTAGATTCATTCCTTATATTTTCATATATAAACATAAAAATCAAATTTTGTACCATCGTCACATTGGTACAACATCTACATGCATACATCTAGGCATACATCTATGCATACATAATACAATGTCTAGGCATACATCCATATCCATAATTGCATCCATAAAGTGCATCCACACATAAAATAAAAATATGCAATAAACACATGATAGGCCACAATAAAAAATATATCATTTATATATGGTAAATTCTAGTACATCATGATACAAAAATACCCACAGGCTACAATAGAATGGGTCCTCGAACCTCACACCCAAAAATAAAGTAATACATAACTCTGATTCATGCAGGGCCCGCACCCCTAGATTCACTTCCACCCTCCACCTCATCAATATGAGGCTACCCAAAACCACTAGATGCTAAAGCCTCTGGTTTACCTATCGACCTAGGAGTTCATACCCTCAAAAATAATTTCCCCAACTCACTGCATCAGATCCGCTAAGATCCTCTTATGGAAGAGAGCTCAGGTAGGAGACCACCTAGTACTCCTACCCGATCATCCAAATCCTATATATAGGCTCCATCAGATCAATGTTGAGCCTGATAGTCACTCGGTAATGTCTACAATGTACTCACCTCAACCTATAGCCCACCGCATCCCTTGTAGCTTGGCTACCTATACCTACCTACCCTTGAGTTGTATTAAAATCTGCCACCTACATTTGTAAAGCATCTTACTTTAACATCTCTTTATCTACCTCCTCCTAAGATCTCTATAGCTATGTAGTTAGGATGACATTCTCCTTAGAGAAGCCCTTCTCCCTTTATCTCTCCCTAGCCAACTAACTCTACAATATTGCAATTGTAGTATCTCGCTCTACCAACTATGCCTAAAGAGATTGAACCTACTCTTTGAGTCAACCATCCCTATCTTGTGGATCCTCATCATCCCCACCCTCATATTTTGTCTCCTCCACTCCCTTTGAGGTCTGGTCCCACTCCCCCTCCATACAATTATTCTCTCGTCACTTAGCCTCAACCTCCATAGTTTCCTTATCTCCTACCACTTTGACCTATCCACCGATAGGTCCACCACCCTACCATAATTGAGTGACCCACTAGGTGGTGTACTCTACAGTCATATCGAGATCTTCCACATCTAGATCTACCACTGGTAGATCTACATCCTCAGTCCTCACCCACTGGCCGAACATATGGCTACTCTAGCTAAACCTCATATCCTTGATGATAGTAGATAATGAGCTCACCAAGCATATCTTGATAAACCTCAAACTATTAAGTGATAAGAGAGTACTGGAAGTACTTTTACTCTGTGCCATGGCACCCAATCACCCATCATCTATACCTCACATACCTCAACTAGTCTTCTACCTCCATCCATGGTAGGAAGTCTTGATAAGGTCACCATACCACCTATCATGACCCTAGTACCTCAAAGGACTTCATGTAGTGGGTAATATTTCCTAAATGGGGTCAACTCCAACCCACCTCCTGCTCTCGATCCCATCGAGACACATATCCAATCTCACAATATACCATATATGTCCATGATACCCATAGAAGACCCTTCGATCTTCCCACCCATATGTGCTTCCATTCTTAGACCTAAAGCAGGAAGTTGCAACCCAATCCGTGTCTACCCTGATGTTGGATCTCATATAGCTCATCATATAAATGAGCCAATAGAGTACTCCCCCATGCTATGATCCAAGGGTACTTAGTAGTGCACTTAACCAACTCTTGTGCTATCTTGAGGAGGTTCCATGGGAACCTCACTCCTAAAGAATGAGGCAGTAGGATGTTCAACATGAATAACATCACCACTATGTCTTCTTGTAAGAACATCTGCATCATACCATACCTCCACTAGTACTCCACCGCTATCCAAGCTACTCCTAGGCACCTCCCAATCCTTTCCAAAAACCCTCTGGAGTACTGTACACTACTAGCTAATATGTGTATAGGTGATAGGGCATCCTCCAATGACACTGTAATCTCACTAGTAAAAATATGAAATGTGTTGGTCCGGCTATCCCAGTAATATATCAAGGTAGTCAAGTATGCCTAATCTACCATCACTACCTCTAAACTAGTCACATACTTAAGGCCAATGCCTCAATACATTTCCAATAAACATTAGAGAGGTACCCTTGTATAGTCCTGAATATCGTAGGAAATTTGTGACGTGCTCTAATAAGTTGTACCATATGCAAATAATCTCAACCAAAACAAATAAAAAAATAACACAAAATTTTATGGCAAAATACACCCCCAATGAGGTCGTCTCAGCCCGATATGGTCTCTCCATGAGGTTATATCGGCTCGATATGGTCTCTCCATGAGGTCATCTCGGGTCGAGACAACCTCCACAATGGTCAAAATTCTTATCGTTGGGATTCAAACATGGTCATCCCACCTAGATACGATCCCCAACCACAAAAGCGGGATCATATCACCTTGAGATAGCCTCAAAATTGGGGCACGTGTAATATAAAATTACGTGCCATAAAAAATCAAGCAATCAAAGCACAAAAAAGCAAACCTACATTATATTCTAATCTAGGGTATGATTCTTTGCCTTAACTTTTCGTAAGGTTCATTTCTTGCTTTACTTGATGAGATTCATTTTACTTTGAAAAGTAAAAAAGGAAGAAAAGCAATGTTTACCTTTATCCTTTGGTCTCTTCCAACCGTTGAATTCTTGGGTTGGTCCATAGTGGTAGTAGGTCAACATTTTAGCAGTTCTTTATGTAAAAAAAAATTCTCCTCCTCCTCACCTCACCTTTTTTCCAATTGCCAGTTATGCAAATGATATCAAAAATTAAAAAACAAAAATTACTTTTATATTTTTAAAATTGTATGACCATCTCTGGGTCAGACGATCACATTTACTATGATCGTCCTACCAAGGGATGACCCCTAAAGTTGCAAAAAAAAAAGAGCTCCAAATATATTCAAGATACTTTGATCAAAATTCTCTCAAATGATCTTTGTATCTAGTAATTTACTCTACACACTTGGTGGTTGTAGCAACTAATTATCCATGCAATCCGGTTAGATGGATAGATTACCATAAGGACCTTGAACAAAAGCAATTCCCAATAATGGTCAAAATCAAATTTGTAATAGGATCTTCCTCCCTTCCACTTTTGCAAAAGTCCTAAAAAATCCAAAATAAGTCATCTTGATCAAGTGACTCGTTCCTTTCATCATTGTCCATCTCCTCTATCAACTCATCACTTGATGGGGTAGTCATATAATTGCAAATTTTATAATTGAAGTCAATAATAAAACACTCAATAAATGTAAATTGAATTCATTCAAGAAGAATTTCCAAAAACTATCATACACTTCCCTATTTTCTATGGCAAAAGCAAAAAATTCAACAAACACTTGGTAAGTTTGAAACTTGACCCATAGAAAATCTACTCGAAACATTTAAGATTTCCAAGATCAAGTACACCTAAAGTTGTTTGACGTAGAAAATCTACCCTCGACTAAAAATTTTACCTAAAATCAAGTCCATCAAAGTGTTGGAAGCAATGATTAAAAAATGTATGCTCTTTTTAGGATTGGGGCATCTAACATTAATTAGATCAATGAACATCATCAACCCTCAATTTGACTAATAGGTCATCTATTTTTGCTCTAAAACACACAATGCATCCCAAAAAGGGATATCTATAGACACCTAAAACATGTAATATCGATGAGACTACCTATATGGACCCCTTTAAGGCCATATGACCCACCTAGGACATCCTTAGGGCTCAACAGTGGTTTTCACCACTCAAGCAGGGAGGATTATTCCTTTGCATCCAAGATCGTCCCACCAAAGGATGGCCTCCAAATACTGTCTTACCACGAGATGACCTCCATTCAATGTTGTCTCACCCCAATATGGTTGTGCCAGAATCAAATTCAAATAGGACCCAAAATCCTGCACCATGGTTAAAGTGATTACACAAGCCAACTAATCATAATGACATACATAATTAGTTGCAAGTAAGATATAAGAATAGACAATTACATTTCTTGGATCTAATTTCTTCTTGTATTTCCATGCAATATTAGACTCCCTTTTGGAATTCTATATAATGGCACCTAGCCTTCATACATTTATCAAGGAGAGTTTCAATTTTCAAGCAACGAAGTGCTACCAAATTTCAACCATGAAGCTTCCAACCCTTTTTGCATTCTTTTCTCCATAGAAAGCATGCCAATGGATCATTTTTAAGGTTGAATATTTCATCCATTCTCTTTGTGTAATCTAGCATACTTGTATCAGCACTAAATTCTAGCCTCTAAGTTTTTCTCCATTAACACACCAATTTTTGACCAATCCAAAGATCAAACTCGGTGTCACCAAGAGAATCACTCACAGATTAGTGATTGCATCTCTCAGTTACGGCCTACAAGTATGACCATATATTTCAAATATGGCCCATAGGCATGACCATCCTACACAAATATGGCCTCCCGGGCAGAGATTTATTTCCTATTTTCCTTATTTTATAATGCCTTGGCAGCATTTCTAGTTATTGTTTAGCATAGATAGATCTCATTTTCATGCATGCATTCATCTTATTTTAGTTTCTTTGTCATTTTCCTTACTATCAATATGGGCCTTATCTCGAAAGGCTCTACATATGCTTTTAATGTTCTTTAATATTCTTATGTGTAGATCACAGGTATTTACGAGGAAGCAATAGCATAAAGATTCACATATCATCATCATACATTGCAATAGTATCAAAAACCTATCCCAAATCAGTTTGTGGATGTGAAAATATTTTGTGTAGTACATCCAAATTGTTTCATTTGTAATTCATTGTATCAATATTGGTAGAAATCCCTCAAAGGGTATCTTATTGGTAACCTTATTGGAAAAGAACAAGACGTTATTTAATAGAAAGGGCACCATCCATTATTTTATTTTGTTTCACTTTTTATCTTTATGGTTGCATCTTGATTTGCTACATTTTGATCTTGTATTTCATTTCATGGATGTATGATCTTTTCAGCATTATCAGCCCCATTTAAAAAATATATATTTTTATATGGGATACAAGGTTGAAAAACAGCATAAAGCATACTGTCATTCTATTAGGGGAGGTTTACTACCATGTATTTACTCATTATTTGTAGTACCAAAAAATATGTTGTAAAAAATTCCTATATGTACCATTGCACCCTTCCTCGAGGGAAATCCTATAGTTCTAGGAGATGGAAGGAACATGGCTAGGTCCAAAAGTTATAGATTGTTATCCGGATTATTACTATTTTAGTTGAATGAATCATATTTTAACTTAATATCCATTGTTGAAAGATTAATCATAAGGTTAATGACTATGATGCATTTATGATGGTAGGATAAGAGAAAGAATATGAATTTTATGAATGTGAATTTAAGGATAAGCAAAGACATATGCAGGGTTATGCATAGCGGCTATTTATAGCCAATTTGCTAAAATTAGGATTTTCAAAATTTGGAATTGGCTAATATTTGGGACCCTTGACCAAGGCCCATTAGCCAAAAAATTTTGGGTGCAATATTTTTGGGGGGTCGATTAACCCCAATTTTATAATAATTTGACCATTTTAAGTTTAAATTTCCAATATTACCCCTAATAATAGTTAACCTTCTACATGCATTTTGAAACTAATTCACCAAATTTTTATAAGTACATTTTGGGGCTGACCCCTTATGCATAACCCTGGACATATGTTTGGATTCTCAACCTTGATTGCTTGGCAATAAGAAAAAGGTTCATGCTTGGATGGATTATGGATTGTCTTGCCCTGATATTCATATTTAAAGCACTAATTGAAGGTGGAAGGAATAGCTTACATTGCATGTATCCATGGTATTCCTATAAGAATATTGTAAGTCAAATCATAAGGTATGACATAGAGTAGGGTGTTGATAATGTAGGGTCAAACGTTAAGTGGTAAGACTATAGTGTTGTTGGCCTTGTGCTCCCTATTATAAAATGCTTTAATGACCATTTTAGACTTGTTCAAATCTTGCTTAGTAAGCCCAAATTTGCTAATGAATTTCAAGCTACACATGTTGAGGGCTAAGCCATTATTGATGAGAATCCATTTGATAAAAATATCATTGATATAGCTTGTGATATAGATAGGGAGCTCTTTGACCATAGATATGGATGGAATATCATCCTTATAGAATGATATTGTTGTATAGTTTACCCTAATGGACCCCACCATGGAAGTAAGGTCATTAGGATTTAAATATTGAGGAACAACTTGTTCACTCAAGAGCTTGAGTAAGATATCTTTTTGTTTCTATGAGGTCAAGAAGAGAAACTTTAGCCAAGGAATTTTCCAACTATTGTTGTAAATTAGTACCCTTATTTTTGTTGTTTTATTGTATGATTAAAGGTTGTACTCTAAAATAAGAATCATTTCTTGAGTGAAGGACCAAAGGAGGTCTAGGGGGTTGATCTAATGAAGGATAATTATGTTGTTTCCTTGTGATAATAAAAACAAAATAAGATGGAATCAAGTAGGTAAGATATTTCTATTATTCATATCATCAACAAAATGTATAGCCTTTACAAATATATATACAAAAGGGTGTCTCTTGGTTTCAAGAGACTTGATGTTTTAAAGACTAGCAAGTCACATCCTTTCATCTTCTATACCTTGAACAAAGTGATGAAAATATTTATAATATTAATGCCTAAAATCCCCCCTTATTACAATATTTGGTATGCAATGAGAATTGAAAAATAAATCAAAGTTGACTCATCCAAGTGACTTTGTGAAAATACATGCTAGTTGATCTCTATTAGGGAGATATTTGAGCTATATTTTGTGGTTCTAAAATTGCTTCTAAATGAAGTGACGTTGTGCTTCAATATATTTTTTCCTTTCATTAAATATTAGATTCTTAATCAATTTTAGAACACCCTAATTTTCATAGTCAAACATTGTTGGTTACCTTTTGCACACACCCATATCTAATAGAATGAATTGTAACAATAGTGCTTCACACAACTCCTTGTGCAACATAATATTCTACCTTTGTGGATGGTAGTTCCACTCCATGTTGCTTTATACTATGCCAAGATATAGGTCCAAATCCTATATGAAACACATATCCTAATGTTGACTTTCTATCATCTATAGAATCCAACATAGTCTAAGTTTGTGTAACCTTGTAAGAAAAAAATCTTCTTATATTCCAAGCCATAGTCTACTATACCATGGACATAATGTAGTATCCTCTTTGTAGATTTCCAATGACTCTTCTTAGTATCTTGCATATATCTTGAAAATATAATTTGCACCAAAAATTATGTTAGGCTTGGTGTTTTTTAGGTATATGACAATTGTGATTTATCATACCTTGACAATTGTAACCCTTGCTCCATGGGTGTCACCTTGGGTTTATAATATGTCTTCTTGTATTTTTCAAGTAATATCTTGGAAAATTTTATTTGTGTACCAGAATTTGTTCTTTCTTCTACAAAACTTATAAACCAAGATGTTGAGTGGTGTTTTCACCCAATTGTGAAAGCACACTCTCCGGTAGGATCTGAGTCCCAAAATCCTCTGCTTGCAAAGAAATTACAACAGATAATTTCTCCAAGGTTCCTGTTATGCTAGCTCTTTGTATACCAATGATGTTGTTCAATTTGAATGTTGGGAATACCTTAGGGTTGCAAGTGGATGTTAACAAGGGGCACTGTGGTTTATTTTAATTTGAATTTGCAATGGACTCAAAGTGAATAAATCTAAGAAATGAATCTATTTGATCTTAGGCTTTGATGGATTTTCAGTTATTTATTTAAATGACGGTGAAAAAATGCAGGAATAAAAATAAAGGATTAAAAAAAATAAAGAAATGCAAATAAGAAAATGAAACTAGGCTACGTCTAGAGTGTGACCATCCTGATTGACAAAACCGAAGATAATGAGGTTTTTGCATGCAACCTAACCTATTGAACCTGCAAATTCGCACAATCCAGATAAGCTAGGTGCGGGTTTCTAGGGTTTTTAATGTAATTTCAGATTTTAGACATTCGCATGAAGCAACCAAGAACACTTGCATTAAACTTCACCTAAAAGCCTAGAAATCTGAAAGGGAAAGATAAAACATTAAATCATGCATGCAAAAATGACTCCTTCTTTCTCATCAATGAGATGCCAACTCTCTGTATTTTTGTATTAAAATGATATATCAATTACAATGACAGAATGTTCCAGGTTTAACAAATCCAGAACAAATGAAGGAAATTGCTCCAAGTGCAGGCCCAGAATGGCATGCAGCCCTTGTCTCTGCAACTCTGCTAGCAGCAATTTCCAACCCCTATATCAATCTGTGCTTCTGATTTTATACTAACTGATACGGCTCTTCGATTCACCCTGCGTCGCTTCGTTTCACCTCCCAGAATGCGTCGTTTCAAATTCCCTGCCTTTTCGTTGCTTTTGATTCATGCTCGATGCCGAAACGTTCGAAATTTTCTATTACATGAAACGCTTCTGCAACTCTGACACCTGTATGCCACGTGTTCTACGTTTCCAACATGTTTTGTAACGGCCCCATGTAAATCGTGACGTCTTTATGCATGCAGCTTGTTCCTCTGCCAGCACAGCGAAAATGAGACAGGTCGCGATATCGTGACATTTTTTGACCAACAGCCTTCTTGCCTTCTTGCCCAACGAAAACGCGACATGTCACGAAATCACGACATGTCACGAAATCGTGACGCTTTTCTGTTCGTACACTCTCGGTCGCAACCTGTCACGAAATCACGACGTTTTTCTTTTCTTTCTCTCGTCACAAATCATGACTTTTTCACTTTGTACGCTTTCACTTTTCGTGAAATCGCGACATTTTTCACTTCTGCTCTCTTGCAACTTCTGTCACGATTTCACGACGTCTTTTCACTTCATGCCTTTTCGCTACTTTCATCGATTTCATGACATTTTTCCCTTTCTTTTCACGATATCGCATTTCTATTCTTCACGATTTCACCTTTCTTATGCCTTTTTTTTTGTCACATTTCACTACACTGCCTTGTTGCCTTTCGCTCGATTTTGTCATGATTTCGCGACCATTTTATATTTCATGCCTTTCCCCGCTTGCAAGCCATGAAAATCAAACACGTCATGATTTCATGACGGTTCCCCCACCTTCCCATCGTTGACCGTGATTTTGCGACACGTCACGATTTTCGCTACGCCTTTCTCTTCGTGCCTCCTTTCGCTTCTATCCGATTTCCGATTTTTTTCTTTCCTGTTTGACTGGTTTGACCCACGATTTTGCGACATGTCACGATTTCGCTACGCCTTTCCATTTTGCCTTTCTCTCTCCTCTTTGGGCCGCGACGGAGCAACATGTCACGATTTCGTGACACTTTTTCATTTTTCGCGACGAGCAACATGTCACGATTTCGTGACACTTTTTCATTTTCGGCAGCGATCGCGCAACATGTCGCGATTTCGCGACACTTTTTCTTTTTTAGCCGCGACGGAGCAACATGTCGCGATTTCGTGACACTTTTCATTTTTAGCGATGGCGCGACATGTCGCGATATCGTGACACTTTTCTTCCTTGTGCAATTTTGCCCCTTTTTCTTGATTTTTAGCATCTGGGTCACTGAGATTTTCTTTGAAAGCCTGCAAAAAGGTGGGTCCCCAATTTTGGGGTGTGTTGTGGATCAGCCACAACAAATGGTGACTCTATTTGTCAAATGCTCTTGAGCATTTTAGTGAGAACCCAACTTGAAACATATACAAACTCGAAAACATGTGTTAGCACATAAGCAATATAAACAAATGCCCAAAGATCAGAAGTACATGAATCATCAGAATCATCAAGTATTAGCTCGGTGTGTGCAATGAATTTCATTCCCTATCGTTTGAAATTGATCAACATTCCATTGTCAGTTTTGCATGAATGCATATGTGAGATTGTGAATGATTTGTGTAACCTAATGAATATGCTAGGAGATTTTGCTTTTATAAAAGGCATAGTCTTTCTTCTAGTATCATGTACAAACATTCAAGATTGCCAAACCCTCTTAGGATCCACTAATGAATTGTTTTATTATATCCCAAAGTTGGTTATGAGTCCCTACTATCTTGAACCCATGTGCAAGTGAATGTGAAATCAGAACTTTGGGGAATCAGACTCCCAACCTAACCAAGATGGGAGTTTAACCCTATCCTTACTATTCTGATTTAGAGTTCATTACCTCACTTTGAGCAAAATAATTTAACCAATTATGGAAGAAATGGTCATGCTAGTCTAACCCTTTGGACAATCAATGGTCTTGTTTTTTAGACAAGACATGTTGCCATGCATGGGCATACTTAACCCCACAATCCAAAACTTATCTTCATTTCTTTGGACCTTGGGGATGACTACCCATCCTTTGCAGAGGACAAGTAGTACGATCCTTCCAATCCAAAATAAAGATGAGATGGGAAAAATTAATTTTTTTACTTCTTGGACCTTGGGGATGACTACCCATCCTTGCTAGGGACATGTAGTACGATCCTTCCAATCCAAGCTTTGGATAAAAATGGAAAATATTAATTTATTGCTTAGACCTTGGGGATGACTACCCATCCTTTGCGAGAGGACAAGTAGTACGATCCTTCCAATCCAAGACTTATTATGAAATGAGACATAAGAGCTTTGGGGAATCAGATTCTCAACCTAAGCGAGATGAGAATTTATGCCCTATCCTTACTACTCCATGTAGGTCAAATCAAAGCTTTGGGGAGTTGGATCCTCAACCTAAGTTCGATGAGGATTTAACCCTATCCTTACTACTATGATTTTAGGCTTTAAGCTTTATGGAAGTGGTCAAAACCACTGTTTTAAGGATCATGTTGCATAATAGGATAGACATGAAAAACTTCTTTCGCCCAACCTTTTCTTCCAAGTTAGGTTTTGATCATTTTGCTCAAGATCCTTTTTAATGTATAAGACGTGCTTGGTTCTAGATATCTCAAGACTCAGTTTCCAACCTTAGGATTTTTCTTACATTTATGTTATAACACAACCCTAAGAGGATTTGACATACTTTAATGATTTGTACCTAAGATGCATATGCAACTAAGATGGAATGTATATGTAAAGTGAGATGTAACATGAATGCATTATCTCTTGAATTGCAAATGAAATTATTTGACATACAAAACTGACTACTTCATGCATCACAAGTTTCAAACGATATAACTTAAAATGTTTGTGTGACTTGTGGAGCTTTTACAAGACAATTCCAATATTTCATATTCTCCTAATCTTAAGCATAAGTTGACATCTCAATTTTATTATTTTTTTTTATTTTTTTTTTTTTTTTTTTTTTTTCAAAATAAACAAAACATGTCAATTGAAATCAAACCCACAACCTAAATCCTAACTAGACTAACAATCCTAAACAATGAAAACAAAATCTGAAAATCCCCACCAAAACCGAAAAGAATAACATCAAAATCTCACAACCTAAGGGCTAAAATAATGCTTTAAAATCTGCCCATTAACCGGTAGCATAAAATCTTTCCCTTCTAAAGTTTTTAGCCTGAAGGTATTTTTCTGAGAATTTCTGAAATCTGATAGGGGCCTAACCAAAGACAATCAAACTTTTGATGATTCCCTTTTTCCTCATGTCTTTTGTCCCATAGTAATACCAAATCTGAAATTCTGAAGGACTTAATTTTAGCCCTTCTGTCAAACCATCTCTTGATAACTTCCTGGTGTTTATTCATGTGATTCATGGCTTCTTCTCTCTTTTCATCAAGGTGCAACAAATGACTTAACCTGGCTTCAACTTGATCATCTGTCCCCAAGTACTCTTGTATGAAATGCAAGGTCTGCAACTTCAAATTTGCAAGAAATATCGGGTCTTGCCCATAGACCAAATGATAGGGAGTATTCCCTATGGATTCCTTTACTCTGGTCCTATCTGCCCAAAGGGCAAACTTTAATTGGTTGTGCCAATCCCGAGGGTTCTTTTCCAGCAATTTCTTAATGGTGTTCAACAAATTTTTATTTGAAGATTCGGCCAAACCATTTCCTTGAGGATAATAATTGGATGCAAATTTTAAGCTCACTTTGTTGTCATATGCCCAATCTGCAAATTGTGTAGAAATAAAAGCTTTACCATTGTCATTGACAATAGAATCGGGCATTCCAAATCTTGTTATAATATGGTCCTCAAGGAATTTTATTACAACGTCTGTGGTGGCATGTTTAGTAGGAATCGCTTCTGTCCACCTTGTACAATAGTACTGTAGCTGTCAATATGAATTTATGAGAATCAGAAGAATTTGGGTTAATAACCCCAATGAAATCTAGTCCCCACTATGCAAATGGTCTCATTTCAACTACAGGTTGTAATGGCATGGCTGCATTTCTTTCTCTATTGGCAGCCACTTGACAGATATGACAAGATCGTACATGGGCATGTGCATCTTTGAAAATGTGGGGCCAGTAGTATCCTGCTCTCAAGATTTGATGCGTTGTAGCATTTGCCGCACCATGACCAGTTCCATGTTTCCCGTGAAATTCCTGCAACACCCTGGCAGCTTCTTCTTTGTTCAGGCACCTCAGGTAGATCCCTTCATGATTCTTCCTGTAAAGAACACCAGATTTCATCAGATAATTGATAGACTTAAGCCTTAAAGCTCTTCTCTGGGTTGAATTCAGATTAGAAGGACACTTACCATTCAATAAAAATTGCACAATATCAACATACCAGTCATCCTTAGCAATGTATTATGTATTCGAGTATTGGCATGTTATTTGCGGATTATTTTCAGCGATCGCCTTCACCAGTCCCTGTCCTCGAACTAGTTTCATAGGTTGGATTTCGAGATCAAATTCTTGGATGGTGGAAATCCATTTCCCTCTTTTCTCACCTAGTTCATTTTGTAAAAACATGGTCTTAACAGCGAGTCAGGCACGATGGCAATAACTCTGCTGTGCACAATGTAATGCCTAAATTTTTTCACCGTTTTAAAAAGTGCGTACATCTGCTTATCAAGGATTGAATACCTTAATTGAGCATCTTTTAGAGGGGCACTTAAAAATGCTATGGGGTTTTCAGCACTATCCTCACCTTTTTGGGTTAAGACACTCGCGAAAGAGTGTTCTGATGCGAAAGCATAAATATAGAAAGGTTTGGAATAGTCTGGACTTATGAGGACCGGGGCTCTGGAAATGGCATCTTTGATGTTCTGAAAGGCCACTCTACTTTCCTCGTTCCACTTTACATCCACATCCTTCTTGAGCATCTTGTTCAGAGGTTTGGCTATCTCAGCAAAGCTAGAGATAAACTTCCTCACAAAATTAACCTGCCCAAAGAAAGATCTCAATTCTTTTTTACTACCTGGGAGAGGTAAATTTTGGATAGCTTGTATCCTTTCTGGGTCGATGGATATGCCCTCTTTTGAAATGATGTGACCAAGCAATTTTCCTTCTGTTACTCCGAAAATGCACTTTTTGGGATTTAAGGAAATTCCATGTTCTCTGCATCTTTGAAGCACTTTCTTCAAATCTTTGACATGGTCTTCTCTCTTCTTTGAGAATACTGGAATATCATCCACATACACGATGATACATTTGCCTATAAGCCCTTTGAATGCATAGTCCATGGCGCGTTGAAATGTTGCACCAGCATTTAACAGTCCAAATGGCATTCTCTTATATGCAAATGTCCCCCACTTGGTGGTGAAGGCTGTTTTCATCCTGTCATTTGGATGTATAAGAATTTGGTTGTATCCAGAATACCCATCAAGAAAGGACATCATTTCAGATCCATTTACCGTTTGTAGAATTTCATCAATTGATGGCAATGGATAATTATCCTTTTGAGAGGCTTTATTAAGATTTCGAAAATCTATGCACAGCCTAATCTCTCCACTCTTTTTCTTACTAGAACGAGGTTAGCAACCCAGGTTGAGTGCCTAACAGGAAATATGATTTTCGCTTCCAATAATATTTTGACCTCCTTTTCGATCAAAGGCTCCAATAGCGGGTTAACAACTCGTTGTCTTTGCCTAAAAGGCTTGGAGTCTGGCTTCAAAGGGATGGTATGTGTGATAATGTCTTGGTTGTATGTTTTCAGCTCATTGTAATTCCAAGCAATGCAATCTATGTAATGCTTCAATGCCTGTATTATGTTGCTCCTTTCTTCATCTGTACATGCCTTTGCAATGTACACCTCCTTTGGATTGTCTGCACTCCCTAGATTAATTGAATCACATGCATCTTTGGGGAGTGGGACTCTTTTTCCTTTTTTGGTCTTGTATCCCACGTCGAACATTTTCTCCAATGAAACCACGTCTTTAGGTATTTTGTTGGATTGACATGCGGTTTCACTCTCGTTTTCTGTTTCATCTTGCCACCTTTGCTCCTCATCAATCACCTGATTTTCAAAAATACCCGAGTTCGTGACAAATTTGAAGATGTGTCTGTCATTTTCAAAAACCTGGAAATTCTTGACATTATCGGGTATTGATGGACAAGGAACCAATTCAATGGAGAACTTTTTACACCTTTTTATATCAACCGGGTTTAACATGCCCGCGACGACTGCAAGAGAGTCTGCTATTCGATTTCCTTTTCTAGAAATAAGGGCTATATTGAATGCGTCGAATTCCTCAATGAGGTCCATAACCCTAGTTCTATAAAGGCTCAGTCTCCTGTCACGGCATGTATACTGTCCTTTGATCTGCTTGACTACCAACTCAGAATCTCCCAAAACCTTCAAGCATTTAACTTGCTTGCTCAATGCTAGACGTAAACCAAAGATCAATGCTTCGTATTCTGCCACATTGTTCGTGCAAGGAAATTGCAATCTGTAAGCAGCCAATAATGGTTTACCTCCTGGACCAGTGAGCTCGACTCCAGCTCCTGCTCCTTGTCTAGATTTTGATCCATCGAACCTGAGCAACCATGTGCAATCATTTTCCTCAGAAGAGCCACCATGACATGTTTCCTCTTTAGGCTCTTCAGTAGCTTCCTCAACATCAAGTGCATAAACCCCCAGTTCTGGCTCAAAAAACTGAACTTCATTCGGCTTGTTAAATTTTGTTATGATTTCTTTAAGCCTCGGTTCATTTTCCACTCTGATTTGATTTGCAATTCCTTTCCGGGGTAGCCACATATGTGAGCAGTCTGTTGAAAAATAGCCATTCAGAGTTTTCATCCAATCCCTCGCAAGTAGCATTCCATATCTACTTGGGATATTAACAACCAGAATGTCGACAACCTGTTGGACCCTGGGTTCAGAATTTAATTGAATTTTGACATCATATAGGGTCCCTACCACATTTACCTCTGATCGGTCCAATTGCAGGACCTTGCATTTGGATGAAACAGGTTGCAGACCCAGCATTTGACATATCTCCGAAGGCATGAGGTTGCTCGTGGCACCCGTGTCCACCAAACAATTATGCAAATTCTTACCCGCAATTCTCAGAGTCAATAAGAATGGCGGGACATCCCGTCTCTCCTTTCGTAAAATCAGATGGGACTCAACTCCTTTTCCCTTCCACATTTGATCGGGTGAGTTCGGAGCCTTTATCAACGCCTCCTTTTGGCCGGGCAATCTAGCTGCGTCCAAGAACGAAAGGCTAGATTTGGACTTCTTTAGATCCTCCACTATGTCATAGTTTGGTTTTTCGAATTTGACTAGTCTTATGCACGTCATTAGACATTTCTCTTATGAGTGGAGGAGGAGGATTATTATTTGCCTTAGTATCCGGAGGAAGAATAGAGTTGTTTGGAGGTGTTGATGAGGTTTTAGGGGCTTTAGATTTACTTCTCAAATGGTATCCATGATTCCCCTTTCTAAAATCTCGAAAAGCTTGCACCTCCTGTTCCAAAATTTCGTCTTCTTCTTCCTCACTCTCACCTTCTTGATGATATACAGTTTCCATCACCATAATGTTATCATCTTGATGTTGCGATGGACCCTCATTTGATACCCGTTCCAAATCATCAACTTGTGCCTGAAGACAATGAGTGTATCTAGCAATTTCAGGACAATTCCTCTCATTGTGTTCTTTTGTGTTGTGCAACCTACACCCCCTTTCCCATGCCAAATCTGAAAGATTCAAAAGGGAATTGGATTGACTAGGTCCTGCAGAAGTATCTAGTTGATTAGCAATGGGAGCGGGTACTCCCCCATTGTTTGGCTTTGTGTTCCAATGTCTCCCTCTATTGTTAAAATTTTGATTTGAGTGAGGGGCATGGGATTCATACTTCTACTTTTGAACCATGTCATTGCTCAGCTTATGAACTATTTTCTTGAGCTCTTCGACCTCTGAATAAATCTCCTTCGGTGGAATCACATTGTTGTTAACCCCCGTTGGATTTGCATAATTGGTGGGGTCTTGATTCAACATTTGGGTCGGGTTTTGAGGAATTTGATTCCCGTATGGATTGACACTTTGAATCGGAGTTGGATTTGGGAAAGGAACTATAGCCTGAGAATTAACTTGGCTGGTTCCTTGCATAGTCGATTGACTATTCTGCAAAAATGCGGGAACAGGTGGAATGGATGTAATTGGTTGGATTGGAATGGGTGCATACGCAGGTGCTGGTGGATACGGTTGCTGATATGGGAAGGCGTTCATGCTTGGCATTTGTGGTGCCATGATCTGATTTGCCAAGGGAGCTTGACCATATGGAGCATACTGTCCCATCATAGGCATCTGGGGAAACCCATAGCCCTGTGGTGTCATTTGCTGCTCGATGGTCATGGCTTCATTATAGGCTAGAGCGAGCGTGGTGACTTGAGGATTTCGTCTTGCAAACATGGCTGTCATGGGGTCCAATGCCCCAAAATATATCTGCAAAGCCACTGCGGGATCGATGGCAAAATGCTGAACTTGCTCTATTATAGCACTTTTGGAATTTCTGATTAAATGTTCTGATTGGTTCACCCTGGCCCCTTTTGCATGTAATAAATTGATTGTAAATGGTTGCGGGATCCAAGGGTGACCTAAATTGATTAACAAAGGCATTCTCCATTTGCGTCCATGAAGTGATTGAACCAGTTGGTAAGCATATATACCATTCATATGCTATTGGATCTAAGCTCATGGGGAAAAGTCTGCAAGCCACATCTTCATGTTGGACTTGCAACCTAATTAAAACATCCCTATAGGCTTGGATATGTTCTTCTGCTATTCTTAGGCCATCTGGTTTGTATTTAGGCAAAAATATTTCTATGTTCTTGGGGATTTCATGGATATCCCCAGCAATGTTCAAAGGAATATTATTAGCTCCATACCAAGGAGCTGCTGGAGGTTGAGCCATTTGACTCAAAATCGATGAAGACAACCCTACAAGAGTAGTGGAAATATTACTGACAATAGGAACACTAGTGGCAACGGGTATCACTGGTGTAGGTCCACTCGATGTTCCTGGAGAAAAAAGGGCTTTTGTGACTGGTAAGCTTACGACTTGCTTGGTTTTATTCTTGGGAGTACCAGTGAGCGTAAGGTCATGAAAAATGGTTTCCCCGGTTGTTTGGGACCTGGTCGCAATACGACGCGGTGGGTCCAGCCTGCCTGATGAAACCCTCGATTATTTCAAAGAAAACCTGCAACAAAAAGAAAAACAAAAGCTGTAGTTTAGCTGTTTGTGAGATTTAAGAGATGATTTCAAAATTAAATCAAAAAGATATTACTCATGTATGAAAATCAAAATAAAGTAAACCAATTCGGGCCCTCCTTCTAGCGCCAATATATTGAGTGGTGTTTTCACCCAATTGTGAAAGCACACTCTCCGGTAGGATCTGAGTCCCAAAATCCTCTGCTTGCAAAGAAATTATAACAGAATAATTTCTCCAAGGTTCCTGTTATGCTAGCTCTTTGTTTACCAATGATGTTGTTCAATTTAAATGCTGGGAATACCTTAGGGTTGCAAGTGGATATTAACAAGGGGCACTATGGTTTATTTTAATTTGAATTTGCAATGGACTCAAAGTGAATAAATCTAAGAAATGAATCTATTTTGATCCTAGACTTTGATGGATTTTCAGTTATTTATTTGAATGACGATGAATTAAAATGCAGAAATTAAAATAAGGGATTGAAAAAATAAAGAAATGCAAAAAGAAAATGAAACTAAACTACGGTCAGTGCGACCATCTCGATTGACAAAACCGAAGATAATGAGGTTTCTGCATGCAACCTAACCTATTGAACCTGCAAATTCGCACAATCCAGATAAGCTAGGTGCGGGTTTCTAGGGTTTTTAATGTAATTTCAGATTTAGACATTCGCATGAAGCAACCAAGAACACTTGCATTAAACTTCACCTAAAAGCCTAGAAATCTGAAAGGGAAAGATAAAACATTAAATCATGCATGCAAAAATGACTCCTTCTTTCTCATCAATGAGATGCCAACTCTCTGTATTTCTGTATTAAAATGATATATCAGTTACAATGACAGAATGTTCCAGGTTTAACAAATCCAGAACAAATGAAGGAAATTGCTCCAAGTGCAGGCCCAGAATGGCATGCAGCCCTTGTCTCTGCAACTCTGCTAGCAGCAATTTCCAACCCCTATATCGATCTACGCTTCTGATTTTATACTAACTGATACGGCTCTTCGATTCACCCTGCGTCGCTTCGTTTCACCTCCCAGAATGCGTCGTTTCAAATTCCTCACCTTTTCGTTGCTTTTGATTCATGCTCGATGCCGAAACGTTCGAAATTTTCTGTTACATGTAACGCTTCTGCAACTCTGACACCTGTATGCCATGTGTTCTACGTTTCCAACATGTTTCGTAATGGCCCCATGTAAATCATGACGTCTTTATGCATGCAGCTTGTTCCTCTGCCAACACAGCGAAAATGAGACAGGTCGCGATATCGCGACGTTTTTCGGCCAACAGCCTTCTTGCCTTCTTGCCCAGCGAAAACGTGACATGTCACGAAATCGTGACATGTCGCGAAATCGTGACGCTTTTCTATTCCGTACACTCTCGGCCGCAACCTATCGTGAAATCGTGACACTTTTCATTTGATATGCTTTCGCCGTACCTATCATGAAATCGTGACGTTTTTCACTTTTCTCTTTTCGCATTTCATCATGAAATCGACATTTTTCACTTCGCTCTTTGCAACTTTCATCGCGATTTCGTGACATTTTTCACTTCATGCCCTTTCGCTTTTTGTCATGATTTCGCACATTTTTTACCTTTCATTCACGATTCGCTACTTTCTTTGATCACTCTTATTCACGATTTCGCTACCTTTTGCTTATGCCTTTGTCTTTTGTCACGATTTCGCTACCTGCCTTTTGCCTTTCGCTCGATTTTGTCACGATTTCGCAACCATTTTACATTTCATGCCTTCCCACCGCAAGCCACAAAATCAAACACGTCATGATTTCACGACGGTTCTGCCCACCTACTGACTGCGTTGACCGTGATTTTGCGACGCGTCACGATTTCGCTACGCCTTTTCCTTCATGCCTCTTTCCCTTCGATTTCACGATTTTTTGCTTTGCCTATTTGTTGGTTTGACCCACGATTTTGCGACATGTCACGATTTCGCTACGCCTTTCCATTTTGCCTTTCTCTCTCCTCTTTCGGCACGATCGGAGCAACATGTCACGATTTCGTGACACTTTTTCATTTTTTTCTTTTCGGCCACGACGGAGCAACATGTCGCGATTTCGCGACACTTTTTCATTTTCGGCAGCGACGCGCAACATGTCACGATTTCGTGACACTTTTCATTTTTTGGCAGTGATGGCGCGACATGTCGCGATATCGCGACACTTTTCTTCCTTGTGCAATTTTGCCCCTTTTTCTTGATTTTTAGCATCTGGGTCACTGAGATTTTCTTTGAAAGCCTGCAAAAAAGGTGGGTCCCCAATTTTGGGGTGTGTTGTGGATCAGCCACAACACAAGACAATAGAGTAGAATTCCCAAGTTTATCATATCAAATGATTGTTTCAAATCATTCTTTACATTATTCACCAATTTATTTGAACTTTTTACAATAACCAAATGATAAATATATATCACAAGTATCACTATGTCAAAAGTATTTTTTTTATATAGATATTTGGATCAGACAGACTTCTTGTAAAACCATGTTGTAGGAGGTGATCATTTGTTTTGATGTACCAAGCTCTAGGAGCTTGTTTTCACCCATATAGCAAGTTTTTAAACTTATATACTTTTTGTTGTTTCCCATAAAAAAAAAACCTTTTGGTTGCATCATGTACACCTCTTATTCAAGATCATCAATTTGAGGAAGGTGCTTTTAACATACATTTGATTAATTTTCCACCCAAACTACACTACTAGTGCACAAATTGTACGACTAGTAGTCATATTGGCTATAGGTACAAATATTTATGCATAGTCAGTACATTCCCTTTGTGAAAAATCCTTTAACAAGTTGATTCTTATACTTTTCAATGGACCCATCTGTATACCCATTTGTAGCCTATGGGATTATTTCCTTTAGGCATATCGACCAAGTCCCATGTTTCATTATTCATCAAATATGTATATTCTATTTTTATTTCTCCCTTCCACTTAGGTGATTGAATTACATCCTTTAATGATGTCATCAAACCCAAATTTACTTCTTCTCATGTACTACTATGAGTACAAGGTTTGGTCAAAGTTAGATCAAGTGGTGTATCAAGCTTAGCATATCTGAGAGTATTTGTGAGTTTTTTTTAGAGTATTTTTCTATTGTGGTAGTGCCACTACTACAAATTCTACAAATTTTCCATTAATTACTTATAACTCCTCTTCTAAAACTACTTAATTAACATTCTCATCTACCTAAATGCTCACAATTAGAGGTGTGGTGTCCTTAGTTTCCTTCAAATCATTATTGTCAATTTTTGATCAAATATTATATATCTACTTACATGAATATTCTTGGTGGTTGGGTCAAGCAACAATAAGCTTTTAATGCCTCATCATACCCAAGAAATATACAAGATAAAGTTTTGGCATCCAACTTTATCCTTTTCTACTTCAACACATTCATGTATTACTTGTATCCAAAAACTCTATGGTGTGTCATTGAGGGTTTTCTTTTGGACCAAAATTCTTTAGGTGTAATTCCTTGAAGAGCCTTTGTAGGTACTTAGTTTTGAAGATACACTATAGTGTCAATAGATTCAATCCAATATTAATGTGGTATATTTTATCTTGTAAGAATATACCAAACCATTTCCATGATGGAATGATTTCTCCCCTAAGCAACCCCATTCTACTATGGAGTATAGGTAGCAGTTTGTTGTTGCTTGTTTCCATGTTGTGCCAAAAAATTGGAAAAAAACATTGGATGTATATTCCTTCCTCAATTTGAGTGAAGGACTTGAATAAAATTCTATATTTCTATTTCCACAAGATTTTTGAAATGTTGAAAATGTGTGAAGGCATCTGATTTAAGTGGCATGAAGTATATCCATTTTTTTGAGTAACCAAAAATAAAAATTTAAAAGTACCTATGGCCACCATAACTGGGTAGCATGGGTTTACACAGAATAGTGTGTACATCTAATGGTCCTTTATCTCTATGATTACTAAGTTCAAATAGTACGCGATGTTTCTTTTATGCTAAACAACTTGAGCAAACTAGTACTGTGGATGAAATATTGAGAAAATTGTTCACCATGTGATGTTTATTCATCTATATTAATTATCCAAAACTTATATTACCATATCTCCTATACCTAAATGAGGTAGTATCAATTGTGGTTGTTGATAATGACATTAGGAGATGATAAGACATCAAGTACAAACAAACCATTTTTGTACAAACCATTATCCAAAAAATTTCCATGTTGTGTAATAAAATATTCCTTCTTTCCATCAACAACTTTTAATTCTACTACCATCTCTTGATATAGAAATTGTGATATTTATAACAAGTTTTTACCTAATCCTAGGACATATAGCATATTTTGTAACAACCACGAGTCTAACTCACCTGGTTGTCAAAATTCTCAAATTCAAAATTTTTATTTACTTGATAACAAAGACACAACTACCATTTACACACCCAACTTTATATTAGTATGCAAGCATAGGTTTCTGCACTTCGAGATCATTGTCCACTGTAGACGAAGTCACGAGTGCTCGATATTGGCCAAATCCCATAAAGTTTACCATCTTATGAGAACCACCTTCTCCTATCTCGAGTTATGTGTTCTGGCAAGGGGTTATCCTTCTAGGGCCCATAACACTTGGAAGGGTGGACGCATATTTTTCCCATATCTTATAGCATGGAGGACATTGGTCCTTCTAACCTTTACAAAGTCCTAATTCATATGTTTATTTTATGTTCATGCTAGAGTTAGCATTGATATGCCTGGTGCCTGGTTTCAATCCATCTTTCTATGGAAGCTACCAGGGCCTGCCAATACTCTGGATTTGGGTCCATATTTCTTAGTTCCCATCATAGTTGTCGATAAGACATCCCATACCATCTATCATTGGATCTTTCGACCTTGAGGCCTACTCCCTAGTCTTGGGCTATTCCACAACTAGATGGTATTCGTGAGAATCCTCACTGTACTACCTCGTACGATAACCTAGAACCAACATCCCATACCATCGTTCGTTACTCTCCATGGCATAAGATCCTCTGACCTTTATTTTTTTTCCAGAGAACGGTTATCCCCGAATCACAACAACTGCCAACTATGAGTTGTCAAAGTTGGGTGGGTGTGCATCCTTCTCGATGACACTAAAGTTTAATATCCATCCTCCTTGATGGTTTTTGAATATATTAGGATACCAACCTTCTCGTTGGTTTAAGCTAGTTTGGTTTGGTTTTGGTATTCAATGAAGATGTTTCTTCACCCTTAAAATTTTGTTGAGGATTAAGTAGTTACATTAATGTAAGTTCTTCTAAAGTTAAACTTATTATTTAAATGTAACAATTCATATAAATGAAAACATATAAAGAAAAATAATATAATAATACCGTTAACCTTTAAAAGTTCATTCAAGTAACAGAGATCATATAAAAGAATAAAGGTTATGAAATCTAAGAAAAATACATAATAATTTTGAGAATGCATGTAGTAATATTGTCTACTTAAATCAAAACTAAATATTATTTTATTTAGACAATTAAGATTTCTCTCGACTCCACCTATACTATTATCTACATAAAAAGAAATAAATATTTATACGATACTTAAATTAAACATCTACCTAAAGCTTCAATAGACATAAAATTAAAGTTGTTTTAAAATGAACATCTACCTAAAGCTTCAATAGACATAAAATTAAAGTTGTTTTAAAGATACTTAAATTGAACATCTACCTAAAGCTTCAATAGACATAAAATTAAAGTTGTTTTGGAATTAAAATTTTGATCCTACCTCTATCCTCTTTTTAAAACGAAAGCATTAAACCCACACTTTTCGCAAGATGTCGACACCGAAAATAGCTTCTATAGTTTTTAGAAACTCGAGGGTTTATTAATTATATTCTACTATTTTAACATTTCCAAGTTTGATGTCATGATTAATCATGACCAAGGTAACCCAAGACTTAATCAATCTATGATTTTTGCTTCATGTCAGGTGACGTCGTAGGAGAGACATCACAGGTTAGAAAAGCCATACCTAATGGGTAGTGTAAAAGCATATAGAAAACACCAATGAAAACGACATGAAAATCCTACGTTTCCCTCAATGATTCATAACCTTCAGATCCAAGGAGTATATTTCCCAAAATATGGATTTCATTTTATAAGAGTCCAATAAATCATGGTTTTAGTTACTATGGGTAGACTTTAACAAATTTGGTCTTCTAAAAACAAGCGAACATGACATTCACCCTCTCACAGGAATAAGAATTTTCAATTATGTTTTTATTATAGGACTCCATTTCCAGAGAAGAAGCAACCATGCTTAACAAACAATTTAGCAAACTCTTTTTATCTCATTCCTGAATATCTTTTGGTAAAAAGACCACCATAATTACGCATTCAGAAGAAAATAATATTCATATACATCAATATGAACATGGAACTCTTCAAGTTATTGATAAATTAAAAATAAAACTTTTATAATTGAGATTTTATATAATACATCTCCAAGCTTTGTTTCAAATGATTATTCACATTGGGGTTGCCGACCGGACTTACTCTAAACCACATGTTAGATTTTTCAAATTTTCTTTTATAATGGATTTGATTTCGCATTATCGATGATGATGCGAGCAATTAACTCTTGCTGGTTTAATTTAGATAATATATGGATATACTTCTATTTTCACATTTTCATAAATAAGAATTCAATAAAGAAATTTTGACTATCTAGATTATCTATGTTGTTCCAAGGTAAGGCAGAAGAAAACATTTCAACAGAATTTTTGAAAAGACGAAGAAAAATAATTCCAATTTCAATAATCATCAACAACCTGATAACATACTCAAATATTTATTTGTTTTTAACACAGGGTTGCCACCGACCAAAGCTCCAGTTTCACATGAAAACAAGTATTACATGTCCAATGAAAGTATTATATTTCTTTATATAACAAAGATACAAATATCATAAGAAGAGATGATTTTATAAGCAATCAAAGTTGGCTCCGGTAGTGGCTATCTGCAACCTCCAAGTTGGAACTCGATCCCACTTCAGACCATCGGGCATTGAAGAGAAACTTGTATTTATCAACAAGCAACCCCCCTTCCAACATGGCAGAGAGCGTATGGATGCAAGATTTTGGGTCAGCATGACCTCATATGGATGCAATTTACTATGTGAAAACAACAAGCAGATGAACTATGTTCAAAATTAAAATATGCACTCTAAGATTTAAAAATAAATAAAATTTCCACTGCTATTCCATTTTCTTTCCTTAATTGGGGGTTATTATGTCCGACTAATTTCAGGTCTGGTTTTGGAATCCACACAAGGAAATTTCAGCGGTCAATTTAAATCCACAAAGGAATTTCCAACAGTTTGCTAAAGCCAAACAAATTATTACCAACTCAATTACCCAACAGTGAAGGCACGACATAGCCTATACATAAATTGTTCTATTCATAATATCACACAACACATTTTGAATACCATTCATCAACACAGAGATGATATAGCCTATGCTTAAAATATTCTATTCTTAACGTCACAAGCACAATTCAAATACCAACTTCCCATGAGTGTAACCGGTAGGAGCCTACCAAATTTTAGCTGACGATGGATATTGGTATGCACCTTTCTTTCCATGAATGCTCGAGTACATCCGTTCATGAACACGCTTGCATCAAAATTTTTGGACCCCCCATGGAATGAAGCTTACTCTCCATTTAAGAATTTTCAAATATGCTTTTGAGATGACACATAATATGGAACATGCAAACATTACCTTAACCGACCGCCAGGTGGTAGAGTTTGGTCTATCCGAAAAAGAAAATATTTTGACATAAAATGTTATCTTAACTTTTACTTCATAATTTTATTAAATATCTTATTTATTTATTTAAAATAAATATATTTATGTTTTTAGTTATATTTTTTTGGTAGGTAAAATTGCTTAAGTGTGAGGTTTAAATGGGCCCCAAACCCAAGTACATAAATTGGTAGCTAAAACAATAGCATAATATGACACAAGCCTACACATTGGCCAGCTTCAACCTAAAAAAAATGACCAAACAATAGCAAAGAATGTTGAGTGGACATCTGACATCATAAACACAACAATACATCCCAAGCAATACCCACGCAGGGGTTTCTTAAGAGAAGTAACTACCTGTAAACCTTGTAAAGGATCTATAACAAAAACCCATGTAGGGGATGCTTGCAAAAGATCAAAAAAAACTATAACAGATACCTGAAGAGGAAGAAACATAGTATTCAAAAAGACACACGCAGGGGCAATAAAGAACTTAGAAATATTAATGGGAAGCCCTGGAGCTTAGGTTCCCAGTTATGATGATCTCTTAACACCATTTGCATTTTCATCGAAAGTTCTATCACCTCAGCCATTAGCTTAACAATAACTCTAAAATGGAGGTTATGCACAAAAACATAACCATTATTCCATGAATAGACAAATGCTTTAGTGATATCCTGCTCAGACCCTTTGAACTTGCCAAGGAAAGGAATGAGACCATGAGCTTCCATAAAGGTTTGAGATAGGGGATCAAGTTGAAGGCTAGATGGCTCAAGTAGGGCCATGTTGGTAAGACCGAGAAAAAGGGAAGACCATAAAAACTAGACACTACACTTCTTACTACCTAGGATACACAATAGTGAATAAAACTAGACAACAATGGATTGACATAGACCCACGTTGTTTTTTGATACAATAAATGACCTTTCCAGAAAATACATACATGGCATAAGATAGGGAATAGATACTGGAAAATACATACATGGCATAAGATAGACTACATAAAGGATAGGACTGAGATAATATTGAGAGTGCCAATTTACTAAAAAAATGATTCTCAAAATTTGTAAGATGTAAAAAAGATGATCTCGAGACTTAACGCATATTGACCTTGTTTGGCAACATCCAATTACACTGCCTAGACCTACTAAGGTACTTTGCATGCTTGGATAAGACCACCATGATACAAACCCACTGAAAGGGCCTATCTTGGGACATAGCATACTTCACAAAAAGGAAATGGGAAAACCAACCACTAGTAACAATTGGAACCAAAGAAACAAATCATGCTGAAAAAGCTAGTCATCATTGGAGAAGCTGACCCACCACAATCGGTGACCACATATTTCAAACCAAATCATTATTAGTAGCATTTAAAAATTCTTTGGGAAAGATTTCTTTCCAAATGGATAGTGATTTATAGATAAATCCCCAATTGGCAAGAATATCTGCAAGCCTGTTAGCTTCACGGTACACAAAATTGATAAAGATATCATTAAAATTTTGGGATAGCTTCTAAGCTTCTTGAACAATGCTTCTAAAATTCCAAGAGGAAACCCTATTATTTTTTAGAGCATTTATAATATTTAAAGAATCTACCTCAATAAAAAGTTTGCCTTTATAATACTTGAGAAGATCTAGCCCTCTCCATAGTGCACGACCTTCAGAAAAATGATTAGTTTGACACCCCATATACTCAGCATAAGCCATAATAACTTGACCAATGTGATCTCTAACAAGACCACCTGCACCTGCATCCCATGGATTTCCTTTGGAGGCACCATCAAAGTTAAGTTTCAACAACTCACTTGGGGGAGGAATCCAATGGGCACCCACTTTGGGATGGGGGGCTAGAAAACTAGAACTAGAGTTGTAGGGAATTTTTAAGGAAGAGAAAGAAAAGACTCCAATCTAGAATTAGGAGATTTGGTACAAGGGAAGAGTTGGGAATTTTTGATAGCAAATGTAATAGCTTTATTGCCAATAGATATAGGATCCTTATATGAGGAATAAAAAACCCTACTATTTCTTTCAAGCCACACTTGCCATAAGATATGATAAAGGGTCACTTTCCATAAATAAGATAGTCTAAGGTTTTTGAAAGGAGCTGGTCATTGGATGAAAAGGTGACTCAATGAATTAGGAGGAACCCATGAGATATGAAAAGTAGACATAAGGTGATCCAAATCTGTCTTGGAGAAAGAGCACTCTAGAAAGATGTGATTGATATGTTCCCAAGCATTCATGCACAAGTAGCATCTGTTAGGGATAATCATGCCCCTTTTATAATATTATCAATCATTAGAATCTTATTTTGTATGGCCAACAAGTTGAAATGAGCAAATTTCATAATTAGATATTTAATCCACAATCAATCATAAGGTATTTGAACCACTTGATAATCAATAGTCAAACCATGAGCAGATTTAACCATGAGCAGCCTAGAATCAGTCTCTTGCCAAAAAGGAGAGTCAGGGGAATTACCAGTGGGGATGATTGTTGCATTTAGGATGGTTTTGAGAATAGATGAAGCATCAAAGATTTGGCCATTAGCATTTGGAATATAAATTTTTTTCCAGCACTTAGAATTAGATGAAACATCAATAAAATCTTCAACCTTGCTACCAATTAAAGTATCTAAGAAAGGTTGTAAAACATAATTTCATTGTTCTCTAAAAGTGGTTGATTAGAGATCCATATGTCATTCCCGAAGTTAATTTTACTCCCTATGCCTAATTTCCACCTTATCCCATTCTAAATTAGATATATGTTTTGGATAATTTAGTTCTAGAAATTGGAGCCCTCTCTGGGTATATCATCATCTATGAAACAACGATTTTGAAGATATTTTCTATTTACAATTGAGACCCATTCAAGGTTGTTGGTGAAAAGCTTCCATTCTTGCTTGGCTAACAAGGCTATGTTCATATTACAAAATCTTTGGAGCCCCAAGCCTCCTTGATTTTTTTGGGTGCACACCTTGTCCCAACTAACTAGATGAAATCTTTTTCTGTCCTCGACACTTACCCAAAAAAAGCTTTTCTAAATTTGCTCAATTTTCATGTAGACAACAACAAGAACTTTGAAGACAAACATGAAATAAATATGAACACTTTGAATATAATCCATTGTTATGGTGGCTTTGGCTACTTGAGAGAGGAGGTTCCCTTTCTAGCCTGTAATTTTTTGGTTAATCCTCTCAATAATGTTACTTCACATGGATTCCTTCAGAGAACTGGTGAAAATACGGAAGCCCAAATATTGGGTAGGCAACTAAGATATAACAAAATGAAATATGTGTTCAATATTAGCTTATTTCTCTTGGGGAGTGTTAATTAAGAAGATTTTGCTTTTAATATAATTTATTTTCTGCCCTACAGCCTCCTCATAGGTATCAATAATACTCTTAATGGCTTTTGCTTCCCACACAGAAGCATGAGTAGCAATGATGGTATCATCAACGAACTGTTGGTGAGACAAGGATCTTAAATTAGATGTAGCCTTAATGTCTAAAATTATGTCTTTGGAGTAGGTATTTTTGAGCGCTCTACCCAAGGATTCAATAAGAATGATAAAAATGATGGGGGATAGAGGATCTCCCTATCTAAGGCCCCTGTTAGTAGGGAAAAACCCTATTTTAGATCCATTAACTGGGACTAAAAACTAGGTATTAGAGATGTAGTTATGAACAAGATCAACCCACTCCCTATGAAATCTAAATTTGAGAAGGAAAACAATAAAAAAATATCTATTAATTATATCAAAAGCCTTATTCATATCAATTTTGAAAAACATGGTAGCTTTTTTTTACGACTGGTAGAATGAAGGGCTTCATGCAATGTGATAACACCATCAGTAATATTTCTTTCTTTGACAAAGGTACCTTGACAAGGTTCTATGATATAATTAAGGATCTCTTTGAGTCTTGTAGCCATGGCTTTAGTAAGAGTTTTGTACAGGACATTGCAAAGACTAATGGGTCTAAAATATGATATAGATTTACACACAGACCCTTTGGGAACCAAGGCAATGAAGGTGGATTTGATACTTTTTGGTATGGATTTAGTTTGTTGAATTTTAATAATGCATTATAAATTTTAGGCCCAATGATGTCCCAAAAATTCTAAAAGAACTGTGGGAAAACCAATTAGGGCCTAGGGTTTTATCAGGGTGCATTGGATAAACCTCTTTAATTTCATCAGGGGTGAGGGGTTTGATAAGAGCCAAATTCATATCTTAAGTGACCATACTGGGTATATGATGGAGCAATTATCTACTAGCTTGGGAAGAATTTTTGGGGATGGATCCCAAAAGGCCTTCAAATAAAGATAAAACTTCATTTCAAATCTCAAAAATATCCCTGATGATGGATCCATCACTTCTGGTAAATTCTTTAATTTTATTCGAACTTCGGTGCCTTAGGGTAGCGGCATGAAATAATTTTATGTTTGAGTCCCCCTATTTTATCCAAAGGTCCCTTGATTTTTTCCTTCGAAAAGTCTCCTTTTTATCCAAAACATTGTGGTAGTCTACAATAACCCGTCTCTCCTCATTTTTGAGTTGTTCATTGAGCTACTTATTCTAAATTTGGAGTTCAATTCTTTTTATTTTTTG